>CM035408.1:59053396-59485896 GCA_020310875.1 Ceratopteris richardii | reverse complement strand
AGAGAGAGAGAGAGAGAGAGAGAGAGAGAGAGAGAGAGAGAGAGAGAGAGAGAGAGAGAGAGAGAGAGAGAGAGAGAGAGAGAATTTATCCTTTGAAATAAGATGCAAGTAGAGATCGGACCAACAATATAGAGAGAGAGAAATAGAGAGAGAGAGAGGATTTGTAGAGAGAGGATGAGAGAGAGAAAGGGAATCGATTATAGGGAGAGAGAGGGGATTCAGGGTTAGTCTTTTTTATTTATTTTGTTACTATTTTGATTTATTATTTTTAGTTTTGGTTTATTTACTTTATTATTATTAAGTAATTAAAAGCTTCATACATAAAAAGAACAAACAAAAAGAACCGCAGATATTTACTATAATAAAAATATAAAATATAAATAAAATTTACATAATTTAAAAATGAATAATTTTTATGAATTACTTGAGATCTAAATAAATAAATAGATATATAGAAAAAAATTAAGTAATTAATTTAAATAATTATAAATATAATAATAAGGGTGTAAATAAAAACATTAGGAATTTATTAGTTAAAAATACATTTTTGGATAATAAATAAATAAAAAGAATAAAATTAGAGTAAATAAAATAAAAGGAAAAGTAAAAGTGTAAATTAAAATAAAGGATAAATATAACAATGAATAAAAAGAATTAGACAAAAATACAAAAAAGGAGAGGCATAAAAAGAAAAAAGAGAAAGAAATAAAAAGAAAATATAATAAAAACAAAACAATTTAAAACACAGAAACAAAGAAGAAAAATGATCAAAGTAAGGCATAGTTCTTTTCATGAGTGTTTTCTTAATAATTCTAAATGTAATAATGGGATTTTGTTTTTCTAAATTCTTTACAGCCATCTTAAAGCAAAGTGAAGAAGTTAAGTGATTCGACATGTAGAAGCACACATGATACTTGAACATTGAAGTTCCCACCTACTTGTAGCAAGTGGCAAAATGAACTTGGCATGGAGAAGAACTTTTAGTTCATCTCATGCTTGGATCCATACCTGTCTACGATGCCTTGTATATACGCATCATCCTTTATTAAAAATTTTCACCCATACTACTGTACATTTCATTACATCCATGGATAGTGATGATGTATTTTTCTCCACAAATTATGGTATCTCAGATGTATCTTCCTTATTAGATATTGAAGTTATGATGATGGAGCTTGAAGTAGAGGGGGGAGAGAGAGAGATAGAGAGAGATAGACACATAGAGAGAGGGAGAGGTACACAAGGATTTGACTAACGAGTAGAGATTGAGAGAGAGAGAGAGAAAGAGGGAGGTGAGATATAGGGGGATTTCGCTAATGCACAAAGATTTAGAGAGACGGGGGGAATCTGATGGAGAATTAGACTAGAGAGAGAAAGAGGGAGAGAGAAGGAGAAAATCAATTTTTTATTTACTATTTTGATTGTTCTTAGTTATGTTATTTAGGTAATTGATTACTTAGTAAATATAAAGAAAAATAAAAATAACGACTTTAAATATATATTACAATATAAAAATAAAATATAAATACAATAACATAATTAATAAAAATATAAATAAAATTTAGGAATTTATTAGTAAATAAATGAATAAATAAATATAATCAAATTAAGTAGTTCAATTAATTTAAAAAAATAAAAAGAAAAAATAAAGAGTATGAATAATAATAAAGAACTTAATAAAATAAAAGAAATTAGAGATTATAAAAAGGAATTAATAAGAAAAAGAAATAAAAAAAGAAAATCAAAACAAAATAAAAAGAGAAATAATCTAGAAAAATGATCAAATTAAGGCACACATTTTTTTCCTCGTGAGTGCTTTTCATTAATTCTAAATGCAATAATGGGATGTTTTTTCTAAATTCTTTACAGCCATATTAAAGCAAAGTGAAGAATCGAGATGATTTTGCGTGTCGTAGCACACCTGATACTAGAACATCAAAGTTCCAGGTTGCGTGTAACAAATGATGAAGCGAACTTGGCACGGAGAAGAACCTGGAGTTCATCTCATGTTGGGATCTATATATGTCTAGGATTCCTTGTATCTACTTAGATAGTTGACATCATCATCTTTATCACGGATTTTCATCCATAGTATTGTACATTTCATTATACCCATGGATAGTGATGATGTATTTTCACCCACCGATTATGTTATGTCACATGTTTCTTCCTTACCTTCCACATGAACTCTTGTAGCTAGTATGGAATTCAATACATCTTTGATAAGTGAATTTCTCCTTAACCACATAGAAATCCATACCCTCCAATGTCTTTCATCCATAAAATCCTCCTAGCACAGCCACGTACTTCAATGCTTCCCATGAAGCTCAAGCGAGAGTTCATCAACTATCCCTGAAGGCACTTGTCGCTTGCTAGACAGATGATGGGCCTAATCCAACCCATCAGCCCTTCGTATCCCTTCCCTCCTAGCCTACATTAATGAACTCAATCATCCCTTTGCATCCCTTCCTTTGCATTGCATTCACTATCATAGTTAGGGAAGGAAGGGATACAAAGGGATGATCGGTTGGATCAGGTGAGTCATCCATCTAGCGAGCGGTAATGTACACTAGGTGCCTTCAGATATATTGATGGATCCTTGCCTATGCTTTGCTTTAGGGGAAGCAACAAACGACGTGGCTATGGTAGGTGGATTTCATGGATGAAAGTAATTTATGACAACTTCTATTCTAGGAGAGTCATCCTAAACCTTAGAAGGCTCAATCAAGCTTACCCCACACACCAATTGGAAGGGGGAGTGACCTCTTGCTTCACACCAAGCAATAGAACATAAGATTACACGTATGTAGTACCCCAAGTACTAGGCCTTAAATTGCATTCCTTTCTACAAAGATCTATCAATACTTGTTCATTAAGTCTCTTTTATCATTTCTTATTAATACTAAGCACATGGTGTGATGGAGAATCTTGTATGTGTTAAAATTTTTGTCCAAGACTTTGTTCACAAAGTGTGTACGTTAATGAGTACAAATCTCTAATGAAAACCCATATCTGCAAAAGATGTTGGCATACATAAAGTCAATAGTATTTTCAATATTACAATCAACTAAAGCAATGGCTTCAGTCCTCTCGGTGGCTTTATCTATTGCAACTAGCAAGTACTTATCTTTCTTAAAGAAAGATGCAGCATAAATGGGTCGAATGAGATCCAAAATGCAGTTCTCAATAGGTTGCCATGAGGTGAGACGACAAAGGGATATTGTCTTTTCTTGCTAGGCTTTGGTTCACATCTTTGACATACATCACATTCTTTTGCTTTATTGTATAAATATATAAAAAACATTGGCAAAAGTAAGCCAATAAATAGGATTGTTTGACTCATAATGTGACCATGGTGGTGCCCAAAACCTAGACTTTCATGGGTAGTCTTTAGATTCACTTGTGCCTCTTCTTCTTCATGCACTTCCTTATGGCACTATCCTTTACATACTAGTATAGATTTCCATCAATAATTTTATATGGCCTAAACACTTAACAAGTCTACATCTGAGAATTCATCCTACACTCCAAGCTTCTACTCTAATTCTATACAAATGATCATCCATGTAATTTTACTTACCTAGCTCGTAAACTATGGCAAAGTAAAAGTCTTGAAACAACAAGATCCATCTCCAAGCTTTACTTGTTCCTTGTTGCTTCTTCACTAAATACTTATGGGGTTCATGATTAATGATCATCATATATTTTACAGGTAATTAGTGTTAGAACTTCTGCACTACAAACACCATTGCCTAAGCTTCTCTTTCAATGGTACTATAATTTCTCTCAGGCTTCATTAATATTGAACATGAATATTCTATAGGTTTCTCCTGTTTGTATTCTCGTACTATGCTAATTAAGGACTACCCCAATGACATAGGCAGAGGTATCCACATGAACATGGAAGTCATTGGACCTCTCCTAAGTGACGAAATTGGCACTTATATAAGCTTTGATATGAGAATCTAAAAATCCTTTTCCTCTTCTTCTTCCCACTTAAATGGAACAATTTTTCTTGTAAGCATAGCAAGTGTTCAAGCTATGTATGCATACATTTTGATTAACCTTCTTCAATATCTAGTCTATCCCAGAAAAATTTCGATCTCCTTTGGTCACTTGGGCCTAGATAACGTCACTATAGCTATGAGGTTTTTCAAGTCAAGGGCCATATCTTTTGTAGACGCTACATGTAAAAAATGAGTACCCTCTTGGTGAATGGAGATCTTATTATACCTAATTAACACATCCATGAAGTTGAACAATGTGTGTCCAACCACTTCTTCAATAACTTGTTCTAGGAATGCCATAGGGAAGCCATTCGGAAATGTTACCATATGAATTTCTCTAAAATCCATGATCTTAGTTTTATTGGTGTTCCTCTCAAGCACAGTCATTATTGAATAAATCCATTCAAATTGCTCACCAGGATACAAATTCCAACTTCCTCCATTTTTTGGTTGTCTTAGTGAACAACTTTAGCATACTTTGGATTCAACCTATAGCTTTTAACCCTTATTGGTTTGGTTCCTTATATCAATGGAATGCTATGTTCCCCAAGACTTGTAGGCACTACTTCAAAATCATCTTAATGTCAAGCGAATACATTAACATAAGTTTTCATAAAAGAGGTTATCTATGGAAGCAAACGATGATGATCCCATAACCATGTGGCAACTAGTATTGGATGAAGATTGTCCTTCGTGTGTAGATCATTTTTTGTGAAATAGTTTTGTTCCTTCAATGTGTGTAGAGGATCCTTCTCACTGACAGTATTAGCGGCAAGAATGGACTGACCAAGAGAATGGTGGGATGATTATCTGCACAAAACTATTAGTCCATAACCAAAGAAGAATAATCCAACGTACGAAATTGTAAGGAACACGGAAGTGTCCATCATGCAGAACTAAGTCTCAAGATTAGTATGTAGAGTCTATCTGTACCATTCAAAGCGCATTGTTTGCTATTGTAATCTGATTTTGATATTAGTTATGGTCCCTGTCGTAATTATTCCAAAGCAATCCAATTATATAGTCAATGGTTTTACATACAAGTGTAATAGTAAAAACTCAATCTGTTTAAGTAAATAACAATAATATAAGGAACAAAAATGCATGTTATATTTTCCATATAGCAAACGTAATCCTTGTTCTCGAAACCTATCATTTGGATGTGTGCAATATGTTTTTTCAACAGTCAGCCCCAAACAAATTGGTGACCACAATGGGATGGGGTTTGTTTTGAGATTTAGTTCTTATTGAATTGATGCAGTTGCATAGTGAAAAAGAGTACATGTGTAGTGCTCAAGATCAAGAGTATCTAGACAAATTTATTTAGCACACCTTAGAAACCTTACATCTCGAAGATATTTCACTTGCAAAAGCAGAAAAGCTCCCAGAAGAATTGTTATGATGGGTAGAAAATGGAATCTTATTGCAGGTAATTTTAGATGACTTGATATTCAAGTGGTAGAATGCCAAGTTAGCTAAAGCTTTGTGGAATGAGGAATCGAGCGAAGCTAGCAGCAGGAAGAAGAGTGCCCTGTGGAATTGAGCCAAAGCAGTGGTAGCGAACCCCAATCAGAGTTTGCTTTAGCATTGGTGCCTATCGCTTGACCCAATCCTCTAGAAGACAATTCTGAAGAAAGGATGTGGAACAGAAATCCAGTCCTAGGATTAAACTGCACAGATTTCTATGGATAACCAGAAGAGGATCTTGATGTTCATGTGCGAATTTTTGAGAATCACTACACCTACAATCAGACTGCTGCAATATGAGGATCACAAACTACATGTATTCCAAGCCACTCTTGTTGGGGATGCCATCAAATGCTTAATTGAACACCTTCTAGATCATTTTTTTGAAGTATGATGACTTAAAAGAGGCATTCTTGGAAAGATTTTGGACTACGAAAAGCATTTCAAAATTAAATGATACCTTACGATATATGAGCGAGAAGGGTATGGTGGAACAATATGCTTTGGATTTTAGATCCACAATGAGACGGTTTCCACACAATGGTTGTTCTTCAAAAGCATTGTTGCAAGAACTTTTTATACATGGATTGCAACCAGCAATGAAAGAGAAAATTTACATGCACACGTTAGAACAAGCCCAAACATTAGACCACATAATTGATCTAGCACAAAGGGTGGACATAAAAATAAAGTTGGCTAATTTGGGTTCCGAGTAAACAACCTCAATCACAAAGAAAAGTGGTAATCGAGTCTAGCAATTGTACCATCTACAATGCCAAAATGCAAGCCATATTACTAGAGACTGTGTGCTTAATCAGGTATAGGCTATCCCATTTGCAATAAAAATAATCCTAGTTTGGAAGAATGCACATTCAATGGTGAAAATACTCTAGTCGCAACAGCACAAGTTGAAACCCCTTTGTGGAAGGGCAATGCTACAAGTTATAAGCCTCTAGCCCTATCTAGACTATGGATGGAGAGCCAAGATGTGAGATTGTTAGGGCAATCTTAGTTTTTTGGATCCCAATAGTTCAAGGATCAGTGGAGGTTTTAATGAATTAATAAATAAAAATAATCCCAGTTTGGAAGAATGCACGTTCAATGGCAAAAATACTCTAGTCGTAATGACACAAGTTGAAACCCCTTCGTGGAAGGGCAATGCTACAAGTTATAAGCCTCCAGCCCAATCCGGACTGTGGACGGAGAGCCAAGATGTGAGATTGTCAGGGAAATCTCATTTTTTTGGATCCCAATAGTTCGAGGATCAATGGAGGTTTTACTGACCTAGTTTTTAAAATTATGGAAGAGGTCATAGTTTTTGGCAAGCAAGACCAAAAATTTTGGAAATTGTCCAATTCAATGTCACTTTTGTTTGCACTATGGACACCAATGATTTGAATGTGAGGAAGCAAAGGAGTATGAACAAAGAAAAAGGAAGCTAAACTGAAAGCTCGCATGGCAAATGTAGTGACCCTCGAATACGTGGAACCTTCGACAACTGTTATTACGAGATCATGGCAAGAGTATGAGACTGCACAACAACCTGATTACTACTCGCCAATAGAGTAGAAGAAACATTTGACAAAAGTAGTCGAATGGGCCAAGGAGTACCCACCATATTATGTTGACCCAAAACCAATCACTGGAGTTAGCAATAGTAAAGGTCTAACGAGAAAAACAACAAGTAAAGTAGGTTTGCAAAGAGTGCAGACTCACCAAGATAGAGTTACAGTACATGAAAGTGACATCTCTAGACACTCAACCAAACATGTAGTTTTGGAATTGCAGAACTGGAGTTCAAACATCCAGAACCCCAGTACCGAAACAAAAGATTGGACTTTGGATGAATCACAAAACTAGAGTATTCTGGAATAGATAATGTTAGATGAAGGAAATTCCTGGCACTTATTAAGCAAGTCACAGACTCAATCACCCCTAGGTGCTTTGCTGGAGTTACTTTTGGCACTCAAAGAAAAGTTACTTAAACATCTACAAAAGGAACATTCTATGGATAAAGTTTTTGGAAGCAACTATCGGCATGGTTAAAGAAGTATTGGATAAAGTGGTAGACTATGCAGTCCCTACTATTACAATATGGTATAAAAACAAGGCTATACCGAAAGTATTGATTGACGATGGATCTAATATCAATATTACCTCTACGAATACTTGTAAGCAAATGGGTTGGACTAGCATCGAACTAGACCCATTTTTTGTCTGAATGGCTAATCAATCTAGAATGCAGCTAGTGAGACTTATCAAGGATATTCCAAAAGTAATTTCCCACATTGTCTTTCCCATTACCTTTTTTGTGATTGAACTCAAAGGGAAGAATGTAGACTATAATCTATTATTGGGAAGACCCTGGTTGCAAAATGCCAAAGTAAGATAAAATTAGGCTACCAAAACTATCACCTTCAAAAAAGGACATGCCAAATTCTTGGTCCAGCTAGAGAATGAGCAATTCTATTCTCTGAAAAATAAACCAGTACTTGTGGAGCCACCTCACATGTTGGAAGGACTCTAGGATGATGAGGAACAACAACTTTTAGAGGCCAAACAAGACTTATGATTGTTTGGAGTAGAAGATGTCGAACTACTAGTCAGCTCCGCCTTCTGCAATCATGCATTCTCGTGCAACGTAAAGTAGTGATGGTCACGTTCTCTTACACCCATCTGCTTAAAGGTAGTAATATTAACATCCAATAAATTTGCCTACAGATTGGCCAAGGGGAACCTTTTCAAATCTCTTGGATAGTGATTTCAAAGTGGCTATAGGTCACCAATGAAGGTATTATAGTGATGATAGAAACTATTAACTCTACAAAAATCATTAGCATAGTAGGCAAGTCGTGTTCCGAGGAGTATAATTTTCTCCCAGCTTCTAGAGGACAACCCATTTAAACTCAGGTTCATGTTAATGATCATGATTATCAATGTACAAGATAAACACTATGGATATCCCATCAACTGGTGAAGGAATCTATGAGGACACAGGTAAAATGGGCACATTGGATATTTCGAAAGCTAAAAAATTAAGTCTGAAGATTGTACATGAAAACTGGTCAAGTGGTCAATGCTATGCTGGACCCTAAGGTCGGAGTATTATTAACTCTATTTCTTCTTGACAAACCTCCATTTTTTACCTTGGGAATGTAAAATAGTAACAATTGAATTTTTTCTGCAAGCTTTAAAGAAAAGATCTACAGAGAGAAAACCGGTTGCAGGTACTTCGAATGAGCAGGAACCCAATGATAGGGACGAGGAGGAAGAATCCCGGAGGAAGCAAATGGAAGAAAATCAATGAAAGATGGCAGAAGAAAGATTATGAAAATAGGAAGAGGAGCGAAAAGTGACGAATGAAGAGCGAGCAGGAAAAAGATTAGAAGAAGAGGAAGCAAGAAGAGATTAGAAGAAGAAAATAAAAAGAAGGAAGATGGTAAAGTAGAGACGGAGATACTTCGGAAACAAAGAGAGCAAGCTGATCAAAATTTGGAGAATACCCAAAAAGTTCCGGCACTCTGTAGTTTTTCATCTTGTAATCTACATGATAAGTGGAAGCAGTCAGATGGACATATGAAGTTACCCCCAGTACGATGTAAATGATCATATTTATCCATGGATGTTCCCAAATGAGCCAACCAAACCAGAATACTTAGGTGATTTGGCTAAGGACATTCACTAGAGTGCTATCAGAATCAACAAGTTACAAAAGAAATGCAATGTTTTAACTCAATAGAAAGAAGAGTGGATGGCAAAGAAAGTAGATATGAATGCAAAAATGAGCCATCTTAGAGCAAAGATGGATGAACTTTGGATGGAGAATACCAGAAGGGAGAGTGGATCATGAAGAAGCTCTTGAAGAATTGAATGATGCTTCATCACAAATTACCACACTTAAAGCTGGATCTGTAGAGAATTCCAAGAAGATGGAGCAATTGTAGATAGAGGCTGAATAGAAACACCGTACACTACAGAAGTTAAAGAAGAATAATAAAGACCTAACTACTAATAGAGGAAAAATTGGCAATGCAGAACTCGGAGTATAGAGATTTAGAAGCTAAATTCCACATTGTAAAGGAAAGTAACAATACACTCAAAGCTCAGTTGGCTGGAATCCAAGACTTAGAGAAATAGCTAACCGATTGGAAAAGTAGATGCATTGATGCGAACTTGGTTTTGGAAGGCAAGGATGCGAAGGTTGAAGAATTAAAGAAAAGTATGACAATTTTGAATTTAAAACATAAGAGAGAGTTAGAAGAAGTGAAGACGTTAACCAAAGGATTTATCAAGAAATGATCAAATATTACTATAGATTTTGATCACGTGTTAGATAAGCTCCAAAATAGGATTAAGGAATTAGAAGCAATGGTAATAAGCTATAGAAGTGCGAGCCAACAACTACTCGACCCAAAAGAAATTTTTGAAGAAGAGATACAAGTAGTCGAGGAAAAAATAGAGGAAACGTTTAAAGAACTTAGGTGGGATATAGAGCATAATATGAATGCGGAACTTCAGAATGATGATGATGTATAAGCCTCTTTCTATAATTTAGTGAGTTGGGATCCACCGTGCATGCCAATTTTAGCCGCCAGAATGGACTGACCAAAACTTTGTAATTTATATTTGTAATGTGGAAGGGTTTGTTTACTTAGAGATATGGAACATTATCTCCAAAAGTATGGTCTTTTCATATATCTCGAACTATGAAAGGATAAGAAGTAGCAGAAGAGTAGAAGAGAAAGAGAACATTGCAGTGATTATCTTTTTGTGCGGAACTGTTAGTCCAAAACCGAAGAAGAAGAATCTAAATTATGGAACTCTAAGGAATGCGGAAGTGCCTATCATGTGGAATTAAGTCTCAAGATTAGTATGTAGAGTCTATCTATAACATTCACACCACAATGTTTGCTATTGCAATATAATTTCGATAGTAGTTATGATCCCTGTTGTAATTGTTTCCAAGCAATCCAATTATACAGTGCAATGGTTTTACATTCAAGTGTAATAGTAGAAACTCAATATATTTAAGTAAATAACAATAATATAATGAACAAAGGGCGTATTATGTTTGCGGTATAGTAGACATAATCCCCATTCCCCAAACCTATCCTTTGGATGTGTGCTGTATGTTTTCTCAATAGTCAGCCCCAAACAACACCACTTGCATCTCCCATATGTTTACTCCACATAGTCCATGTATCATATGGAAGAGTGCTTTGGATATTGATATGTTCTTCTTTATCTTGCATCCATCCTCTAGGGATCTCATAAATTGAAAAGAAGTTTCTTCACTAATTTGCTTCACCTTCTTTGTGAAATTGAATTCTTTTTAGCATTTGAACCAACTTCATCTATGAGGCACTTCAGGAGTGATTTGTTCCCTCTTTGCTCACCAATTACTACCTCACACAATCTAGCACCTTCAATGGACTCTTGATTTTCTCCATGCTTCTCTACATTTGATACATAGAGAAATCCCATAACAAGGGAATGAGTTACCTATTTCCAACCATGGTAGAATATTTTCTCACTCTATAACATTCCAACCTACATCTTCCATCATATCCTACTCAATAATCATTATAATAGTCTGATTCATTTTAGTGTGGCCATGAGTATGTGGCCCTTCTTCAAGGTTGATTTTGTTGGAACATCAAGCTTACACTATGCTTGTGGTGGATTTGATCTACATCAAAAAGCTATCATTTGGATTATGTCAAAAAATCCATTGAAGTTTTCTTTTACTTATGCTCATTTACTATTTTTGTTAAGCTTTTTTATGGATCGATTGCCAATGTAAAAGCCTAGGTGTTTACAAATGTAAAAGGAGAAAAATAGAGCTCAACTTCCATGAATTTTAGGTGGTTGAGCTTGACAATCAATGAATCACCTAAAAGTAGATCAAATTAGATCTTCACTTTTCCTAGATTGTAGGAAAGTGGTACATTACGTGACCTTAAGCCAAAAACTATGTGGTAAAGCTTGACTCTTGACCATACACCTCGCCATCTCCATGAGTGACATGTTCTTTTGTTCAACAACTCCATTCTATTGAGGTGTATACAACACTGTACACTGATGTTTTATCCCATGTTCACCTAGAAATGCATTAAATTTAGAAGATATATATTCCCTCCCTCGATCAAAATGGAGGGTGCCTATTTTACATGCTGATAGATTTTCAGCCAAAACCAAAAACTATTTGAAGCACATAAACACTTTCAACTTTGCCTTCAATGGATATACCTATGCATGCCTGGAAAAATCATCAATGAAAGTCACGAAGTAAAGATAGTTTCCAAAAGAGGGTGTCTGCATAGGACCATAGACATCACTATGAACAAGCTGCAATTTATGAGTAGCTCAAGCTGAACCATCTTTTGGAAAGGAGGAATGCTGCATTTTGCCCAAAATATAGACTTCATAGAAACTTTTACTAGGTGCCTCAAGTTTGGGCAAAGAGGACATCATTTCAGATTTTTTCAGGCATAGCAAACTAGCAAAATGCACATGACCAAAGCGTGCATGCCAAAGCTCTGCATCTAGCATAGCTTGAGAATTGTTGGAGTTAGACGTCTGTGGAAGCATGCGAACAAGACAAGGAAGAAGAAGAAGAAGCTTGGAGCACAACACACAATACTGAATGTATTACTAGAGAATGTAAAAAGATAATTATCCCTTTAGGGCAATATGTGTATATACAAGCCGGGGGTAAAAAAACTCCTAAAGAGGGAAAAAAGTGCCCCGTCGGTCCTAGAGTGTTCACACACATCACTACCTAAATATATCAACAAATCCCCCCTGGGAGTGATGTGGTGAACAAGGAGCTGGCACTCATGTATAAGGAAGTGCCAAGCTATGTGGAAATCACTCCACAAAAGGAAGTAAGCCCAAAGCTTCAAACTTCTCTCTAGGTAGAGCCTTCATGAAAAGGTCTGCAATGTTCTCCTGCGTGGGCATATATGCCAAGCTGATCTCCCCAACACAGAACCTCTCCTTGACATAATGATAATGCACCTCAATGTGCTTAGTGCGAGCATGGAACACAGGGTTCCTCGCAACTGCCAATGCGCTCTGACTGTCAGTGAAGATGCAGTGGCAGAAGACTGACCAACACCCAAATCAACCATAAGGCGTCTGAGCCACACACACTCAACACTCGCTGTGAAATCTGCCGTATACTCAGCCTCACAATTGGAAGTGGCCACAGTAGGCTGCTTCTTGCTCAACCAAGATATACATGAGCTACCAAGCATGAAGCAAAAGCCACTAGTGGGCACACGAGTGTCATAGCAACCAACCCTATCAGAGTTAGAAAAAGCCACTAGTGGACACACGAGTGTCATAGCAACCAACCCTATCAGAGTTAGAAAAAGCATGCGAATCTGGCGGTAGTGATCCCCCCTTGGGATAAAACAAACCAAGTAGCCGGGTACCACTCAAGTAGTGAAAGATGCACTTAACCGCCTGCCAATGCTTGACTCCTGGGCAATGCATAAACCTGCTCATCTATGAGACAACAAATTGAATATCTGGCCGAGTAATGCATAACTAAATCAAGCATCCAACAGCCTGCTGATAAAGAACAACATCAAATGCATCTCCAGCATCATGAAGACTCACTCGTAAACCTGTTTCCATAGGAGTGGCAATAGTTTTACAGTCTTCAAGGCCAAAACACTGCAATAATGTGTCAATATATTTCGTTTGACACAAAACCATTCCACAATCAATGTGCATAAATTGAATGCCCAAATAGTGATGCAAATGCCCCAAATCTCAAATGAGGCATGCAAATCAGCCTTAAAATCAGCAATATGCCTCTCATGAGGACCAATGAGCAGCATGTCATCAACATAAACCACAATGATTAGACGTACATCATTAACACACTTAACATATAAGGTGCTTTCAGTTGGACTATTCTCAAAACCATGTGCAATCAGATAGGCATGTATCTTCTCATACCAAGCATGTGGTGCTTGCTTTAAACCATATAATGCCTTCTTTAACCTGCACACCTGGTTTTCATGCCCTTTTTGCACAAAGCCATGGGGTTGAAAAACATACACTTCTTCATGCAAGTCACCATTCAGAAATGCAGTTTTAATGTGCAACTGATGTACATTCCAACCATGATGAGCTGCAAGTGCACAGATGCTTCGAACAGTAGCCATACGACATGTAGGTGCAAAGGTTTCATCAAAATCAATGCCTCTTTCCTGTGCATAACCCTTTGCAACAAGCCTAGCCTTATACCTGTCAACTATACCATCATGTTTACGCTTCAGCTTGTATACCCACTTAGTGCCAATGGCCTTCTTGCCAGGAGGTAAGTCACATAAAGACAAGTACCATTTTTCATTATAGCATCATATTCAGATTGCATAGCAGTCATCCAATTTTTTGAATTTTGTGCTTCATCAAACGAAACAGGCTCAGTCTCATCACAAAGACTAGATGCAGCCATAGAATAGCAATCTGATGCAAAAGAGGCACTATGAGAGCCTGAACGAGTACGATATGACAGAGGTGCATCTAATTTGCTGTCACGCAAGGTCTGCACCAGCCATTTTGGCATAGTTCTTGCCTGCTCAATATCTTTATGATATGATCATTCCCTTTACAGTACTTACAAAACAATTTTTGTTTTTCTGATTTCTTCTCATCTTTATCTTCCTTCTTCGAATATGAAGAATTAGCAGATTTTTGCTTACTAGTTGAAGAGCTCCATTTTCCTTTGCCCTTTTGACTAGCCAGGAAAGCTTGATTTACAACTCGCATAATGGACCTGTTCTGCCTGGACTGATCTTCCTGTAACAAAACAGAGACTAAATCCTCAAATGATAAGGCATTTGGATTGCCTTTCATCATCAACCGAAGAGTAGAAGCAAAACTCTGATATGAATAAGGAAGACCATTCAAAAGAGTCTACACAAGTGAGCTATCTGGTTTAACCTTATCAACAGAAATCAACTGTTCCTTCAAGTCTTTGATCTTCGTTAGGAAACTGTCCATAGAATCAACTTCATTCATGTGCTCACTCTCCAATTGTTTTCGGAGGTAAGCAACACGAGCCTCAATCCTAGCTTGGTACAATGTGACAAAGCTATCAATGCAGGTGCCTGGGCATCTCTGCCATCCCAACGAATCTGCTCTATAGTAGGTGTAGCAGAAAATGCAGCACGAACAAGAATATGCAGAATATCATCATCTTCGACACCTTCTGCATCAGCTTCAGTACCTGTAGTTGTAACAGTTGCAAGTGTGATATGACGTTTTTCAACACCCTGCACAATGTTCCACAATCCTTTTGCAACCAATACATGTCACATCATAAAAGCGCACAATGGGTAGTTGGTACCATCCAACTTATTCTCAATAGCCAACATACGAAATACATCATTGCTTTCAGCCATGGCCGGTGACTAAAATACCTTGATGCAAAAAATTGACTGTATCTCAAAATGTTGAATGGAACTACCAAGACGAATTTTGCTAAACATGTAGTAGACTTCGAGACGCTTATACTGGCGAACAGAAATAGGTATATACCTTTGGCACAAAAAGATGAAATAGCTTGCACAAGCACTGTGGTAGTGCATTCGGAGGCCGAAACGAGCTCAGATCGCAATTTCGGCACCAAAATTCGTGCGATTCTGAGACTGCAACGGGAGGAGTGTCGATGGCACCCTAGATGAAGCGACGACCTGCTCTGATACCAATTGTTGGAGTTAGACGTCTGTAGAAGCACGCGAACAACACAAGGAAGAAGAAGAAGCTTGGAGCACAACACACAATACTGAATGTATTACTAGAGAATGTACAAAGATAAGTAGCCCTTTAGGGCAATAGGCATATATACAAGCGGGGGGAAAAAAACCTCTGAAAGAGGGAAAAAAGTGCCGCGGTAGTCCTAGAGTGTTCACACACATCACTACCTAAATATATCAACAAGAATCATGTACTGTACATGCTCAATCAGTTACAAATTTTTCATACTCTATGAGCTTATACAACCCACGACAAAAAATACCGAAAGCAATAATCACATTGCCATTTGATAGATCATGAACTCTACATCTGTCATCAACAAATTTCACAACCAAGGCAATCTTGGCTAAAGCCAAAACTCATAATAGATTCTTCTTGATCCCTGGCACAAATAAAGCATCTGACAAAGTGAAAAAACTACCATCAGCAATAATTAGAATGATTTTACCAACTCCCATGATAGGATAAGAGGAGTTGTTGGTGCATGTGATAGTATTCTTTGTAGGGGCAAGCTAGAGTGAAGTGAAGAAACAGCACTACAAGGTAATATGTTTGGTTGCCCCGCTATCAAAATACCAATCATCTTAGCCTACTGTAGACATACACTGCTCATGAGAAGATGGGTCAAAACTACAAACAGTAGTAAATGCCCATTCTTCATTGTGCACAAGATTAGCAAAATCTGTTTTTGGTGTAGAGGGCTCTGCAACAACCATTCCAACCTCTTTCTTCATTGCCTCTTTAATGGCCAATTTTGGATAGCTTTTAATGGTATGATGTAAGGAATTGAACTCATAACCTCTTGGTTAGGAATGTGATGGGCTAATCACTTGCCCCAAAAGCCATGGTTGAGGATTACTTCCTAATCCTCCCTCTTAGGGTGTAGTTCAACCATCTCCTATCTTTCAAGGTTGTGGCTCAATCATCTCCTACCTATCACTTTATTACGCATGATCATTTGCTTTACAATATTTCCAAAACAATTTCTGCTATTTTGATTTCTTCTCATCTTTGTCTTCCTTTTTTGAATGTGCAGTATTTGCAGATTTCTGCTTATTGGTAGATGAGCTCCATTTACCTTTGCCCTTTTGACTAGCCAAGAAAGCCTGACCTCGAACATGCATAATAGACATGTTCTACCTAGACTAATCTTCCTGCAGCAGAATAGAAACTAACTCTTCAAATGTCAAGGCATTTGGATTGCCTTTCATCATCAAATGAAGAGTAGAAACAAAACTTTGATATGAGTCGAGAAGACCATTTAGAATATTCTGCACAAGTGAACTCTCAAGAAGGACTTCATCAACGGAAATAAACTTTTCCTTTAAATCCTTGATCTTTGTCAAAAAATTGTCCATAGAAACACCTTCATTCATATGCTCACTCTCCAACTGTTTTTGGAGGTAAGTAACACAAGCCTCTTTCCTATCCTAGTACAATGTGGTAAGTGTATGCCAAGCATCCTTAGCTATTCTACAGGAGTGAATGTGAGGAATAATGGCACGTTTGATAGACAAGGCTATCAATGCATGTGCCTGAGCATCTCTGCCATCCCAACAAATTTCCTCTGCAGTAGGTGCAACAAGAACCATAACACGAATAGGAATCTAGAGAATATCACCATCTTTGACACCATCTGCATCATCTTCAGTACCTGTATTTGCAAGTGTAATAGGATGTTTTTGAACATCCTGCACAATGTTCCACAATCCTTTTGTGACCAATAATTGACGCATCATATAAGCCCATAATGGGTAATTCATACCATCCACCGTATCCTCAATATCCAACGTATGAAATACATCACTACTTTCAGCCATGGCCATTGACTAAAATACCCTGATGCAGAAAAGTGGTTGTATCTAAAAAAGTTGACCATAACTACCCTGACAAGTTCTACTAAACTTGTAGCAGACTTTGGGATGCTTATATTGGCGAATCAAAGCCTGTATATATCTTTGGCACAAAAAGATGAAATAGCTTGCATACATGCTATGATAGTGCATTTGGAGGCGGAAATGGGCTTAGATCATGATTTTGGCACCACGAAGCAAAGCCATTTTGATCTTCATGGGATGCACACTAGGTTTCACGGGATTTTGAGACTAAGGCTGGAGGAGTGTCAACAATGCCCTAGATGAAGTGGCGACCTGCACACTTCATCATGAGTATGCACACTAGGTTTCATGGGATTTTGAGACTACGACTGGAGGAGTGTCAACAATGCCCTAGATGAAGTGGCGACCTGCTATGATACCAATTGTTAGAGTTAGATGTGTGCAGAAGCACGCGAATAGCACAAGGAAGAAGTAGAAGCTTGGAGCACAACACACAATACTGAATGTATTATCACTAGAATGTATAAAGATACGTAACCCATTAGGGCTATAGGTGTATATACAAGCCGGGGGAAAAACATCCTAAAGAGGGGAAAAAGTGCCCTGACAGTCCTAGTGTGTTCACACACATCACTACCTAAGTATATCAACAAGAAATAAGTAAAAAGAAAGAAACATAAAAAAATCAAATCAAATTGATTTTTCAATGGGTTCCATTGTGTGACTACACATGGGGTGTTTTTTAGTGCGCTTTAGGACTTAAAATGTGAAAAAAGAGCTATGAAAAGTGTTTGAATATATTCTAGTGGCCTATGCATATGGTACACATCATTTGACTACATGCAAAACTTTTTTTTTAAGATGAGGTGGTAACATTCATATTTTTATGATGATATGAAAACTTATATAATAAAAAATAACCTTATACAAAGTAGGTAGATATAAGTAAGAGTTCCAAGTTCTAAGACAATAACCTTATACAAAATAACTGAAATGACAACTGATATAACCAAAAGAACCCTATACAAAGTATGAAATTTTAAGAGTTTGAAGTTCTAATTGGATTTAAATTTCATCTGCTAGAGAAATCTAGATAGAATGATTTGATGGATTGTAGCTTCCATTAGCATTGAGTGCATTGCTATCCACCTTCTCATTCATAATGCTTATCAAAATCAGGTACTCTTCAATGCTCTAATAAAAACATATTAGAAAAAAATGCACAAGTTCATTTATGAGAAGCAAAATAAACTCTTCTTTATTACTATTTTTGTTCAATATTTCTTTCATACATAAAATTCATTTTCATACATACATTTCTATCTCTTACATGTATTCACACACCCCATAAACATGCATGCAATAATTTGTTTATGAATCTCACTTACATGCTCTTATGCACATATGCACTTTTAATCATGCACATGCATTCACTCTTATTCATTCATTCTCATTCATTTATGTATGTATATTCATTCATTCATATGTACTTGCATACATACATACTTGCTAATATTCATGGCCATGCATCTACTTATATTCATGCATACATACATACATACTAACATACATCATGCACATACATACTTACTAAAATTCATGCATGCATTTTCGTGCATTCATGCATTTATGCACATTTCCATTTCACAAAAATATGCTCTTTCATACATGCATGAATACATTCATATACATACATGCATGCATACATATGCATCATTTACTTGCATACATGCACATACATATTTACTCATATTCGTATATGCCTATGCATGAACTCTCATGCTTTCTTGCATTTATGCCTTCATATTTATGCACATGCACACATATTCTTTATACATGCACATGCACTCTAACTCTCACATGCATGCACACACACTCTCACATATGCATGTACACACACTCAAGCCACATGCAATTACACATGCATATGCATGATTCACTCTTATCTATACATCCTACATCAATACACATGCATACACATGCATAAGTACACAAAAATACATAGGCACTTAGGGTAAATGCATAGGTTATCACACAATACCAGAAGATACAGGGGGTTGTATATAAAAGGTTTAAATGAGAAGGAAAATTTCTTTTCGTGTGCTGATCAGAGCACATGCCCACCTTTTTCAGCCTACAAGTTTTAAAGAGAGATTTTAGTCAAATCAAATGCTCATATAAAACATACTTTTGAGAGTTTAGAGATAACCATTTTGGAAGGAAAATTTTTAATTTTTCTGAATACAAGTTGGAGTGATGAAATGCTTAAGAAAACATGCTTTAGGATGGGTAAGGAAACCACTTTTTTCACATAGGTTGTTGTGGAAGAAGTGGGTCTTCATGAAATGAAAGTATAAATATAACACTCAAAGTAAAATTGCCAATCTCAACAATACTAGATCAAAATTTTACACTGATGATCATGAAAGGATCGAACAATATACACAATGAGATTCACGGAGTGACTATGGATAATACAACTCCAATAATGAGATACTTTGCTACAATGCGGATCAAGAAAACAAAATGTTGGATCTGTCTTCTCAACTAAAGTGTAGAAAAGACCACCTTCTCTTTGCTTCACTTCAAATCATTGGCTTCAAATCATGGGTATTTCTTTTCTTCGCTTCTCTTTACTTTGGATATTCTTTTATAAAGAATTTATGAAAAGAATTCATGGAAAAGACACTCATTAATACATTAAAAAAAACTTACTCATGTGAATGAAAATAATGCTTTGATTTAATCATCTACACTTTCTATTTTTCTTATTGAAAATCCATTTTCTTTTTATTTAAAGATTCTCATTTTCTATTTTCTTTTTAATTTTTCATAAGTCTAATTTATTTTTATTTTATTTTCATTCTTGATTAATTTTCATTAATTTACATGATCTTTTTAACTAATCCCTAATGTTTTATTTCTCTTAATTACTTATCTATTTTCCTTTTTGTTTATTTATTTTCCTAATCACTGAATATTCAAGTATGAAATAATGTAATCGTTAAAACAAAAC
Organism: Ceratopteris richardii; assembly: GCA_020310875.1. NCBI lineage: Eukaryota > Viridiplantae > Streptophyta > Polypodiopsida > Polypodiales > Pteridaceae > Ceratopteris > Ceratopteris richardii. Next base: position 59,465,791 of record CM035408.1, on the reverse strand, counting down.
AATAAACCATTAAATCAAAACAAAAGAAAAACAATTTAAATTAATATTTTGCTCTCTCTCTCTCTCACTCACTCTCTTTGCACCATTTCTCTATTGTGAGGCTTTTTTGTGGTTCAAATCCTTGTTTCTCTCTCTCTCTCTCTGTTTCTTCAATTTGCACTTCATCTCCTCGATTTCCTCATCTATCACCATCTCTCTAGCACAAAATCTCTTTCTCTCTCTCTCTCTCTCTCTTTCTCTCTCTCTCTCTCTCTCCATTTCTCTATCGATGACTTCCTGATCTACTGTGCACTACAAAACAATAGTACCCATCCCTTTCTCTCTCTAGCTCTCTCTCTCTCTCTATCTACTTCTTGCCATAGCACTGCCCTAGCTCCTCTTCTCTCTCTCTCTCTCTATCTCTCTCTCTCTCCCCTTCTTATTATAGTGCAACCATAGCTCCTCTTCTCTCTCTCTCTCTTTCTCTCTTTCCCTTTCTTGCTATAGTGCCACCATAGCTCCTGCTCTCTCTCTCTCTCTATGTCTCTCTTTCTCTCTCTCTCTCTCTTTGCTACTCGTTGTAGCATTGTCATAACTCCTCTTCTCTCTCTTTCTCTCTCCATCTCTCTCTAACTCTCTTTATCTCTCTCTCTCTCTCTTTGTCTCTCTCTCTCTCTCTCTCTCTCTCTCTCTTTTTCCCTTTCTCATCCTTCGGTCTATGCTTCACCATCTCCATCATTTTTCTTCTCCATGTCACTGTCTGTTCCTCTCTCACTCTCTCTCTCTCATTTTTCAATCTACACTTCACCATATCCATGACTTTGCTTCACCAGGTCACTCTTTGTTCCTCTCCCCCCCCCCTCTCTCCCTTTCTCAAATTCTTGCTACAATACTTCTGTGGCATTTTTCTATAGTACAATCTGCTATGGAAAGCATCGACTCCACTCAATTCCCTCAATTCCTTCAATTCCTTCACTTTTTGTGCATGAAAATCATGCCAGAGTCTCTCTCTCTCTCTCTCTCTCAATCACACATCATATTGTTCCAACATATAGCTTCAAGGAGGGAAATGGTACCCAACACAAACAAAGACATGATTGAGCATGAAAGGACCTGCTTGAAATATGCCATTCACCATAATAAAAACAAAAAGTAGCAGCAACCTGATTCTCTCTCTCTCTCTCTCTCTCTCTCTTTCTATCTCTCTCTCAATCTCTCTTTATAGCGATCTGAACATGGAGTAAAAAAATAAAGAAAAAAACAAGATTCATGTTAGAGCATGAGAGAGGAGAATAGAGAGATGGTGGACTCTTTTTCTATCCCTTTTTCTCTTTCTTTCTTTCTCTCCCTATCTTTCTCTATTGGCATAAGAGGTAGAGATGGAGAACTAAGGTCATTGAGAGTGAAAAATCAAAAGATACATAAAGCATGGACAAGGATAGAGAAAAGAAAGAAGGAAAAAGTACGTGAAAAATTCATTGGGAAAAATCAAATGAATGCTAGACATGTATTTATAGGTTTTCACAAGGTTCCTTTTCTAGAAATTTTGAATTTTCTAGGTTTTTTCCTTTCTATTTTTAGAATATTTTCTTTTTGCCTTTTCTAATTTTGGAAAATCTAATTTCTCTTCTCTATTTTGGTTTTTTTTATTTTTATTTTTCTCTTTTTTATTTTCTATTTTTTTATCTTTTTATTTTTAAATAATTTATTTTTCTTTTTCCTTTTTAATTTGAATAAGGTTTTATTCCTCTTCACACTTACAAAGAATAAAATTAAATTAAGGGGTTACCACTAAGAAAAAAATGGTTCCAAACTAGGGTTTTTATCAGTGACAACCTAGGGTTTCTTGTTGCATGGTTTTCCAACTCATAATATATACACAAGAGTTTGAAATCATGGGTTTCCAAGGGTTCAAAAATCAGTTTCTAGGGATGAAGGTTAATTTTTAGGTTTTTGAGCTAGGATTTTCATAGGTTTTGGGGTTTCTAAGGGTGAAACTATCATCATTTTTTAGGGGCTATAATATACATGGGTTTCTTATTTTATTTTGAATATAGACATGGCAATTTTAATAAGTGTTTGCCAAAATACAATAGTGGTTTGAGGGTTAACAAACTTTACACAAGGAAATATACAAGTTTCTAAGGTTAATCTAGGTCAAATACTGTTTATAAGTACAAATGAAACTTCTTATCACACATTCAATTAGATCAATCAAATATTTGAACAACTTTTCAACTTGATTCATCCTCCTACAGTCTAATCACCAGATCTTGGTCTGAAAAGCAAAAAAAAAAAAGAAAGAAAAAGTTTCACACTATCCCTCATGGATTTCATCCTGACATCTGCCCCCACTAAACTTGCACATAATCCCAGTGGGTCAACATACAAAACCAATAGAAGCGTATCAAGATTCTTTTGAAACTCTTTTTAATTCTTTTGTTTTTATTTCCAAATATACATATATCATGATCAAAAAACCTCTTCAATCAATGTACTACCTTCAAAAATAAGTCAAACTGCACCTATAGAAATAACTTAGACTTTCCAATAACAATCTTTCATATCGATTGGTTGACAGTCATCATTTTATATAAATGTTGTCATGTTTGGTTCCTATACACCTATCAAGAAACACATTTAGCTCCACTATTGCATATCTAGGCCTCGTATAGGCTGTATATAAATCTCAGAAATGGTTCCAAGATATATTTAAGTCATGAAAGTCATTTTTTTCTTTTTCTTTTCTTTTCCTTTTTCTTCTTCTCTTTCTTTTTCTTTGTGCTTTTCTTTTTCTTCCTTTTTGTTTTTCTTTTTCTCTCATTTCCTTTTGCAACAACCATTAATGTACTACTTTTTCATTTATTTCTTTTTCTTTATAATTTTGTTGTTAAAGGGGAAAGGCCTAACCTCTAATCAGAGCTGAGCACTAGGAACATGGACTAAAAGGAGTCAAGATTTCACTTCCTAAGTGTTTTTCAAACTTCACACAACCTACTCATATAACATAAGTCCATCTTTCTACTAAGAGCTTCAAGTAAGAGTGTCCTATCTAGGTCCTTATAGCAGTTATAGGGTGTCGGATCCTATTCTCTTAAGTCCATACATCCCTACTAATGTTTCTAATGAGTTCTTATCGCAACTTAAATCCTTCGTCTATTTGCCCAAAACATTGTGAAATGTAGCATGATATGCATGAAAATCATTATACAAATAAAACTAAACATAGACAAATCAAATAAAGTACATTCACCTGATTTAACTTCCTTCATTAGCATCAAGATCATCAACATCTTCCAGTAGTTCTTGATCAATTTTTTAGTCTTCATAATTCCTCTTCTTGAATAATTTTATTCTCTTTCCTGCAATCAAAGATCTTAAAGGAGTACTGTGAAACTTGCGAAGCTCATGCATTCCATTATTAAACACAGACACCACTACATATAGCCCAAAACATCTCTTCGTTAATTTCTTCCTAGCACCATATTGAGTATCCAATGTACTATCGTACACCAATACCCAATCATCTATCTCAGTCTTATCTAGTCTAAGTCCATGCATTTTGTTAGAGTAAATCTTATTTCTCTTTTATCTTTCAAACCGCTTCCTTTAATTTCTCATTTCCTTGTTCTAATTCCTTAATCCTCAGTGATAAAAGCTCTTCTTTCATCATTCAATCATTCCATTGGAGCATCATCCAAGTCAATATCTAAGTGTGGATAGGGAAAATTTGCTTTTGATAATGCATCCATTCAGTAGGCATAAAAATTGTGAATCGAGTGTACATTGGCATATCTACCCATAAGGTGAATGGAAGGTATCTAGGCCATTGCTTTATGTCACCATTGCAAGCCTTAGAGATCGCCTTCATGATAGAAGGATGACCTCTCTCAATCTTCTCATTAACCTCAGGGCTATAGGCAGTAGTGAGAGACAATCAAATCCCATGACTATCAAACATTTGTTTTGCCCCTCGCATATAATTCTCCCCGATTGGCAACCACTTTCTCTAAATATCCAAATCTTGAGATCAATTCTTCTAAAAGGAATGTGCATACATTATAAGTAGTCTTCATGCGAAGAGCTCGTCCTTCCACATGGTTGGTCAAGTCCTCTCTAGCAAGTACAATATATCTCATTTTATCTATTCCCTTCGGCATGGTTACAAGCTCAACCACCCATTTGTAATGAATACAAGGAGGATAACTTGGATGTAGGGTGAAAGCATGTTAATGTTTACAAAAAAGTGATATCTGGGACATAGTTAATTAATTGGAGAAACTCGATCCTTCTTAGCTAAACATCGTGCAATGGTTATTGAAAGAGGAGTAAACCCGAGGTGGTGGGGCAAGAGTAGGCAACAATATGCATGCTGAAGCGTGGAGCATTCATGACATGGGTTTTTCTACTTGCTACAGGTTGGAGAGTCCACCACAGTACCTCATCTTGCATGGGAGTTTTTCTGCGTAGCTGATTGTTGTCTTTGGTAGCCATACATTCGTTATGGAGCATGCAAGGTAGAAGTTTTCTTGGCTGCTATTTTGTTGATCTTGTGCTATTGTAGTGAGTCATGACCGAATCTTTCAGCGATTTTCTTGATGGGCGATGGAAGATGTACGTGCATAACAGAAAATCGGAGGCTTTAATCAAGTCTAAAGAATCTGTTCTCACATTTGCTTCTACTCATTGCGCTTTAGGTTCCCTAACTTCCATGTTGCCAAGAATAGGGTTGACCCAGAAGCTCTATATTGGATATTATTAGCCCAAGTTGAAGTGGAAAATTGACTCAATTAAGAGCCAAAAACAGACTTTGGAAGCCACCACCAGCATTTATCCTTGGGATAGAAAAGACATTACAAAGCTTGATGGGATTTTGGCAGGTTTCAGAGTAGGAATGCTTTTCCAACTCACTGCGTGCTGCGTTCATGAGGTGGGTTTTTCTGCATGCTGCATGTTGGAGAGTATGCCGTAGTACTCATCTCACCTGGGAGTTTTTTTGCGTGCTGCATGTTGAATGGGGAATAGTGAGAGGGACTCCATCACTATAGGCATTTTTTCTGCACGTTGCGTCATGAGTGGGGAATATTGATAAATATTTTTCTGCGTGCTGCATGTTGGAGAGTACACCGCAATACCTCTTCTCGCCTGTGAGTTTTTCTACGTGCTACATGTTGAGTGGGAACAGTGAGAGGGACTCCATCACTATACACATTTTTTCTACGTGTTGCATCTTGAGTCTGTACAGATAATTATTTTTGTGCATATCACATATTTTGGTTTGGAGATCTTTCTAAAAAGATAATCCACTTCTTCATATTTGATGACAAGAAGCATGACACCTTTTTTGTGCAATAGTGTTTCCAATTACATTGGCAATGACTGAGAGAGCTAAACCTTGGCTTAAGCCAACATTGGGTATGGTCAGATTGTGCAGCTTCTTGTTGTAAAGATTGATGACATTGATTTTATGGTGATGTGTGGGCTCTTGGCCCCTACACATTTTGTACGATTCCCTCATTAATCTACTTTTTTCCTATTCTCTAAAAAAAAAGAAGTTATATACGAGTAACATCTCAGATTGTGGATGATTGTTGCAAGTTTAAAAGTATGCCTAATAATGTCCATTTAGTTTCATATTGTTCATTCATTGTATCTAACATTTGAGGTTTTGGATGATTGTTCTAGGTTTAAAAGTGGTATAACAAGTCTACATACGTAAGTGATGGAGCACATAATGATATCAGATGAGCATACTCAATGTAAAATCAATATAATAAAGTGGGTTGATGAGTGGTAGATGTTAATGTATTTATGGTTTCTTCATCATTTGTAGTGTCTTGATGCAGGGAAATCTCAAACAAGCAAACTGATGGAGTTAATACAATACCAGTAGTGGATAGTGATCAACGAGCATTAAGATGTTATTGGAAAGAAAAGAAAAGGAAATATAGAGACACAATAACGTCAAGGTCGGGCACTAATGTGGAAGGTAATGCTAATTGCAGTTCAAGCAACTTGGATGGCATTGTGGATAAGATCACTAAGTATTTTAAAAATCAAACTAGACACTTATGTTGTGAAGATAAAATTGAGGCACTAAATATGATGTTGCAGAGTCCATGTATTGGGAAACTTTTTTATGCAATGGGCAGTAACAAAGATCACATAACATGCACCCTTTTCATCAATCTTCGGAACACACTGCAACGTATGAGAAAGAATTCTGATGACCTTGTGTTGAATAGATCAGGATTGATGATGGCTTTAAATAGTGATGCATATTCATCAACAAATCAGATAAATATTTCAAAACTTTCCAGGGTATTGGGAGTAAGCATGAAAGTTGTCTATGATACGATTGGATGGTTAAGTACAGTTGAGTCTGATCATAGTTTTTTGAAGGAAATTGGTAGGGCAACATGTACCACATGTATCACACAAGAGGTCAAGCATTTGATTATCAGGTTTTGTACAACACAGAGCAAGGTGTCACCAAATAAGAAGGATATAAGCGAGACCCGACTTGGTAGGAATCAAAATTTGGAGCATCTTGTTCACCTTCTTGATGTATCTCAGGTAATCCTATTTTCGATCATCAGTTCATAATTTTAGCTAATTATACAAGATCCAGTAACAAGTAACTTATAGTAACAATCTAATAGTAATAGCTAACTAGAAACAAGCTAATAGTAATAGCTAACTAGTAACAAGCTATTTAGAAATAGCTTATTACAAACAACTAACCAAGAAGCTGGCTCTTAATGATAGCCAATTAGTAAAAAGCTAATTAGTAATAGCTAATTACTAATAACCATCCAAGAACCAAGTACTTAGTAATAGCTAATTGGTAACAAGATAATTAGTAATAACTAATTACTAACAACTAACCAAGAAGTAGCTACTTAATAATAACAAACTCTTAACAAGCTAAATAGTAATAGCTAATTAATAACAACTAAGAAGCAACTACTTAGTAATAGGTAACTAGTAACAAGCTAATTAGTAGTAGCTAATTACAAACAACTAGCCAAGAACCAACTACTTAGTAATAGGTAATTAGTAGAAGCTAATTAGTAATAGCTAGTTACAAATAGCTAACAAAGAACTAGCTCCTTAGTAATATTTAATTACTAACAAGCTAATTAGCAGTAGATAATTACAAATGACTAACTAAGAACTAGATAATTTGTAATAGCTAATTAGTAATAAGCTAATTAGTAATAGATTATTACTAATAATTAATTACAAACAATTAACCAATGACTAGCTACTTAATAATAACTAATTGTTAATAAGTTAAATAGTAGTTGCTAATTATTGAGAACCAACTAAGAACCAGCTACTTAGTAATAGGTTACTAGCAGCAAGCTAATTAGTAATAGCTAATTACAAACAACTATCCAAGAAACAGCTACTTAGTAATAGCTAATTAGTAACAAGCTACTTAGTAATTGCTAATTAGTAACAAGATAATTAGCAATAGCTAATTACAAACAGCTAACTAAGAACCAGCTACTTAGTAATAGCTAATTAGTAACAAGATAATTAGTAATAGCTAATTACAAACAACTAACCAATAACCAGCTACTTAGTAATAGCTAATTACTAATAAGCTAATTAGTAACAAGCTACTTAGTAATAGCTAATTAGAAGAAGCTAATTAGTAATAGGTAATTGCAAATAGCTAACCGAGAACAACTACTTAGTAATAGCTAATTACTAACAAGCTAATGAGTAGCAAGCTAATTAGTAATAGCTAATTACAAACAGCTAACCAAGAACGAGCTACTTAGTAATAGCTAATTACTAACAAGATAATTAGTAATAGCTAATTAGTAACAAACTAATGAGTAACAAGCTAGTTAGTAACAATCTAGTTAGTAACAAGCTAATTAGTAATAGCTAACTAATAACAAACTAATGAGTAACAAGCTAGTTAGTAAGAAGCTAATTTGTAACAAGTTAATTAGTAATAACTAATTAGTAACAAGCTAATTTGAAATAGCTAATTACAAACAACTAACCAAGAACAAGCTAATTAGTAATAGCTAATTACTAACAAGCTAATTAGTAATAACTAATTAGTAACAAGCTAATTAGTAATAGCTAATTACTGACAAGCTAATTAGTAATAGCTAATTAGTAACAAGCTAATGAGTAACAAGCTAATTAGTAACAAGCTAATTCGTAATAGCTAATTAGTAACAAGCTAATTAGTAATAGCTAATTGCAAACAACTAACCAAGAACAGACTACTTAGTAATAGCTAATTACTAACAAGCTAGTTAGTAATAGCTAATAAGTACCAAGATAATGAGTAACAAGCTAATTAGTAACAAGCTAATCAATAACAAGCTAATTAGTAATAGCTAATTAGTAATAGCTAATCAATAATAGCTAATTAGTAACAAGCTAATTAGTAATAGCTAATTACAGACATCTAACTAAGAACCAACTACTTAGTATAGCTAATTAGTAACAAGCTACTTAGTAATAACTAATTAGTAACAAGCTAATTAGCAATAGCTAATTACAAAGAGCTAACCAAGAACCAACTACTTAGTAATATCTAATTAGTAACAAGCTAATTAGTAATAGCTGAATAATAGCTAATTACTAACAAGCTAATTAGTAATAGCTAATTACTGAGAACTAACTAGTAACAATCTAACACCTTGTAACAACTAATCACCAACTACTTAGTAATAGCAAACTGATAACTAGCTAATTAATGACTACTAATAACCACTTGTTTGTGTAATGTAGATGGAGCTATTTATATGTTTAAAAAGTTGCATCCAATGATAAATATCCAGCTTCAAAAGTGTGAATCATTGAAGCCATATTTTAAGAGATTGAAAGAAAGATTCACATGTTGCTGCATTTATCACATTCAAAGGTCATACCTTAAGGATGCAATCAATCTCCTATGTCAATCAAGCTCGGTCGTGCATAGCTATCTTTGTAAATGTGATTGTTCTATTTGTCAAGTAGGGAAGACATCAACGTGCAATGCTTCAACAACTACATTTCGATCGATTAGCAGCATTATAGAGAGTATTCCATGTCCATGTCAAAATGATACCACATTCCACCCGTACAAATGTGTGATGGGTGAGTGCTCTGATTGCGGAGTAGGACATTTTAAGTGGTGTCCGAGAGAGACTAGCATTGAGGAATATCATATTCTTGTAAATATATTTGAAGATGTCGAGTCAATGTATGAAGGATAAGTTCATGAAAGGAAAGAATTGATAAAGAGGGAGATGAGTCCTAAACTTGTAACAAGATTATTTGAGAAAACTCTAAAGAAATTTATCAAGCACAATTTCATTTATTTATGGCAAGCGAACGAGTTTAAGATGTGTGTCTCTGAATTCATAGGTGATGTTGTGGTTTCAGTGGTATACATTCTGCGAGCAAAATGAAATACAATCTATGCATTGGTGGTCTTTACAGATAACTATTTTTGTGCATATCACATATTTTTGTTTGGAGGGTATTCCTAAAAAGGTAATCCACTTCTTCATATCCGATGACAAGAAGCATGACACCCTTTTTGTGCAACATTGTTTCCAATTACATTGGCAATGGTTGAGAAAGCTAAATCTTGAATTAAGCCAACATTGGGTATGGTAAGATGGTGCAGCTTCTCAATTTAAAGCTAAATGTCCATTTTACTTTGTAGGAAGATATCTAGGGCTAACAGGCATGACTATGATATGGAACTTCTTTGAGTTAGGGCACGAGAAGGGAGAACATCATGGTGCAGGTGCAGTTGTGAAAAGGGCACTAACCCATGAACAACTTAAACCTGAAGGTGCAATGCTGAAGTGTGCTGCAGATGTTAGGAGCTAAGAGAGAAATTCTTCAATTTAAATAGTGATAGATATGATATATATCTTCCTTCTCACATGGGAATGATTCAGGATAATATGTCAATATCACATGTTTCATTTGAACATTACTTTCGTGAGGGGATATGATGTTGTAGGGCTGCATTTAAAATTGCAATGAGTTTTAATGAATTCAAGAATCCATAAAGTTCAGCAGAAATATATCAATGGAGATTTCATCCTTGAAACTTGTTATAGAACTGCAAACAAATGATCTATTGATCATCATGCAATGAGTTGAAGGATGAACTATTTAAGTTTGCATTGTGAATTTATGCTTACTTCTGGAGGTTTACACTTGCCAGATAACTTTCATGTGAAGAAGTATTTTAAGTGTACACAGAAGTGATGCTCAATAAAAATAAGAAGCTTTTGTAATACCATTGTTCTAATAGATTGCAAAAAGAAGCTTTCAACAATCTTACTATTCCTTGAAAAGTTAGGATGGTTGAATGCTCGGTTCATGTGATTGCCTCATTTTCTTGCACCTTACCAACAATAGTGGGGATGAAGTCATTGTGCAAATGCATTTGGTAGGTGCATTGGTTTACAATGGAAATGCAAGGTCTAAGGTTCTCTTTACTTGCCCCAACATGCATAATGATCCAAACCTCACTTTGATTTTGATTCATGCAGTTGCAATCATGGGAGCATCATCTACCACCAATTTTGTATTTGCAACTTGATATCACTATAATAGATAACAAGAATTGTATAATCTTTGGATATTTATCCATGCTTCTAGATAAACAAGTATTTCAAAGAGTGAAGGTCAACTTTCTATTGGCTGGGCATACTCATGATCACATCAATCAAATGTTCAATACATTTTCTAGGAGACTAGAAAAACATAATGATTTTTCTCTTGCATCATTGACCATTTTAATTTTAGAAGCTTATACTCCAAAGACTTAAGCTCAACATCTTACACAAATCTATGACTTGAAGGAGTTTTTGATGGAGAGTGTTAATCTCCAAAAGACAAGCTATCCTTGATGTTAGACCACCTTTATATCAAGAATAACTCTAAACTTCAACCAATTTTGGAAGACAAGTGCCAAACTATCAAGACTTTAACTAACTCTGCAGAAAGTCACTACACATGAAAGTCTACTGCACATTACTCACCCATTGACTAACCAAAATATGTAAAGTTTCTGATGAAACTTTGTACAAGGTGTTGCCTAAAGGTTGCACATCTCTTCCAAGTTGAAACATCTCAAAAGATTTAGTAAATCTTGAGAAATGATCCAAACAGTCTGCCTATGTTTGAAACTGTCCTCCTGTAGAGTCGACTTTGATACCTACAACTTCTAACACATATTCCTCCCAAAATAGAACCTGTTTAAGCAAATTCTTTTCGGCATGGATGGCTTACCTTCCAACTTAGATGACTCCTCATTTGTGCAAAACTCTGTGCATTGAGAACTGATCAATTCTTTGACCATCAAGATTGCACCTGTTTCAGAAGACACTCATCACTTTTTCACATATAAATGTTCCTATGCATAATTCTCTCATCCTGTTTGCAATTAGACTCTCAAATCTTAACCATAGATGCATTAACTATGGTATTCGATATCTGCAAAAGGATTTTTGATATAATAAAACACAGAAGGAGAAATGGAGAAAAGATGGACATGCAATTCTCTGAAAATTCTTCCTATTCAACTCATCATACAACTGATGGATGATACACACTATTCTCATGATCTATTCCTTTCTATTTCATCTATTCTTCATCTCATCTATATCATACGATCACACACACACACACACACACACACACACACACACACATATATATATATATATATATATATATATATATATATATATATATATATATATATATATATATATATATATATATATATATATATATATATATATATATATATATATATATATATATATATATATATATATATATATATACATACATACATACATATGAGTATTGATTCTTCATTACTTAAAGTATTTTGAAGTATTTACAAAACTAATGTACATGTGTTTTTAGAACTTTCCTTCCTGAACCTTCACTTCACTCCATGCTCTTAGACTTCAATCTTTCCTTCATGTCTTCACTTCTAAGCTTCATATAATCACCAATTGTTAATTATCTTGCTCCAACAGCTCCCCTCAATCATCAATCGTGATTACCTGCATTTTCTTTATTCCTGCCATATCTTTAAACCTCTGCAACTTTGGTCCATCCAAGCCCTTTGTCATCATATCTTCAAGCTGATCTTTTGTAGGAGTATGTATGACTTCTATTTCTTTATCAACAATTTTCTCTCTCAAAAAATGATATTGAATCTAAATATGTTTAGTCCTAGCATGAAACAAAGGATTAGCTGTCCCCACCAATGATAGGAGTACTCTGAATAATATCAAAACTCTTCATAAGAGTCTTTAGCCATATAACTTCCTTTGCAGCTTCTACCATGCGTTTGTATTCTGCTTCTGTAGATGATAAAGCAATTGTATGTTGCTTCTTAGAGCACCATGAAATTAACTTATCTCCCACATAACACAAATATCCATTTGTTGATCTTATATGATCAGAGTTACCTGCCCAATCTACATCACTATATATCTTGATTCTTGTGTCTGAAGTAAACCCATAGTACAAACCTTATTTAAGTGTGCCCTTGATGTACCTAAGCACCCTTTGTCATGCAATCCAATGTTCCTTTCTAGGACAATGCATGAATGGAGATAAAACTCTAACTGCATATGATAAGTCAGGCCTTGTTAATGTAGCATAAATCAAGCTACCCACCAAACTCTGATAAAGCTTCATGTCTTTGAATTCTTCTCCTCCATATCTACTCAACCTATGATTCACCTCCATTGGAGTTGGTGCTATCTTGCAATCTTCCATTTTAAATTTGGTTAGAAAATTTTTCAAGTACCTTTCTTGAGTTACATATACTCCATGTTGAGTATATGAAATCTCCATTCCCAAGAAGAATGACATATTTCCCAAGTCACTGATTTTGAATTCTTTTGGCATGTGCTTCTTAATCATGTGTATACCTTTATCATCTGTTCCTATAAGTATTATGTCATCAATATAAATACAAACATAAATAAATCCATCCTCACTTACTTTGACTAGCAAGCTACTGTGAGCCTCAGATGCTTGAAACCCAAGTTCCTTCAAGAACTTTACAAGCCTATAATTCCATGCGCTTGGGGCTTGTTTCAAACGATACAAAGCTCTCCTGAGCTTACACACATGATTTGGATACACTTGATCTTTAAAACCATCTAGTTGTTCCATACAAAATTCATCTGAAATATAACCATTCAAAAATGCATTCTTCACATTTAATTGAGATAATTTCCAACCTTTGCAAGCAGCAATTGCTATGAGAGTCCTTATGGTTGTCATCTTTGCAACAAGACTATAAGTTTCATCATAGTCCACACCATATGTCTGTGCATATCCTTTTACAACAAGCCTGGCTTTGTACCTAGATACACTTGTATCTGCAAACCTTTTTGTTTTGTACACCCACTTACATCCAATGATCTTTTGACTATTTGGTTTAGGAACCAAATCCCATGTCTCATTCTCCATCAATGCATCATATTGTTACTGCATAGCTTTTTCCCAATTCTTCTTTCCTTTGGCTTCATCTTATGTGGATGTATCTTCATCTGCTTTTAACATATAAGCATAATCTTTAGTAGTCAAGAATGAAGTATCATAACTATACCTTGTAGGTTGCCATTTGTGCCTAGATGACCTTCTGAGTTCTCCATTTCTTGAAGTTTCTGGTTCATCATATTCTGGATCAAACCTTGGCCTTTCTTCTACTTCAACTTGTCCTTCCTTACTCTCTTCTTCATCACATATTTGAACCTTTGATTTACCTTTCTTCTGAATCAGGGTTTCTTCATCACCTGCATGAATATTAAGTGTACCTACATACCAAGTACCTTGCTCATCAAATGTAACATCTTTAGACACAAGGAATTGCTTTGTGGATGGACTCCACAATCTATAACCCATCTGTTTGTCATCATAGCCAATGAACACATACTTTTTTGCTTTAGGTTCCAATTTATGCCTCAAATGAGATGGCACATATGCATAAGCTAAACATGCAAATACTTTGCAATGATCCAAGGTAGGTCTCTTACACCACCAAGCTTCATATGGTGTCATACCCTGCAAAGCTTTACATGGTAGCCTATTGACCAAGTATGTAGCTATATTTATAGCCTCAGCCCACAAATAATTGGGACAATTTTTCTCCTTCATCATTGATCTTGCAAACTCAACAAGAGTTCAATTTCCTCTCTCTGTTATCCCATTTTGTTGAGGAGAGTACCTGCAAGTAACCTCTCTCTTTATACTTGCATTCCATAAGTAATCACTGAACTCATTAGAGGAATACTCTCCCCCTGCATTTGACCTTAGTCTTTTCAACTTCTAACCTCTAATTTTTTTCCTTATGCATGATAGTGTTTGAATGTATTAAATACTTTTGACTTGTCTTGATCACATAGATAGTGATCCACGTGATAGCATCATCAACATATATGACATAATATCTTGAACCATTTATACTAAAGTCCTTTGAAGGACCCCACACATCTATATTTACCAATTCAAGTCTTTGTGAATACATAAAACCATGCTTATTATATGATTGTTTATGAGCCTTACCTAATTGACATGCTTCACATCTGTATGTCATGTGTTGACATGCAACATTAGGTAATCCAAGTACTGAACCATTATTAATCATCTCTTTGATACCTCTTTCATTGAAGTGTCCAAGTCGTTTATGCCAAAGATCCAATTAAGACAGCTTTTACTCTCCATATGTAAACATAGCATGTCCAACATTACCTTGTATCCTTAATGTGAAGAGCCTTCCTTCCTTCTTTCCTGTAACAATTTGCTTATACCCTTGGCTAGGGTCTTCAACATAAACTCCATCATTAGTGAACCTTACTTCATTTTCCACAATCTGTCCTACACTAATCAAATTCTTTGGAATTGTAGGAACATACAAAACTTTACTCAAGAGAGTACTTCCATCTTTGGCTTTAACTAGACCAATTGACTTCACTTTGTGCTTTGTATTATCTCTTGTTTGAACTGTGTGATTGATTGCCTTATGATCCAGATCAGTCATCAAAGCAATGTTTCCACTCAAGAGAGAGCAGGTAGAGAAAGATGCAAAGAGAAGCAAGCCCCAAAAAAGTTTGCAAAATTGGGCATAATTTTCCTTCTTTAATTTCCATGATAGTACATCAAGAGCTTTGTAAACACTCTAGAGGAGTCCTCTAGATGCATAATCCAAGAAGATTGTAGCATTAGCTTTGTATATTAGTAGGAATTTAGTGATTTACAATAAAAGTGCCTACCCCTTTTGTGAAAGGACCATTTTTAGGGCACATGTATATAAGTCACTTTGGCACTCTTTGTAAGAAATTTTTTCCATTTTGATTTAATAAGCTAAAATTTTTTATTTTGCTTCTTCCCACTTGTGTATCTTCTTTCCTATGAGCTTGCATGTGAGTTTGATGCTTGAAATGTGTGTCTGGAGGCATTAGTTACTCATTTCCCTTCTGTTTTTGTCATTGTAGTGTGTGTTTGAAACTTGTCAAGTTATGGAGCATGAGTTGTTGTTTCCTTGCACTCGACATTTTTCCCATAACTCAAAGTGCACCATTGGATGCATCTCATTGAGAGCTCAAAATGAATTCACTATTGACTATATTTGGGTATCGAAGCCAAGAGAAAATTCCTAACTTCTACTTACTACTATAGCAAGTATCATGACATACATTTTCAATGAAACAGGTGACTTGAGAGGTAGTTCTACCTAATTTACATGCATTGGTTGCACATTCACTTCATTTTCCATTACCAAAGAGCACACCTTCATACACTTGATACTTCTATGTCCATGGATTGATAAATTAATGCATGTATTAATCCACCACTGTACCCAATTTTTGTTGATTGAGGTATAGTCTCTTTCATCAAAATTCCTTAAGACCTTTTGAGCTTAGGCACACACACAATTCTGGCATCGTTGATAAGTCTGATCAAGGTGACTACGTGATAGTTATGGTGTGAAGGTATTGTGCATGAAAAAGTGATTTCAATTGTGTGGCAAGTCACAATTATCTTGCACTTGTTACTTCACACACTTGTGGAGTGTGTAAGGAGTCTTTAGGATTAGGACTGAGAGAGATGAACGAGCTAGGGTTTGGAGTATGAGAAAGTGTGAAGAGTAAGATAATCATCCCAAAAATTCACAAAAGAATTGTTCATTTTTTCTTCAGGACCTACTCTCTACAAGAGGCCAAAAACCTAAAACCACCCATTTTCAAATCACTCGTGTTTTGCGCAAGTATCATGAGCTAGGCAACGACCTATATTGTGGAGCATGTATCAACCAAAAGCGGATGGAGAGAGAGTTTCGAGCTGAAAATTGAGCAAGATAGTTAGTAAGATGAGCCCTTCATCATATCAAACTAAAAAAATTATTAGATCACTCACAAAACATGAGATGACACAGTCTAAGTATTGCAATGGTGGCATCGTGCATTTTGAGAGAGATTTTACATCCACAGGCACATAAGGGAGACAAGGATGGCACAAAGAACAAACAAGCAAAAAATTTTTGAATTTGGACTTCACTAAGCCCAAGTATCATGACAAGTTGAGTCCTGGTATCGTGATACCAGAATTTTTGTGTGCCATGATACTTGGTAGGTATCGTGTATCGTCGATACCTCATACTCCCCATGTATCACGATACCTAGAAGCTATTATTTATCGTTGGGTTGTTTATCATCACCCACAATGTATCTTGTATCATCGATACTTATCAAGTACCACGTATCATGAGAAGGTCAGTATCATGTATCATGCCAAAACTCATATCATATATGTGATTCCAAGTATCATGTATCGTGTATCATGCCTAAGCACAAGTATCGTACCATGAAAATAAGTATCATGTATCATCCAACGGAAGGTACTATGTATCATCAATACTTCACAAGTATCATGTATTGGCTATTTTAGATATCTTGTATCCTGCCATATTAAAATATCGTGTATCATGTGGGAGCCAAGTATCATATCATGGGAAATTGAATATCATGTATTGTGCCATTTGATTATCATGTATCATGATAATTCTTGATATTGTATCGTGGAAAATTGAGTATCCTGTATCGTGCAAACCGAGGTATCATGTATGGCCATTTTAGATATTGTGTATCATAGTGAAGTCAAGTATCATATCATGGAGACCAATATCATGTATTGTGTGGGCTGAGGTATCATGTATCACATCTTTCCTGTGTCATCTAGCACTTGTATCATGTATCGTAACATAAGGGAAAAAATTGATTAGAGGGCTCTAAAGGAGAAAATTAAGATTTTTAATGCTTAATCATTGACCCAAGCTATTCAATAGAGTTGATAGATTACCCGAGAGAACCCAAGAACTAAGTGCTGAATGAACCTAAGTTTCATACGAGTGCTAGGAAGTGGAAGAAGCATAATATCATCAGTGGGAGGTTTCATTCAAAAGAGTACCAATTCTGTCTACTCTAAGACTTTTGGTGACTCAAAAGGAGAATCCATGATGGCTTCAGAGGATATGCATAGCTTATTGCCATTGTCCAGGCTCATGTTAGTGATAGAAGGGGAGTATAGGGAGTCCCTACAATACATTTCCACTAATGTACATGGTTTGCCTATTTACCTTGATGGTCTCAATATGTCCATAGCTAGAATGAAAAACTCTACACATGCCAAGGTAGTCCCAAGATCGACTATGAAATATGAAGGATGATTTTACATGGACAAGTTAGGACACATATATGCAGTGACTAAAAACCCAAAAGGAATGAATGAAAGAGGAGAAGTTGAAGAACTAGAAAAACTTGCAAGGCTCAATAATGGAGATACTATGAACACTGCTAGGGAAAAATCAATAATCACCAATGTATGGAGAGGACATCTGATCCATCAAGATGATGACCCAATTGATGTATATTTGTTAAGTGGTTTAGAAAAATTGCTACAAGACACTTCACCTATACAAGAAGAAGGCATCAAACCTGCTATTATCTATGAACTGCAAGACCTAGAAGACTCGTTTAGAGTTACCTACCTAGACTAGAACAAGAGGAGTTATTGACATGTTGATGATCATGATAGGTCAAGAATGCGATATATGGGGTTGCCCATATTCCCTCCCCGAGACTAGGCCACCATGTCACAGAACCCCTTTAGGAAACAATAGAGCTTTGAAAACCCAACCTCAGGGCAAACCAATCAACAAAGTGTGCCAGCCAGGCCACATGTGCACTTTTCCATGCTAGGGACCAACCCCAACTATCAAACAAACATAGTATATGGAAATGGTTATATACTGCCTTTCCTAATGAGACCACAACAAGGAGGTAGATCAGGTGTACCACTAGTATGTCTGGTTGTCCCCATAGTCCTTTCACCACGAGAACCATGTAAAAGACTAAGGCCAATTCAAGTAGCCAAGCACATGAAGAATGACTATGATGGTTCTGGAGAACCCTATGACCATGTTGCTGAATTTAAGCAATTGCTATGTGCTGCAGAGGTGGATGATTTCTTTGTCCAATACAAATTCTTTGGCCTTACCCTTACTGGAACAAATTTGGCATTGTTCCAACCCTTGGCCCCAAACCAATTAGAAATATTGAATAATTCTTTCAAGAGGAGTATCAAACACAACTGTGGATGATTTCTTTGTCCAATACAAATTCTTTGGCCTTACCCTTATTGGAACAAATTTGGCCTTGTTCCAACCCTTGGCCCCAAACCGATTAGAAATATTGAATAATTCTTTCAAGAGGGGTATCAAACACAACTCCTCTTGAATTCACCAAGAGAGTTATGAAACACAACTCCTCTTTGTTGATTCATAACTTCAAGCGGACCCCCAATGAGACTGTAAAAATTGATGGAGAGTGTTAATCTCCAAAAGAACAAGTTATCCTTGATGTTAGAGCACCTCTATATCAAGAACAGCGCAAAACCTCAACCAATTCTGGAAGACCTATGTCAAATTATCAAGACTTGAGTTAACTATGAAGAAACTCATTACATAGAAAAGTTTGCTGCACTTAATTCACTCATTGAATGATCAATTGTATAAAGTTTTCAATGAAACTTTATACAAGGTATGTCCTAAAGTTTGCGCACCTTCTCCAAGTTAAATCTTTCCAAAAGATTCAGTATAACTTGAGGTTTGCTTCAAATAATGTACCTATGTCTAAAACTACTCTTTTGTGTAGTCGACCTTGACACTTGCTCAAAACTTTACACTGTGGAGGGAGATATGATCAAAACATTGGCCACTGGGATGTGCTTGTTCCTCCTTCACCTCTTCACATTTACACATGTAAATGTTCCTGTCTTCAATTCTCTCAGCTTGATTACAATTAGACTCTCAAATCTTGACCATAGATGCATTAACTATGGACTTAGACATCTACAAAAGGATTTATGAAATGATCAAGCACAAAAGGAGAGATGGAGAAAAGATCGCGACTCAGATTTCAAAAGTTTTCTTCTATTCTCATGAAAACAGCTGATTTGATGAATCTCATTAATTCATCACATACATTCATCTTCTAGTCATCTATACTTGGTCTATATCTCTCCTCTCTTCTATGTACAGACTCTATACTTGTATATATATGCACATATGTACAAACTCGTCACCATTACAAAGGTATAAGTGAACTAATTTTAAGCTGAATGTACATGTATATACAAGTCTTCATCTTCTGATCATGCACTAATCTTCAAGCCTCAGAATTTGATCTTTGCTTCATTATTTGACTTCAATCCTTTGTCCAAATCATCAATTGTTGATTGTCCTACACCAATAGCTCCCCCTCAATCATCAATTGTGATTTTCTCCATCTTCTTTATCCCTGCCATGTCTTTGAACCTCTACAACTTAGGTCCATCCAAGCTTTTGGTTAACATGTCTACAATCTGATCTTTTGTAGATGTATGACTTCTATTTCTTTATCAATCACCTTCTCTCTCAAGAAATGATATTCGATCTCAATATGTTTACTCGTGGCATGAAATACAAGGTTAGCAGCTAGATACAATGAACTCATATTATCTCCATGAATAGTGGGTGTACTCTGAATGATGTCAAAACTCTTCATGAGAGTCTTCAACCATATAACCTCCTTTGCAGCTTCAACCATACCTTTATACTTTGCTTTTGTGGATGACAAAGCAACTGTATGTTGCTTCTTAGAACACCAAGAAATTAACTTATCTCCCACATAACATAGATACCCATAGGTTGACCTTCTATCATCAGGATTACTTGCCCAATCTGTATCACTATATATCTTGATCTTTGTATCAGATGTGAATTCATAATACAAACCTTCTTTGACTGTACCCTCAATGTATCTTAACACCCTTTGTCCTGCAATCCAATGTTCTTTCCTAGGACAATGCATGTATTGAGACAACAATCCAACTGCATATGACAAATCAGGCCCAGTTAATGTAGCATAGATTAGGATACCAATCAACCTTTGATACAGCTTCATGTCCTTGAGTTCTTCTCCTACATATCTACTCAATTTATGATTCACCTCCATTGGAGTAGGTGCTACCCTGCAATCTTTCATTTTAAACTTGATTAACAGATTCTTCAAATACCTTTCTTGAGTCACATATACTCTATGTTGAGTATATGAAATCTCCATGCCCAAGAAATATGACAAATCTCCCAAGTCACTGATCTTGAACTCTTTCTCCATCTGCTTCTTAAGAATTTGTATGCCCTTCTCATCTGTACTTGTAAGAATTATGTCATCAACATATATGCAAATGTAGATGAAACCATCATCACTTGCTTTAACAAGCAAGCTACTATCTGCCTTAGACACTTGGACACCAAGCTCTTTCAAGAACTTCATAAGTCTATAATTCCATGCCCTTGGGGCCTGCTTCAAACCATACAAAGCTCTCTTGATCTTACATACATACTATGGATAACATTTATCCTTGAAACCTTCTAGTTGCTCCATGAAACAACATGTGAAATGTAACCATTTAGAAAAGCATTCTTCACATCTAATTGACATAGTGTCCAACCTTTACATGCAGCACTAGCTATGAGAGTCCTTATAGTTGTCATCTTTGCCACAGGACTATAAGTCTCATCATAATCTACACCATATGTCTGAGCATACCCTTTCACAACCAGTCTAGCTTTATACCTAGAAACACTTCCATTTGCATACCTTTTTGTCTTGTAGACCCATTTGCATCCAATGATTTTTTGATTATTTGGTTTAGGAACCAAATACCATGTTTCATTCCCCATCAATGCATCATACTCATCCTACATAGCTTTCTCCCAATTTTCTTTTCCTTTTCCCTCATCATATGTAGAAGGATCTTCTTCTACTTTCACCATGTAAGCATAATCTTTAGTGGTAAAAAATGAAGTATCATAACTGTACCTTATGGGTTGCTTTCTGTTCCTTTTCGACCTTCTAGCTTCTCCACTCTTTGAAGTTTTTGGTTCTTCATATTCTGGATCAAATCTTGGCATCTCTTCATTATCAATCTGAGCATCAACAATCTCTTCATCATCATGAGTTTGAATCTTTGGTTTCCCCTTTCTTTGGGTCATGACTTCTTCATCACCTACATGAATATTAATTGTACCTACGTACCAAGTACCTTGCTCATCAAATGTAACATCTTTTGACACAAGGAATTGCTTTGTAGATGGACTCCACAATCTATAACCCATCTGATTATCATCATAACCAAAGAACACATGCTTTTCAACTTTAAGTTCCAATTTATGCCTTAACTGAGATAGTACATATGCATAAGCCAAACATCCAAACACTTTGCAATGATCTAAGGTAGGTCTCTTACCCCATCATGCCTCATAAGGTGTCGTACCATTCAAAGCATTACATGGAAGTCTTATCACCAAATAAGTAGTTGTATTCATAGCCTCAACCCACAAATAATTAGGACAATTTTTCTCCTTCATCATTGACCTTGCAAACTCAACAAGAGTTCTATTTCTTCTTTCTGCTACACCATTTTGTTGAGGAGAGTATGTGCAAGTAACTTCCCTTTTTATACCTGCATTCCATAAGTAATCATTGAACTCATTAGAGAAATACTCTCGCCCTCCATCTGACCTTAGTCTCTTTAATTTTTTCCCCGTGATTCTCTCTGCATATACATGATAGTGTTTAAATGTAGTAAACACATCTAACTTATCTTTGATCACATAAATAGTGATCCACCTGGTAGCATCATCAACATAAATCACATAATATCTTGAACCATTAATGCTAAAGTCCTTTGATGGACCCCACACATCTTTGTGCACCAATTCAAGCTTCTTTGAATACATAAACCCTTTCTTACCATAGGTATTCTTGTGAGCTTTACCCAATTGACATGCTTCACATCTATATGTCATGTGTTGACCTGCAACATTAGACAATCGAAGCATTGAACCATTGTTAATCATATCCTTAACACGTCTTCCATTGAAATTTCCAAGTCTTTTGTGCTAAAGATCTAACTTAGAGATCTTATGTTCCCCATAAGTGAACAAGGCATGACCAACATTTCCTTGAATATTCAATGTGAAGATCCTTCCTTCTTTCTTCCCTAAAAGAGTTTGTTTATATGCATTGCTAGGGTCTTCCAAGAAAACCCCATCATTAGAGAAACTTACTTCATAACCTTTCTCTACAATTTGCCATACACTTATCAGATTCTTTGGGATTGTAGGAACATACAAAACCTTACTCAAAAGATTGCTTCCATCCTTGGCCTTTACTGATTCAATGGACTTCACGTTGTGCTTTGTATTATCACCTGTTTTAACTACATGATTACTCACCTTATTCTCCAAATCAGTCATCAAAGGATTCTATGTAGAAGACTCTTTGATCTGCACTTTGTCTCACAAGTTGCATTCATGATTAAGGTTGAATCCTCTTTCTGATTTGAAGCATAGTTATAGTAGGTATTATTGTAGGATTGACTTTGAAAGCCTCTACCTACATTTCTTCCAAAGAAACCAATACTACCTCTACCTCTGAAATTACCTCCCTGATTTCTATTACCTTTTCCTCTTGAATTAAAGTTTTGATTATATCCTCCACCATTCTGATTATTATACCAACATTCATGAGCTAAATGATTAGTCTTACCAAAAATCTAGCAAGATTTGACACCATCTTTATTGCTTCTGCCTCTTCCTCTTCCTCTTCCTTTGCCACCTCCTCTTCCTCTTAGGAAGTTAGCTCGACTAGTAGTGCCTTCATCTTCATTCAATTGTTGCTTGCCTTTGTTAATTTTCTTCTTGTCCTTTGATTACATTGCTTGACCTGTACTTTTATCAACATCACCTTTGACATCCTGCTCAAAGGTTAGCATATGTCCTAGGAACTGATTCAAATTAGGAGTGAAATGATCTAGTGAAAATTTAGTGGATAGAATGAAAGGCTTCCACTTCTAATCTCCTCTCAGACCTGTGAGAATTTGTCTTACCAATTTTTCCTCTTCAATATCTTCATCAACTGCTCCTAATGCATCTGCAATGTCCTTCATCCTTGCTACGTAATCAGAAATAGATTGAGAAGCCTTCTTCTTGAATGTGGTGAAATATACCCATAAAGATGCTTTCCTTGACTTTGGAGTGTTTGGGAAATGCTCCTCCAAAGCATTCCATATGTCACTTGCACTTTCAAGTTCTCTAATGTGAGGTAGCAATTAATCATTGACTCCCATGTAGATAATGCTCCTTGTTTGAGCATCCTTCTTCATCCATGTCTTCAAATTTGAGAGATCTTCCTTAGTTGGAACACTAAGATCTCTAAATTCTGGTTTTTCTTCTTCACCTTTGATATATCCTATCAGGTATTTGCTCATAAGATGAGCTTCCATCCTCATTGACCAAGCAAGATAGTTTTCTCTATCCAATTTCTCTATCTAAAGAGAATATCCCATCCTTTCTTGTCCTCTGCAATAAATTCTTCAAGCTTTGTGAATAATGAATGTACCTTTACTTTGAATGTAGTTCCTTTTGGTCTTCTTGATAGCTTCAGGCCTCCTTCTCTAGCTTTCACTTCAAAATTTCACCTTTTGAATCTTCAAGGATTGATTTTTGTATATCTGCAATAGTCGGGGTCCTCCTTTCTTCAAATCTGATGACTCTTGCTCTGATACCACTGATGGAGAGTGTTAAGCTCCAAAAGAACAAAATATCCTTGATGTTAGAGAACCTCTATATCAACAACAACTCAAAACCTCAACAAGTTTGGAAGACCAATGTCAAATTATCAAGACTTGAGTTAACTGTGAAGAAACTCATTACATAGAAAAGTCTGCTACACTTAATTCACTCATTGATTGATCAATTCATTATAAATTTTTCAATAAAACTTTATACAAGGTGTCTCCTAAAGTTTGCACACCTTCTCCAAGTTAGATCTTTCCAAAAGATTCAGTAGAACTTGAGATTTGCTTCAAACAATGTACCTATGTCTGAAACTACTCTTCTGTGTAGTCGACTTTGACACTTGCTCAAAACTTTACACTGTGGAAGGAGATCTGATCAAAACATTGACCACCAAGATTGTGCCTATTCCTTCTTCACTTCTTCACATTTACACATGTAAATGTTCCTGTCTTCAATTCACTAACCTTGATTACAATTAGACTCTCAAATCTTGACAATAGATGCATCAACTATGGACTTAGACATCTACAAAATGATTTATGAAATGATCAAGCACAAAAGGAGAGATGGAGAAAAGATCATGACTTACATTTCAGAAGTTTTTTTCTATTCTCATGAAAACAACTGATTTGATGAATCTCATTCATTCATCACATACATTCATCTTCTACTCATCTATACTTGGTTTATATCTCTCCTCTCTTCTATGTCTCAACTCTATACTTGTATATATATGCATATATGTACAAACTCCTCACCATTACAAAGCTATAAGTGAACTAATTTTAAGCTTAATGTACATGTATATACAAGTCTTCATCTTTTGATCATGCACTAATCTTCAAGCCTCAGAATTGATCTTTGCTTTATGATTTGACTTCAATCCTTTGTCCAAATAGTCAATTGTTGATTGTCATGCACCAACAAAAATACTAACCAAATGCTTTAATCAGTACATAGATAGGTGTCATGTGACTAAGACACCCTCTCAACAAAAGATGATATCTCTGTTCCGAGATCATTTAACCAACGAGACATTGAGAAACTTGGTTTATGTGAGACATTTACAGACATTGAGTGATTGTCTACAAGAGTGTATAGACTTGGAAGAAACCTAGCAGATGACCTAAAAATCCCATAGAACCTAAAAAGTCAGAGGATACAATTAGTAATGCAACCTCTAACACCAGCAATGTAGAAAAACTCGTAGACTTACTTGTTAAAAAGCTAGGTGTTTAAGGATAGAAAAACTTCCAAGATCCTCCATTGATGGTACCCATGTTAAGAAGGTGCATCCATTGTGGTGGTACCCTTAAAACCCTATCAATACAATTCGAAACAAGGCCAAGTACCGAATTTGTACTGTCACATTGAACAAAAATACATCAATCATAGCACAAACAATTTCCCTTCCAATAGAGAGCCTAGATCCTCTACACCACCTTAGTATCAACCTTATGGATACCCCTAAAGATCAACGTAAAGAGGTTCCTAGATACAACCCATACCAAGGGACACCTATGGCAAGACCATATGAGTACACTTGGTACAATCAACCTCAACCTGTGTTAGGGCGACAACCCCCACCCTTAAAATGTAGTGCCAATAAAGTATGCTTAGAGGGAAGAAAATCTAGAGAGAGTTGTAGCTCAGTGATGAGTAGCACCTCCTTTAATGTCAATCGGAGAAGACGTGAGGATGGTATGAAGACCTCGAGCAAGTGGCGGCACAAGTGCGTGAGTGAGAAGCACACTAGCATGCACACACATACACACACACGCGCTCACACGGCAAGACAAAGAGGGAGAATCAATGGAGTTCTTAGATTACTTTCAAAAGCTCTTACAAGTTTGTTTCTATTACCATCTAACCTCAAAAATGAGCTCTCTAGCTCTTTTTATAGTTTTTGACTAGTTTTGGCCCTGTTCAGACCTAGTGTCCGGCCTAGTTAAAAATTAGGTTCCAGGGCTTATTTGGGGGCTCAAACGAGATCTAAAAAATACGAAAATTGGTAGGTAGATACTTCTAAAGCTCCTCAAGCTCAAGGACTCCTTGGCTTGCACAAAATGGAGCTACAAAAATATGAAATGGTATTTACAATGGTGCTTAGTGATGAGAATCACTTTTAATAGGTGTAAGGGTTTTGAAAAATTAAGGTTGCCTTAGTGCTAAATCTGCGTGAATGCTCATACGTGCTTCTTCCTGAAGAAAATTGTTGGCCTATTTGCCAGATCTTCGTTGACTCCCTTGTCTGCTTGTGCCTTCTCTCCCTTCTGACTCTCTTCTCTGACTGCCATGCCTCGTTAGTCCTTCAGTCCCTTGTCCGCTGCTAACACCCCCCCCCTCTCTCGCGTCTGTCGTCCCTGACAGACCCTTGTTGAGAGGGTTTTTGGATGTAGTACTCGACGACATCCTGCGCTAAGTGATGTTCAGCAATTCTCAACCCTTTGGCCAAATCTGTCAGAAGAGCATCCCAGTCTACCGGCCCGGGAACCTCTGGATGTGGTATACGTAGCTTTTCGGAATGTAGAGCTTGTTCCACTGCAAACAACTGCAAGAGATGGGATGGTCTGGGAATGAATATCTCGGAGTGATATTCCCAGAATCCTGTGACAAACATCTCTTCAAACGTTTGTTTGAAGCAGGCCGGTAGTTATTTGATGCGAGCGTGCCATGCATACACAACATTAATCGATGGGGTTGTGCTCATGTCGTATACAAGGTCCTGATTACCTTCATTAAATCCTAGTGCTGAGAGATGCGGTTCCTTGACATTTTTGAAGGTCTTGAAGGTGACCAACATAAGTTCGAAAATCTTCAGGCACATCTGAGTCATGATATCAGGTACATTCTTGAACCGGACCCCCCAATGTCGAATCGTCGAAATCATATATCCAATAGTAGGTGGGCCCTTAGGGGGTGCGAAGTACACATAATTGAGCCACTTCTCACATCCTTTAATCGTCAGCACTGTTTGTGTGTACTCCAGCCAGGATCTTCTTCGAAATACAGGGCAATAACATGGGTTATATTTGATGTACAGTGGCATGTTGTTCCATGTTCTTACCATTTCCGGGTAGGTTTCGAGCAGCCGAATTCTCCATGTCGGTTGGCGAATATGTCCCTGCTTGGCACTTTCTAGAATGTCGTCAGGTGCAAATTGGGTGGCAGAGGTTGGTTCCCTTGATGTGTGGTGCTTGATCTCCGCATTATAATCCGCCATTAGCACGCAAAAAGGAACATACAGGTCGTCCGATGGGCCGATCCACCTATGGTGTGAGAGATTCTGAAAATAATCGGATTTGATTACAACCTCTTCCAATTTTGACATCAGTGCGATTTGGACTGCCACCTTGTCATCATGCGTCGTGGCTACTTTCTCTAATTTTTGCATCCATTCAGGTGCCTCAATTTCAATTGTGTCCATGCCCTGTTCTGTTCGCTTACCCCCGGGTGTTGGCATCGGTACATAGGGATCCTCGAATGTTTCTTCCACTTCAATTGGCACAAGATCGTCAGGCTCGGGCTCTACCAGAGGGGAGGGCTGACGCTCGTATTGCATGACTTTGCTACGTAATTCCTCGAGTTCTGCCCGGAGTTTAGTGACCTCTTCAGATGTATCCTCTGCGGTTGTGCTCTTGCTGGGTGATGTCTGTCGGGTGGCCAACTGCCTTAGCAAATCATCTCTCTCTTTCTCTAAAGCGGCGTGGGCCTCCATGAGATCTGCATGAGTTTCTAACACCACTTTCATATTCTCAGAGGGAATTGCCTTGAATCGCTCTGGGTCAATCTCCTGTGGGGAACCCTCCATGGCCACCTCCAGATTTTCTTCGTTCTGTTTTTGTAATCGTTTATTCTCCTCTAGCGCTGTAGACATATGCTTACGTAGGAGGCCCAAGTTCCGACGAAGCTTAAGGGTTTCCGTGATCTGAGAACGTAGCATCTCGTCCATGTGTCATCGTTCTTCATCATCTGCGTGGGGTGGGTTGGCTACTAGTTGTGCATATTGTTCCTGTAAGGTCACGTGCTGCTGTTGTAGTAGCTGCTTCTACTCTTCAAGATCCCTACATCGTGCTTGGAGATCTTCGTGGCTTCGGAAAAGCCTTGTATGTTGGTTGTCAAGGTGTTGGTAGTGTTGCTGGAGTTGGGACATGCATTGATACATATTATTAAATACATTATTAAGAGGAATGGTGGGAGAAATGGTGTTGAATGCAGCGGGGAAGGGAAAGGGAATGGGAATTGTGGATGCAGTACTGGAGAAGGGTGAGGGGGGAGGTGGGGGAATGGGAGATTGTGGGTAAATGGGGGGTGGGAGAGGTGCAGACGTGGGTGACACCTCCATGGATTCAAAAGTGGAGGCAGTGATGGGAGTGACTGTGAACATGGGGATTGTGGTTGCGGTGATAGTTGTGAACGTGTATAGAGGTGTGTGTAATTGTGAACTCTCAGGAAGTGTGATGGGAGTAGTGGGGTTTACCGTGGCTGTGGTTAGACTTATGTTTTCACTGGAAATAGAGTACGTGGGTTGACTGAGGGTTTGTGCGTCGGTGTGTGTAGTGGGTTCGGAGGTGGTGACAGTAGAGGTTACAGTGGTAGAGGGAGGTGAGTGGGGCGGATGTGGGGGAGAAGGTGGCAAGGGAGGTGATGGGGGTGCACTCGATGTGTGGGCTTCCTCGGTGTCGTGAACGGTGTGTGCTGTGCCAGTGGTTGTGGGGGTGCCTTGTGGTCCTGAACCTAATACATTCATTCGTTTTCCTGTTCGTGGGGGGCGTCTTCCATATCTTTTCTCTGTCCTTCGTGATTGCGCTAGGGCAGTGTGCACCGTTTCAGGGACTCCCAAAGCATCTGATATCATTTCTAGGGTGGCACGGTATTGCTCGTCCACACCTTCCTCCTCCAGAATCTGGTTCATGAGGGCTTTTCCTGCAGCTAATGATAGCCTGTGTTGCTCTTGGACTCGGTTCATTGTATCGTAGAGCTTCTTTAATGCGTTAGTATAGGCTGGGGCACCTTCCAGTACTTGTAGGGCTTCCTGATCATACTCTTGTTCTTTTGCTTCTGATTGTCCACCCTGTGCCTCCTCATGAGCTTCTTCTTCATCGTCCACATTGACTACGTCCGGTTGGCTGGGCTGGGCTTGGTCTGGGGCAGTTTGCTGTCCACCGGCTTGCTCTTCTTCAACTTCCGCATTTACAGCATCTATGATTCTTGCAACTTCTTCGTCCGTTAGATCCTCCAGAGTAAATCCATGCGGGAATTCTAGATCAGTCGGTACTGGTGGAAACACAAGATTAGGGCCATCTGTGCTGTGCCTGGGTAACCTGATAGTAAATGGTTGCACTCGTCGGGGGAGTCTTGGGGTTGTCTCAGGCGTCAGGGTTGCACCGCGAGCTTGTGCACAAGGCATCTGGACGGCGCCTCTCATCTTCTTTGAGGGAGGCCCTACAGCTGACAATCTGCGTTGAAATTCCTGTGCTCTGGACCAGATCAGAGCCCTCTGCACCGGTACATCATATGCGAGACATCTGTATACAATTCTTGTAAGTGCACAGCAACCATACAGCACAGATTTTTGCTTCTTATACCATCTCTGATGAGCCATATGAATCTGGTCGATAATCCAGTGGGGCATATTGATGGTCAACTCAAAAGCATCCGCCAGGTAGAGGCTAAACCAGATCTTTTTGGGAGACATTGTGAACCTCTCCTGCGCGGGGAAGGCGAAATGTTGCATGACCATGCGTAAGTGGATGGCAATCGTAGGTGTCATCGCAACCATGTCCTTCAACTTCGTCAGATTCCTGTTCTTCATATTGTCTGGAACCATAGTCTCTTTCTCTGTTGGGATGTGCATACCTCTCATGTCGAGTGCTTCTCTCACCAAGTTGATAGTCAAGCGGAAACGCTTCAGCTCGTTGCCCCTTGTGAGTGATGGGAGCACAAAGGAACTGTATCCTTTCTTGTCTTTGCTGGGAGTGAGGGTACTAATTAAGTATGAGCACCTTAGAAAATCCGGCTTTGGTAGTTGGAACTTGAAGTAATCATAAAGCCCAGCCTTCTTCCATATCGACTTCAGTCCTTCATTATTCTGCAGCTTTTCAAACTCCCTCGTAAAGAAATGGTATCTGCCCCAACGTCCATTGAACTCTACCTCGGACTCCCACATGTATGTGCCTTCACCCAGGGGTCCAGCAACGTCACTGAACCAGTGTGAGGTTTTGCCCACCGGCATGGTGTGACCCTGTGGAGGATTCTGGATTGGTATGGCATGCAATGCTCGTAATGCCACTGGTCTTTCCGTTAATTCCTCCTCGACTGGAAGGCTTTCGATGTCCACCACTTGGGGGCTGGTGCCGGCCTGGGAGCTAGTTCCAACCGTATCTGCCATTTTACCTCTTGCTGCCTGTCTCTGTGAGAATATACAACCATGTGTTAATATTGTACATGACAGGGGAGGACCGTTGTTGTTCCCATCACAATATTAACATGAGGGTCGGGAGCGAATAATGGGTTAGTAAGTGTTCGGTGCACGTGTGTGTAGTTAATGCTTGGGTAGTCCTAGGAGACTAATGAAGTTAGTAAGTGGGGATGAATTTACAAATTGGGGTCGGGGGGTTTATTACAGGTCTTAGGCTGCCAATTGCAGTGGATGGGCTTTGTTTTTGGTTTCGTAGAGACTCTAGAGAGCTTTATCGGTATCTGGGGTTGAAAATGAGGCCTTTTAGGGACCCATTTACAATTGATTATATGCATGCTCATGGGCCTTGGTGTGTTCCTGAGTGTTGAGAACGAGTGAATACTGGCTGTACGAGTAGATGGGTTATGTTGTATAGGTCGTGGCCTCGGCGTAGCTACTTGCGCCCGCACACAAGCCTTAGGCACCCAAATTTGTCTTGATTGTGGGCTAGCCTTCATCGACTTCTTGGGCACCCAAATAGATTTCACGTTAGCAGGAGAATTTTTGCAAGACTTCTTATTAATGTCGTGTTGTTGGTTATTAATAAGAGACTTAGCCCGTGTAGTTGGCGGTGGTGCAACTGGTTGTTCGCCTTTCCGCACCCACACATGGTTTACTTTCTGGGACATTCTGCTGCGCAGGTACTTTTGATCTCGGACATAGGTAGTACTCTGCTTCTTCTGCCTTTGATCCACCTTGGGTTGCTGCCTCCTTCTGGCCTTTGGAAAAGAAGAGAGTTCCGTTGCATCCCTGACTCCTTTTTTGCGAATATCATTCCTCTGCAACACATGGTTTTGGACAAGAACAGCATGGTCATCTTCATGTGTACCCCTGGAAGGACCAGGAGTCTGTGCCTTTCCTAGTTCCTTGAGTGCTCCATTGTCTAATTCTACTGTAACTCGACTATGATTGACCCAAACCTGGAGAAGTCCACTTCTTAGGTTTAAATTGACTGCTTGGTCATAGATCCAATCTTGACCCAAGACAAGAGGTTCAGTGAGATCCTCATCTTGACACACCAATACTTTAACAGTCATTTCCTCATCATGAATGTAGAGGGGAAGTTCCACCTCGCCCATGCAAGGGGTTTCCACGCCTCCCAATCCTATGAGATATGCTTCCACAGGATTGACAGTTAACTGTAACTCTTGACAGTAAGACACTCTAACAGCACTAGTGGCTGCGCCTGAGTCAATCAAGGCTCTTACGTTCCTTGCACTCTTTCCTTGTCCCATATCTAGGGTGATGAAAGGACGTCTATCGATTATCCTATGCGAGCTTGTTCCTGCAACTTCACACATGGCCATAGGATATCCTTGATCTGCATAGTCATTTGCTGTAGGCTGATCTCTACCTTGCCTTCATAACTTCATCCTTCTGATGCGTTCTAAAGCTTCTGCTTGAGCTTCTTCTCGAACTCGCTTTTCTTCCTCTTTGCGTTTCTTAGCAGTGTTGAGTCGGCTGAGCATTTCCTCCGTGAGGGGTTCCTGATACAACTTGACTCTGCAACCGCTAATATAGTTTGGGAGAACATCACCCTCTAATGTGGCCAATTGTACTGCTCCACTCGTGGAGATCCTATTGATGATCATAGGTCCGTAGCCTCTCTTTTCTAGCTTCCTTGCGTGTTGTTTCAGTGTATAGACTAAAACTAGATCTCCTGCTTTCAAACCTTTATCCTTCACATGGGCATCAAAGTATGCCTTCTGTCTCTTCTTAGCTGCATATATTCCTGCAGCTGCTCTTAGTCTTGTTTCTCCTAATCGCTCAAGGTCAAAGATCGTAGAGGAGAGCTCATGTCCTGTCCATTCGTGCTCTTGCGCTACTTTCAACGTAGGTATTAAGAAGTCCAAGGGTAGCACAGCGTTTTGGCCAAATACCATCTGAAAGGGGGTGGCTTGGAGTACCGTTTTGTAGGCGACTCGGTATGCCCAAACAGCATGGTGTAGCTGTTTGTCCCAATCAGAGCGTTTCGTATTCACTAACTTTGTCAGTACATTGCATAAAATCTTATTAGTGCTCTCAGCTTGTCCATTAGTTTGAGGGTGATAGGGGGCAGACTTCTTGTGTATTACCAAGAATTCTTGGAGTAGATTTTCAATCACTTCGTTCAAGAAGTGAGTGCCTCTATCACTGACAAGCTCTATAGGTAGCCCATATCTTGTGAACACATTCTCAAACAAGAATTTAGCAGTTGTTTGAGCATCGTTCTTTGTCGTAGCCTTTACCTCCACCCACTTGGTGAGATAATCTGTTGCAACAATGATGTATTCCGCATGAGATCCCTTAGCTGGGGGATTAATAGGACCTACGAAGTCTATTCCCCACTTAGAGAACGCACGTCCACCCATCATGGGTTTCAGTGGCATCTCATCTTTGCGTATGGGATACTGAGTCCTCTGGCAGACATCACACCGTTTCACATAGGTATGTGCATCCATGTGAAGGGTCGGACACCAAAAGCCCGCAAATAGTATCGCCTTGATCACCCGATCTGGTCCAAAGTGCCCTCCTGCAACACCTTGGTGAGCAGTTTCCAAGATCTTAAGATATTCACTTTCATGGACACACAATCTCAGGTAACCATCTTTACCACGCTTATATAGATTATTACCAATGAGTGAGTAATCCTGGGCTTCTTGTTCTAAACTCCTTTTCCTAGCCAGAGTCATGTCTGGAGGGAATGTGTTTGTCCTCAGGAAGGATACTAGAGGTTCGCTCCAATCTGGCACAATGGATACTTGATAAAGAGTGGCGTGTTCCACAGGTGGTTTAGTGCAGTAGATTGGGCACTCCTTGCACAACTTTTGGACATCAGCTTCCATAGTTGGCCAATGCACTCCGAGTCTCTTTAGGGTCTGTAAAGTTCGTTGCTTTGAATGGTGTTGCTCTAGTGCACTTACATGTGCTAATTGCAACCATTTAGAGTACTCATCCTCTTCTACGCAACAAGCCAAGATCCCTTGATCTGTGTGCTCGTACATACTTCCTGCCATGATGTGGTACTTTTGGGCTTTTACAACCTCTCGATTTCGTGTGTTTACCACTGGATGGTTAGGCCCATATGTCAATACTGGTACCAATGGCTTAGCCCACTGCGGCACCACTTCCAAATTAAACAAGTAAGCATCAGGGAGGTCATCTGATACTCCTTGTGGGGCTTCTCCCGATGTGAGCCTAGAAAGATGATCAGCTCTCAAATGAGTCCTCCCTTTTCTCAGCACTACCTCAAAATCATATTCCATTAGCAAGAGAAACCATCTCACTAATCTTCCTGTATTGCATGGCTTGTTTACGAGGTATAGCAATGCCTGATGATCAATAAAAAATTTAAACTTATTTGCAAGCAAATAGTGTCTAAATTTCTTAACTGCATAAACCATGCCTAAACCTTCTCTCTCCGTAGTGGTGTAATTTCGTTCAGCCGCATTCAACTGTCTACTAGCATAGGCAATTGGAAGATCCATATTACCTTCACCAGTAGGTTGTGCAAGCACACATCCAATGGCATAATTGGATGCATCCACATGAACATGGAATGGCTTATTCCAATCTGGTGTGGTCAAGATTGGTGCTGAACATAATCTTCGTTTAAGCTCCTGGAAAGAATTCTCACATTCATCCGTCCACTCAAAGTTAGTCAGAAGTCCGTACATGGGCTTTGCAATGACAGCATACATGTGTATAAATCGTCGGTAATAACCACAATGCCCCATGAAAGCTTGTACTTCCTTGACATTCTTTGGCCTAGGTAGCTCTGCTATGGCTCTCACTTTCTCTTCGTCCGTAGATATGCCATTCTTTGACACTATGTGTCCTAGAATCTTGCCTTGCCTGACCATAAAAACGCACTTTTCTGGGTTCAGGCAGACTTGATATTCTCTACATTTGTTAAAGATTTGTCTGAGTTCAGGAATATGGGTTTGTCTAATGTTGGAATGAGCACAAAGATCATCAACATAGACTTCTAAACTCTTCCTCAGGAACTCCTTAAACACATGGCACATCAGCCTCTGGAAGGTAGCTGGTGCATTGGTAAGCCCAAATGGCATTACTCTAAAGGCAAAAATGCCCCATTCCGTGGCAAAGGCTGTCTTATGCTGATCCTCTGGAGCTATGGCTACTTGATTGTAACCCAAAAATCCATCAAGGAAGCTGTACACTTCCTTGCCTGCCACTCTTTCTAAGAGATGTTCTGTAATGGGAAGCGGATAGTTATCTCGAATCGTGGCTGCATTAACCTTTTTCAAGTTAATACACACACGCAGCTTGCCATTCTTCTTGGGCACCACTACGATGGGGGATACCCACTCAGTGTGCTCGATTTCGTAGATAAATCCAGCTTCAACCAGTCTATCTATCTCTTCTTTGATCTTAGCAGCGTAATTATCGTTATATGTATAGGGCTTTTGCTTAGAGGGTTTAGCATCTGAAGTCATGGGAATGGTGTGTGAGCATATGTCAGGGTCAACACCTTTCAAATCCTTGTAACTCCAAGCGAATACATCTCTGTATTCTCTTAGCAAAGCAATTAACGCATGCTCTTCTTCCTCTGTTAGGTCATGACCTATGTACGTACATCTCTCCTCTCCTTCTTCTAGGGCCACTACTATTTTCTTGGTAGTTTCTTTGTTATCATAGGCCTCTCCCGATTGTGCCTCTCGTTTAGGCATTCTTATCATGAATCTTCTGTCATCTATCTCATATTTCTTAAAATTTTCTGGGACCTCAAACAAAGATTCTTCCTCTTCTGGTGAGGCTTCTCTCTTCTTTCGTTTCTTTCCTTCTTCCTTCGGCGTCACATGTGTTGTTAATCTTACATCATTTGTAATCTCTCCATGCCTCTGGGATTGAAATTCTATTTCATGGAAGTATTCTTCATCTGATGCAAATGGTGGGTCCATAATGATAGACTCGAGATCGGAGTCACTTGCATCCTCAAATGCATCAGGGCTAGGTTCGCATTCTTCTAGAACTGCTTCTCCCATGATTGGCTCTATGGAGAAAACTGAAATGTCATAGCCATCCTCATCACAGTGAGGGGTCCATTGTTCTTCATTGATGGCTACGTCCATGGTTGCTAAAATTTCTGCCCAGCCATGGGGTTCGAATTCCTCATCTGGAAAAACTACAGGTGCATAGGCTGGGTCTTGAATGGATCTATGGGTTTCGTTTGCACCTATTTCTCTGGCTTTCTCTCTCTTCTCTTCTTCTACCGCTACCTTGCACATCCATAAGTGAGTGTCTTCATGCATCCATGAGGATCCAGACCCTATGGAATGCACCGATTCCGTATCATCTTTGGCTCTATGGATGGGATTCCACTGGATAGGAGGTACATCTCTATGAGAGTAATCCTTGAGATTGACTTTGGTCGTAACACCTAAGTGCTGCAGGTACAAAGAATTGGTCCCCCAATCCTGTACCACTTGCAACTGTCGCATAAATGGTCTTCCCAGAATCATCTCATAGGCATGATTCTTGCTAAAATCACATATAGCAAAGCTATGCTCAAACTCAACACCACAAGTGGTGAGAGTTATGCCTTCTAGCAATCCCAAGGGTCTTTCAATATGACCATCGGCCATCTGCAATTTCATTCTCGTTGGCCTGAGTGCCGGCTTGCCCCAACGCTTCCATAGGGAAGTGGTGGCAATTGCAACTCCTGCACCTGAGTCCAAAATTGCCTTGGTGGTGTACTCCTGGTAGGTGATGGGAAGATAGGTGTTCCCTTCTTCACCTTCACACATATCTCCTATCTTGTCTAAGGGAATTTCTGGCACTGTCCTATGGGATCCTACTCGGGAACGTGGTTTTGCAGCTTCAGTTACTTGATTGGCTACATATTTCCGCGATTCTGGTCTACCCTTAGGTAGTTCTTCCAAAGTGGGATCGCGTTGCACCTTGGGGTTCTTTACTACCTCCGTGTTCCTTGATATGACTGAGTCGTCGTTCCTTACCATGACTGTGGGTGCTCTCATACACGTGGACTTTGCTTCCCATGGGCCTGTGAAGTGGGGTAGCTCTTGTATGGAATTAGACTCAAAGTCCAATCTCTCGTGAGACTGAGTACTCTCATGTTCCCCGTAAATAGATGGGATGTCTTGTGGGAATTGATCGTGTGCATCATCCACAAGTTCAAAAGGAGGGGTGACTTCACTTTCGTTATCCCATTTGTCTTCTTGAATCTCTCGTAGGAAGTCTGGTGCAAACCGATTCATAGAAGAAGAAGTGTCTGGCTCCGTAGAATTAGGCACATAAGCAACCTGGGAGGGAGGGCTTATTCTATCGTTGACTCTCTCCTTGTTCTCATAGATGGCTGGAGCACAAGCTTCCTGGGGAGGATTACTTATTCTATTACTCTTCCGAGCAGGCTCATACGCTCCCTGAGAAGGAATGTCGGCAACCTGTGGAGGTACGTAAGCTTTCGAGGGAGGCTCATCTGCCTTTTGGGGGGGAAGATAAGCTTCTTGAGGAGGCACATGGGCTTCCTGAAGAGGCTGGCTTGTCCGTTCCCTTGCCCTTTCCTTTCTTTGAGGGGCAGGTTCCTTTTCTGATTGTGCAATTAGCCTCTCTATTCTTTCTAGTAGTCCGTCAAAGTGTAACTGCATCTTAGCTGAGCTAGAGATATTAAAGAGGCGGCTAGCTTCGAACATGGCTTGAGCCAATTCCACCATCTTAGCACAAATTTTAGTTCGTTCAAGCTCTAGCTCGGCTCTAGGGTAGCACTTTTCATGATCGGTTATGGTTGGCCCTTCTTGGATTCTGGCCTGATATGCTTTAAGCATCATATTAAGGTCCTCGGGAGTGGGATCCGCTAGGACTGATCCTACTCTAGGGGGTGGTGGGTTTAGGTGAGGTGGGTTGGAAGGTGGCTGGTCGGATGGCGATGGGAATGGTGGTGGTGGGGTAGTGTGGGAGGGAGTTTGAGTCGTGAGTTCGGTTATTCTGGCTCTTGTTTCTCTTACGCTTTCCTCGAGTTCACACATCTTTTTAGCCCATTGTCTTTTCATTCTTACCCGACTATCTTTCCAAGCTCTAGTCCTTTTCTTGGTTATGCTCTCAGTTTCACTAGCCTCTGGACCCTTTTCCTGGCTTGCCCCTTGGTTTTGCTGCAATGCCTGGGCTCTAGTGATTACTTGCACTGGTGCGGTGGAAGTCACGCTCCCTGTGGAGTCTACCACTAACCCAACAACGTTGATAGGAGTGATTTTTGGCATATTATTAGAATTTTTAGGGCAATCTCGTAAGAGATGCTCTTTTCCACAATCTTGGCAAAAGCCTTGGATCGTCACTGACTGGGGTTGTGTAGGTGGAGGTAAGGCGCAATCACGAATGAGGTGATCTCCTTGGCATCTGTAGCATGGTCCTCTTGGGAATGGAGGTCTTACCTGCCTAGGTTGAGGCCTAGGGTTGGGGTTTGCATACATGACATTCGTGTAATCTGACTCCCAACTTATTTCATTTGGCTCTTCACTATAGTAGGACTCACCATGTTCTGGAGACTGCATGTAGTAAGCCTGGGGACTATCGACATGTGTAGAATCAAAGCTATGGTCACTCGGGTCACTTTCTGAGATCAATGGGGTTACTGGTACTATGGCCCTATTTAGGTTTTCTTCTGCAACAACATACTTTACCGGAATCACATTAGCTGGGTTTGGAGGCTGTTGAACTAGCACCGGTTGGGGTCTCTGTTGGGCCTGATATTGTGGTTGGTAGGTTTGTTGGGGTCTAGCATATTGTGGTGGTGGATTTTGGTTCTGGTATCTGCCTTGTTGGTAGGGCTGAGGGTAGGGTTGCCTAACTGCCTGCTTGTTGTATGGGCAATCTTGTGCAGTGTGATTGGTGTATCTCCGTTCTATGGTGCAGTACTGGCTACTAGGATTTACTTGGGGCTGAGCCATAATAGGGCAGACATTCGCCATATGGTCACCACCGCATGTATAGCACCTTTTCACAGGAGCAAACCTTGGGATTTGTTTGCTAGCTACACCTAATTTCTGAGCTACTTTCTCTGCAAGTTCCTCGATTGATGTGGATTGCGTGGTAGAGTGATAGATGCACTATCTGAATCTTTGTAGATTTTGGAAAGCTCTAGTTCCTCCCCTAGGTTATCTTCAATGTCAATGCACATACGTACACACTCTTCTATAGTCCTAGGGTCCTTC
Source organism: Ceratopteris richardii (assembly GCA_020310875.1). Taxonomy (NCBI): domain Eukaryota; kingdom Viridiplantae; phylum Streptophyta; class Polypodiopsida; order Polypodiales; family Pteridaceae; genus Ceratopteris; species Ceratopteris richardii. The sequence continues at coordinate 59,426,979 of CM035408.1, read as the reverse complement.
AGATACACATAGGATCTCAATTTCGTACTCAGCAATCCATCAAGGAATAAGGCTACTTGTTTGGCAGGTGTTGGTAGCTCCAAAACAGGGCACCTTTCAAGATATTGTCTAAATCTTCTTCCGGCCAATCTGACAGTCTCTTGGGGAGTCTGTTTGAAGCTGTGAATCAAGGAGGAGGTATTGTGTCTTATGCCACTTTTAGAGAACTCTACAATGAAGGCTTCTAGGAGTTGGTCTATACACCTGAATTGTCGCTCATCCAATGGCTGGAACCATGTAAGTGCTGTGTTCCTAAGGGTTAGACCGAAGGCATTGTACTACGTGAATAGATCCTCCACTTGTTCAGCTCTCAAGACTTGCTTGAATTCCGCCACATGATCATAGGGATCTCCTGTGCCATCAAAGTAATTCTTCATGGACTTAACTAGCTGGGTCGGTCTCAGAGTTCTTGTGTGCTCTCTAGGTCTCGGAAGCGGAAATCCATCCACATTTCTTTGGTTCCTGTGAGCTCTAAGTGTCTCAGGTTCTACCCTATTCGTCTCCGTCCTCGTTCTTTCTCTGCCCGCTGGGCTAGCAAAGCTGACTTCTGGTCTATCTCTACTTCTATCTCTTTGCATTCCATGAGCTTGAGATGTTCCAGCTCCAGGGTGACCATAGGATACATTCGATCTTGGTTGAGGGAAAATGAATTCACCCTTCCAAGTGTAAGCATGTCTATCATTTTGTGTCACCACAAAGATCCTCTCCGAAGTGTGATCTAAGTAGGTCACTCTGCCTGGGCTATCAGGATCCTTAAACTCATAGATCATGATTGTCCCTATATCAGTTGGTTGATCAGGTTTATACCTCCAAAAGGCTTCGTCAGTTTCTCGATTGAGAAGCAAGTCTATGCACTTGTTGTCTTGGGGGACCCACTCAGGTGTGATAATCCTAGTGAGAACAGATTTGCCTCGGGGGGTTCTAGGTTCCGCACCCATGTTTCCTTGCTCTAAGTCCCCTAAGTCCGCTTCTGAGATTACATTCCCAAATTCATCCGTCCTATCTGGGTGACTGGTGACTACGTATATGGTTCCTTCTTTGTCCAAGTATGCTCCGTTTTCAAACTTGACAGCTGGGTGCTCTAGTCCAATGGATTGATCAGGATTTTTAATCTGGACCACGGATCTTCCTAGGCCGTCCTCATAGATGCTAGCACCTAATCGGTTGGTCCTAAGGTATTCTAACTGCGTTTTGTAAGGGCCTTCTACCCTGTACAAGTATGGCACTCCTGAACTTCCCGTAGGTCTGTCCATGCCTTGAGACATCTCTGACTCATTGGTCTCAGAGCTAGGGTAGTACGAGTGGTGGCTCAACTGCTGGGCCCAAGACCTAGCAGTGTGGTTAACACTAGCCTCTGAAGACCTAAGGCTCTGTCTCTCCCTTACTAGATGTCGTCCTGATCTAAGGTTCATATGCTTCTCTAAGGAGTCCAATTCTTTGCCCAGAGTACAACTTCGTTGCTGGTTACTTTATATTAGTCACTTGGTTCTTTTTAGTTATTTCTCGTGTTTAAGGTCTTGTCTGATATTACGTCGTCAGGAATACTTGAATGTTCTTCGTACTTTCAGGTTGATCGTTCCACGTTAGGTTCTTTTCCTTTATGTTATCGACAGTACAGAGATTAGGTTTTTCGCTTGAACTTGAGTTTTTAGGTGGTCTTCAACTTGATACCTGCCTATCGTCACCTTGACTTACTCCTACCTCTAGTCGTTCTTAGCCTAGGCTATGAATTGACAGAAGGGGTTAAAAGTTTCCAACCTTTTGTTTCCTGCACGGTTGCCCTTGAGTGCCTAGGAAGTGTGTTCCCAAGCTTGCACTTATACTTGCTGAGAACGCCTTTCGATGCTCTCAATAGATCTGTAAGAGTTCCAAAGTTAGCTTAAAGATTTAAATTCTAAAGACAGAACCAATGATTTTCATTCCTGTAGCACAAACACAAACTTGCATAGTGATTTTTAAGAAAACATTCCTAAAGACCCCTGACTTTGATCCCCCTGGGTATGGTCAATTTCAAAATACTCTATCTGAAAATCAATGCATTATCTTTATAAAAAACAGTTGAGGGCGTGTAGTATATGCCACGAGCTTTCCAACAAGCCCTAGAGCTCAAAAAATTGATTTCGTATGAAAAAGTTATGACTGTTCAGGGTTTAGGGGGTTAAAACAAGATCCTAGGATTTTCTCCCAAAACACGTGTAGGATCCTCCAATTATACTATTGGATTGACTATTTGCCCCAAAATTTATCCCAAAATTTGAACAAAATCACACCCTAATTTTTGGCCGAAAAGCCTGTCAATCGCGATCGACAGGTCTGTCAATCGCGATTGACTGAGGTGTCCGTCGGGGCTGTCAGTCGCGATCGACAGTGTCAATCGCGATCGACAGAGTCGATCGTGGCTGTCAATCACGATTTACGGTATCAATCGCGATCGACACGTTTTCCGGTTTTTTCGCCGAAATTTCAATCAATCGGGGGCCTATCAGTCGCGATGGACACGTGGCTACGCGTAAAAGTCAATCAATCGTGGAATTTCAATCGATCGCGATCGACGGTGTCAATCGCGATTGATAGAGGTGTCGGTCGTGGCTGTCGATCGCGATCGACGGTATCAATCGCAATTGACAGGGTCCTACGTGGTAGTCAGTCGATCGTGGAGGTCTGTCGGTCGCGATTGACAGGGTCTGTCGATCGCGATTGACAGAGGCTGTCGGTCGCGATTGACAGGGTCTGTCGATCGCGATTGACAGAGGCTGTCGGTCGCGATTGACAGAAAACCTCGGAATTTTTCTACTGTTTTTAATGTTTTAGGATGTGCTCTTTGTGCTTGTTCTAGTGGTGCACTCAATTTTGTAAAAAACCAAAAATTTCTGTCAGTCGCGATCGACAGAAGCCTGCGACCGCGAGACAGTTTCGTCGAGTTTCATACCTGCGCAGGAAGCTGGGGATGGTGATTCGGCAAGGTCCTGCAAAAAGTTCAAGAAACATGCAAGAAAACGCACATGCAATATCGCTCTCTCGCTCTCTCTCACAAGTGAAATGAGGGAAATGAGGTGGGGAAGGTGATATGATAAAAAAACAGAAATTTTCGCGATGATGGAGATGGAGGTGGGAGATGGTGATGTTGTTGATGGTGATGAAGATGGTGAAGAAAGTAAAAGAAAATCGATGAGAGTGAAGAAAATACCTACAACTCCAATGCGTCAACTCTACGTCTTACCATCACACGCTCGTCCTCAAAGCTCGATCCCCGGCAACGGCGCCAAAATTTGGTGTAGCTCATTGATGAGTAGCACCTCCTTTAATGTCAATCCGGGAAGACGTGAGGATGGTATGAAGACCTCGAGCAAGTGGCGGCACAAGTGCGTGAGTGAGAAGCACACTAGCATGCACACACATACACACACACGCGCTCACACGGCAAGACAAAGAGGGAGAATCAATGGAGTTCTTAGATTACTTTCAAAAGCTCTTACAAGTTTGTTTCTATTACCATCTAACCTCAAAAATGAGCTCTCTAGCTCTTTTTATAGTTTTTGACTAGTTTTGGCCCTGTTCAGACCTAGTGTCCGGCCTAGTTAAAAATTAGGTTCCAGGGCTTATTTGGGGGCTCAAACGAGATCTAAAAAATACAAAAACTGGTAGGTAGATACTTCTAAAGCTCCTCAAGCTCAAGGACTCCTTGGCTTGCACAAAATGGAGCTACAAAAATATGAAATGGTATTTACAATGGTGCTTAGTGATGAGAATCACTTTTAATAGGTGTAAGGGTTTTGAAAAATTAAGGTTGCCTTAGTGCTAAATCTGCGTGAATGCTCATACGTGCTTCTTCCGGAAGAAAATTGTTGGCCTATTTGCCAGATCTTCGTTGACTCCCTTGTCTGCTTGTGCCTTCTCTCCCTTCTGACTCTCTTCTCTGACTGCCATGCCTCGTTAGTCCTTCAGTCCCTTGTCCGCTGCTAACAAGAGTCATATTACCAACCACTCCTTTGGCAAACACAAAAAACTTAAGCCAGGGATTCAAGTAGATCCAAGGAGACTGCTACCCCTATGACACTAGCCTTATGGGATCAGACCTTTGAGGAAAATTATTATGGATATGAGAACTATGAGAGCTCATATGGACATGAATATGCTAATCTCATGTACACCACCCCTAGGGCCCTAGTTCCAAATAGACCCATAATAAGACCCCTTGCACCAAGAGGATCATGCTATAGATGTGGTGGAGATCATTTCATTAGGGAGTGCAGTTTGCCATACAACCCACTGCCCCCATGTGTCTAGGAAGGATGCTGTAATGATTATGGCAAAGAACATTTTTTTAGAGATCACCCAAAGAACCCCAATAAAGTCTCAACCACCAATCAAATTAATGTGATCGAAGTAATTGACTCCTCTCGAAGGGACAAAGAACAGAGAGTTCCTCTAAAAGCCATTACTCGAGCCAAGGCTAAGGAAATCTAGGAGGGGGAAGTATTGAATAACCTTAAGATTGAGGAGGACCTAGAATCTAGAACCAAGTTGTCTAGGACTCAGAAGAACATGAGGATACCTCTAAAATAAAGAAGGCTCAAAGATGGAAGGCAAGGCAAGAGAACATTATAAGAGAGCCATTGTGGTGATAAGGGAACCAAACGTGGAACATGCAACATCAATTATATCAGATCCCATGCCTTAAGATTCAAACATGTGGATAAAATCATATCACTCTAAAATAGAGATATGAACGAGTCTAGATCAACACAAAATAATCTACCCAAGAGGAGACCTTTAGAAAGAAATATTGGAAATATGTATGAAATTAATCAAGATTGCTCAGACCATGCTAGAAAAAATTATACCAATCCTCCTTGAGAAGAGGATTTCTAAGGCACAAATTCAGGGATGTGTAGAATCCTTCAATTCACAACCTAAGAAGGATAATCAAGATGAGGTGTTGAAAGGAGAGACGAATTATGAAACCAAAGAATGGAATTGCTTAATTCCTAAAGTACAGGCTAACTTGCCACATGACCTTTGAGCCGGAGTTCAAGAAGACCGATCGAAGAAGAACAAAAACAAAATACCACCTTTCGAAGAGTTAGACACCTCAAGGAATCAATCGACATTGGAACTTGAAGTGATGTAGGAGGAATTGTCTAACCTAGATCATAATAAACAGGAAGGAATGAGCTTGACAATGCTTCTTAATTACATGGGAGAATACGAGCAGAGATCTTATTTTTTTCATGCACCCACACTCAGGGGGAAAGAAAAGAAATTGCAAGGCAGAACCACAATCACACTTTGAGCCTTAGTGGTGTTTGGTTTCTTCTAGCTCCATTATCATTCTATTCAATTATCTACCATCATGGCATCAGAGGTCTCAAGCACCCCTGGTGGATAAGGGTCTAGTGTCAATGTTCCGAGGAGGATCTATAACTTGTAGAGAAAAGAACAATTTGAGATCCAAAAATTTGATGGCACAAACTTTACTCTATGGACGAATCAGATTAAAGATGTGTTGATTCAAAGGAGGAAATGGAAGCGAGTAAATGGAATCCCAAAGAAGCCTACTCACATGGATGAAGATGATTGGGATGAGTTAGATGAAATGGCCAGGTCTACCATTCAATTGCACCTGGTAGATAATGTTTACTTTACAGTATTAGACAATGAAAGTGCAGAGGAGCTTTGGAAGAGGTTATGCAATACATATGAAAAAGAGACAGCATCAAATAAAGTGTATCTCATGAGAAAGTTATATGACCTGCATGAAGGACAAAGATAGTGTTGCTACTCATCTGAATGATTTTGATGCTGTATTCTCTTAGTTATAGGCTTAGAAAATGGATATGAATAATGAAATGAAAGCAGCCTTCTTGTTGTGCACCTTGCCATCATGATGGGATATGTTTTGCACAGCTATTAGCAATAGTGCACCTAGTGGTAAATTAATCTATGATGACATATGTGGAGCACTTTTGAGTGAGGAGATTTGTAGAAAATCTATGGTTGGCACCAAAGTGGAGATGCATATAAAAGATGCATATACTTGTCTCAAAGTGAGTACATATCCAAAGTACTTCATAGGTTTAATTACGTAGGGTGGAAAGGCATTGAGTACACCTTTACCCACATATGTGAAATTGAGCAACGATGATTTCCCCAAATCAAATGAGGAAAATGAATTCATGACCAAAATCTCCTATCAGTCTACTATTGGTAGTCTCATGTTTGCTATGGTAGCTATGAGACCAGACATTGTTTTTGCACTAGGAGTTGTGAGCAGATATATGTCTAATCTTGGAAAGAAACATTGGGAAGCAGTCAAGATGATTTGAGATATCTAACTGGCACTAAGGAGAAGTGTGTATGCTTAGGTAGATGGAAAGCATCCATTATTGGTTACATAGATTCTCATTATGCTGGTTGTGTAGACGATCATAAGTCTACATCAGGGTACATTTTTCATTTTACTGGAGGTGCTATCTCTTGGAGATCTTGTCTTCAAGAATGTACATCTATTTCCACCACAAAAGTAGAGTATATTGCAAGAAGTGAGGCATGTAAGGAAGCATTGTGTCTTTCTCGTCTAGGTTGCAGTATGGGTTTACCTCAGCATGTACCTCATTTTCTTAGTGATAGTAAGAGTGCCATTTCTTTGACTAAGAATCATGTCTATCATGCAAAGAACAAGCACATTGAGGTGAGGTATCACTTCATTAGAGATTTCTTAGCCACATAAGCGCATTATTCTTGTAACTATGAGTAAAGATGGTGGTGGCAAAAGACTAACCCACACCCAAATCAGCCATAAGGCTACTGAGCCACACACACACACAGCCACTGTGAAAAATACCCTATACTCAACCTCACAACTGGAATTGGCCATAGTAGGCTGCTTCTTGCTTAACCGAGAATTGCATGAGCTACCCAAGCATGAAGCAAAAAGCACTGGTGGACATACGAGTGTCAGAGCAACCAGCCCATTCAGAGTCACAAAAAGCATGTAAATCTGGTAGTAGTGATCCGCCCTTGGGATGAAAGAATCCAAGTAGCTGGGTACCACTCAAGTAGGGAAAGATGCGCTTAACCGCCTACCAATGCTTGTGCAAGATTATGACCACCACATGCTAGAGAGATGACTCTGGTCCCAACCTAATGCCTCTATATATAGCTCTCTCCAGGGGACTGCCTTCTTGGGCAAGTGGATACTAACCATCCATGTGTCAGCCATGTAACTACATTTATGCTTAGTGTCCCAGTTAACTCAAGTGCATGCTTCTAGAAGATTCTAGAGCTCATTGGGCAAAATACTCTCCCCATGTACCCCATGGGGGTTGAGCCCAAGACCTTCTCCTTCACATCCTTGAGTCTTAACCACTAGGCTAAGTGGATCACTTGAATACAAGAGTAAATGACCTTCTAGTAGGTCTAGACTCAAGATCTTTGGTCATACATACGAGCGACCAAATGGTGTTTGATTTTAGATCCGTCTGAACCAGCCGGACCCTTAGATCATAGACTTATTTATTACATTCTTACCCCCTTCGAAAGTATTTTCATTCTCAAAAATAGAACTATATACATACTGTCGGCAACCCCCAAGCCTCATGTTCTAGAACTGAAAGAACATGGTCATGTTCTAGAACTGGAAGAACATGTCTCATCTTTGTAGTGGCATCCCTACCCAAATGATTCAAAACACTATCTCGCTTTGCACTTTGATAAATTGGTCAAAGTACAAAGTAGTGAGTGAATCATAAGGGTGGATCTAAAAACACCCCTAGCCAATTAATAGTTTTTACTAGGTGCAATCTGGGCACAAACATGTGAACTCGGTGGATTCAAATTACTAGTCCATTTCTAGGCATGAATAGTGCATGGAATTAGTAACAAAGATAGGATTCTTATCCCTCATAAGACTTTGAGAACCCTTGATTCACTTGAATTTGATTTGGAGAACTTGAAGTTTGGTTGTCCCAAACATCTAACTTGGATGTTTGTACAATGGTTTACTTCTATTAATTAATAGTTACTTGATTTTTCACCTAACTAGAGGACTACTTTGTCTTCATGAGTTTCAAAATCCTATGTAAAATGCAGGAGAAAGTTTACCATTTACTTTGATTCAATCATTCTATAACTTGAACAATTCAAATTCGAAATGAAAATTTTCCAACTTAGGATACGTTTCTCAAAGACTTGAACTAAAAGTTCTTGGGAATTGTCAATCTGATGAGCAACTCCTAACTTCTCTATTCTAGAGTACCCTGGACTATAGGAAATCATTTATGCTCTAACTTGAATCAAACTTAAATAAATAAGTCAACCTTGAACTTGTCATCTTTGGATGTTTGAAAAGGTTCTTGTACAGAACGTCTATCGATGATGTTTAATTTAGTGACCTGGTTCTATCCATCTAACCCTTGACTTTTATGAAAAGAATCAGATACCATATCTGAGTCAAATCCATAAGATTCAAAAAGAAAAAAGAAAGAACTAAAACTCTGTTCAATCAATTCAGACTTTGAAGATATGTAAAGTTGCTATGAGTCAAAGTCTAGATGACTCAGAACTTTAACTTCTCAAAGATCTATTTCAACAAGGTATTGAAGCATTTTTTTTTCTATCTGTAAGAGAAATAAGCTGGATTCTCAAAAAGATTCAAAGCAAATCGAAAACATCATCCAATCACAAGATACTAGTGTGGTAACCAACATCAATTTGTTGACACACTAAGCTTGTGTTAATGAGTTTTGTATTCAATAATGCTTCACTTGAGACTAAGTTTAGGTCATATTCAATCTTTCTAACTCCTTACTAGGAATGCAGTTCTTGTGCATTTCTTTGAGTCAAAAGAGTGAATTTACAAGTTACACTAGGAACTTGGTGCTTGACTTAGTCAATCAAATACTTGGTTGAAAAGATCAACTCAAAGTCAAAGTCTAATTTTTTCAAAAATTTATGAAATATTTCCAAATTAGCAACACTTTATCTTGAAGTGTTTCAAGAAGACCTTGGAAGTTACTTATTTCATATCTTCTCTTTCCTTTATCTTGAAGTTATCTTGAGATACTACTTTTATCCTCCTTGAATTTAAACTCCTTCTTTGAAGCTTTAATTCCCTTGAGGATGAAACTAACTTCAAGATCCAATCTAGGACTAAAAGATAATTATCATCCACGGTCTGATGCCCCATACCATCTTTCCTACATTAATCTGAGTATAAAATTTGGTGTCCCATACCACCCTATTTTATATTCACATTAATGTGTGGGTGATACTTACCCTCAAGTCTAAATATATCTTGATAGAGTACCTTTTTACTTCAACTCTTTAGAAGTTTCAAACATTACCTCTAACTTGATATTCTAGGTTTTGATTCCTTCACATGATCCTCTCACAATCACGTGCTTAGTCATGGAAACTTGGAAACCTCTTGATAGAATATCCATTCCTCTTTGCTAGGGTTTAAAAATGAAAACCAATTTGAATTCCAAGTACTTGAATTTTCACAGATTCAAGTTCAATTGTTTATTCTTGACTAATTTGTAGTGACAAGAGCTTTTGAATTCTTGTCTTTAGATTCCTTTCTTACTGATGCTTTAGGTACCTATCCTAGCTAACACTTTACAAGAATCTCTCTACTGTGTAAGTCTAAGCATCCACTCATGCTTTTTGGATTTTTACCAAAATCCCTTTAAGGATATGCAAAAATTATGTTTTTCCTTCCATAGACTTAAGTACCGTCTTCACGGTTGCAAACGACATTCTTCGAATTTCTTCACTCTGTTCAGACCTAGAACAATTTACTCTTTTCATAATTTTCCATTGGATAAATGGAACCTGAGTGAATAATTTCCAAAAGGAATTTTATTGCCAATACTTGGGCAATCTTTAGAGTAGTTCCAATCGCACATTCTTGGATAATCATGGCCAAGTTTGATCAATTCTTGTTGACCTTGCGACAAGAATAAAGACTTAGTCTTTATTATTAAGATCTCTTGAACTATCAAAAGCTTCTTTGCTTATGCGCATGATTTTTAGATATCTTTCCCTCAACTTAAGTCCAAGCATACACTGATGCCTCTCAAATTCCAAAGCTAAGAATCTTGGATACACCTTTAGGTTATATCAATATTTGGACTTAAGTACCAATACCAGTGGTTTGGGATTTCTTGGGAACTACTTGCTAATAAACTTACTTGAAGAATCGCATTCTCACATCCATCTAGGGAGAGTTTATTCTTTCAAGAATTTTAGATTCCTACCAAGGAATCAAGTAATACTAAGCCAATGATTAATCTTGGAATCTCTTGCTTTACTAAAATATTCTTTTCAAACGAAATCTTGACTTTTGGACAAACAATAAAGCTTTGAATCTTGGTCTTTCCCAAAAGATATTTCTTTTTAACCTATAAAATAGTTAGCCAGACTATTTCCTTTATTGGCTTATGTTTAGGAAGCAGCTTAATTCCCAAAGATTACTTTGACATATCTTTTAGGAAAATATCTTGATTCCCAATGGTTACTTTGACTTTGGTTTCTTCTTTAAGCCCTACTTAGCTTAAATAAAACCAAGCATACTTTTCTCATCCTCAGAAAACTGCTTAATAAAGTTTCCATACTTCTTGAAAACTTTGCATCTTGATTAGAGATGCAGTCATGGAACTTGGCATCCAACTATTGAACACTAAAGTTCAAGTGATGCTAAAGTTTATTCATCTTTTTGAGGTTCATCACTTGTCAAGATGAAATCAAAGAACAAAATTCAAAAGTTCCATGTTTTTTTTTATAAATTTGGAACATATCAACTATCCTTTAAACTTGAAAGTTCAATTGATTTAAGTTCCATTTGATTTTATTTGATTCTTATCACATCTTGGGATATAATCAAATAAAACTTCCAAAAGAGATTTTATCAACCTACTTGGATGCATGATTTCTCAAATCCAAGCTAATGAATACATGTAGGCTTGTCGTTACGATTCTCTAAGTTTTCCTAAAATTAGAGTCATCATGGAAATTTTGCAAGCAGTCCTAATTTTCTTGCCATTCCAATGAGCAAGAAGATTGAATACTTGACTTTTCAAGGGCCTACTTTTCCTAATCAAGACTCCTAATTTGTGATACCTAAGTATTACATTTGGGAAAAACAAACTAGCTAATTGAGTTGCATGGCATCCAAGAGCCTTGCAACTACCTAGTTTGCTATTTTTCTTAGCTACCAAAGTCCAATTAGAAAAAAGAGATAACAAAAGTATAAGTATTCAACTACTTAACAAAGAATCATGCATCTCCAAATGCCTGTTCTTGCATGCAAATGCATGTGAGTGCATGCACCTGTTGGCATTCTCCTTTTATGCACCAAACTGAAATCAAGCAGTTTCTTGAGCTTGAAAATGCATGTTCCCAATCATCCATGCACAAACATTCTACCTGCTAGCTTGTAAAAAACTATAACCATTTATATGCATTTACTTGAGCATTTACTACCTTTTCCAAGCATCACATGCTCTAGTATGGACGTCATTACCCTAGGAAGATGAAATGTCAAGAGAGGATCTTCTAGCAATATGAATCCTTGAATTGGAAAGAGCACAAAACCTAATAGAAGAAGATTTGATCAAAATCAAAGCATCAAGAGAAAAGAATAAGATAGCATTTGACAAATCCCATAGATTGAGGCCTAAGAAGTTAAATGAAGATGAATAGGTGCTTGTCTATGATAGTTCACTAGACACGCAATATGAAGCTCGACATAAATTAATAAAGAGATGGTTCAGACCTTAAGTGGTATGTAAAGTGACAAAGTTAAAAGACTTGATTGTTCGGAAAAGAATCAAACTTTTTAAAAGAAGAAAAAATGAAAAATATCAAACCTTGATAGATGAAGAAAAAGAAAAAGATGAAGAAGTTGAGGAAATTATTGAGGAGGATCAAGATGGAGAAGAAAAATAATTGGAACTTGAGAATAAACAATTTGTACTTGTATGCATGTAAATATTTATAAATGTATATAAAGAATATTGATTAAGAGATCAGCTTTTATATGTTAAATAATAGGAGTTGTGATGTATTGAAAGATTGATCAAATGTTAAATAATGTGCATGTGCAAAGGTATGAGTAAGTGTGTGTTGATTAAAACAAGTATGTGTGCATGTATGCACATTGATGTATATAAATAATTAGTGTTGTGTGTTTATTTTTTAATGTTTCTTCTCTTGTAGGTATAGTTGTAGAAATAGAGATAGAGATAGAGAGTTGTGGTTCTATCATGTAATCATGGAAGCAAGCTCTACGATTGAAGAAGAAGCATCATCTAGAATAGTTCAAATTCAAACAGGAATATACCTTTAGATCAGTCTCCCATTTATATTTTTATTTCTAGTTATTTATTTCCATGCCTGTGAATACCACCCCATTAGATAAAGTAATGATTAAAGAAGAATCATCAACTAGAATAATGTCAAATCAAATTAAGAATATACCTTTAGATTAGTCTTCGATTTATATTTTTATGTCCACTTATTTGTTTCCCATGCCTGTGAATATTCCAGTAGATAGAGAAATGATTGAAGTAGATAGAGAAATGATTGAAGCACAAACATCTTCTAAGATAGTTTCAAATTGAGCTAGGAATATTCTAGTAGACAAGGAGCCAATTGAGAATTTTAGCTCTAAATATTTGCTTCCTTTAAAAGAAAATAATGTAAGGACTTGTGTATATACATGCTTGTGAGTATGCTTATGTTTTTTCTCAATGAAAATTTTAAGAGTTAAGTGGAATAAGACCCATAATCGCAAGTTTGGAAGTCCACATTTGTTGTTGGACATAACGAAAAGTGAGTAAAGTCTTCTGACCTTGCAATCTGCCATGTGTGTATATGTGTGCTATATGATTGTGCTTCATTTCAATCTAGAGTTCTAGAAATAATTCTTAAAGAAAGTTAAATAAAGTGAATAAGTTGTATATAATGACATGAAATGTCTGATAATTTTCATCTTATTTATTTATTTTAGAAGAAAGAAAAATATCAAATCAAAAAATGAAGAATAAGAACTGAAAAACGAAGAAAATAGAGATGATCGAGAATGAAGAATTCAGAGGAGCTACTTGCTTCACATAGGTGATATGTTTTTGTTTGACTTTTCCTTTTTTTTTGTACATGTATGTATAAAGACTGCATGCTATGAGTATGTGATATATGAAGAAACACATAAATGTTAAGGGAATTAAGTAGATTAAGAATTTCATACATCTATTGTGATTGCATGGGATAAATGAAAGACTAAGATTATATGGGTAGAATTGGGAAGTAGACTAGAGCTTTTGGGAGCAAAGACCTAGGAAAATGAAGGCAAGACTTAAACTAAGTGCTTGTATATGCTAGTATATGTGAATGCTTGATGAGTGGGATTCTTTGAAATCTATTTTTGATCCCTTGTTCGATCTACCTCCAAATAGATTATGATTCAGATAAAGCTTCATATATCAGCTAGCTATATATGTATGTGTATGTGTTGTAAGTGTGCTGCATTGAGCTAGTAGGTGGGTGGAGCTACCCTAGTCAGGTGATCATGGCTATGAAATGATGCTAGTTTTGTCATATGGCCTAACCTGTATGTTGCCATGCACCTATATGGGTCGATAGGTGGGTGGAGTCACTCAAGCGTAGTGGTTAGAGCCATGAGCTGATGTGAATCTCATATGGGGTTGGTGATGTGTGTTGTGCACTATGTTAGGTAGGCAGACAAGTGGGCTAAACTTGTCCGTGTGGATAGGTCCATGATTCACACCTACTTCGGCATAGGCCGACTTGTGTAAATAAAAGAACAAATAAAATAAAAATAAAAAGCAAAGAGGTTGAGCTAGGATTAAGTGCAAAGAAAAAGAAAAATAAAGCAAAAATAAAAGAAAAATAAGAAAACGATATGATGGGGGTTTGGATGGAAAGATTTCAAGAAGGGAAACAAATTGTAGTTCCACAAATCAAGTTATAAGGATGAGTATATAGTCTAAGATAATCTAAGATAATCTAAGATAATAGTTCCGTAATATAACAGAGGAGCAGTAGCAAAGAAGATAATAGATATAGTAGAATCTCAATAATTTTCTACTAATAGGAAGTACAAAGATGATGGCATTGTCCACCCATGCACTCTCAAGGTAGAGCTCAAATGGTGATCTAGACAACTCTAGATAGGAAGATAGAAGGTAGAGGTATGCTGGCTTGATTCGATATTTGAGGTAGTGTAGAGATCATGTATATATAGGATAATGGATGGCCTTCCGTGGATGGCTATACATGAGCGGTAGAGCGTGGGCAGCCACTACTCATGTAGTTTCCATACATGGCTTAGGTCGATTCAGCTGACCTAACAAATATACATGATTTCTGACTTCAATAAGGAATATTCCATGGAATATTCCTTTTACCATCATGTCAAGGGTGCTACCCTTGGACCCCCACCAGGGTGACTGCTCGCCCCCTAGGACCCCCTAGCCAGGGGGCCTGTTGGCCCCCTTCAACCCCCTAACCAAGGCCACATTGTCGTGGACCCCACAATTGGGGACCTTGGTAAATCCCTATCCTTATAATACCTTACATGGTCAAATTTGACCTTCATCCAACATGCAAGCTGGGATTCCCATCAATTGGGTAATGCATGCTTGGGTTCTCCTCATAATAGGGGCCTTACAAAATGTGCATTAGTACATACAATCATGAGGGGTAGACATTGATCATATACTAACACCCCCCTCAATGTTTACCAAATGATAAATCAAGTAGGTCTCACTCCTATGCCCATCTATTGAACATGCCTGTTGGGTTGCTCTCTTCCAAGTGCTTTAGTGAATATCAGCACAATTTGCCTCGTTGGGCAATACTCTAGCTCCAGAATTTCATCTTCAATTGGCTCATGAACGTAATGGTATTGTACTTCTATATGCCTGGTGCGAGCATGAAATATTGGGTTCTTTGCAATGTCCATACAACTTTGATTATCACACTTGAGTACAATTGCTATATTTGATGAGAAGCCTAGATCTCCAAGTTCTCCTTAACTAGACTGCCTCAAAAGAAGCAAAACAAGGTGCTTTGTACTTTGCTTTAGTGGAGGCGAGTGTGAGAATTGGTTGCTTCCTACTTACCCAAGAAAATATTGTTGAACCAAGTGAGATAAAATACCAAAAAAATGCTTTTCTAGAATCAAAATCTCCAACCCAATCTGAATCACAATATCCTTGAAGTGAATCACCTGTGGTATAAAGAATACCAAAATCCAAGGTTCATGCAATGTACCTTAGAATTCGCATTCCAGCATTCCAATGACTCTCCTTAGGCTTTTTGGAAAACCTGCTTAACACTCCAACAACATAGCAAATGTGTGTTCTAGTGTTGCACAGAAAAATAAGACTTCCAATGCACTTCCTATACTTCTTAGCATCTACATCAGGCATGTTATTATCCATAGATAGCTTATGATTTACCTCCATAGGTGTGCTAGTTGGTTTGTAGTCCATCATTCCAAATTCCTTAAGAATTTCTTTGGCATATTTTTGTTGTGAGATGAAAATACCATCCTTTCTTAGCCATACTTGAATTCCCAGACAAAAATGGAGTAGACCTAGTTCTGTCATTTCAAACTCAGTTCCCAAGCTGATCCAAGTTGGATTGATGAGTTCTTGATGATCTTTTATAATGATCAAATCATATATATACACAATGACAACAACTAGTTTGGTTTCCCTTTTCATTACATACATGTTAGCATCAAAAGGACTTCTTTCAAAACCCATATTTCTGAAAACATTATCTATCCATTGGTATCAAGCCTATGGTGCTTACTTAAAACCATAAAAAGCTTTATTCAACCTGGAAACTTTATTTTTTGAATTCGGCACCTCAAAACCTAGTGGTTGAGATACATATACCTCCTCGTTGACGTGACCATTGAAAAATGCAGATTTCAAATCCATGTGAAAAACAGGCCAGGCCTTTTGTGCAGCTACTATAAGTATCGTCCAAATAAATGTCATGTGTGCTATTGGTGAGAAGGTTTCTTGAACATCAAAACCTTCAATTTGTGAGAAACCTTGTGCAACTAATCTTGCCTTATACTTTTCTAATGTGCCATCTGCTTTATACTTAGCTTTCCAAATCTATTTAGTATTAGCTGCTTCGTTGACAGCAAGTCGACTAGATCCCATGTATCATTTTTGAGTAAACTATCATACTCAGAGTGCATTGCCGCTCTCCAACTTGGATCATCAAGGTCTTCTTCAGTAGTGATAGGTTCCTTTATGGAGCCCATGTTATCTGCCATTAGAGCCATGTTAACAATGTGTTCAAAGGCTCTTCTTTACTCCTCTATTCTCTTTGATCTATGTAATCCATCCGAGGATGATTCTGGTACATCTAAGTGTAGATTGCGATCATCAAAGAGTTGTTGTGCCCACTTTGATAGTGGCTTATGATGTGTAGCTACAACTGGTTGGCTTTTTATTGAGGAAATTTCACCATCAGATGTTTCCTCCTCCTCAACTTTAACCTATCTTTTCATAGGCACAAGGTGAGATATTTATCCCTTTGGTGAGATATTATATTTAGCTTTATCTTCTACTAAGTGTGGTTGTTAATCAAACACCACATATCAACATACAAAAATCTTCCTTGCCTTAGGATCCCACAACCTGTATGCTTTATAATCTTCACTATATCCTAGGAAGACACACTTTTGGATTTTTTAATTCAACTTTGATCTTGTTGAATCAGGAATATGTGAATAACAGAGACAACCAAAAATTTTGAAATGCAAAATTGAAGGATTTTTACCAGAGTATGCTTCTTGGGGAGTCATCCCCTTCAATGCTTTCGTGTAGCTTCAATTGAGGATGTAGACTATTGTATTAACTGGTTCTACCCAAAATGAATCAGGCATGTCTTGAGCTTTTAACATATAACAAGCCATTTCAACTATTGTCATATTCCTATGCTCAAAAATGCCATTTTGTTGACATATATGAGCTCTGGTAAGTTGCCTTTTAGCACATGATCTTTATAGTAGTTATTGAATTATGTTGACAAGAATTCACCTCCTCTATCTATTCTAAATTTCTTTAGTTTCTTGCCTAATTTATTTTCCACATACTTATGCCACATTTTTAATTTTTCAAAAGCATGAGCCGTCACTTAAAAGAAATAAACCCACATGTTTCTACTATAATTGTTGACTAACAACAAAAAGTAGAAAGATCCTCCTAAAGCAAGTATAGATATTTTACCATAGAGATCAGCATGTAGCAACTCTTGAAGAGCTTTAGCTCAATCACTGCTCTCTCTTGGAAATGCCTTTTGTTGTGTCTTGCCCATCATGCAAGCTTCACAAGGTTCCTGCAACTTTGAAAATGCAAGCAAATGAGCAACCATGCCTGTTCTTTGCATCTCCTTGAACTCTGCAAATCTGAGATGCCCAAATGGTTGGTGCCATACTCTGCTTACATCTTTATCTTCTGCAATAGTTAAGGGTATTAACTCATACAAGTTATCATGTCTTATGCCTTGTCCTACTACATTACCTGATGAATCCATGATTTTTGCACCGCTCTTATTGAAAGAGATGGTTCGAGTTCCTTCAGTTGGACACTTGGAGTCATTTCCCACCACTTCATTGATGGGTTCCCATAGAGGCACTAAGGAACTATACCAATCCTTTTTGTTGGTCATATGGCAAGAAGCTCCACTATCTTAAATCCATATTTCATCAACACAAGTGTAAACAGATGAGCATACCTCTTCAATAGCTACCCACAGTTCCATCTTTGTGTTTTTTACTCACTCTTTTTTCTTCCAAGATGATTTTCTATTCCGATTGCGTTCGTCAGCTTGCTTTTTTCTACAATCCTTGATGGCATGGCCTTTCTTTTCACAATAGAAGCTACTTCCTATGAACATTTTCTTCTTTGGCTTCTTCTTTTATCCATTAGAAGAGCCTTTTCCTTTTGCATTAGCTGAGAATGCAGCATCGCTTGTACTTTGCCGATTCTTCAACTGCATCTCCTCTTCTAAGCATAGCATAAAACTCTTCAAATGTAAGAGGAGTTGTTCTTACCTGAGTGTTAAGGGCTATTGCTAATCCATCATACTTTCCTGGAAGAATATGAACACATCTTCAAGCAAGCTCTTTTGGTGCTATAACAACACCAACTTCATCCAATTGATCTTGTAGATGTTCTATCACTTTGGTAAAAACTTCAGCCATTTTAGAACCAGAATGTTTTTCATTTGCCAACTAGTTTTCTAGATTTTGTATCCTAGTGTGGTTCTTGCTCTCATATTATCAAGCCAATATGCCCCAAGCCTCATGTTCTTTAGTAGTATGTTGAACTAAAGTAAGCATAGAATCACTTACACTAGTGACAATTTCACATAATGCATCATCATTTTACCTCTTCTAAGCTTGTACAAGATTTGGATCTGGGTGAATCATCAATCTTGAATTTTTTGGATCTTCAACTGGTATAGGCTCTTGATCCAATCCTGTCGGTCCCATGATAGTGTCAAGTAATTTGTGGGGTTCCAAAATTGTAGAAATTTTGAACTTCCAGAGTATACTTGGTTCCATCCAGCTTCCCTTCAATGAAAGCAGGTGGACGAATTCGAATAGGTGTAGGATTAACATTAGCAGGAGCACCAAGACCAGTGTTTGACAATGAAGCCATTATGTAATCACTCGAATAATCTAATGATATTCTAGTCTATTAGTAGGCAACAATAGTGATAATTCTCAAGCTATTTAAACCTTATGGCTCTAATACCATTTAAGAAAATGCAAGACAATAGTTATACAATATAATAGAGGATTAGTAGTAGAGATAATAGATATAATAGAATCTCAACAATTTCTACTAACAACAAGTACAAAGATGATGGTGTTGTCTACCTGTGTGCTCTCAAGGTATACTTAAATGGTGATCTAGATAACTCTAGATAGGAAGATACAAGGTAGAGGTATCTAGGCCTGATTCGATGTTTGAGGTAATGTAGAGATCATGTATATATAGGAAAAAAGTGGCCATTGCTCACATAGTTACCATACACGACTTATGTCCATTCAACCGATGTAACAAATATAAATGATTTCTAATTTCCATAGGGAATAGTCCATGGAATATTCCCTTTATCGTCGTGTCGTGGGTGCTACCCCTAAACCCTCACCAGGGGGCCCACTGGCCCCTTGGGACCCCCCCCCCCCAGTTAGGGGGCCTGCTAGCCCCATTGGACCCCCCCAACCCGGGTTGCTCTACACTACCCCAGATCCCACAATTGGTGACCCTGGTAACTCCCTATCCTTGTAATACCTTACATGGTCCAATTTGATCTTCATCCAACATGCAAGTTGGGATTCCCATCAACTAGGTAAGGCACACTTAGCTTCTCCTCATAATGGGGGCCTAGCAAAATGTGCATTAGTACATACAATCGTGAGGGGTACACATTGATCATATACCAACATATATGTGTGCTTGGAATAAGCTACTAGATCTAAATAGGTTGAGTGAAGCGAAGAGCTAGGAAGTTTACAATATATTCATATGATTGCTACTTTGATTGTATGTGATACTTGCATCTACTTTATTCTCTAAGGTTGTGCCAAGTTCAATATACTTTCATGAAGTATGCATGTGTTGGGTTTAAATTTTCTTATAAGTTGACTCATATCCACCCATGGTGGATATGTATATAGGTCAGCACATCCGAAGGATGCACATGTCTAGAGGGGGTGGATGTGGTCAAGATGTGAATTTTTAGTACACAATTCAATCATATGCAAAAATAAAAAATCTCAATTGATTTGCGTATAAGCCAACTTGAACATGCATGTTTATTGATTGCACGTATTGAAAGAACTTGGAAAAGCTTGTAGGAGATAGAAAAGTGAGTTGCAAAGTGATGAAGTTTGGTCCAGCCAACCAGCACAAGACTAGCCCTTGAGCTCATGGAGACTCAAGTAAACTTTATAGGTATGTTATAAGCCCAATAAAATCCACTATGCGCTTTGGAGCATCAATGAGAAAGAGCTGATACAAAACAGATAGGTTTGTGCATTGACTAGCTCAAAAAACTTATTATCTTTGGATGAAACAATCAACTTCAATTGCTCATAGCAGCTAGCATGATTACAATTGGAAACAATCCCTTTGGAGGAATGATACACATATGTTTGAGTGTATAAAATGCACAAGGTTACAAGAAATAAGCAAAATATGATTTTGGAATGAACTTGACACTCAATAGTGGTACCTCCTATTTTTAAGGGATGCATAGAGATAGACCCTTAGATAGAAAAACTAAAATTTCTCATAACGTACTAAACCAAATGCTTTGCAAATTTGTAAACATAGACTAGACACTAATAAATTTCTAATGAATTCTGATTCATTCAATTTGGAGCTCTGTAGAGAGAGTATAAACTTGTGTAAATTTACTATTGTTGAAAAAGATGATGCAGAGAAATGAACGAGCAAGACAATGATGGCCATGTGTATGTATATTGCTTCCATGTAATGTACAAGTATAATGATGGCAGATAAATGAAGGATCAAGACAATGATGGCCATGTACATTGCTTCCATGTAATGTACAAGAGATTTGAAGTCCTTATATAGACTCTGTAAGTGTTCCATGACTTCTACAAGTGGATTTTTAATTGAAATGAAGGTGAGATTAGTTGTTGAACACAAGTAATTCACTTTCCTACAATCTAGGATAAGTGAAGATCTAATTTGATCCACTTTTAGGTGATTGATTGATTCATTCATTTCCAAGCTCAACCACCTCGAATTCTTGGAATTTGAGCTCTCTTTTTCTCTTCTTACATGTTTAAAGCTCTAGGATTTTACATTGCTAAATTATCCATGAAAGATCTTTTAAAAAATATAATAAATGAGCATAAGTAAAAGAACTTTCCAATGGATATTGTTTCTGACATAATTTAAATGATAACTTTTTGATGTAGATCAAATCCACCTCAAGCATAGTGTAAGCTTGATGTTCCAACATCTCCCCCTCAAACTAAAGTATGCTTGAATTTTAATTCTCTAATAGGTGGAATACCTGCCATTGATTTAAATCTCCAAAGATTTATTCCATCAAGTGCCTTCGTCATCATATCTCCTACTGGCTTTTGAGTCGGAACAAAAGAACTGTCAATCTCTTTTGCCATGAGCTTCTCCGTGATGGTGGTAATGAACCTCTATGTGTTTGGTTCTTGCATGGAAAATAGGTTTTGCTGCTAGATGCATGGAACTTACATTATCTCAAAATGTGTGAGGTTTGGAACTCACAAGTCTCAAATTTGTATACAATGCTTTTAACCATATTGCCTCTTGAGTTGCTATATTCAGCTTCAGTTGAGGATAAAGCAACTCTTGGTTGCTTAATGGAAATCCATGACACTAGCTTTGAACATGCAAATGCTAAGTATCCAGAAGTATTTCTTCTATCATCCTTAGCTCCTGCCCAATCTACATGCAAATAGATCTTGATATCCAAATGTGAAGAGGAAGGATAGAATATACCTTCATTGATTGTACCTTTGAGGTAATTAAGTACTCTCTTAGCTCCATCCATGTGTGGTCTTCTTGGCTAGTGCATGAATTGGATTAGCACTCCTACACTACATGAGATGTCTACCCTTGTTTGAGTAGCATATATCAAGCTACTTACCAAGCTTTGATACTCTTTAATGTCTTCAAATTTTTTTGCCTTCATAAACAGTGAGTTTATGATTCATCTCCAAAGGTGTACCTGTAGTTTTAGTGTTCTCCATTTTGAACTTAAGAACTAGATCCTGAATATATGTCCTCTCATTGAAATACATTCCTTCATTTGTGTATATGAACTGCATACATAGGAAGAATGTGAGCTCACCTAAATGTGTGATTTTGAACTCCTCTTGCATGTGCCTCTTGATCCTTTGAATGCTAGTCAGATCATCACCTATGACAATTATTTCATTTACATATACACACAAATAGATAACCTCATTTTCATCCCTTTTGGTGAATAGCGAAGGATCTGAGTTGCTAGGTCTGAACCCTTGATCTTCAAGGTATGTAAGAAACTTGTAATTCCAAACTCTAGGAGCTTGTTTTAATCTATACAATGCTTTCTTAAGTCTATAAACATAAGATGCATGATTAGGGTTTTCAAAACCACGAGGTTCTTACATGTACACCTCTTCCCTGATCCAACCATTTAGAAATGCATTTTTAACATCAAGTTGGAGGAGTCTCAGATTTCTTGCAGTAGCTACACTTATCAATGTTTTGATTGTAGTCATCTTTGAAAATGGTGAGAATGTTTCCTAATAGTCTATACCATGATTTTGTGAGCATCATTTGGCAACTAATCTTGGCTTGTACCTGCAAACTGATCCATCTAACTTCCTTTTAACTTTATATACACATCTCCAACCAATTACCTTTTTATTGGGTGACATTGGAACTAATTCCCAAGTTTCCATCTCCTTCAATGCATCTATTTCTTCTTTCATGGACTTTTCCCGATTAGGGTTTCCCTTTGCCTCCTCACAGGTTGAGGGTTCTTCTGAAATTGAGTCTTTTTCCAAGTAGATAGAATACCTTGTAACAAATGTGGAATCATATCCTTACCTTTCTGGTTGCTTTTTCTCCCTTGTTGACCTTCTAGGTGCTTGTTTGGAGC
Source organism: Ceratopteris richardii (assembly GCA_020310875.1). Classification (NCBI taxonomy): domain Eukaryota; kingdom Viridiplantae; phylum Streptophyta; class Polypodiopsida; order Polypodiales; family Pteridaceae; genus Ceratopteris; species Ceratopteris richardii. The sequence continues at coordinate 59,404,218 of CM035408.1, read as the reverse complement.
ATTCTCCACACTCCTACATCTTTGCTTTGCCTCTTGACTTCCATATTTTATAATCCTTTTCCCTTTCATCTTGGTCATCATCTGTATCACTTCTTGGATCCTAGCCCTATGTATCATGCTTGCTTCCTAATTGATGAGAATCAAGATCGAGATCATATGGTAGAGTTACCTTTTGTTTGTCTTCATCATGCCAAGACTTGTGTTCTTCAAACACATCTCTACTTATAGTGAATTGCTTGGTTGAAGGGTTATAGAGCCTCTAACCCATGTGAATTGAGTCATACCCAATAAACACTACCTTTGTTGCTATTTCATCTAGCTTACCTTTTATTTGTCATGGTACATGAACATACGCTAGACAACCAAACACCTTGCAATGTCCAAGACTAGGTTTTCTTCCATGCCATGCTTCATAAGGAGTCATAACTTGAAGTGATTTGGGTGGTAGTCTATTGAAAAGGTATAGATCCCTTGTTTCAACTTTTAACCTTGCTCTTTCTTGACAAGAATCAATTACTCTATCTAAGTCAAATAAAAATTACTTGCAAAGGAGAAAGAAAGAACTAAAACTATATGCAACTAGTTCAAACACCTTAGATAAATGAACTTGTTGTGATTCAAACTCTATGTGACTCAAGACTTTAGCTTTTCAAAGATTATTTTCAACAAGGTAGAGAAGCAATGTATCTATCTTTAAGAGAAAGAAATCTTATTCTCAAAAAGATTCATGGAATAAAGCTAAACATCATCAAACCACAAGATACTAGTGTGCAATCCAACATTAGTGTGTTGAACTACCGAGTTGCATTGATGAAATTTTTACTCAAAACACTAATCCTTCACTATAGACTAAGTTAGTCTTTCCTTTATTCAATCTCTTGATGACTTCCTTTCTTGGAATGCAATTCTTCTACATTACTTTGATTCAAGAGATTCATTTTACTGAGTTACACTAGGAACTTAGTTCTTAACGTAGTCTATCTAACCTTAGTTCTAAGGTTCTTGAGATTTTGGATCTTAACTTTATTCATAACTTTGACTTGGTGAAGCTTTAGAGATTTCAATTTAGATCTAAATGTGAGAGAAATATTATCCCTCATTTCTTTTTCCTTTTTCCAAGTGGTTTTATTACATTAACTCAATGCACTTTCCCAAGAGAAGGATAACCTCATTGATGCTTATTTATGAATCATGACTACGTTTTTCTTTCTGGCCATCAAAGAAAAATTGTCAAAGGGAGGTAGCATTCCATTGTTCCATATGAGTGGATACCTTCTCCAATCCATCAAAATACATCTTTTTTTGGCCTTCTTTCTCCATCTTTTAAATGCTCTCATGATCATTTCTATTTATCCTTTCTCAAAACCTTGTTGGCACCAAAAGCCTTTAACCTTTTTATGCCTTCACTTTGGAAACATCTTATTCCAAAATTTTCAATCTTACTTAGGATTTTATGCTTTAAGGGATAACCCCCATAAGTCATTCATGAGACTCATTGCCCATACTTTGGAAACAGTTTATAGTAGTTCCAATGGAAAGTTCTTGGAAAAACTTAGCCAAGCCTAATTAATTCTTATTGATCTTGCAAAACAATAAAGACTTACTATTTAGCTTAAGATCTCTCTGACTAGCAAAAGCTCCTTGGTGTAAGTCATACCAATGTAAAGAACTAAGACCATAAGGAACCACCACATGCTAGAGAGATGGATCTCCTCCCAACCTTATGCCTCTCTCTCTCTCTCTTTCTCTCTCTCTCCCCCTCTCTCTCTCTCTCTCTCTCTCTCTATATATATATATATATATATATATATATATATATATATATATATATATATATATATATATATATATATATATATATATATATATATATATATATATATATATATATAACTACTTGAATCAAGGAGGACCATAAATGTAACTAGATTTTGTAAGTGCATGTGCAATCTCCACCAGTCCTTTCATAACTTTCATTAGAGTCCACTAGTGGTTGGTGTGATCTCCACCTCTACTTAGGTACCTTCAACAAGAGTCCACTAGTGGTATATGTACTTATCACTTGAGTTAAGTGTCTTTGGACTCAAGTTAACTAATGCTAACTTGAGTTAAAAGACTCTAGAACTCTTTGGGCAAAACTCTATCCCCATTCTCCCCATGGAGGCTGAGCCCAAGACCTCTTGCTTCACAACCTTGAGACTTAACCACTAGGCTAAGTGGATTACATGTTGTAGAGAGGGGACAAATTGTGATTTACAAATAGAAAAAGGCTCACTCTACTTAGATCCCTAGGTGGAGAGATCCAAAATTCATCATATTCTCGTTCGTCCCATTCGCCATGACTCCTAAAGGCTTTCATTTGATGTTTTTCTTATTGAAAGGTTTGTGCATTATCAAACCCTTTTGCAAAATTCACATTGATCAAAACTGGGTAGTGGGTTTCAAAGAGCAGGATCCGTTTGGTTCCCTATTGTTGGGATCAAGAGATTGGAGTTTGAGTACATCTTACAAGCCAAGAGGCTCTAGAATAGAGGTTTTTGGATGTAGAAGCATGTTTCAAAACAAGATATAAAGCTTTGTATCATATATGGAGATATCCATATGTTCCACATAGTTGACATCATAGAATGGTGCCTAGTAAGAAGTAGAATCAATTCCTTTAATGATGAGAAGTCCCATATCTTTCTTGATCACAATCTACATTTTTTGGAGTGGTTCAGTTGGAAGAATGCAACATTAGAATTGAGGATATTCTTAGGATCCAAAGACTCAATGGCTTTCTAGAATCGATTCATAAAAAATACTAATTATCATAGTCTTGAATTAGATGGGAGTTCAAGTTCAAAGACCTAGGGCACCCACTAATGAAGAAAAAGAAAGCGGTCCTTATGTGGCAAATCTTCCACACACGAATTTGCACTAATTTCAAAGCTAATAAAATTTTGTGTGTGCCTGCTTGGTGTAAAAGTTGCACGAGTGTTAGAGAAGTCTTGGGTCTTGTTTTTTTACTCATGACCTAATAGTCTTTGATTTGAAATGTTCTCAACAACTCCTCTTTCTCTCATGTGAAGTGAAACGGAAGAACCCTCCCCTTGGCTAAGAAATCAACTACTAGTCTACTTTGTGGAATTCCATGAGGGACAAACCTCTCCGAAACATTTGGACGGAAATATGTGCATTCCACTTCAAAAGGACTTTCAAGGAGTGGTCAATGAAGAATTCAAAAAGCTGGTCTAGGTAGAAGGATCGGTGATTGGAAGTCACCCATCGTTGGGCACCATGGAGTGTTCATTCTAGAAAGCAACAAGCTCAAAAGAAAATTGATTCCCCCGATGAGAAGGTTATAAAGCTTCTTGGGAATTCTTTTAATCTTGTTGTATCCATTTAGTTATTAATAATTTAAAGAATCTTTTGAGAAAAAAATAACAATTGATTAATCTGAAACAAATTCAAGTACATTTGAGTAGAATCCTCAATTTTCCAAAGACATCTACTAAGTTTTAAGAAGATGCAAAACCTTTCTTGAACCTTACATTAGAGATAAGTCTTGAAATGGCTCAATGCACATTCATGAACTCTACTGTATTTGACAAAGTATTCCTTTCAGAACCAATGGTACATGGAAGAATGCCATTTTTAGCCGATGCTACTTAATTTCCTAAAGTTCTCAAGTGTGCATATTCATAATAAGGCATATACATGGGCCACGTAAAGAAAAATGGGCAAGGAAAAATGGTTTTCAGATCCATCCTTTTAAAAAGTCACAAGATTGGACTAAAATTTAGCATCTTCAATAAGGAGCTTCTCTATTGCCCCCTTGTTGTTCACACTTTGTGCTGTATGCAATTCATCATATGCAAAACAAGATTGTGTAAAGGAATGGACTACGTGGTTACCAAAGGTACAAGGATTCTCATTATGATTATAGAGGTGAAACCTATGAAGAAAGTTGGAAGTCATGATCTCTATATGGAATAATCGGCTTTTGGGATATGTCATAATCCTTTAATCTATATTCATATTCCAAAGATAAATATGTTTTAAAAGGTATAAGGGGTGTTTTAAAGTACCTTCTAGTATGGTTTAGCACCCATGAAGGTAAGAGTAAGCCTATTATACGTAAGACTTAACAAAGAAATGAGCTTAGCCTAAATGTTGAACAATTGAACTAGGGATTGTGAGGTCACATGTTCAATCCCCACCAAGGGTATTCTACTACAATGCTAATATAAGCTTTTTGAAGCTCTCACTTGAGTAAAATCAAGTGAACTAAAGTGAAGTTGGACTTATAAAGCTATCTCAGGCAAGCATGGCACTTGAAGCAGATAATCAAATAGATAAACGATACTTTTTAGTACTCGAGGAGTCTTACTACAAGCAACCCATATATGCATGAGCTATCAAGTAGATGCATTCGTTAGGATGATAATATCCTTCATCTCTCTAGAGATTGGAGCTTCTATTCTATAACAAGTCTCTTCCTATGGAGAGTCCTTTGTGAGTCTTTCCACTTCCTAAAATGTTCCATTTCTGTATATCTCTTCTCCCTTATGACTTCAAAACATTCTACTCTTTTTCTTCCCACAATCGACTACACACCATCACATAATTTTTCTTTGTTATAACTTGTACACCTTCTATTCTTCTTCTGCCTTTTTTTGCTAATCTATATTACAGATTTTACCACTTCCATAAATGATCTCACTTCATGACTTAATTGTGCGCACAAATGTGACTCTACTTCTTCAAAAACTTTGATTTACATGTAATCTCTATTTGTACATTGAAATGCGCATAAAAATAATTTCTTTGTACTATTTGAAACAATTTTTATGCATAAAATATTTGATCTCGTCACTTATGAACGCACTAAAAATCATTGTACGATTCCTATTCTTTAAGGATGAGAATGGATTTTGTAGAAGTGATAGAAATTTAAACGTCATTCACTTAGAAATATACCCATAGTTAGTGGGTATAGGATGTAAAAAAATGTAGGGTACATATGTTTGTATATTAGTCTCAAATGAGCTCTAAAAATTATGAGGTCCAAAACATAAATTCTACCTAGGCTTCTCAATCTTGAGGACTCCTTGACTTGCACAAAATGAAGTTGCAAAAATGTGAAATGATATTTACAATGGTTTTTAGTGATCAAAACCAATGTTTTTGTAGGGGTTTCTTCTGAAAATTAGAGATATACTTCTTGGAGTTCCATACATGCTCCATCTTCTTGTGTGTCTACTTCTTTGATGCATTCCTGTGCCTCATGCTGCCTGACCGTGAGTACCAACACTCCCCCTCTCTAAAAGTACTACATGGAATATTTACTCCAATAAGGCTTTGTCAAAGATGATAGACTCGAGAGCGGTTTGTCTTCCAACTATAGTAGGGTGGGTTTTCTTGTTATTCATTTTGTGACTGCTATCCTTTGCAAGTTTTTTAGTTCCTTTGTATGTAATTCTTCCCTGGATTCAAGCATGATGGTGTATTTGTGATCTTTCAAAAACTGCTAGTTGCTCAAAAGAGGTTGTCAGTGTTGATTTTGAGCAATTGTAAACTATAAATTGATTCATAGGTAATGATGTTGTAACATTTATTTCCTCTAGATCTTTCAAAGATGGGTTTCATAGTTATCATGCCCAATACTCGTAGTCCATAATGAATGATGGGTGAGTGTGTTAGTACATGGGTTGAACACAATATGTTCTTTGTGCAAGGTCTTGTAATTTGGCCCTATATTAATGCATACGTTGGAAATGCATGACCTACATGGTGCAAAAGATGGGATTATGCAAAGGGCACATGGTTTTTTCATGTTGAGGCTTCTAATGTTAATTGAAAACATTGATGGAATCTTTGTTTGGAGGTATCCATTGGATCTCGAAATGATGCAATCAATTGATGGTTGAATGATAACTGATCATTCCTCCTTATACGGATCCATTTTAGAATAGTGTTCGGTTGCGTGCAGATCACTTTTGGCCTCTTCATCTTTGGATGGTTTCTTAAATTTTGTATCCCTCATGGTTCGCTTTTTGGTTCTATGGGGGCTACTAGTGCTTTTGTCTTTCAAACCCATACCATTGTTGATTGTCTTCTTACTAGTGTCAAAGACGTGACTTGATCTTCTTTTGATCTCTATGCTTGGTTCTCACCCTTGCTTCTCCTTGGCTTCTTTGTTGATACTTTTCTCATGAGGGACATTATAGTGCTTTGTGTATGTGAGAGTTCCTTGGGCATCCACATGTCTAACCACCCTTGTTGAGTTGCATTGAATTCCTTGGGCACCCAAATTTGTTTGATACCTTTTCGTTGAGCTTGTCCTAGTTTTTTGGTTCTGCTTTTGGCATGGTTGGCTTGCCTAGATGGGAGTTGTTGGGGCAAAGATGGTGGTTTCTTGCCTTTCATCAGCCATATTTGTTTATTCTTGAAATTTGGCTTAGGTTTTGTCCTTCTGCACAAGGAGCAAGGTTGTGTAGTAGCTTTTATCACTGAAGTGGACCTTCTTTGTGGTTGCAATTATCCTCCTCTGCTATGCAAAATTGATTGTTCCAGTCGTGATGTTGATACTTTTGGAAGAGAAGGGGGTTCTAGCACTTGCATGAACTACCCATCAATAGGTGAGGAATGGTGCACATTGGAATCTATAGTGCTTGCAAAGTGCAGGGTACTAGAATCAAAAGGGCCCCTGCCTTGCAATTTAACTATTAGGCATTGCTTTTTAATCAAGCCGTGAAGCCATTGGTGCCACAACTTTAAGTCAATTGCATGATCATACAACCATTCCTGCCCTAATATCATATGTTTTGTGATTCCTCATCATGGAAAACTAGCAACTTTACTCTCAAAGGGACATCCTTTAAGAGGATAGGAATATCCACCTCATTGATACAAGGGGTTTCCATGCCTCCTAAGCCCACTAAATAAGCTTTTAATTGCTTAACTTCCATGCTCAATCCTTAACATATGAGCACCTAATTGCAATGGTGGCATTCTCGACTCGACGCTGTGGTTAACTTCTCCTTCATCATCACTCGACCAAGTCCTACACTCATGAAATCTAAACAAATGATGAGAAACATCAAATCAAAATAATATCATATACATATGCAATCCATGAAATAACTTCTCAAAAATCTATTTGCAATAAAACATGAACTAGAAACTCGAAAGTAGTTGCATTATGTACCATCCATTCGAACTCAAGATCTTCAATTGGCTCGGGATCAGGACATGTGCTCATAAACTCATAAGAGGTATTAGGAACATCATATTCAATAGCATTATTTGAAACATTTTCATACATTTGAACAATAGGTGCATCTATTTGAATTGGATTAAATTCAAAGTTTTCATCCAATATACATGCACGTTGTGAAGATGATTCGTTCAATACATCTAACTGTGGAGTCTCAAAATCATGCAAATCCAAACCTGCATATATCAAATCAATAAATTCATCTTGAGCTAGAATATTATCATACACACCCATTGAAAAAATCTCTTCACAATCAATCAAACTCAAGCATTCATCATACTCATCATCATTAGAGACTGTTTCACATATGTTCAACTCTTCATCATGCAAAACATCATGCTTGGGAGAAAATTCATCACGATTTTCATTCTTCTATAAATCAATCTCATGTCTCTCACCCCCTCCTACTTCCTGAGCACAATGGGAGAGAATATCCTCAACTCATAAGGTGTTAATGACCAATTCCCCATCTTCCTCATCACGGGAATCCTTGACACCTACTTTATGAACTACTTAAAAACTCAAATAACTCAAGCTCTCATCATCAGAGACATCAAATTACTCTTTTTCAACATCTTGATTAATTTGATGCATGCACATCAAAACTGCATAATCAAACTTGCTTTGTAATATTTGACATCTTCCTTAATATCATCTTGACATATCTCTTCATCTCTAGTAGTAGAAGTAGTTTCTCCACACAATTTCTCTCTTATCTTCTCATCTTTGACTCTTGTATACTCTAGATCCACTCTAGATTGATGGGATTGGTTAAGGGATGCAAGGTTGAATACATGGACATTTGTACCCTTCACAATCTCACTCATGTAAACTAGAGGTCTTGGAGTAGGCATTGGGAAAGTATGAGTATCCTTAGCTCTATCTTGCACTATATATGACAGCCATCTCTTGCATCTCAAAAGTATTGATACGGACTTATGCACTCTACTCCATTCTCTAGTCAATCTTATTGGCTTGGTCAAATCCTCCAATAAGTCACCTAGCTCAAAGGCCAAACCAAAATCTACACTCTTAATGAAGAGCTCTACTTTTTCATGTTCCAAAGCAATTTGATCTCTATGGCTCAAGTGGCTAAATCGCTCTTCAAATTCTTGAAGTAGCTCAATCACTTCAAGACCTTTATTTGGAATAGCCACCCACTCTCTAAATGCATGTTGTGTGGGCATGACTAAGTCCTCTAGGTAGTAGTCTTCTCTAAGCAGATTCTTGAATTCACTCCATGTCTAGGATCGCTCTTGAAGAGCATGAATACTAGGTTTGACACCGGGCATTACAATCCTTGCAAATTCAGTGAGCTTCATAGAATCACTCACACCATAGAAGTCCATTGTAGTATCATAGACCTACAAGAACTTGGTTACATCTTGGCCATTAAAGAATCCATACTCTTTAGAAATTGCCTCTAGGGCTTGCATCACTCCATCACCATTTGTGGCAATCCTCTGGGATTCATTCAACACTTGAAGTGAGCCTCTCAAGGTTCCTTGATCTAGGATTAAGGCTTCCATTTCAGTCAATTCTTGGTAAAAACTCAAAGCCTCAATCAAATTCAATATTTACTATCAAACTCTCAACCTCAAGTTTGTCACTCTAAAGGCCATCTCAAGGTCAACTTCAAAGTGAACTCAAAATCAACTCAATTGAAGATCAAATTGAACTCAAAGCAATCACTTGAGTCACCCAGGGTTGTGGTTTTTCACATCAGGTTCACCATTGTCAGCACGAATGGGTCAATTGATGGATCAAGTCAAACACGAGTAATACCACACACACAAGGTGCTTCCAATGTCTCAAGCAATGAAAGAAATATTAAATAGATGTAGATTCAAAGGAAACAAAAAACACCCAAGAAGAGAACTAGATTAGTTGCGAACGCAACGAGATAACCTAAAGAGATACTTGGTAATTCAAAGAGAATTGATTAGATCACACACCATACCATGCAAGAGTTTTGTCATCACAATTCTTCATACATGATCAAAGACTATCTTTAAACCTTGAAAACAACCAAAGGTTCAACAAAACGATATGAAAGATCTCACTTTTTCACCCAAGTCAATCAGAATATTGATATTGAATTTACACCCTTGAATCTTTTAAAGAGATACTCAGTTATTTGCAAAATATTTATTTTCACCATGAAAATTAATGAGTGTAGATCCCTCTTGAAGACAATACGAGTTTAAAACCCTGGAGTAGTCGGTTTCTGAAAAGAAGGATTGGGAAAATAGTAATGATCGAAAGAAGGCTGAAGCAAAGATGGTAACGTACCAAAATAAAATCAATATCAAAACTGAGAAAGAGATCTGTTGTCAAAACAAATTTTGAACTTGTAACTCAATTGTCAACCTCCATTTAATAGTCAAGTTTATGTACACAGAATTGAATAGTCAAACGGTTCACATCAATTCACTTGTTAATTTAACCATTGTAATCTGGAAGCTGTTCGCAGCATTTGACCTCCTTTTTTATGAAATCAATGAATACGGATGTCACATGTATAATGGTGCACAACTCATATATTTTTCTTCCGAAATCATTCAAGCGTTTCATGTGACAGACAAGAGACGAAGTGCGACGCCTGAGAAAAAAGATAGAGCAAAAACTTCGCTCTCGCGATGAGGCCGCCAATCGGGACTGACAAGAAAGAAGGCCTGATTGCGAAGGGTGGATCATTTGTTTACAAGAGAACATGACTTGCTATGTAAGTCTACTCTTGATATCTTTGTTCATATACATGGTGACCAAACGCTTTTGATTTCAGAATTGTCTGATTTCGAAACTGTCTGAACCAAATGGAGCCTTACATCATAAATCTAGTTTATTACAAGAGGGTCACTTTGCAAGTTCAAAAGCTCACTCTCAAAAACTTCTCTAGATGTTTTTTTGGTCCCCCATAAACTTCAAATCCCTTAATACATTTATGCACACTTTTTTAAGGCCCAAGATTGTCTATGGTCCTTATTATTAGAGGTCGAATTTCAAGAAATTCATGAAAATACCTTGTGAATTAAATCCTTCAAAGATTAATTTGCATTTAACTTTCTCCATCTCTGTGAGGAGCTCTTGGTCAGGACATTTATCCCATGTATAGGCTCCTTAACATGTTTCTTAGGTATAAAGTGAAGGGATCTTGACCACTCCTTACATCCTAGAGGGATGGAGGAGGGAGAAGAGGAGAGGGGTCACCTCTCTTGGCCTCATGCAGCAATGAGGCTAGTTTGAACTACCTTTCATGTCGTCCTTCACCTGTCCCTTGCACAAAAGAATCATTCGTGTGTGTGTAGACTTTGGGAGCTATTTGGGCGGTTGTCTAGGTCAAACAACAATGTCAAAAACTCCCGATGAGCCATCCATTTTGGGTCAATGCGTGCACCCAAATCGAAGAAGAGAACGATGCTAAAAACTATAAATTCAACGTTGCAAGGAGAGATATGAAGTTTTCTCCTTCTAAACACATACCTTTCCTATATGAATCTCTTTCTATGTTGCTACTAATAAAGTGGCCTCTCACACGAGATCCACATGGCACGAATATGTGATTCCACATGTTCTCTTCCTTATGAGTGGGTTCACACACCCACTTAAGGTTCTGACTTTGATCACATAACAAATTCACTTATCAATACTTTTTATATCTTAAGTTTCATTGAGTAAATTAGACTTCACAAAGTTTATGCTCTTTAAAGAATAGAATTACAAGCGGTAATTATAATTTACATCAATGAACACAAAATTTGAATGAGAATGACTACAATACAAAATGGCAATATAAAAATGGGATCACTCTAACAAAAGCATGGAGATAAGTGGTTCAACCACATCAATAACATCATTACATGAGGGTACTACATCTCGATGGCAAGAAAGGTTCAAGAACAAGAATTTTTCAAATGAACATTGCAGCAAAGGGAAAGAGAAGGTAGATGATGACGACCACCTCTTGCTGAACATGGACTCCATAAGTGATGAATAGGTGGAGAAATTAGAGACTCCAAGAGTGAAAGCATCCCAAAATAAGGAGGATCTGTCCACATAATGTAAAATAAAATAATCCAATAGGTCAGAATACCATGTTCAAAGGTTAACATATGACTAATTTGAAGCAAAGCATTACGCTTACTTGAATCAAGTCATAGCATGTGAAGAAGCTTATTGTTTTGACAAAGAAAATAATTATATGAGATGGAATGAAGCCATGGAAAAGAAACACAAATCTCTTAAGAATACTGAAACTTGGACATTAATGCAATAATGAAGGACATGAAGATTATTGGAAACAAATGGGTGTGAAAGGTAAACAGGTGTGTAGATGACAACATTTCCATGTACAAAGCGAGGTTGGCTATGAAAGGTTTGCTCAAAGTGTTGTCCTTTATGGAATAATGGAATGTTATATGGATCTTAATGCCTTGAGTTTTTAATGTGATTTGTGTTTTGATTTAGCAGGTGAAGACTCATGAGGGTGTGAATGCATGTGAACTTATTCAAATATTTTTAGAGATATTTAGAAGAATATTTAGAAGATAGTATTTTAGTAATTTTTTGTAAAAATAATAGATCGCTTTAGAAAGCAATATTTTTGTAAAAATAGTACATTATGATTTTGTAAATAAAGCAGATTTTTGTAAAAAGCATGCTTATCGAAGCACTACCCTCATGTATCTTCTATTCAAGATGTAATGTAAGATACATATAAATACACATGCTCTGATAGACTCGTCCATCAGCGTATGTGGCAAGAGATTGTACCCTATGTGGTGTCAAGCCTCTTGTCTCTTTCTATTCTCTGAGTACTTTTGTGAGATTTCGTTTCTATACTATCCTCTGCATACGTGTGTCTACAACATCCAAAGGTCAACTGTATATTAGAGCCAAGGTGCATCTGTAGAGGTGGTTTCTTGGTGTTTAGTTATGATTCCTGGCATTTTTTATGTTCGTGAATTGGCAACCATGTCAACTGTCCAATCAAGTCCTAGGTTTTGATTCTATATAAGTCCATGGATGTAATAAAGTAAGTCTATGATCTAGGGATCCGATGGCTTCAGACAGATCTGAAATCGGATACCGTTTGGTCACTCGTCTGTAGGACCAAAGATCTCAAGAGTAGACTCAAGCATAAGTCATGTGCTCTTATATTCAAGTAATCTACTTAGCCTAGAGGTTAAGTCTCATGGTTGTGAAGGAAGAGGTCTTGGGTTCAACTCCCATGGGGAGCATGGGAAGAGAGTTTTGCCCAAAGAGCTCTAGAGCCTTCTAACTCAAGTTAACGTGAGTTAACTTGAGTCCAGTGGACTTAACTCAAGAGGTGAGTACAACAACCACTAGTGGACTCTAGTGGAAGGTACTAAAGTAGTGGTCGAGATCACTCCAGCCACTAATAGACTCTAGTGGTGGATATGAAAGGAGTGGAGGAGATTGCACATGCACTTGTGGACTCTAGTTACATTTGTGGTCCTCATTAGTTCAAGCAGCTATATATACAGGCATAAGGTTGGGAGGAGAGTCATCTCTCAAGCATGTGGTGGTCGTAATCCTTGTTCTCTTGCATTGGTATCAGAGCTTCATTCTCCATAGCTCACTTCTTATTCATCTTGCGTGTGCATTGCTCCTTCTACGACGTAGATGACTGCTCGCGGCTGATCAGAGAAGTCCGTGACGGATTCGTAGTAGGGGCGACAATCTTTAGCTAAGGAGCATAGCAAAAGATTAGATCATCTCTGTGTGCTGCCCGCAGGATTCGAACTCCCGCCACTCTGTTGGGAGCGCGTTGCTCTAACCACAAGAGCACATCGACCGCGTGAAGATATATACGCAGCAGATGTTAATGATCAGAGTCGGCGTTGGAGAAGATCTCAATTTGTAGATCCAAAAGTGTATATTCTCTGGTGAAGCAGAGAGGATTCGAACCCCCACCCCCCCAACTAGAGGACACTCGCCTATCCATAACGTCAACGGGCGTTCACGCTCAAAAGTCTGCAGAGATTCATCTTGTTTTCAAACCCAGCGTTGCAGAAGATCTCCGAAAGGAACAAAACAAAAAGTAGCTTTCTCTGCCCGCTGCGCCTACTAGGGATCGAACCCAGACGGGTTCCTTGGGAGTATTCTCACGTAGTCACGTCGCCCACGAGTGTTCCTTGTCTGTGAGTACAGAGCAAAGTCTACTAAACCAGTAAACAGAGCTGAAGTGCAAACCCAACTCTCATCCATCCAAGGAGCCAAATCAGTTGTTGCAGGCCGAACCCGAGAAGTATTCTGCTTTTAGCCAAAGAAAAAACCAAGGAGAATCAAAGATTGAGCAAAGCTTGAAGGAAGTGGAGCTCTGGAGTGAAGATCCGGAGGCCTTTGGTGATCAAAGTCAAACCAACTTTGAATTCGGACCAAAGTCTTGAGAGAATCACTCTTCCAAAGGAATCTAAAGACAAGAAGTCAAAAGCTCTTGTCACTACAAAATTGGTCAAGAATAATCCAATTGAACTTGAATCTATGAAAATTCAAGTACTTGGAATTTTCATTGGTTTTCATTTGAAAACCCTAGCAAAGAAGAATTGATATTCTGTTAAGAGGTTTTCAAGTTCCCAAGGTAAAGCACATGATTGTGAGACGATCATGTGAAGGAATCAAAACCTAGAAAATCTAGTTAGAGGTAATACCTGGAACTTCTAAATTCTCGTAAAAGAATTGAAGAGATAAGGTACTCTATCAAGAGATGTTTAGACTTTAGGATAAGAATCACCCACACATTAATGTGAATATAAAATAGGGTGGTATGGGACACCAGATTTTATACTCAGATTGATATAGGAAAGATGGTATGGGACATCGGACCGTGGGATGATAATTATCTTTTAGTCCTAGTTTGGATTTTGAAGTTAGGTTTCATCCTCAAGGGAATTAAGACTTCAAGAAAATTTTAATTCGTAAAGGATGAAAGTAGTATCTTACGATACTTCAAGATGACTTCAAGATCAAAGAAATTGAAGATATGAAGTAAGGAACTTCCAAGATCTTCTTAGAACACTTCAAGCTTAAGTGTTATTGATCAGAAATATTTGATAAATTTCTGAAAGAAGTTGGACTTTGACTTTGAGTTGATCTTTTCAACTAAAGATTCAATTGACTAAGTCAAGTATCAAGTTCCTAGTGTAACTTGATAAATTCACTCTTTTAGACTCAAAGAAATGCACAAGAATTGCATTCACGATTAGGAGTCGAAAAGATTGAATGTGACCTGAACTTAGTCTCAAGTGAAGCATTATTTGAAAACTAAACTCATCGATAGAACCTCAGTGGGTCGACACACTAGTATCTTGTGGTTGGATGATGTTTTTGATTTTCTTTAAATCTTTGTGAGAGTTTAGCTTATTTCTCTTAAAGATAAAGACAATGCTTCAATACCTTGTTGAAATTGATCGTTGAAAAGTTAAAGTCCTGAGTCAACTAGACTTTGACTCATAGCAAATTTACGTATGTTCGAAGTTTGAATTGGTTGTACATAGTTTTAGTTATTTCTTTTCGCTTTCCAAATCTTTTGGAATTGGCTCAAACATGGTATCTGATTCCTTTTGCAAAAGACCAGGGTTAGCCGGTTAGAATATAATAACTAACTTGAACATCCTAGATAGATGTTATGTACAAGAACCTTTTCAATATTCAAAAGATGATTAGTCTAAGTGGACTTATTCATTTGAGTTTGCTTCAAGTTATAGCATAAATGATTTCCTGGAGTCCAGTATACTCTAGAATAGGGAAGTTAGGAATTGCTCATCAGATTGACAATTCCCAAGAACTTTCAGTTAAAGTCTTTGAGAAAAGTTGGACAAATTTCATTATGGATTTGTATTGGGCAAGTCATATTATGGTTGACTCAAAGAAAATGGTAACTTTCTCTTACAGTTTACATCGGATTTTTCAACTCATAAGGACAAAGTAGTCCTCTAGTCGGGTAGAAAAATCAAGTAACTGTTGGATCAAAGTAAACCATTATATAAACATCCAAGTTAGATGTTTGAGACAACCAAACTCCAAGTTCTTCAAAACAAATTCAAGTGAATCAAGAGTTCTCAAATTCTTGTGAGGGATAAGAATCCCACCTTCATTACTAAGCCCATGCACCAGTTATGCCTAGAAATGGACTAGTAATTTGAATCCACCTAGTTCACATGTTTGTGCCTAGATCGCACATCCAGAAACTGTGAATTAGCCAGGGATGTCATTAGATCCACCCTCATTATTCTTCACTAGTTTGTACTTTGTCCCGTTCATCAAAGTACAGAACCAGATAGTGTTTTGAATCATTTGGGCAAGGATGCCACCACAGAGATGAGACATGTTCTTCCAGTTCTAGAACATGACCATGTTCTTCCAGCTTTAGAACATGAGGCTCGGGGGTTGCCTACAGTTATATATATAGCTTTATTTTCGAGGACGAAAATCTTTCCCAAGGGAGGAAGAATGTAATAAAGTAAGTCTATGATCTAGGGATCCGATGGCTTCAGACAGATCTGAAATCGGATACCGTTTGGTCACTCGTCTGTAGGACCAAAGATCTCAAGAGTAGACTCAAGCATAAGTCATGTGCTCTCATATTCAAGTAATCTACTTAGCCTAGAGGTTAAGTCTCATGGTTGTGAAGGAAGAGGTCTTGGGTTCAACTCCCATGGGGAGCATGGGAAGAGAGTTTTGCCCAAAGAGCTCTAGAGCCTTCTAACTCAAGTTAACGTGAGTTAACTTGAGTCCAGTGGACTTAACTCAAGAGGTGAGTACAACAACCACTAGTGGACTCTAGTGGAAGGTACTAAAGTAGTGGTCGAGATCACTCCAGCCACTAATAGACTCTAGTGGTGGATATGAAAGGAGTGGAGGAGATTGCACATGCACTTGTGGACTCTAGTTACATTTGTGGTCCTCATTAGTTCAAGCAGCTATATATACAAGCATAAGGTTGGGAGGAGAGTCATCTCTCAAGCATGTGGTGGTCGTAATCCTTGTTCTCTTGCAATGGGCCTACCTAAAATATCAACAATTTTGGTACATCACCCCACCCGGGGTACCGATCGAGCAACAATTAGAGCTTTTTTGACACGAACTCCAACATGCCCAAAATGAGATTAAGGAATGTTATGCTACAGTCCAACAATTATAAAGTGATGATAATAAACTAGTTAGGGTGATGAAGGCCATTATCACTGCTCAAGAACAATGCACGCAGTCCAAGAATGGTGCAAAGAATTTTCAATTTTCATGATTTGATGGACAAAAGGATGGCCAATTTTTTTTTTCATGGATATCCCAATTTGATGATTTTTATTGTGACAAATCGTATTTTGAAATTGCAAAAATGAAGTTTGTTACTAATTATTTGGTGGGCAAGGCCCAATTATGGTGGAATGTTATGTGGCATAGCACAAATCCCCCATCACATGGGTTGCATTTCAAGAATAGATCAAGGAGTCCTTCCTTCCACCTCAGTTCCACTTACATGCACGTCGATGATGGAAAACATTTGGATGGAAAGATGGAGATATTGTGTCTACCTACACTGAAAGTTTTTTGCAATGACTATTACTTATTCGTTTGCTTGAAACAATTCCTAAAGATACCTTGCAACAGAAGTATGAAGATGGTTTGGAGATGGGAATCCAAGCCAAGCTTAACACAGTACATCCCATGAACCTTATGAAGCTATTTCTTGTGCACATGATGGCGAGAAGGAGTTTCAATCCATCACCAAGTCCATTTGCTTACAACAAACGTGTTGATGACAACAACCAATCAAGCCCACTTTCCCCTTCAAGCGCCCTTTTACTACTTTCTCTTCCCCTACTTTTTAGTGTGCACCTACTTTTGAGAACCCTCCCCAATCCAATTCCACACTAGTTCATAAGCCAACCCCCTTACCCCTTCAAACTATGATGATGGATGCTCAATGAAGAGGCCCCATATCACTTGCAAGAATTGTGGTTAGTTTGGTCGTACTAAAGCAAAATGTAGGTTTTGAACTAGTGACATGAAGCCTGTCGAAGCTCAAGTACACAACATGGAGGTGGTTCTTGAAGACACTCAATATGATTGGATCAAAGAAGCATTGGAAAAGGATCTAAGTACCTTGGGTAATGCAATTTCTATTCATTCTTTACTTTGCATGCAAAGTACTATTAATGGTAAAGTTGTTAATATTTTACATGATGATGGTCTTTCACACTATTTTATTTCTCATACACCAGTGCAAGATCTCCAACTAAACCCACTTCGTTTTATGTATAAATTTATGGCTACATTTCATGGAAATAGACATAATTTTATACGGGAAGTGCATAACATTCATATTTGTATAGGTTCATACATAGATGAGCACACATTCTTAATTCTTTGCAGTCCTATGATGTTCATGCCTTTTCTTCATCATTATAATCCATGCATTGATTATCATACATACACAATGAGTTTTAAGTTTAACAATCAAGATATTTCTTTGTCTACAATGCATGAATTCCAACCATTTCTAGTAATTAGTCATACTCAAGTAAAATGTGCATTTAGGAAAGGCTACAACTCATGTATTGTTTTTGTCAATAACATATTTGATTACACACATACACTTCCTAATGCACATAAATCATTTATGGATATCTATGATGATTGTTTTATGGTTGATTTTCCTTCTAAACTACCACCTTCTAGGGGATCTCTTGACCATAGTATAGACTTAGTTCTTGGTACTTCTCCTTCCCATAAAGCACCTTATAGGCATGGACCTTTACATCAACAAGAAATAGCTAATCAAGTTAAGAATTTACTCCATAAAGGACTTATAAGGCCTAGTTCTTCTCCCTTTGGAGCACCTGTTCTTTTAGTAGAGAAGAAGAACAAGACTTATAGGATGTGCATTGACTATAGAGTTCTCAATAAGATCACAATTAAAAATAGATATCCTATTCATAGGAAAGATGATTTGCTAGATAAAATTCATGGAGCACGTGTCTTTAGTAAAATTGATATTAAATCTGGGTATCATTAGATAACAATGCCACAAAATGATATTCATAGTACTCCTTTTAGAACTCAGACTGGTCACTTTGAATTCATTGTAATACTTTTTGGACTCAACAATACACTTGCTACATTTGCACATATGATGAATAACATCTTTCTTGATTACCAAGCTTTTTTAATTGTTTTCTTCGATGATATACTTGCCTATAGTGAGAATTATAATGACCATGAAAATCATTTAGCAATTGTTTTTAATTTCTTACACAAGAACAAACTTTATGCCATTCCTAAAAAGAGTTATTTCTTCCGAAAAGAAGTAGAGTATTTAGGACATGTTGTTTCTAGTGAAGGTGTTCATGTAGATCCAAAGAAAATCAAAGTAATTAAAGAATGGCATGTACCTCAATCTGTGAATGATATATGCTCTTTTCTAGGGTTAGCTAGTTTTTATAGAAATTTTGTAAAAGTTTTTTCTTATTTAGCACTCCCACTCATTATTGAAGAAAAAGTTAAAATTTGCATGGGGATTATCACAACAACAATCTCTTAAAAAACTAAAACATGCACTTTCTCATGCACCTATTTTGCAATTACGATATTTTGGACAACCTTTCCATGTAATTACAGATGATAGTGGTTTAGCTATAGGTGTTGTACTAATGCAAAATGATCATCCTATTGCATTTGGAAGTAGGAAACTTAAACCTTTTAAAAAGAATTATAGTACATATGATAAGGAACTTTTAGCTCTTGTGCATGCTTAAAAAGTTTGGAAACATTACCTTATGGGTTTTGAAGTTCTAATCAAAATAGATCAATAGACTATTAAGCATTTATTAAATCAACCATTGATTTTTGATAGACACATTAAATTAATGGGCTTCATTCATACAAACTTTTCAGCCTATGATTCAATATCAACCTGGCAAAGCTAATGTTGTAGCTGATGCCCTTAGTTGTTTGCCATCCGCACAAAAAATTATTGTTTCAATCAAAAATATTTTTGTTGTACATACTTTTTCATTTCATGACATGATTCATAGTTATGCATCTGATTTGTATTTTTCACAAACATGGAATGCTTTCAATAATTTTGCAACATTTAATGAGGAACACTACACTTTTCATAATGGATTTGTGTATTTCCAACACAAGTTATGCATCACATAAGATTTTAAAGAATTTTTTATGAAAGAGATGCATGAATCACCGTATATGGGTCATAGGTGCATACAAAGTACTATTTCTTTTCCTGAAATATGGAAAAGGATATTGCACAGTACGTTTCCCATTGCATTGTATGTCAACATGTGAAACGACATCATGGTAAAGCATTTGGATTATTGATGCCACTTACCATACCTAAAGGAACATGGGGAAAATTTTTTATGGATTTTATTATTGGTCTTCCTACAACTTCGTCTCATAATGATATGATTTGGACAATTGTTGATAGGTTTAGTAAACAAGCGTATTTCATTCCTTGTAAAAAGACTCTTTCAGCACCTCAAGCTACTAAGTTATTTATTAAATGTATTTTTCCACATCATGGTTTTCCATGAGTTATTCTTTCAGATCAAGATGTTTGCTTTTATAATCACTTTTGGGTTGCATTATTTCAAAATTTAGGTTTCAAAATAGACTTTAGCTCTACATTTCATCATGAAAGTAATGCGCAAAGTGAAGCTACGAATATTTCTATTTTAGATTTATTACATTGTTATTATTAAGATAATCTAAGTAATTGAGATGAGAAACTTCCTTTACTACAATTTTCATATAATAACACAACACATACCACTACTAGACATGCACCATATGAAATTGTTTATGGTAAAAAGCTTCCCACTCCCATGACTATCACTCAAACTGATATACCTATGGTTGATCGTTTTGCACAAGATCATATTTCTATACTTCATGAGGTTCATGAGCACATTAAAAAGATTCAAGAGCATTACATGCATAATGTTAATAAGAAATGAGTAGCTAAACAATTTAATGAAAATGATTTTGTATGGTAAAGAATATTTCACAGCATGATAAGGTTAAACTTGCACCACGTTATTATGGACCTTTCTGTATTATTCAAAAAATTAATGAGAATGCTTTTAGACTAGACATACCTTCTCATTGGAATATACATAGATTCTTTTCATATCAGTTTATTGAAATTTTATAAAGGAACTTTATCACTCACTCCTAACTTAGATGATCCTCCTTTGCTAGAAGAGGATGTTGAAGTTTTACTTCTAGAGAAAATACTTGATTATGATGTTACTACTACACACACAGGTAACCAATATCATCGATATTTAGTTAAATATAAAAGTCACTCACTTGAAGAATCTCAATGGATTCATAAAACAACACTAACTCCACATTCTGATCATTTGATTTTTGCATATCATTCACAGTCACATTGAATTCTACTTTTCCAATTCCATGCATGTGATTTTACATGGAACATGCTTATGATTGTTGAGTGATGGGAAATTTGACTAGCCATCCATTTCTATTTTATTATTATCAACTAAGGTCAATTGCTTGTCAACTGGTAGGCATGTTATACTTTATGGAATAACGGAATGTTATATGGATTTTAATGTCTTCAGGTTTTTAATGTGATTTGTGTTTTGATTTAGCAAGTGAACACTCATAAGGGTGTGAATACATGTGAACTTATTCAAATATTTTTGGATATATTTAAAAGATAGAATTTCTAGTTATTTTTTGTAGAAATAATAGATCGCTTTAAATACAATGTTTTTGTAGAAGTAGTAGATTATGATTTTGTAAATAAATCGGATTTTTGTGAAAAGCACACTTTTCGAAGCATTACCATCATGTATCTTCTATGCACAACATAATGAAAAATACATATAAATACACATGCTCTAATAGACTCGTCCATCAGAGTATGTGGCGAGAGATTTTACCCAATCTCGTGTCAAGTCTCTTGTCTCTTTCTATTCTCTCAGTACTTTTGTGAGATTTTGTTTTTGTACTATCCTCTGCGTACATGCATCTCCGGGATCTGAAGGTCAACACAAATCTATGACAAAATTTTTGGGGAGGAATTGATTTCAGTAGCCAATATGACGACCATGAGAAGTTTGACTGCAATTTTAGTTGTTGAAGAATGGAATATCTATCATTTAGATGTGATGAATGTTTTCCTAAATGGATATCTTGAAGACATCTTCTTTATGGAGTAGGCACAAGTCTCTCAAGATCAGAGGTTTCCACATCATATATAAAAGCTTAAGAAGGCCCTTTATGGACATAAGCAATCCCCAATGGCTTTGAACAAAATACTTGTAGATTACTTGGTAGAATGTGGGTACAATGAGAGTAATGCAGGTTCATCACTCTTTGTGAAGAAGGAAGGTAATAAAATTTTCTTCATTTGTATCTATGTCAATGATTTAGTTAGTATAGGAGAGGATGAATTCAACATGAAGGACATAAAGGGAAATCTTGGAAGTGAATCAAAATTAGTGTAAGGAAATTACATTCTTAATATAAACAAGGACTTTTGTGTTATTTCAAACCCATTGATAATCCATTGGAGTTTCACTTGAAGACCTTAGGGGGAAAAGTGAACCCTACATGGGCCCTTTCAAGGCCCCTATTTTTTTAGAGATTAAGCCTAATTTTGTTCTTTTTTAATGGAACAAAGTACATTCAATAGGTCACTTTTTAGTAGGTTAGAGTAGGCTTTTCTTAGGCTTTACTAGGCTCCTCTCTTTCTACTTCTAGAGAGAGAGAAAAAGAATCTACTCTCCACATCATCAAACTCATGTATTTATGTGAATAAAAAAATGAATTTTTTTAAGTCTCATTTTTAGTGTATATTTACTTTAAGGGCCATGTTTTAATATATATGTCATAATTCACTTCTTTGACTCATTTTCCAAAGTTTCTTTTAGAAAAAGTAGAATTTTCAAACTCCCTCCAAAATTTCTCTTTTATTTGTTTTAATGAAGGTTTGAAAATGAATGTTTCATTTTGTACGTCATTTATTGAAGACATAACTATTTCATAAACAACAAAAGAATGGTTCAAGTTGATGAATAGTTGTCTAAAGAGTAAAGAAATAGGATCTATCATAAGCACACCAATACGAAAGTGCATTAGAGTTGTTCAAGCTAAGCTCTTAGATAAGTAAAAAGACCTTATTAAAGAGAAAGATGTGCATGAAATATGTGATGAAGTAGGCATTAGTAGAAATGGGTATACTGCAATTTACAACCTTCTAAAGCAAGCCTTACAAACACAAGGTATTTCTTAAAAAAATTTTCAACACCCAGATAAAGTGTCTATCATGAGAAAGACTTCAAATGAGGATGTGGATCATACTATTCAAAAATATTTATTCATAGAAGTCACTATACCTACCTCTCTTTATCATCCAAATATTCCCAAGAAGAAATTAAAGATCTTATCTACACAAGGATTTACTTACGCTAGATTCAACAATATATTTATGGATCTTCAGAAGCTTCAACAATCAATGGATCATTTTTATAGCTCAACAATCAAAGGTACTCCTACTATATTTTATGGAGGTTGAATTTTTCTTACATTCACATGTTAAATTAAGGTAATGTTTCCTCTTTTTTGCAGATTGTAATGTTAAATTTAAGTTCAAACTAAGACTTGATAAGTTCCAAATTATAACGGGTCCACAACTAGAAAGGTTGAGTGTGACACTAATGAATGAAGTTATGGACCATGCAATGGGTGATAAAATTTTATGATCCACTTCCCATTCGAATTATAGTTTCTAACCTGAGAGATATATCTAGTTCACAAAGAAACAAACAGTCTTATTTCATGAACTTTTAGTAGGACTCCATGGATTAGAGAAGTAATTTCTTCTCAAATACATGGTAAAAAGCTTTGTGTAGAGGGTATAGGTGATTTTGATGTAGAATGGCATTTGGGTGGAAATCTTAAGAGTAAAAAAATGCATACTAGGTTGTAAACAAGGTGCATCTGCTTTCTATTCTTGCCCATACTTTACACAAGGTCACAAAGGATCTAAGAGACAATCTAAACCTGCATGAGCATTGATGAGAGTTGATGACCCTCAAGATTGATGACGTAGAATCATGAAATAGTAGGGAATAGGATATATCTCCTTTGAGGTGTCCAATATTAGAACTAAATCGTGAGAAAACCACCAATGATTGGAGTCCCATTATTCTATTTCCATTGGTCAATGTTCACTTTTGCACTTTGCATGCCTTCATGCAGATCTTCAATAAGCTTCTGAAGCTCCGTGTTGAATATCCATTTGCAATGAAACCACTAGAGAGGTCTAGAATATCAATTCAAAAAATATAAGATCTTCTTAATTCTACTAGTTGTCATGATGGCCATGTACCTTTGGTTCTTAAGAAGTATGGTGAGTAAGTATTTTAATTAGTTGTGCTTAATTTGGATTAAATTTCTCAAATACTTTAAGAAATTCCATGTAAGTTCATTTAAAACGTATCTTATGCAAATTTTGAAGAGAGAGAAACTCGTGTGAGAATCATGAAAAGTTTGTGTGATATCTTATGCCTCGAAGTTTGTGCTCATTGGGAGTTAATCAAAATTTGAATTTTCCTCTTGTTCATGGACCTATATAATGTGTGCTGATGATGTTTTGCGCTTTTTTACTCTACTTTTCATAGTAGGCATGTTTCTCTCTTCTACCTCATTTTAGACACTTGTCGATCCCTTTTCATAGTAGACCATGGAGAACCTTAACCCAAATACTCTCGCTGAGCTTTCAAACAACCGAAATCATTGTGATAAGTTCTATATCAACATTGCAGTTAGTCATGAGTATGCAACGACAAGAAAAGTATTCCGAAGGGCTCTTCATCCTCCTGAAGTGGATGGATTGTGAAAGGAAGGCAAGAAATATATTGTTGTCTGGATCTTGCTCACGCGCACACAGATGTTACGAATGCAGAAGATGCACAAAAAAATAGAGACAACAAGAGACGAGACCGAACGCAAGATTGGGTGCAATCTCCCCCCATGCACTCTGTTTTGACAGTCCACATAGTGCATGTATTTATAGGAACTTTTGATTACGTCCAAAAGAGTGGTTACATGAGAGCGGCTTCGAAAAGCAAGCGTGAAAATAAAAGTTGGTAACCTTTACAGAAAGCCATTGCTTTCAATAACTGAAACTGCGGTCTACAACGACCCTTATTCTAACCATTACTTTTCTAACTCTTTCTAACAATAGAACCTTCTACGAGGGTTAATTTGCAAAGTAAATAATAATTATTCGGATTATTGATATCCACCCTTTCACGCCTTGCATGCTCCTCACGAACCTTCAGCTGCTATATCAAATCATCAAAAACACATTAATACATTAATAATTTAACACTCTAACAATGCATTGTTTAATAATAATTTAACACTCCAACAATGCATTGTTCAACCTATTCCATGTTACAATCCAACAATGCATTGTTCAACATATTCATGTTACACTCCAACAATGCATTGTTCAACATATTCCATAAGTTATAACATGCCCCTCAGTTGAAAAAAGCAACTGACCTCAGTTGATAAAATAAGAAACATGGATGGCAAGTCACATGTTTCATCATTGAATAAAAAAAAAATAGGCATGTGCCATGTAAAAACACATGCATGGAAATGTTCATGGAGCTGTTACATTAATGTGTTTGTGTATGATATGCAGAAATTAAGTGGTCATAATGTGGTGTTAATTGTGTTTTATGTATCCATTGACATTCTTCAATAGAGTGATTTTTGTACTTAACCAAATATCGATGTATTGAGTACCTGTGCGTGTAGTAATGACATCATGATCAATGATTTTCTCAAGAACTAAGATTTCAGATTGTTCTTCAATTAAAGGAGGGTCATCAAGAAGTGGAGCAAGTGGTAAAGTTCCTTTAAATGGTTTAAGTAAACTAATATGAAAAGAGTTATGAATAGTCCAATGAGATGGAATATCTAATCTAAATGAATTATCATTAATTTTTCCTACAATCTGAAACGGTCCATAATAGCGTGGTGCAAGTTTAATTTTAGGATGCTGCAAAATATTTTTGAAACGTCTTTTAATGATAAGCAACCATACAAAATCATTTTCCTTGAATTCTTTGGCTACGTGTATATCGCTCTTGACTTTTCCTAATGTGCTCGTGAACATCATCAAGTATAGAAACGTGATCTTGAGCAATAGAATCAGCCATCGGAATGTCGGTTTGGGTGAGGGACATGGGAGTGGGAAGCTTTTTACCAAAAACAATTTCAAAAGGTGCACGACCTGTAGTGGTGTGTGCAGTGTTATTGTAAGCAAATTGAAGCAATGACAACTTTTCATCCCAGTTATTAGGATTATCTAATAAATAACAATGCAATAAATCAAGAATAGTACTGTTTGTAGCCTCACTTTGTCCATTACTTTCAGGATGAAATGCAGAGCTAAAATCTATTTTAGAACCAAAATATTGAAATAAGGCAACCCAAAAATGATTACAAAATCTAACATCACGATCAGATAACATTACTTTAGAAAATCCATGATGTGGAAAAATGCATTTAATGAATAATTTTGCAGCTTGAGGTGCAGTCAAAGTTTTTCTACATGGAATGAAATATGCATATTTACTAAAACTATCAACTACTGTCCAAATCATATCATTATGTGATAAAGTGATGGGAAGACCTGTGATAAAGTCCATAGAAATTTGTTCCCATGGTTCATTTGGAATGGAAAGTGGCATTAATAATCCAAATGGTTCACCATGATGACGTTTGACATGTTGACATACAATGCATTGAGAAACATAATGTGCAATATCCTTTTCCATGTGTGGCCAAAAGAAGAAATCTTTGCAAGCAGAAATGGTGCTTTGTATGCCTCTATGACCCATGTAAGATGGTTCATGCATTTCTTTAATGACAAAATCTTTAAAAGCTTGGGTTATGCACAATGTATGTTGAAAATAGAGAAAACCAATATGAAATGTATAATGTTCATCAGATAAAGATGCACCATTGTTGAAATCATGCCATGCACGTGAAAAATACAAATCAGATGCATAAGTGGAAAGCATTTCTTGAAAAGAAGGTATTTGGATGGCAGAAATATTATTCAAAACAACAGAATGCGAAGGAAAACGAGTAAGAGCATCAGCTACAACATTAGCTTTACCAAGCTGATATTGTATCATGGGTTGGAAATTTTGAATGAATGATGCCCATTTAAGATGCCTATCAGAGATTAAAGGTTGAATTAATAAATGCTTAATAGCCTGTTGATTGGTTTTGATTAAGACCTCAGAGCCCATAAGATAGTGTTTCCGAATTCGCAAAGCAGGCACAACTGCTAACAATTCTTTATCATAAGTACTCTGAACCACTAGCATCAGTAACGACATGAAAGGGTTGTGAAAAATCAGGTAACTCTAAAATAGGTGCATGTGAAAGTTCTTGTTTAAGTTTTTTCAAAGGACTGTTGTTGGGTAAGTCCCCATGCAAATTTTATTTTCTTTTTCAACAACAAGGTAAGAGGCAATGCTAAATAAGAAAAAGTTCGAACAAATTTCCTATAGAAACTATCCAACCCAAGAAAAGAACGAACATCATTGACGGATTGTGGTGTAGGCCATTCTACTATAGCTCTAATCTTTTTTGGATCCACATGCACACCTTCACTTGAAATAATATGTCCTAAATATTCTAGCTTACGTTGAAAGAAGTAACTCTTTTCAGGATTAGCATACAGTGTGTTCTCTCGTAACAAATGAAAAACTGTTTCAAGATGCTTTTCATGTTCACTATCATTCTTACTGTATACAAGTATATCATCAAAGAAGAAAAGAACAAAAGCTTGATAATCAAGAAAAATATTGTTCATCATTCGTGCAAATGTAGTAGGAGCATTAGTAAGTCCAAAGGGCATTACCATAAATTCATAATGGCCAGTTTGAGTTGTAAACGCAGTCTTAAAAATATCACTTTATGTCATACAAATCTGATGGTAACCCAATTTTAGATCAATTTTACTAAAGACACGAGCTCCTCGTAACTTATCTAAAAGATCATCTATTCAAGGAATAGGGTATCTATTCTTTATTGTGATCTTGTTAAGGGCTCTATAATCAATGCACATTCGATAATTTTTATTCTTCTTCTCTACTAAGAGAACTGGTACTCCAAATGGGGAAGAACTATGCCTTAAAAGTCCTTTCTGTAGTAGGTCTTTTACTTGGTTTTCTATTTCCTTTTGGTGTAGTGGGCCATGTCTATAAGGTGCTTTATGAGGAGGAGAACTACCAGGGACTAAGTCTATGCTATGGTCAAAGGATCCACGAGATGGTGGTAGTTCAGAGGGATACTCAGACATAAGACATGATGTACCCTGACAGGATGTACCCTGTCTGGATGTACCCTGGTGTACCCTGAGAGTGTACCCTGACTGGATGTACCCTGAGACATGCTACGTCGCATCGCACCGTGCCGCCTTGAAATGTGAGAAAAATTGCAAGTTATGTTAAATTTAAGGAGAGAGAACTTGAGTATCAACACCAAGAGATAGAGGAGTGGTTAAAGTACTTCCCTTGAAAGTAGGAGGCTGTGGGTTCAAATCCTCCTACCTTAGGGAATCTAAACCTCTCTATTGCCACTCAAAATTAAAATTGCCTCGCACATAGCCAATGGCTGCCAACAGTCGCCAAGGAAGCCTTGGGTGCCAATGTTGCCAATGTATTGCCTAAGTTATTGCCTAAGTTCTTTGCCTTAGTCGACGCCTTGGAGTAAGCTGAAGGAGTAAACGTAGGTGTAAACGTAGGTGAAAATGTAGGTTCTGGTTCTGGAATTGGAACAGAAACAGAAACCGGAACAGGAACAAGAATCGGAGACGGAATCGGAATCGAGAAGAGTAAGCTGAAGGAGTAAACGTAGGAGCAAATGTAGGTGAAAACGTAGGTTTTGTTTCTGGAACTGGAACAGAAATAGGAACAGGAACAGGAACCGGAGACGGAATCTGAATCGAAATCGAGAACAGAGAACAGAGAACAGAGCCCTCCGTATTGACGCGTGCAGAGCTCTGATACCACTGTTGTCCGGATCTTGCCCATACGCACACAGAGGTTATGAATGCAGAAGACGCACAGAAAAATAGAGACAACAAGAGACGAGACCGAATGCAAGATTGGGTGCAATCTCCCCCCATGCACTCTGTTTCGACAGTCCACAGAGTGCATGTATTTATAGGAACTTTTGATTACGTCAAAAAGAGTGGTTACATGAAAGCGGCTTCGAAAAGCAAGCGTGAAACTAAAAGTTGGTAAATTTTACAGAAATCCATTGCTTTCAATAAATGAAATTGCGGTCTACAATGACCCTTATTCTAACCATTACTTTTCTAACTGTTTCTAACAATAGAACCTTCTACGAGGGTTTATTTGCAAAGTAAATAATAATTATTCGGATTGATATCCGCCCTTTCACGCCTTGCACGCTCCTCACGAACCTTCAACTACTATATCAAAACATCAAAAATACATTAATACATTAATAATTTAACACTCTAACAATGCATTGTTCAATAATAATTTAACACTCCAACAATGCATTGTTCAACATATTCCATAAGTTATAACACATATCGACATATGGACAAATGGATCTGTTTATCCAATTGATCCACAAACTGGAAGGTATCCCCCTTTTCATAATCTTCATTATCTGATTAGATTTGTTGGAGATGGTGAGGATGGTTTACGAGGCTATTGTTCAAGGCTCTGGGAGATTTCAAGGAATTATGTAAAATACATAAACTATCTACAAAACACACTAGATAAGAGGGATATACATATGAGGGAGCTAGAAAACAAATTATCCACTTTATCTTCTCAGTTGGAGTCTTTTTAAAAAAATGAAAGAAACTCCTATAGGTTTGAGAATGTGGTCAAAACGAGTAAAAATGTTTTTAGATTTGACTAAGAAATCTGGCTAGAAAAAGAGAAGAATGAAAATTGTAAGAGATCATGTGACAAATGTACTAGATTTCAATATGTTGAGCAGTTTTGAGCGCATACATTTCTCTAATGAAATTCTGAGTCAAAATGATGTTTTAAAACTATTGAAACTGAATCAAAATACATGCTTTAAACGCTTTGTTTTCCAAAAACTCATGATAGAAATGAACCTGTTACTAGACCCATCTCAAATTCAGAAGACTTGTGATAGTGTCGGAGTGAGAAGGAAAGGTTATAGAGTAATTTCAAAACTTTGGTGTGAATTTTTAAAATTTAACAGTTAAAAGTTTTGGATTGCCGACACCCCATCATGTAGGAAAGTTTCGGCTCTGCTTGAATAAAAATATCACATCAATATTTGGTGAATATAAACATATTCATGGTAACATGCCTTACAAAGTAGGAAAACAAAAGTTGCATTTCACTTACAATGAATTTAACAACATATGGATAGATATTATAAAACTTCAAACATACATGGTTCAGTTCTATAATATAAAAGAACATGAATGTTCTAGTCTATTGAAATTTGTAATCAAACTTGATGAAGCTGAGCTTAAAAACAACAAAAGATGGAGAGAATAAGTATTGCACTGATGAACAAAGCTTTGGACTATAGACTTGGGAAATTGGATACTCCATCTCTCAAAGTACAATAAAAAATGGAGTTATGGTGGGTTGGTTGTGGTCAAGTTCCATCTGAGAGACATAAAACACTTAAATGGTTATTCTCATACACAAACATTCCAAATGTTATCCAAAGGCGTCATGCAAGAGAATTGTTGAATGTCAAAGACTACGGGAACTTTAAAGTTGAGTGTCATTTGAGTGGAGACCTAAAGATGCTCAAATGCATGTTTTGTATAAGTGGAGGAGCAAATTCTAAGTACCCTTGCTTGTACTGCATGCAAAGTCCGAGCACAAGAGCATGGATTGCTAGAGATGAGGAAGAGGAGGTCCTTCTAGAAAAAATGTTATTCTTCATAATCACTCATCTTCTGCCATGATTTGGGATCCCATAATTCCAATAGCATTGACAAATGTACACATATTTACACTACATGCAGAGTTAAGGATCATTGACAAGTTGGTCCATCTTCACTTGGATTATGCATATTCTATCAAGCCTACAACTCTTGCAAATGAGTGCATAAAAAAATGTGAATGTCTACTTTCAGAAATAGGATTTCATTGTTGTGATGTTCATCTAAGAAAAGATCCAAAGCTTTCACAAAATACAGGTGATGTACTACAGGATGTCTCAATGGGAGGTGCAAAAGTAAGGATATTCTTCAACAACCATGATGAAAAGCAGCTAAATGCCATGTGGAATTGTTGGAAACAATTTTGTGAGATCACGACTAATGTGAAAAGCAAACCAGAAATAGCAAAAAAGAGAATGGAGGTGTGGGTCAAACTAGCTAATTTTTTTAAGATCATGAGGCAACAGGTAACATCATATAGTTACGTGACAGATTTCACAAAGGCGACCACAGAGCTTATAGAAACCATCATAGAGGCATGGGGTGCCAAAGACATAACATACTACATGGTGAGTTCCAAAGATAATTTATTCAATTTATTTGTTTTAATTGAAATAAAGATCTGATGAAATTCTTCTGTTCTTCTAGCATATTCTTCTTGTGCATGGTGCATTCTTTGCAGAAAAAGAAACACGTGCCATATGGAACACCCAAGGCATGGAAAATCTCATTATCAAGCAAGGACAAGCTTCTTTAGGTGCACAAGGAAAGGAGGAGGAGTAACAAAGAGCAATGCCTTAGAAGAGCTTTTTGATTGGTTCTTTAGAAGACAATTACAAAGGACCT
Organism: Ceratopteris richardii; assembly: GCA_020310875.1. Lineage (NCBI taxonomy): Eukaryota > Viridiplantae > Streptophyta > Polypodiopsida > Polypodiales > Pteridaceae > Ceratopteris > Ceratopteris richardii. The sequence continues at coordinate 59,373,079 of CM035408.1, read as the reverse complement.
CATGCCAAATATTATCAAAAGAATATGAGTATTACCAGACAAAATCATCATGCATCAATATCACAAAATGAAAAAGACTACATTTCAAATAGAGCTTTAATATTTGCAATGTCTTTTATTTCTTTGAGAAATAAAGATGTCATGTATGTACATTTCATGATGTATTAAGCTTTGAAAAGAAACATGTCTATTACCATCAAATGACTTTGACCAGAAAACAGATCATGAAACAATAACAATTAATATTAGCACATGGATCAATTACACCAAAAACATTTGCAATGCCTTATATCCCATTGGACAATTTGTGTATATGTACATTTGATGAGTAATAGAGTTTGAAAAAATGAAGTCATTCCTTGAGTCTCTTTAATGAGCTTGGCTTTGGCAAATCACCTCTATATCTGAGGAACTCTTTTCTCCTGTAGCCAACAATGCTTTTTACATCTAACACCTCTGGCGCCATTGCATAGCTTGAATAATAAAGAAAGTACCCTGCCCTTGAAGCATTGAGTCCTGGGGCATATCCAAAAATTCTAAATGTAGTGGCTCTTTCAAGCAGCAAAACTCTGAAAGCATTAAAGCGTATTGGAGTAAAACCCATGTATTTTGATAGAGTCCTCAAGGAGAACAATGCAAAGTATGGCTCCTCACTATAGTGCTTGTGAATAACACAAAAAGAGTCTGAGTTAAATTTTGGAAGATAGTGGATAATTGAATGAATATCCACCTTTGTTTTTCCTTTCTCTTCTATGGTTTTTCTTGTTCCCTTCCCCCTACCAAGGTAGTTAGTTGTCTTCATCCAATATAGTTAACTTTGGTAAAAATAGAAAAACAAGGTCAGATAAACAAGGTCAGATGAAGTGCAATCACACTTAAGGATTCATGAAAAGTAACTTGAAACAAAGCAGAAAAAAAGCAAGAGACCCGATCGATGCAAGTGATTAGGGTCTTCAGAGAAATTTGGATGGTCCTAATCACTTGCATCGGTCCTTATCAATATCTCTTTGTAAATTATCTAGAAACATGTAATTTTTGCTGAAGAAGGTGAATTCTTACATAGCCAGATGTCTATCATCAATGTTGCATGCAACTCCTAGACACGACCAATACAAGCGATTAGGCCATTTGGGAAATATCCGATGGGCCTAATCGCTTGCATCGGTTGGGTTCGATTTCTCACTCTACATTCTCTAGGAACATAAATTGTACGTAGAAAAAGGTGTTTTTCACATGAAAAAATGTAACCTCTCATTGCACCATGCAATTCCAAGACACGACCGACGCAACCGATAAGGCCCAACGGGAAATAACCGATGGGCCTTATCGCTTGCATCAATCGTGTTTGATTTCTCCCTCTATAAATGGAGATCTTGGACACAACCGATACAAGCAATTAGGTCGAATGAAAAATATTGGATGGGCCTTATCGCTTGCATCGGTCGCATCTCATTTCCTCACCCTAAAACTCATGAAAATAGATTAAACTACATACCTTGACCTCATATTCCTCCTCAATGAGCTCTTTTGATTCAATACATATTGTTCCTTTGTCCTCAACATCATCAAAGAATGAATAGCCATGCCTGAACGAGTATATTCCAAGTTGCTTCTAATGCTCATCAATCTCTTCATCAACAAGTGTTGGATTCTCTAAGATAGCTTTTTCAAAGCAACTTGAAAGATCTTGTGATGAATCTTTGAATTCTTCATTTGACAAATCCAAATCAAGACACAAAAATTCTTCTTTTCTTTCTCCTTTCTCATTGAGAAATCTCCTTGCAACTTCTTCTGACTCAGCTATAGCTGCAAGGCAGTAGTCCTCCCTAAGGTTGAAAAGTTCCTGAATGTAAAATAGAGGGATAAAATGCTTTCCAGAGATAAAGTAAAATGGTAGAATTGGGAGAAGTAGGGACTTCTCAGACACTTGAACTTCTTCACTTGGCTCCCTTATTGAAGTCTCTGCTTTAAAAGTAGCCACATCAAAATCTTTGACCTGCTCTTCTTCTGCTTGGAGATTGATCTCCTCAACAATCTCCATGACACCTTTCATACTTTTTGAGCTTCCCTCAAGTGTAAGCTCTAAGAAAGGCTCCTCCACAACATGAACACTTTCCTCCTTTTCAATTGAGATGTGATCAAGCCATATCAAGAAAGCAATGTTTAAGGGGAGCAAGCAGCAGTCCTTTTCATGCTCTAGGCATAAATCTAGCTTCCCTAGCAAAGGGGATATCCTTTTGCATTTTCTTGTGATTTTTTCCCTTTCCATTGGATTCTTCCCAAAGATGTGAGGATGGACATAGGTTTTCTCAGATAAAGAAAGCTCCTTTCCATTGATCAACCCCAAGAAGTTCTCCCACTCATCCCTAAGAAAACTTTTTTATTTCTCTAGGAGTTTTTCAAAATAAATCTTGGGGTTGAATATCATCATGGCATCAGGAAAGTAATCTACAGTTAAACCCTCTTGAACCATGAAATCAAGTAGTTTCTCTGATGGAGAGACACTACGCATCTCATTCATTCCCTCCATCTAAGTTGCAGCTTCTCTAGTATGTTCTAGTGGAGAACATGACCGATGCAAACGACTCAAGCTAGTCAACATGGGTCAAATGGGTATAATCGCTTGTATCGATCGTATCAGGGATGAAAGACAAATATGCATGGTAATGGAGACACAAATTCTATGAGGGTTGAAAATGTGAAATGGTGAAGGGAGTTGGTATTTATAGGCGAGGAGGGAGGGAGTAACGGTCAAATGATGTGGACCAATTAGTGAGTGCCACATGGCAAAGGCACATTGGGAATCCCAACAGATAGATCATGTGGCCCACTCAACTCATGCCACATGGCAAAGAACATTGGAATTCACAACAACTAGATTATGTGGACCAATCATGGCATGCCATGTGGCACCAATGGTCAACTCAGTTTTGAGACCTATTTAAGCTTCCCTATTCACTTTCTCTTAGTTTTTTCTCAACATTTTCCTAGCGTCGAGTTGACATCGCCTCCAAGTTTTTTAGCTGCTTCTTAAGAATTTCTATAGAGAATGCTTTCTGTGTGAGGTAATATGGACACGACCGATCCACGCGATAAGGGACATCCAGGTGTATTTCGATGAACCTTATCGCTTGGGTGGGTCATGATTCTGAAATCATATCATAGCTTTAAAATAATGTTTCCTTTGATTGTAAGCTATAGTGGAGATAGAATTGATTGATATTTCATGATGATCTAAAGGACGACCGATCCAAGTGATAGGGTACATCAGGGGATTTGTGGATGACCCTAATCGCTTGGATCGGTCGTGTTTCTTAAATGGCATCGAGTCCTTCATCATAGCTTGCAAATAATGTTTTGCTAAGTGAAGCATGGGCTGTTATGCATTGTAAGCTATATTCGAAATAGTATTGATTGATATTTCATGATGATTACAAGGATGACCGATGCAAGTGAATAGGGACATCTGGGGGTTTTTAGATGTTATCGCTTGGATCGGTCGTGCTTTTTAAATGGCATCCTTGATCATATCTTTGAAGTAATGTTTTATTTGGTAAAGTATTAGCTGTAATGCATTCCAAGGGAAATGGAATTGACTGATATTTCATGATGACTAGAAGCACGACCCATGCAAGTGATTAGGGACATTCGGGTATTTTTGGATGACTCTTATCGCTTGGATCGATCATGTTTTTGACATTGGATAGAGTCCTTGATCAAAAATTAAAGAAAGTATATTTACATGAAACTCATTGACATGGGCCATTGGAGTCTTATTATTGTTGACTTCAATGCATATCAAGCTCTTTTTCCTGAATTCTCTTAAATCACAACATGGGAATTGCAAAGTGTAAGTTGCCAACATTTTGTTGTTCTCTATTTAAGAGCCATGCCATCCATTCTGATTTTCACTTTACAATGCAGTGCTGCTAAGCTTCTCAAGATACATATTGATCAAAATTTTCCTGGAATTGCTAAATTGAATGAACAAAAGCAATTTGGATACATACAAATTCATGTGCCATTGCAAAAAGACACAACATCATGTGGTTGGAGGGTGATTGCAAATGCTCTAAGATTCTTGGAAAGAAGGTTTTACACTCCTAAATTAAATTTATCAGACTATCCAGATGCATGGATCATCTTGATCAAAGAGAGAGCAATAAATGGCATTATGAAACATGCAATCTGCCCTTATGATCTAGACTCACCTCCACCCCCTCCACAAGATAAAAAGAAGTCTGAAGAAAAAAAGAAAGGGCATCCTCTTCACTCACCATTGAAGCATGGGACCAAGAAAAAGAGTCAAGGTGAAAGCTCCAAAAAGGGCCACAAGCATCAGAGAAAAGAGGGCTCCAAAAAGGATAGAAAGGGATGAATCATTTTTGAGTCTAAGATTGAAATCTATTGTAAAACCAACATAGGTTGGAAGATTTATTTATGTACAAATTGTATGTACTTATACCAATCTTCATCTAGAAGATGGTCATTGTAACCATATTTATATGCCTTAACCATAATTATATGCCTTAACCATATTTATATGCCTTGAGTAATATAAAGTTGTATTGAACCTCTTGAGAGTTAAACAAAAGTTCATTGCATGGTCCAACCAAACTTTGGTCGTGTCACAAATATGCTGCATTGTGGGTTTTTTACTTCATTCTTGTTGAAAAGTTAAATTTGGAGAAGATAGAGAAGAATGTAAAGAAGAAAGAGGACACGATTGATACAAGTGATATGGGGAATTGGGGAATTTTGGATTGCCCCTATTGCTTGCATCGGTCGTATTATCCATTTAAACATAACATTCCCTTTAAGCAACCGTGCATGAGATGAGTTGAGTTGCAATTTGTTTTTATAGTTATTAGTCAAACCTTTACGCAAAAGTCACGTTTTGAAGTCTCTTCCGGTAGTTTGCTAACATGACCGATCCAAGCGATTAGGGTGATCCGACAAGTTCACATTGCGCTAGTCGCTTGAATCAGTCATCTTCTCTAATCTCATCTCCACTGTTTTATTACTTAAGGTCATGCTCTACATATTTTGAAATATCATATCTTGGATTGGAATTCGCACCAGGTTCTCCACCCTCTTTAATATAACTTGTTATGTGCACCGTGATACTTTCTCTTGCATACCTTGAGGGTAGACAAGTATGGATAGAACCAAATAATTTAATTGAAACTTATGTGCACCTTGGATAGACTTAAATAATTTAATTGAAACTATATATTGAATTCTAGATCTCTTGTTCATCTAGAATTTACTTATCCAAGTTCCTATATAATTATTGCTTAGTTGAAACGTCATCAGAATGTTGAGATTAAACAAAAAAATGCTAATTTGAGTTTAGTCCATGAAGGGGCATAATTGAAGTCATCAATTCACTCCTACAAATAAAAAACAATAAAATTATGAAATAAGGACAAGAAAGTATGATACAAATTGATAATCAAGTTAAATGTTTTGAAGAAAATAATGGTGAACAAATCAAGTTGGATAAACAAAAACTTGATCAAATATTAGAAGAAAGATTGGAAGAGGATGAGCAAGAATATGAAAAGTCTATACAATTGAAAAAGAAACATGATAGATATTATGTACTATGTGATCCAAAGATTCTAGAAAATGACAAATTATTTGATCAAGAAAAGGTTAAGAATTTGAAAGTTCAAATGAGCAATAATATTAATAATGAACAAACTAGTCAAAGTGAACATGAAGATATCAATAAAATTGATGAGTACAAGGAATGCTCAAAATATTAAAGAAAAGGAAAAACAATGGATTAAAGATGCTATCAATCAAATTGAACAAAATATAAAAATTTTCATCAAAATCTTCTAAACCTTTATCTTTGTAGAAAAGAATAGGTTGAAGATGATCCATGATGAACAGTGCTTATGATTGAAGATGAAACATGAAGAGATCCACATATATGATATAATGAGAGAAATTGTAGTAAGGATGAATTGTAAAGCATGTTTTTTGATACTAACTTTGATGTTTTTTATGAGACAGGAACATGTTTCTTCAAAATTATCTTTGATGATAATGATGGTCAAGATTATTGAGAGTGTTTGAGTGATTTGAGAGAATTTTTTGATTGAGGAGTGAGAATCGACTATTGATTTTAATGCATTTTAGTCTTCTTTCTCTACTCTCCATTATTTGCACCATATTGATTCTATTATGCACTTAGAGTATGCATAAACCAATGTATATTCACATAAGTTTATTCTTTAGCCTGCACAATCTACTTGCACTTGTAAAAACAAAAAGGGAAAGAAAAAAAAGACATCCAATTTAAAAACAGACATCAAAAATTTTGAAGAACCTCATCATCAACATCCTCTTGCCCCATTTGCACCATGATTTTTTGAAAAATGCACTTAAAGTATGCATGGTAGGGTCTCACTACATGACCTTGCATTTATACACGTATTGAGATTAACCTATGCACACAGAGTAATTGTAAGGATTGATGTATATGCACATTGATATGTATGTGAGTGAGCAAACAAGCTTCATCATCAAATGCCTTTCATCTTAATATTTGCCTATGCACCTAAAGTATGCATGATAGGGTCTCACTACATGACATTGCATCAAGGCACGTTTTGAGCTTTACCCATGCACTTTGAGTGATGGGAAGGACTTATGAATATACACATGAAATGTATGAAAGTGAGAAAACATGCTTCGTCTACGAATTCCAATCACCTTATCTTTTGGACCATATTTTGACCATGCATTTTCAAAGTATGCAATTGATAGGGCTACATTATCCTTGCGTAGGCACATTTTTCATTTTCCCATGCACTTGACACATGAATTCAAGATTTAATGTTCCCATGAAATGTCAGTTTGTGTTTGAAGCAGAAAGAAGATTTGCAGATTGACCCATCGAGGGCGATGTGTAGGTTTAGTAGGGGTGAATGTCGTAGAGATTCCATCTCTACAATACTCCAAAGCCAAACCCATTTTCGGGTTCAATTTAAATGCAGAATAGTCATGATAAGAAAGGCAATCAACATTCAAAAGCTTGGTACTTAGTTGACAAGAGGAGGAAAAATGTGTAAACTCTTGTCTATGAGCCCCATTATATGCTCATGTGCACATATGTAAAGCCATAGTGCTTATAAACCCTGAACCTAGTGTTTGTATTATAATGTGAACCCATAACACTTGATATGTGTGAAAACACTCCGTATAAAATCCATATCTTTTATCCATATGGACCCATTATTATCCATGTATTTTATTTATCCATGTGAACCTGAACCCAAATATAAAACATATGTATAGTGTGAAACAATAAATTATGATGTAAAAGAATTAAAATATTAAAATATTAAAACAATACATAAAACAAACGAACCACAAAAAGCCATCGTACTTCATAAAAAACTAATCGCTATTCAATTCAACGAAGTTGCTTTTATCACTTATAACGCATGCGTTATGCTTTTGGAGAGTTTTATGATGGCTTTTGGATTCAAGTAAAATCTATTTTACTAAATACAATGGCTCCACCTAGAGCGTATAAAAGATCATCAATCCTATGCATAAGATATCCATATCTGATAGTAATATTATTGAGTGCTAAGTAGTCGATGCACATCCTATAATATCCGTCTTTCTTCTTCACTAGAAGAACTGATGCTGTAAAGGGTGAATAGTTGGGTCTAATTAGCTCTTTTCTGTAATTCTTTCAAGGAAAACTCTTAGAATTCTGCTCTCACTTTCTCTGTAAGTGTTGAAGCATTCCAACTAGAGTCTCCATGACTATATGAATTCATCATACTACACGATGAATGCATAAACAATGGAAAATAAATAAACTAACAATCAATTTTAAGCAACTTGGTATAGCATTTACTAATCACATCTCTTCGTGATCTGGTTTTCCACAGATCAGTAATCACCTCCCCTCATGCTCAAACTTGATCACTTTACTTGGACACTATTTATGATATAACTATAAATAGAGACATCAAACTTGCTTCTCAACTTATCTTCCATTTGGAACTAACTTTCTTGTAGACCTTGCATTGTTGTATAATCACTCCCTGTTGGAGACAACTTTGCCTTGTCTAATAAATGCAAACCATGCCTTGCTATATAACATTGTCTCACTCCTTGCTAGGAACTTAGACTATAGCCTTGCGTTCTTTACTCTTTTCAAACCTTGCCATTCTGTATATCTTGGCCACTCTTGAATATCTGACCCATAGACTTGCCTTGCTTGTGCACTACAAACCTTGCCTTTCTTTGTACCTTGGCCATTCGGAGTTCTTGGCCTACAGACTTGCCTTGCTTGCTTAAGAAAGATGAGTCTATCTAGGATATCTATCCTTCACTCTAGATAAAAAGATAGATGGAACTACTCGATTTACCCATTTTAAACTGTTAGAGAATCAAAATATGATTCCTTTTATAAAACTAGTACATTAAAGTCTATGTCTTAACTTCCAAATCTAGGAAGTTCTTACATGAATTTTCTTTTACTATTTCTATCTATAGCATTCTAATCAAACTTGATTCACCCATTTTATTCCACAAATATGAAGTCTATACTTCTTGTGAAATAAACTTTTTTGTTCTATACACATAAAAATGTGCACTAGAACTCATAACTATGTAATTATAGTAATTACTTATGAACTAGATACTCAATTTATAAGCATCCTAAACTTATAGGTGTTCTTAGAGTTCTATGTGACTGAATCGTCTAATTCTCAAATCTCTACTCATCTAGATTAAGTGTGTATGTCAAATGTCAAATGTAAGAAGATGCTCTTAAATCATATGTTGTAAACCTGGAAGTCTGGAAACCTGTGAACCTGGATATCGGAGAGCCTGGATGCTCTAATACCAAATGTTGGAAATTAGGTAGGCCCATAATTAATATCAGAGGTCCATAGTTCCATAGTTCCAGGATCTACAACATAAATTTCACCAATCTTCCAATATTGACAAAATATGAACATACCACACTTAATCATACAAATGATGAGACAAAGATAGAGAGAGATTAGACATGTGTAAAGTGTTACGTAAGCCACTGCTTACTCACACTATCATATATACAAATGTCAATTTTACAATGTGGGACCAAAACCCTCAACCACTCTATGTGAACAGAAATAGATGGAAGAGTGAATGTACAAATGTAACAAACATATTCAGATGTATGGACAGAAATCTGAATATATATGAGATGTGTGACCTAATATGTTGTAGAAGAGTGAATATGAGTGACAGAAAGAGGAAGGATTAGTCTAAAACTGATAATCAGCAAACCTGTTGGTGCAAGTCAATCACCAATTGATGTTTTGGATGAAGGGTTGAAGTCAAAGATTGAAGAAAAGATCAGATTATGAAGCTTGAAGATAGTGCACATTCACAAAGTGAAGACTTGTATACATATGTACATTAAACTTAAAGTTAGCTCACATATATCTTTTGTATGGTCATGAGCTTGTACATATATGCCTATATATACAAGGAAAAAGTCGGGGCAAGTATGAGAGAGCATGCTATGAGAAGAATTAGAAGTCATTAGACACTTTCGAAGTGAGGAAGATCTCTCTCTCATCCAATTGTAAAATTTTCAGAGAAGAAGAAATATTGCACCCGATCTTTTGCTGAGTACTCCTTCTGTGTTTAATCTGTTGTGTAATGCTCTTGTACAAGTCTAATTCTATAGTTGATTGACCTCTATACAAGTTTTCAGCTTCTAATTGTGATTAGGGTGAGAGAATTGAGAGTAGGAACTATAGAGATGATTAATTAATCCTTGGAGATGATTTAACTTGGAGAAGGTGTGAAAACTATGGATGACACCTTGTGCAAAGTTTTATAAAAAATGTTACACATTTGATCAATCAATGAGTGAGTTATCTGCAGCAGACTTTCTGAGAAGTGACTCCCTTCACAGTTAGTTCAACATTTTGACATTGAGTATTGATCCTCCAAATTTGTAAAGGTTTTATGTTTTTCTTGATATAGAGGTGCTCTAACATCAAGGATAGCTTGTTCTTTTGGAGATTAGCACTCTCCATGAGTGGTATCAGAGCAGGAATCATCAAAATTGAAGAAAGGAGGACCCCGACTGCTGTAGTCATATAGAAATCAACACGTGAAGGTTCAAAAGGGGTAAGATTGAAGAGAAAGCTTGAGAAGGAGGCCAAAAGCTATCAAGAAGATCAGAAGGAACTTTATTCGAAGTAAAGGTACACTTATTCCTCATAAAGTTTGAAGAATTTAATACATAGGGGAACAAAGGATGGGAGATTCTCTTTAGATAGAGAAATTGGATAGAGAAAACTATCCAGCTTGGTCAATGAGGATGGAAGCTCATCTCATGAGCAAATAATTGATAGGTTACATTACAGGTGAAGAAGAAAAACTACAATTTAGAGATCCTAGTGTTCCAACTAGGGATGAACTATCAAATTTGAAAACTTGGATGAAGAGAGGTGCTCAAGCAAGGAGCATTATTTTCATGGGAGTCAATGAATACTTGCTACCTCATATTAGAGGTCTTGAAAGTGCAAGTGATATATGGAATGCTTTGGAGGAGCATTTCCAAAATACTGCAAAGTTAAGGAAGGCATCTTTGTGGGCAGAGTTTACCACATTCAAGAAGAAGGGCTCTCAATCCATTTCAGATTATGTAACAAGATTGAAAAACATTGCAGATGCATTAGGAGCAGTTGATGAAGATATTGGGGAGGATAAATTGGTAAGGAAAATCCTCACAGGTTTGAGAGGAGATGAGAAATGGAAGCCATTCATTTTGTCTATTGAATTGTCATTAGATCATTTCACTCCTAATTTAAATAAGTTGCTAGGACACATGCTAACTTTTGAGCAGGATGTCAAAGGTGATGGTGATAAGAGTGTAGGTCAAGCAATGTATTCAAAGGATAACCACGAAGAATAGCAAACGCAAGCAACAATTAAATGAAGAAGAAGGCACAACTAGCCAAGCCAACTTCCTAAGAAGAAGAGGAGGTGGCAAAGGTAGAGGAAGAGGAGGTGGCAAAGGTAGAGGAAGAGGTGGAAGCACTAAAGATGGAGCCAAAGCTTGCTGGATTTGTGGTAAGACAAATCATTTAGCTCATGATTGTTTGCATAATAATCAGAATAATGGAGGATATAATCAGAATTCTAATTCAAGAGGAAGAGGTGGCAGAAATCAAAGAAACAATTTTAGAGGTAGAGGTAGTAGAGGTTACTTTGGAAGAAATGCAGGTAGAGGTTTCCAAAATCAATCCTACAACAATACCTACTACAATTATGCTTCAGATTAGAAGGAGGATTCAACCTTGATTATGAATGCAGCTTGTGACAAGCAAAGTGAAGATCAAAGAGTCTTCTACATTGACTCAGGGTGTAGTAATCACCTGAGTGGTAACATAGCTTTGATGATTGATTTGGAGAATAAGGTAAATAATCATGTAGTTCAAAGAGGTGATAATACAAAGCACAATGTGAATTCAATTGTATGAGTGAAGGCCACGGATGGAAGTACTCTTCTGAGTAAGGTCTTGTATGTTCCTACAATTCCAAAGAATTTGATAAGTGTAGGGCAAATTGTTGAAAAAGGTTATGAAGTGAGGTTCACTAATGATGGAGTTTTTATGGAAGACCCTAGCAATTGGTATAAACAAATTGTTTCAGGGAAGAAAGAAGGAACACTCTTCACATTGAAGATTGAAGGTAATGTTGGCCATGCCTTGTTTACTTATGGAGGACATAAGATCTCTGAGTCAGATCTTTGGCACAAAAGGCTTGGACATTTCAATGAAAGAGGTATTAAGAATATGGTTAACAATGGTTTAGTGCTTGGATTGCCTAATGTTGCAGGTCAACATATGACATACAAATGTAAGGCATGTCAATTAGGTAAGGCTCATAAGCAATCATATTCTAAGCATGGTTTCATGTATTTAGAGAAGCTTGAGTTGGTACACACAGATGTGTGGGGACCATCAAAGGATTTCGGTATAAATGGTTCAAGATATTATGTGATTTATGTTGATGATGCTACCTCATGGATCACTCTCTATGTGATCAAAGATAAATAAGAGATATTTAATACATTCAAACATTATCATGTGTATGCAAAAAGAATTAGAGGTCAAAAGTTGAAGAGATTAAGGTCAGATGGAGGGGGAGAGTATTTCTCTAATGGATTGAGTGATTACCTATGGAATGCACGTATAAAAAGGGAAGTTACTTGCAGGTACTCTCCTCAACAAAATGGTGTAGCAGAAAGGAGAAATAGAACTCTTGTTGAGTTTGAAAGATCAATGATGAAGGAGAAAAATTGTCCAAATTATTTCTGGGTTGAGGCTGTAAATACAGCTACATATTTGGTTAATAGGTTACCATGTAAAGCTTTGCAGGGTATGACACCATATGAGGCATGGTGGGGTAAGAGACCTACCTTAGATCATTGCAAAGTGTTTGGATGTTTGGCTTATGCATATGTGTCATCTCAGTTGAGGCATAAATTGGAACCTTAAGCTGAAAAGGGTTGTTACATTTGATGAGCAAGGTACTTGGGATGCAGGTACAATCAATACTCATGCACGTGATGAAGAAGTTTTGAATCAATGGCCTATTCATGAAATTTGCAAATTATTCAAGTCCCATTTACATTACTTATTATGTTAACTTGTTAAGTTTGATCCCAACCTTGATACCCAATTTATAATAAAATTATCCTTAATATTAAAGTGGTTGTTTAATTTAATCCAATCAAGATAAAAAAACATGTTGTAGTGTGTGAATGATTCAAAAAATAAAACATTGGGACACAAAGAACTGTCTCAAAATCTTGTGTAATTCCCATTTTTCTTGAATAGGCCTTATCAAAAGAAAGGTAAATCAAAGGTTCAGATATTTGATGAAGAAGAGAACAATGAAGTACAAGTTGAAGTTGAAGAAGTGCCAAGGTTTGATCCAGAATGTGATGAACCAGAAACCTCAAGAAGTGGAGAACTTAGAAGGTCATCAAGACATAAATGGAAACCTACAAGGTATAGCTATGATACTTCTTTTCTGGCTACTAAAGACTATTCTTACATGATGAAAACAGATGAAGACGCTTTTGCATATGAAGAGGCAAAAGGTAAGGAAAATTGGGAGAGAGCTATGCAGGAAGAGTATGATGCATTGATGTAGAATGAGACATGGGATTTGGTTCCTAAACCAAATAGTCAGAAGATCATTGGATGCAAATGGGTCTACAAGACAAAGAGGTATGCAGATGGAAGTGTGTCTAGGTATAAAGCTAGACTTGTTGTGAAAGGGTATTCTCAGACATATGGTATAGATTATGATGAGACCTATAGTCCTATGGCAAAGATGACAACCATCAGGACACTCATAGCCATTACTGCATGTAAAGGTTGGAGATTATGTCAATTAGATGTGAAGAATGCTTTTCTAAATTGTTATATTTCAGATGATGTTTTCATGGAGCAACCACAAGGGTTCAGAAATGAAAGGTATTCAAAATTTGTATGCAAGCTCAAGAGAGCTTTGTATGGTTTGAAACAGGCCCCAAGGGCATGGAATTATAGACTTGTGAAGTTCTTGAAGGAACTTGGTTTTCAAGTATCTAAAGTAGATAGTAGCTTGCTTGTCAAAGCAAGTGATAATGGGTTTATTTACATGTGCATATATGTTGATGACATAATTCTTACAAGTACAGATGAGAAGGGTATACAAAGCCTAAAGAAGAAAATGGAGAAAGATTTCAAGATGAGTGACTTGGGAGACTTGTCATATTTCTTGGGCATGGAGATTTCATACACTCAACATGGAGTATATGTGACTCAAGAAAGGTATTTGAAGAACTTGTTGATCAAGTTTAAAATGGATGAAGGCAGGGTGGCACCTACTCCAATCGAAGTGAATCACAAATTGAGCAGATATGGAGGAGAAGAATTCAAGGACATGAAGCTATATCAAAGTTTGATTGGTAGTCTAATCTATGCAACTTTAACTAGGCCTGATTTGTCATATGCAGTTGGAGTGTTGTCTCAATTCATGCATTGCCATAGGAAAGAGCATTGGGTTGCAAGAGAGAGAGTGTTGAGATACATTAAGGCTACACTCAAGGAAGGTTTGTATTATGGTTTTACAGATTGGGCAAGTAATCCTGATGATAGGAGATCAATGTATGTATACTTGTGTTATGTGGGAGATAAATTAATCTCTTGGTGTTCTAAGAAGCAACACACAGTTGCTTTATCATCAACTGAGGCAGAGTATAAAGGTATGGTTGAAGCTGCAAAGGAACTTATATGGCTAAAGTCTCTCATGAAGAGTTTTGACATCATTCAGAGTACACCCACTACTCATGGAGATAACATGAGTTCATTGTATCTAGCTCCTAACCCTGTTTTTCATGCCAGGACTAAACACGTTGCGATTCAGTATCACTTCTTAAGAGAGAAGGTGATTGATAAGGAGATTGAAGTCATACATACTTCAACAAAAGATCAAATTGCAGATATGCTAACCAAAAGCTTGGATGGACCAAAGCTCCTAAGATTCAAAGATATGGCAGGTATAAAGAAGATAGAGAAAACCTCAATTGATGATTGAGGGGGAGCTGTTGGTGCAATTCAATCACCAATTGATGTTTTGGATGAAGGGTTGAAGTCAAAGATTGACGAAAAGATTAGATTATGAATCTTGAAGATAGTGCACATTCAGAAAGTGAAGACTTGTATACATATGTACATTAAACTTATAGTTAGCTCACATATACCTTTTGTATGGTCATGAGCTTGTACATATATGACTATATATACAAGTAAAAAGTCAGGGCAAGTATGAGAGAGCATGAGACAAGAAGAATTAGAAGTCATTAGAAACTTTAGAAGTGAGGAAGATCTCTCTCTCATCCAGTTGTAAAGTTTTCAGAGAAGAAGAAATATTGTGCCCGATCTTTTACTAATTTCTCCTTCTGTGTTTAATCTTTTGTGTAATGCTTTTGTACAAGTCTAAGTCTATACTTTATTGACCTCTGTACAAGTTTTCAGCTTCTAATTGTGATCAGGCTTAGAGAATTGAGAGTAGGAACATTTACATGTGTAAATGTGAAGAAGTGAAGTTGTAACCGGCACAAAATTCAAAGCTAATGTTTTGGTCAGCTCTCCTTCTAGAGTGTAAAGTTTTGAGCAAGCAAGGACTCATTCTTTAAGTTGGAAGCTAACCTACCTATGGCTAAAAGCATTTTATTAAATGGGTTGTAATTGGAGAGAGTCATGCTTTAGAAGTTGCAAGTGTCAAACTCGATTGTACAAAAGTACAGTTTTAGACATAGGTGAATTATAAGGATCATTTCTCAAGATATACTTAATCTTTTGAGATGATTTAACTTGGAGAAGGTGCGCAAAGTGTAGGCGACACCTTGTGAAAAGTTTTATAAAAAACTTTACACATTTGATGAGTCAATAAGTGAGTTATGTGCAGTAGACTTTCTGAGAAGTGACTCTCTTCATAGTTGGTTCAAAAGTTTGACAATTGAGTATTGATCCTCCAAATTGGTAAAGGTTTTAAGTTGATCTTGATATAGAGGTGCTCTAACATCAAGGATAGCTTGTTCTTTTGGAGATTAACACTCTCCATCAAAACCCTCATCTGATTTTAGGCTATGGAAGACCCTAAGTCAGATATGTGTGTGAAAGATCACATGCTTACAAAAGTAGCAAAGAATGCTAACAAGTTTGCTGTCAGAAATCCTCAAACTCATATGAATATACCTTCTTGAAAACCTCATCCAAATATGCATAAAGCATACATGTACTGATTTTCTTGTACCTATGCCGAATAGGACTCCTCCTGATATGGATGCCACTTCCATATGCTTCAAGTAGTACCTGTGTGCATAAAGAGAATATGTACCTGAATTCTTAACATAAGATGTAAATCTTATGTTAACCACCATCCAATGTTTTTGAAGTAATCCGAAATCTTCATGTAGAAGACAATCTTCAAATACATCATGTAGATGGCTGATCATTACCACCAAGCTGCTGATGGGTAAGTCCTCTCCATAAGCAAGAGTGTGAGCACACTCTTCTCCTCCAAGAAGAACTCCATAGCCGCTCCTCAACATGCTCCAAGATAGCATCATGGCTGCCCCATGCGCTAAGAGCACCACCTCTATTGAGGTACCAAACCTGGCGTTGAACTAGGTGTAGGATGTATAACAAAGTGACCCAAGACTCTTTTATATAGGTTTTAAAGCTCCATGAGAAAAAATCACAAAAAAGCGCTTTATTTTAATCACATCGCTTTCAAATTGCTTTTGCTTTATTTTAAGTGAGTTTGCTTTATTTTAAGTGAGTTTGATTTATTTTAAGTGAGTTTGCTTTATTTTAAGTGAGTTTGCTTTATTTTAAGTGAGTTTGCTTTATTTTTAAAGTTGATTTTAGCTAACTTTAAAAATAACTTCTTGACCTACTTTTTCACACTTCTGACTACCTGGTGAATGATCTGACAACATTTTATTATCCTCATGCCGAGAGCTATCACATGAGGTCAAAACCCTAAATCAACAAAAAATAGGGTTTGAGTTTTCTCCCAAATCTGATCTCCGATGACTGAATGTCATATACCATTGGAAAGCTCTCTTCAAGCTCTACAAGATAGGCTCATAACAATTTCACCCATTTTTGTGCCAAAAATGACTAAGTACCAAAATTAGGGTTTCTACCCTAAATGGATTTTGGACTGATGTGACATTGTTTTCCAACAATAATCTAATAGAAGGTATTGTTTCTTTGCAAGAAAGTAAAAGTAGAGATCATTCTCCAGACAGGATACTAGATGGAAGATAAAAGCGATTCAAGAATCATGTCGTCAAGGAGTATTTAGTAGCCTAGAGAGGATTACCACTTACTGACTCTACTTGGGAATCAGAAGCTCTGGTTCGCAAGTACTTTCCCTCATTGATCATTGAGGACAATGATCTTTAGAAGGGGGAGGGACTGTCAGACATTGATCCACATGGAACACTGCATGTGATCCACAGGGATCAGTCTATTTGATCCACAGGGACCAATCCATGTGTGTGAGGGACAAGGGCCAGCTAGCCAAGGTCCCAAGCTCGGGGGATACCCTAAGGTACTTTGGTAGTAATGGGAACTACTTCAGTAGTAATGGGAATAAGTGTTGCACGATGGCCACATGTTCACACTAGACTATTCCGATCATTGCTATTTTTAGTGGTATATCATTGCTATTTTTAGAGTATAAGAGGGTATATATGGATGGGAAGAGAGTCACACACATCATTCAAGCGATTTCTTACACTCCCCCACAAGCTTAAGTATGATTGAGTCTTCATTCTATGATAGGTTGAATACATTCCATAGCTTTGAATCTACAAAGCTTTATCCCATCAAGTCCCTTTATCATCATGTTTGCTATTTTCACCTCAATAGGAAGAAATGAAATGTCAATTTCCTTCACCATAAGCTTCTCTTTTACAAAGTGGTGATGGACTTCTATGTGCTTTGTCCTTGCATGAAGAATTGCATTTGCAGAGCTAGATGCATGGAACCTACATTATCTCCAAGTAAGTGAGGTTTGGAACTTACAAGTCGCAAATCTGAGTACAACTCCTTGAGCCATATTGCTTCTTGAGCTGCAGTAGTTATACCTCTCTATTCTGCTTCAATTGATGATAAAGTAATTGTTGGTTGCTTCTTGGAACTCCATGACACCAGTTTTGAACCTGCAAATGCTAAGTATCTAGAGGTACTTCTTCTATCATCCTTTGGACTCTTGCCCAATCTGCATCTGAATAGATTTTGATATCCAAATTTGAAGAGTAAGGATAATAGATACCTTCATTAAGTGTCGCTTTGAGGTACTTGAGTACTCTCTTTGTAGCATCCATGTGTGGCCTTCTAGGTGAGTACATGAATTGAATAAGAACCCCCACACTATATGATATGTCTGGTCTTGTGTGAGTAGCATATATCAAACTACCAACTAAGCTTTGATACTCTCTAGGATCATCAATCTTCTCACCTTCATAAACACTTATTTTATGGTTCAACTCCAAGGGTGTGCTTGCAAGCTTTTTGTTTTCCATTCTAAACTTGAGAAGTAGGTCTTGATGTATCTTCTCTGAGTTAGATACATCCCTTCAATTATATAAATCACTTGCATACCTAGGAAATATGTGAGCTCACCTAAGTCACTCATGAGGAACTCCGCTTGCATGTGTCTCTTGATCTTTTGAATGCCATTCAGATCACCACCTATCACAATAATATCATCTACATATACATAGATTGATAACCTCATTGTGATCCCTTTTGATGAATACAGAAGGATCTGAGTTGCTACGTTTGGACCCTTGATCTTGAAGGTATGTAACCAAACTACAATTCCAAGGTCTAGGAGCTTGTTTTAATCCATACAATGCTTTCTTAAGTCTACAAACATAAGATGTATGCTTAGGGTTTTCAAAACCTGGTTGTTATGACATGTATACCACTTTTCCAACCATTTCGGAATGCATTTTTCACATCAAGTTGGAGGAGTCTCTAATTTCTTGCACGAGCTACACTTATCAATGTTCTGATTATAGTCATCTTTGCAACTCGTGAGAATGTTTCTTCATAGTCTATACCATGTGTTTGTGAGAATCCTTTGGCATGTAATCTTGGTTTCTACTTGCAAACTGATCCATATGAGTTTCTTTTAACTTTATGTACCCATCTGCAACCAATTATATTTTGATTGAGTGACATTGGAAACAAATCCCAAGTGTCCATCTCCTTCAATGCATCTATTTCTTCTTTCATGGCATTTTCCCAATTAGGGTTTCCTTTTGCCTTTTCATAGGTTGAGGGTTCCTCTAAAAGTAAGTCCTTTCCAAGTAGATTGAATGTTTTGTAAAGAATGCAGAACCATATCCATACCTTTCCAATTGTCTTTTCTCCTTTGTTGATCTTCTAGGTGCTTGCTTGGAACATTCTCCTCACTCTTGCATTTTTTCTTTGTCTCTTGACTTCCATAGCTTGTAATTCTTTTCACTTTCATCTTGATCATCGGTTGTATCACTTCTCGTTGGAACAAAGCAATCCCAAATTGATGATTATAAAGAACTTGAAGGAACTCAAGGATCAGAATGAAGTCAAAGAAATCATTGGAGATAGTGAAGAAATCTAAGAAATGTAGCTTGTACACCTATGTACATTATTAGTTGAGAATCCTTGTAAAACGGATATAGATGATCCTTAGGATGATAAGGAATATGTAATCGACGTGGGATGACTCTAGAATCATATGTATATAATTCAATGATGTAAAGAAATAAGTGAGAGAGTCATTACAAGACAAGTGTCCATGAGCTAGATGTGTAGAGAGTCATCTTTAGAAGTAAGTGTCGAGTCTTTCTCTGATTTCTCTCAGCCTGACCATGTGGATCAAGAAATCTTTTGTACACATCTAATCTAGAAGCTAATGAAGCTATGTTCAAAGTTTCATGGCCTAATTCCTTTCATGCTATGAGTATGATCAATAGCCTAACATGTATAAGTAAAGTCTACAGGTAGACCTCTTAGAGTCGCACACTTTTTTGTGTCAATGTTTTGCTTGGTTCTCAGTGCACAGTGTAAATTTTTTGATGAGTGAGTATTCCAAATCTAAGTTAGAAGGCAAGGAAGCTATGGCTAAAAGCATTTAGCAAAACGGGACTTGTGCTGTGAGAAATCAACCTTAGAAGTTGACTATGTCAAAGTCGCTTGTTCAAGAAGACAATTTTTGACATACTTTTGATCTTAATGATAAAATCAAAGTTTTAATGATTCTTTAGAAGTAATAATGGTTGATATGATTTCACAAAGGTAGTCTGGAGGCATGTTTATCATTAGATTGAAGAAATCTGAAGATATGTGCAGGTAATGAAGTCAATCTCTGAAGCAGACTTCTTGAAGAAGGAAAATTTTCACTTAGAGAAGTGATAGTGGAAGACTTGATAAATTAAGGTATCATTTGTGTAAAGTTTGGTCTATGAGTGATATAGAGGTGCTCTTAAATTAGTATAGATCAAGCCTTTGGAGACTTAGAAGTTTCCAACAATGGTATCAAAGCTGAAGGTGCAATACAAGTAAAGTAAGAGCATTGGAAGTCCCGACTATTGTAGACATTGAAGTTTTTTTTTAATTAAGGTGGATAAGTTCAAAGGTTGGAACAAAACCTGAAGAAGAAAAAAGTACGAGTTCAAAGGATCAAGAAGGATTCAAGCTTCATATCAAAGGTACATTATATCACCATAAATCTTAGAAATTGTAGGGCTGTAAATGATTATCTTCTACCTCATATTAGAGGATTAGAAAGTGCAACAGATGTGTGGAATGCTTTGGAAAAGCATTTCCAAAATACAACCAAGTCAAGGAAGTCTTCATTATGGACAAAGTTCACAACCTTCAAGAAGAAGAGCTCACAATCAATTTCGGATTATGTGGCAAGGATGAAGGATATTGCAGATAGCTTGGGAGTAGTAGATGAAGACATTGAAGAGGATAAGTTAGTAAGACAAATACTTACAGGTCCGAGAGGAGATGAGAAATGGAAGCCTTTCATATTTTCCATAGAATTGTCATTAGATCATTTTACTCCTGATCTTAATCAATTGCTAGGACACATGCTAAATTTTGAGCAGGAAATTAAGGGAAACAATGATAGGAGTGCAAGTCAAGCTATGTACTCCAAGGACAAGAAAAAGAATGGCAAAGGGAAGCAGTCAACTGATGATGAAGAACCTTCAAGCCAAGCTAATTTCACAAAAGGAAAGATGAATTTCAGAGGTAAATGAAGAGGAGGTAAGAACAAAGTGGAGTCCATCTACAAAAAAATTTCTTGTTACAAAAGATGTTACATTTGATGTGCAAAGCACATGGTATAGAGGGTTAACAAATGATTATGCAGATGTTGAAGAAGTACAAAGGAAAGGGAAGACCAAGTGAAAGTGTATGAAGAAGATATTGATGATGTTGATTGTAAAAGTAAATTGCACGGCAATGTTGAAGATGGGCCAAGATTTGTTCCAGAATCAGGTAATGCAAGAAGAGTATGATGCTCTACTTGAGAATGAGACATGGGAATTGGTGCCAAGAGCAAAGAACCAGAAGGTAATTGGATGTAAGTGGGTGTACAAAACAAAGAGGTTTGCAAATCGTGAGGTGTCTAGATACAAAGCTAGACTTGTGGTTAAAGGTTATGCCCAAACTTATGGGCACAATTAGATGTGAAGAATGCATTTCTGAATGGATATATTGCGGATGAAGTGTACATGGAGCAACCTGAAGGGTTCATGGATTCAATTGGATCAGATTATGTGTGTAAGCTCAAGAGAGCTTTGTATGGTTTGAAGCAGGTCCCAACAGCATGGAATTACAGGCTTGTTAAGTTCTTGAATGAATGTGGATATCAAGCTTCAAAGGCAGATAGTAGCTTGCTAGTGAAGGCAAGTGAAAATGGGTATATATACATTTGTATTTATGTTGATGATATTATTGTCACAGGTACATATGCTCAAGAAATCAAGGAGCTTAAGAAACAAATAGAGAAGGAGTTTAAGATAAGTGATTTGGGAAACTTATCTTATTTCTTAGGAATGCAGATTGTGTATACTCAACATGGAGTATATGTTACACAAGAGAGATACTTGAAGAATCTTTTGGTCAAGTTTAACATGGAAGAATGCAAGCCTTCAACCACACCATTGGAGGTAAATCATAAGTTGAGCAGATATGGAGGTGAAGAATTTAATAACATGAAGAAATATCAGAGTTTGGTAGGTAGTTTGATCTATGCTACCTTGACAAGACCAGACCTATCATATGCAGTGGGTGTTTTATCACAGTTTATGCATTGTCCAAAGAAGACTCATTGGATTGCAGCTCAAAGGGTACTCAGATATATCAAGGGAACTCTGAGTGAAGGTTTGTAGTATGGTTTTACTTCTAACACAAGAATCAAAGTGTTTAGTGATGCAGATTGGGTAGGTGATTCAGATGATAGAAGGTCTACTGATGGTTATCTCTGTTATATTGGAGATAAGTTAGTTTCTTGGTGCTCAAAGAAGCAACAAACAGTTGCTTTGTCATCCACAGAAGCTGAGTATAAAGGAATGGTAGAGGCTACAAAAGAAGTGATATGGTTAAAGACCTTGTTGAAGAGTTTTGGAACTGATCAGAGTAGTCTAATTATTTTTGGAGACAGTATGAGTTCATTATATTTGGAAGCTAATCCTCTTTTTCATGCCAGGACTAAACATATAGAGATTCAGTATCATTACTTGAGAGAAAAGGTACTTGATAAAGAGATTGAAGTATTGTATACTCCAACAAAAGAGCAAGTTGCAGATATGTTAACAAAAAGCTTAGATGGACCTAAGCTACAGAAGTTTAAAAAGATGGCAGGAATAAAGAAGAATAGAATAATCACAATTAGTGATTCAGGGGGAGGTGTTGGATTAAAGCAATTCCAAATTAATGATTACAAGGAACTTGAAGCAAGTCAAGGATTAGAATGAAGTCAAAGAAATCATTGGAGATAGTGAAGAGATCTCATAAATGTAGCTTGTACAGATATGTACATTATTAGTTGAGAATCCTTGTAAAATGGATATAGATGATCCTTATGATGATAAGGAATATGTAATAGATGCGGGATGAGTCTAGAATAATATGTATATAAGTCAATGATGTAAAGAAATAAGTGAGAGTCATTAGAAGACAAATGTCCATGAGATAGATGTGTAGAGATTCATGTTTAGAGGTAAGCATCGAGTCTTTCTCTGATTTCCCGCAGCCTGATCATGTGGATTAGGTAATCTTTCGTACACATCTAATCTAGAAGCTAATGAATCTATGTTCAAAGTTTCATGGCCTAATTCCTTTCACGCTGTGAGTATGATCAATAGGAACATGTATATGTAAAGTCTACAGGTAGACCTCTTAGAGTCGTGCACTTTTTTGTGTCAATGCTTTGCTTGGATCTCAGTGCACAGTGTAAAGTTTTTGATGAATGAGCATTCAAAATCTAAGTTAGAAGGTAAGAAAGCTATGGCTAAAAGCATTTACCAAAATGGGACTTGTGCTATGAGAAATCAACCTTAGAAGTTGACTATGTCAAAGTTGCTTGTTTAGGAAGATAGTTTCTGACATACTTTTGATCTGAATGATCAAATCAAAGTTTTAATTATTCTTTTGGAGGACTAATGGTTGATATGATTGTGCAAAGGTAGCATGGAGGTATGTATATCCTTAGATTGAAGAAATCTGAAGATATGTGCAGGTAATGAAGTCATCTTTGAAGCAGACTTCTTGAAGAAGGAAAATTTTCACTCAGAGAAGTGATAGTGGAAGACTTGATAAATTAAGGTAACATTTGTGTAAATTTTGGTCTATAAATGATATAGATGTGCTCTTAAATCAAGATAGATCAAGCCTTTGGAGACTTAGAAGTCTCCAACACTTCTTGGATCCTAGATCTCTTTGCCATGCTTTCTTCCTAGTTGATGAGAATCGGAATCAAGATCATATGGTAGAGTTATCTTTTGTTTGTCTTTATCATACCAAGAGTTGTGTTCTTAAAATACAAAATCTCTACTTTTAGTGACTTGCTTTGTTAAAGGACTATAGAACCTATAACCCATCTGAGTTGAATCATACCCAATAAACACTACCTTTGTTTCCATGTCATCTAGCTTACCTCTTATTTGTGATGGTACATGAACATAAGCTAAACAACCAAACACCTTGCAATGACCAAGACTATGTTTTCTTCCATACCATGCTTCATAAGGATTCATATCTTGAAGTGATTTGGATGGTAGTCTTCTGACAAGGTACATAGCATTTGAAATCCTTTACCCATAGATAATGTGGTAGCCTCTTCTCTTCAAGCATTATTTTAGCTTATCCAACCTGTTTCTTCTCTCTGCAATTCCATTCAATTGAGGAGAGTAACTAGTAGTCACTTACCTTTTGATACCTTTATCTTGTAAGAAAAAAAAAAAAGAAAATGAATGAATGGTGATTAAGTGGTGGGCTAGTGGTGTAACTCTAATACCATGTAGGAGTTACCACAAAACATATATAGGATCAAGGTTACAGAGAAAGAGAGATATAGTTACTCATGGAAATACCACAAGAGATTTGGTTATAATGGAAAGTGGACTCAAGATGACAAGAAGATGAACTCAACTCAATTCAACTCAAACTCATAACTCTAATACAATGGAACTCAAACATTAAACAATATATAGATGGTTCTATCCACCCATGCACTCCCTATATGGAGCTTAGATGGTGATCTAGATAGAAGCTAGGTGAAGGGCTATAGGCCAACACAATGGATACTAAGATGGATACGCTAATGGTTCCAAACACCACAAACAATGATCCTACATGGGAAGGGGACCATCCTTATAAGGTCCTCCAAGCCTAAGTTGGCCTAACCATGTTCTAGGGTCGTGGTAGTTTGATCCATGCCCAAAATAATCTCCACCATTGATCTATAATGTGAATCCAATGGTAAAAGGTAGGATCAACAACCATTTGTTTGTAGACCTTGATCTTTCTTAATCCACACTTAGGATCAAGTCAAGATCCAATGGCCCACATCAAATAGACCCTTCCCCAAGTTAAGAAAGCTACTTTTGTTTCTAGCCCTTAATTTAGGTTGTTCCTCACATCAGATCAATCCCAAATCCAGTGGCTTAGAAGTAACATTCCTAACTATCCATCTACGGTCTACTCCAGACCTCATCTGACCTCAAAGTTAGGAACCTACCAATGTCGAAAACCTTCAAATGGCTTCTCCTCATAATGGGGGCCTTACAAATAGAGTGTTATGGAACAATGGTGGTGCTACATAAGGGTGAGGGATTGAGCATATCTAACACCCCCCTCAATGTCCACCCAAAGGTGAACTACCTTCTTAGCCTGATGGCAAGTCTTCCATGAGGATGGAGCATTGACCATGTCTAACAACCCCCCTCAATGTCCACCCAAAGGTGAACTACCTCCTTGGCCCAATGCCAAGCCTTCGAATATGTATTTGAAGTAGATACTTTCTAAGCACTTTGGTGAGGATACTCGTTGCATTCTTCATGGTTGCATAGTAGACTATTTCCACCATCCTTCTCAAGTGTACATGCTTTCCAACTCTTGAATGTCCTTCACGAGGTCTATTCCCAAGCCTTCTCAAAAGTCAGACTAGAAAAGTGATATCTTGTATGGTACTCCATAAGTAGATAAGACTACCAAAAACCTTTATGTAGCTCCCAATGTCTATCTGCTGGTACAATGATCTTAGGGCTTGTTTCATCAAATAGAATGCCTTCTTCAATTTGCATAACATTGTCTTTGAATGTGGAGACTCAAAGCTTGGTGGTTGCAACACATGTACCTCCTCCTTGAGGTCAACATTCAAAAGTTCTAATTTGACATCTAACATAGAAACTTGCCACTTCATCTGAGTTGCTAGCATCACTATGATGCAAACATTGGTCATTAGGGCAAAAAAGTATTTGAAAACTAAAACCCCTCATGAGTGAAAGTCCTTGTGATATCAATATGTCTTGTAGCATGTGCTTGACCTGCCAAGCTCACTTGGTGCTAGTGACCTCCCACGCTTCATTCTTCATTAAGCTGTGAAAATTGGCTTGCATAACCTCCTTCCATGTTGAATCTACAAGTGCTTCATCTTTAATTATTAGCTTCATTACTTGCTTCATAATCACAACCATCATGGCTATAGTGACTATGTGAGTAGAAGCCCACTTGCACTCCTCTATTCTCTGCAATTTCCTTAGTCCTTCTACCTTCTCTTCAATAGTTGTTGGCATAGGACTACTGTGATCATAGAGCTTCTTCTTCACCCATTGCAGTGAAAACCAATCTTTTTGGGTGACTTTTGGTTGGTAGACTCTCTTCTCACCATCCAATAACGATGCTTCCTCTTGTTCATAGGTAGGGATGACTCTTGGGCCACGCACATATTGAATTACTCCTTCGCTTGATGATAAAATGAAAGCTCTTTTCTTGTCCTCCACTGCATGTGGCTGCTCCATAGGCACCACATCACAGCTCCCTTTGATCTTGTTTGCCTCATGGTCATACAATATGAAAGCCCTTTGCTTTTCATTATGACCTAGGAAGATGCATCTCTTACTTTTTGGTTCCAACTTGTTCTTTCTTTGACATGGGACAAGAGCATAACACACACTCTTCAAAATTCTAAAGTATACGATGGATGGATTCTTACCAATGTAGACTTCATGATGAATCTTCCTATTTTGATAAGGAAAGCTCATGCCTTCCCGCATACACATTTCTATCTCAACAATGGTGTGACTCTTGCATTCCATAATGCCATCATGCTGTGATGTGTGAGGTGCCACTGATTGACACTTTATCCCTTTGCACTTGCAAAAGCCTTCCAACTCCTCTGAGTTGAGCTCACCACCACCTCCTATTCCAAGCTTCTTCACACTTTTCCCTGGTTCATTTACAACAATTTTTGGTTGTTCTTTAATCTTACCAAAAGCTTGATCCTTATCACAAAGAAATTACATCCACATCTTCTTGCTATAGTTGTTGACGATCACAATGTAGGAAGATCCTCCCAAGGCCTGTATAGACATCTTACCACACAAATTAGCATATACCAACACTAGAGGAGCCTTTGACCTACTCTTGCTTTCTTGTGGGAATGTCTCTCTGTGAAGCTTGCCCATCATACAAGCTCTATAAGGTTCCTTCATTCCATTCACTGTAGGTAAGTGATGAAGAACAATACCTTGCTTTTGCATCTCCTTCCATATTGTCCATGTCACCATGATGGGTTCTTGCTAAGGCTGCATAGAACTAGATTGACTTATATCATTGGTAATTTGATGTGATGCACCACTATCGAGTACCCATGAATCCACAATTGATTCTTCTTGTGTTGAGGAGCATACCACCTTTGCTTTGGCTCCATGTATTGTCTCCTCCTTCACTTCATCTATCCTCTTGACATGACAATCTGCAATTGCATGTCCCTTCCTTTTTCAATGGAAGCATTGTCCTTGAATCTTCTTCTTAATACTCCTTCTCTTTTCATTCTTACCTTTGGTTGAGGAACCACCTTTACTTGATGCATTGTTGGACAATGTAGCATCTCCATTGCTACTTCCTTGGGCTTTGAGCTTCAAATCCTCTTCCCTTGTTAGTGAATAGAACTCCTCAAATGTCAAAGTTTGAGGTCTCACCTGAGTGTTGAGAGTAGTTACCCTTCCATCATACTTTGGTGGAGAACTTTGGAGATGCCTTTGAGCTAGTCCCTTGCTAGTATTCTCTATCCCTTCAAAAGCCTTTCCATCACATGGCTTCTTGTTCTGAGTAGTGGATGCCTTAACCTTCTCTCCTTCTGCAAACTTCTCTACTTTCGATTGGCTTTCTAAATTTTGAATGCATGTTTGGTTTCTTACCTCAAAGTGAATCCTTAATATACTCCATGCCTCACTTGCCTTGGATGTATGTTGAATAAGAGGTAGAATGGAGTCCACACAATTCTTCACTATATAATATAGTGCATTTGCATTCCTTATCCTCCAAGCTTGTACAAGCTTTGCATATGGGAGAATCACCATACTCGGATCCAATAGGTCAAAGGTGGGTTGTGGCTCTTGCTCACTTCCCATCACCATCTCCAAGAGATCATAAGAATCAAGGATAACTGTAATCTTGAACTTCCAAAGAAAATAATTTGTACCATCTAACTTGCCTTCATTGAAGGTTGGTGGATGAACCCATAGTGTTTTCATTTCCAAATCCATTGCATCAACTCCACTTCCACTTCCATTCCTAGATGCTAACACGTCTATAGTGTTGAAGCCTTTGTGTCCCATGAACTTGAAACCTTGAAGACTTGAAGGCTTAGGCTCCCAAGAACTCTAGTGTTGAATCCTTTAGCTCTTGAGAACTCTAGTGTTGAAGCCTTTGCTTCCCATAAGCTCTAGCGTTGAAGCCTTTGCCTAAGAACTCCAATGTTGAAGCCTTTACCTACCACAAAATTTGGGTTTGAAGCATTTACCTCTCAAAAGCTTGAATGTTGAAGCCTTCCTTCCACAAATGCTAAAGTTGATTCCGTGTCCTCCACAACCTCTATAGTCTTCTATACCTTCCTGAGCTCTGATACCATGTAAGAAAAAAAAGAGAACATGAATGAATGATGATTAAGTGGTGGGCTAGTGGTGTAACTCTAATACCATGTAGGAGTTACCAAAACACATATATAGGATCAAGGTTAGAGAGAAAGAGAAATATATTTGCTCATGGAAATAACACAAGAGATTTGGTTATAATGGAAAGTGGACTCAAGATGAGAAGAAGATGAGCTCAACTCAATTCAACTCAAACTCATAACTCTAATACAACGGAACTCAAACACTAAACAATATATAGATGGTTCTATCCACCCATGCACTCCCTATACGGAGCTTAGATGGTGATCTAGATAGAAGCTAGGTGAAGGTCTATAGGCCAACACAATGGGTACTTAGATGGATACTGTTGTATAATTACATGGGTCTAAGGGGTATAACCCTTGGTTTTCTAGGTGTGAAACCCTTGGGATTTATGGGTTTATTTACCTCTTTTAGATGGGTCTTGAACCTTAGGGCTAATTCTCTAAGGTTGAGTACCTTAGGTTTGATTGGAAGCTTCTCCTAGCCACTTGGTTTGTACTTGAGAACTTGGAGACTCTTCTTTTAGAAGCCATGTGATTTCATGTGATTTCCTAAGCTTGGAAACCATGTGAACACCTTAGGGACCCATGTGATGGAAGGTACACATGTCCTCTTGAGAAGGACTTACCCCCTTGGTCTTGGAGCTATATATTGGAGGGCTGGGCGGAAAGACAACTCTCTTCCTAGTGTGTAGCCTTGCTAGTTAGTCTTGTGTGAAGGGTGTGGAGTCCTTCCACAACAGATACTCTAATGGTTCCAAACACCACAAATGATGATGCTATATGGGAAGGGGACCATCCTTATAAGGTCCTCCAAGCCTAAGTCGGCCTACCCATGTTTTAGGGTCGTGGTAGTTTGATCCATGCCCAAAATAATCTCTAGCGCTGATCTATAAGGTGAATCCAATGGTAGAAAGGTAGGATCAACAACCATTTGTTTGTAGCCCTTGATCTTTCTTAATCCACACTTAGGATCAAGTCATGATCCAATGGCCCACATCAAATAGACCCTTCGCCAAGTTAAGAAAGCTACTTTTGTTTCTAGCCCTTGATTTAGGTTGATCCTCACATCAGATCAATCCCAAATCCAATGGCTTAGAGTAACATTCCTAACTATCCATCTACGATCTACTCTAGACCTCAGCTGACCTCAAAGTCAGGAACCTACCAATGTCCAACACTCTCAAATGGCTTCTCCTCATAATGGGGTCCTTACAAATAGAGTGTTATGGAACAATGGTCGTGCTACATAAGGGTGAGGCATTGAGCATATCTATCATTTCTTGCAAGAACTCATCAAAATCTTTGGAGAACTATTCTCCCCCTCCATCAGATCTAAGCTTCTTGAGTGATCTACCTGTATGATTCTCCACATGTGTGAAATACTTTTTGAAGCAATCAAACACTTCATTCTTACACTTGATAAAGTACAGAATATTCCATCTACCATGTTCATCAATAAATGAGAAATAATACCTTAATCCTACCAATTAAGGTTCTTGGTTTGGCCCCCATACATCTATAATTACTAAGTCTAACAAGTTGTTGTGGATGTAGCCTTTGTGGTTGAATGGTTGTTTTTGTGCCTTCCCTATCTAACATGCATCACATGTATTGATCATGTGTTGCTTTTATATGTTTGGTAATCCAAGAACACTTTGATCCTTGCATATATCCTTTAAGGCTCTTTCATTTACATGATCTAGCCTCTTATGCCGCACTTCAAGCGCACTTAGGGTTTGAAACTCAAAGTTGAATAGAGCTGTGTTTTTCATTTATTCTACTTCAAAAGTAAAGAGCCTACCATGCTTCTCACCTTTGGCTATTTTCTTGAAGCCTTGACATGGATCTTTCACAAAAGCTCCATGTTGGGTGAACCTAACTTGCAAGCCTTTCTCAACTTTTTGGCCTACACTTATTAGGTTTTTTGTAATAGTGGTAAGATAGAGTACCTTGATAAAAATATATGTTCTACCATTGGAAGCTTTGACATTACCAATCTTCTCTAGACTATGCTTTGTGCCATCCCCTATTTAACCTTAATGTCTATGCTTTGGACTCTCCAAATCATATAAGAGAGCCATGTTGATAAAAAATATTTTACAAAACTCTTTTAAGTTAATAGATTTGAAGTTTCAATTATAGAAAAAAGCCTTCGCTAAATGTTAGGATATGTTTGTTTATCAAAGGAGTTCAAAAGGTGTATATATAAATATTTTCTTCTATTAATGTGATGTTTTGATTGGAATCTTGTCTTTTCCAGAATGAGGACACTAGTTCGCTCAACATACAAGGTGATCTTAGTTGGAATCTTCTCAAAACCATGTATAATCAGGTGGCATGTATCTGTTCATATCAAGCACATGGTGCTTGCTTCAAACCATAAAATGCCTTTTTTAACTTGCACACTTTGTTTTCATGCCCCTTCTACACAAAACCATGGGGTGGAAAAACATACACTTCTTCATGAAAGCCACCATTCAGAAATGCAGTTTTAATGTTCAACTGATGTACGTTCCAACCATGATGAGCTTCAAGTGCATAGATGCTACGAGCTATAGTCATTTGCCATGTAGGAGCAAAGGTCTCATTAAAATCAATGCCTCTTTCTTGAGCATAACCCTTTGCAACAAGCTTAGCCTTATACATGTCAATGAATCCATCATGCTTATGCTTCATCTTGTATACCCACTTAGTGCCAATGGCCTTTTTGCCAAGAGGCAAGTCACATAAATACCACATACCATTTTTCATAATAGAATCATATTCTGATTGCATAGCAACCATCCAATTTTCTAAATTTTGTGCTTCATCAAACGAAATAGGCTCATTCTCATCATAGAGCCTAGAGGCGGCCATAGCATAGCAATCTAATGCAAAAGAGGCACTACGAGAGCTTGAAGAAGTACGATGTGGTAGAGGTGCATCTAATTTTCTCTATTGCGAAGTTTGCACCAACCATTTAGGCATACTCTTTACCTCCCCTATATAAGTTCTCTCATCGACAAGTGCATCATGTAAATTTGCATAAAAAATGGAATGATCTACATCATCACATGAAACTTGTAAAGGTTGAGAAATTGCATCATTTGGATCAACACTAGACTATCCACCTATGAAAAGAGGCAGCAAAGTGTCATAGATATCTTTGGAGCTAATTGATGTCCCCTTAGTACATGAAAGTAATGGCTAGATTGCATTTTTCACAAAAAGAACATCATAGTTAACCAAAATGTGTTTAATTTGTGGATGATACAGACGATAGCCTTTGCTTTCAAAATTGTACCCAACAAAAATACATTTCACTGCTTTATCATCCAATTTCCTACAATGTTGTTCAGGCATGCCAAACAACCAAAGACATGCAGGTGAGCAACAAATGGCTTGTGACTACGCCAAGCCTCATATGGAGTGATAGAGTGCAATGCTTTAGTGGGACGCCTATTAAGTACATATGCTACACACATAATAGCCTCAAGCTAGAAACTATGTGCTAAAGCTTGACTCTTTACCATACGCCTCGCCATCTCCATGAGTGCCTTATTCTTCCTCCCATCAACTCCATTTTGTTGAGGTGCATATGGCAGTGTACACTGATGTTTTATCCCATGTTCAGCCAAAAATGCATTATAGTTAGAAGACATATATCCCCCCCCCAATCAGAATGGAGGGTGCCCATTTTACATGCTAACATATTTTCAGCCAAAACCAAAAACTTTTTGAAGCACATAAACACTTCAGAGTTTGCTTTTAGTGTATACACCCATGCATGCCTAGAAAAATCATCAATGAAAGTCACAAAGTAAAGATACTTCCCAAAAGAAGGTGTGTGCATACAACCATAGACATCACTATGAACATGCTTCAATTTCTGGGTATCTCAAATTGAACCATCTTTTGGGAAGGAGGAATGCTTCATTTTGCCCAAAATACAACCTTCATAGACATGCTTACCAGGTTCCTCAATTTTGGGGAAACCATGTAGTGCATATGCTGAATCCTTCATAGTTTTTTCATAGTCTATGAGCTTATACAGCCCACAAAATAAAATATATGAAGCAAAAATGACATCACCATAATCATTTCCTTTACAATATTTGCGAAATATTCTCTACTTTTCTGTTTTCTTCTTGTCTCTGTCATCTTTCTTTGATTGTGGAGAATTAGTAGATTTTCGCTTACTACAAGATGAGCTCCATTTACCTTTGCCTTTCTGACTGGGCAGGAAAGCTTGATCTGCAACATGCATAATGGACATGCTCTGCCTGGACTAATCTTCTTGCAAGAGAACAAAGATGAACTCCTTGAATGTTAAGGCATTTGGATTGCCTTTCATCATCAATCGAAGAGTAGAAGCAAAACTGTAATATGAATATTGAAGAACATTTAGAACATTCTGCACAAGAGAACTAGCATGCAAGATTTCATCAGCAAAAATCAATAGCTCCTTCAAATCTTTGATCAAAGCTCCAACCTACTTTGATACTAATTGTTGGAGTTTGAGGTATGCGGAAGCATGCAAATAGCACAAGGAAGCAGAAGAATTTTGGATCACAACACAAAATGTTGAATCTATTAAAAAGAGAATATACAAACATAAGTGACCCGTTAGGGTTATAATTGTAAAAACAAGGTTGGGGAAAAACCTCCTAAAGAGGGAAAAAAGTGCCCCGATGGTCCTAGAGTGTTCACACACATTACTACCTAAATATATCAACAGAGGTACCCACCATAATGGTATATATTCCAAGATGCATTGAAATGATGGATTTAGTAGACAATCATGCATGGAGTGATTATGACCAAAGGGAAAGCACTATAGCTTGAAGAAAGGGTGAATTATAGTGTTAATGATAACAAGAAAGTTATGGACATCTATAAAGATATCAAAGACTTCACAAAAGTAGAGGCTATGAGGTGGTTCCACCAGCACTTCTGTTCCATTCAGATCATAAGGTCGTTACACTATTCTTCATGAAGATAGGAGCAGTAAAGAAAATAGACATGTCTAGCTACATTATAAGGTGCATCTATGAAGCAGTTGCACATTGGAAGGAGAAGAAATTATTGGGAGGTGGACAAATGATAACAAAATAATCTATGCTTTTCTGGGAAAGATAGAGGAGGTAGAGCCTATGCTCAAATATAGGGAACTAAAAGCCTACATGGTAGTGTAGGCCTCTAAATCACCAAAAATCTCAAGGAAGAAAAGAAAAGAAATGGAAGTATATCCTAATCCAAGACAAACGGCTAGAAAATCAATGCCAAAAGTAATGGAGGTCGTAGGAGAAAAGGGAGTTAAGCCTTTGAAGAAGAGGCTCAAAATGATTGAATCAAAAGATGAGGATATAACTATCAGGATAAAAGAAGATGCCATAAAAGTTGTTGTAAACCTAGAAGAGCCTACTAGGAAAGAAGTTTATGAGCACAAAGAGAAGTCCAAGCTAATGTGGCACCTCACCTCCCAATGACTGTAAAACAAAAATTGTATACTTACTATCTACAGGGGAATGAGGATAAGAGGAAAAGATATGAGCAACAATATCAGAAAATTCTCGAATACTTTACTGATAAGGCCAATGACTAGAGAGAGGAGGACTTGCAAGTTTATGAAAAATTACATGAAAGCCTTATCAGCTCAAAGACATAAGCTATATTTGTGAAGAGGGAAATTGAGCTTAAAAAACTATTTGAAATGCTATACGTAGAAAAAAGAGGAAAGAAATATAGTAGCTCCAAAGAAGGTAAAACTAGTCAACCCTACAAAGGATAAAGTTCTATAGGAAGAAGTAGTGGAGGATAAAAGAGCTAGCAACATCAAAAAGAGCAGAAAGAGACATAGGGATAAAGATAATGATGAGAGGTAGTAGGACCAACTACCACCTGTACTGCTGGAACCCCCACCAAATCTGCTAGAAGGAGGCTCTACATTGGTCCATAGAATGTTTCAGATGATTTGTGTGCCACAAACTACTAAGGATGGAGAAGATGTGGTAAAGAAAAGGAAGTACAAAAAGCGAGTATAAAAGATATACTAACAAATATATTCAGTTCAATAAAAGATATAATGAAAGAAAGTAAAGAGCAACAATATGTGGAAGAAGAAACAGAAAAAAGAGAACATCAAGAAATTAGGGTTTCAACACCTGAAAGCCCTAAGTTTACTTTTCAAGAAGTAATTCAAGAAAAAGAGGAAGAAACAAAATTAGATATGCAAACACTTGAAATTGAACCAGTTGAGGTTCAAGAAGTCAAAGTGGATTCTATTAAGGAAGAAATAAAGGATTAAAAGATCAAAGAAGAGACACAGGTTATTATCAAGGAAGAACAAGAGCAAATATTAGGAGAACAGACAGATGACTTAAGAGCTATTTTTCAAGACAAAATACAATATTTCTTTAGAAATATCAAGGATGGACATCTTGGTAGGCATCAAAATTGAAAAAGAAAAAAGATTACAAGAGAGGACATAGGTCGAGAACAAAGAGCAGATATTGAAGATTCAAGGAAAAAATCAATCTTTCTTGGAAGATAATGCATATCACCAAGAAGAGATCATGAGGATGACACAAGAAGTAGTCAGTCACATGCAAAAGATTAATGAAATGAATGAAGAAAAATAGATAATGTGATCAAAATTTGAAAACATGGTGCAAGAAAAAGCCAAAGCAATACAAGATATTCAAGGAGGTAGGGCTGCAAGGGACGAAGAACTAAAGATTCAAAACGAGGCATTGAAAAAGAAAGAAGCTAAAATCAATGCATTACAAGAAGAGTTTGAAATGAAAGAGCACACCTTCAAAGACAAGGACAAAGACATTGAAAATCATAAAAGGAAATATAAAGTTTTATACTCATCATTCAAAAAACTCAAGGAGCATAACAAAGAGTTATTGTCAATGTTGGATCCAGATAGTAACACAGCTGTACAAAGAATTGAGGAGTCAAAAAGAGTAAACAAGCAAGAAAAAGATTTGCAAGAATTGAGAAATGAGAATAAAAAACTCAAAGAATAGGTGCAGACATAGAATAAAACAAATCATGATTACAAGAGCTAGTGATACAGATGAGAAACTTCACTAAAGAGCTTCAAAAATTCAAAACATAGGTTAGTGACGAGATGGAAAATTATACTCAAAACATGAAAAATGATTTTAAAGGAACAAATGAGTGGGAAAGAAAAATAAAAGACATGATGGACATGATCAAAGAGCAGGAAAAGAAAGAAGAGCAAACACTTGTAGAAGAAAATAGATTCCCAAGACTTGGCTAAATTTTTCCAAGGTAGTAGGTCCACCAAGGGGAGGATGGCCAACTAAATCTTATATGCTTAATGTTATAGATACTTTCATTATAGATATGCACAATGTATAGGAATATGGAATTATTATATAAATACAAATTTTGAAAATGATCAAGGCATGTTTGGAAAACCTCTCAGAGGTTAACGTCAAAATCATGAGATTTTTAGGCTTCCAT
Organism: Ceratopteris richardii; assembly: GCA_020310875.1. Taxonomy (NCBI): domain Eukaryota; kingdom Viridiplantae; phylum Streptophyta; class Polypodiopsida; order Polypodiales; family Pteridaceae; genus Ceratopteris; species Ceratopteris richardii. The sequence goes on along the minus strand of CM035408.1, from coordinate 59,337,301 downwards.
TCAGGCGCAAAAATGCTACCTTTTATCTGAGTGAAGAACCAGACAGACCATGTCTAATGGCATATTTGTTAGATTCATGTTTGTGCAAAGTATCTAATTACAAACTTTTGAGGAAACCTTCACAATAGGCTATGTTGAATTGGAAAGAGAGATTTTTGGTAGAGTATCTGTTGATTAGATCCCATAGACACACATATGCAGAGGATAGTACAGAAACAAAATCTCACAAAAGTACTCACAGAATAGAAAGAGATAAGACACTTGACATCAGATTGGGTACAATCTCCCCCCACATACTCTAATGGACAAGTCTATTAGAGCATGTGTATTTATAGGTATTTCTCATTACAACTTGAATAGAAGATACATGAGGGTGATGCTTCAAAAAGCATGCATTTATGAAAATCTACTTTATTTACAAAATCATTGCTTTTCAAGCAATCTACTATTCTTACAAAAAAGTAACTTTATAAAGAGATCTATTATTTTTACAAAAATAACTAAATTACTATCTTCTAAATATTCTTCTAAATATCTTCAAAAATATATTAGAAAATATATGAATAAGTTCACACGTGTTCACTCTCTCATGAGTCTTCACCTGCTAAATCAAAACACAAATACATTAAAAACTTTAAGACATCAAAATGCATATAACATTCCATTATTCCATAAAGTATAACATGCCTCCTAGTTGACAAGCAATTGACCTTAGTTGATAAGAATAAAATAGACATGGATGGACAATCACATGTCCAATCACTCAACATATGCATGGAATTCGAAAACTAGAATTTAATGTTATTATCAATGATATGTGGAAATGAACTGATCATAATGTAGAGTTAGTGATCTTTTATGAATCCATTGAGATTCTTTGAGTGAGTGATTTTTATATTTAACTAAATATCTATGATGTTGGTTACCTATGCATGTAGTAGTAACATCATAATCAAGTATTTTCTCTTGAACTAAAATTTCAGCATCCTCTTCAAGTAATAGAGGACCATCTAAAATAGGAGTGATTTGTCAGGGGGGCACTAGATTTTGCTCTTTGACTACAATAGAAAAGATTTCGGGAATGCAATTCTGATTACAAGAACACCCATGAAGGGAAGACAATACAAGAATATGTGACTGATACAAGATGTCCCACAACCCGGGACTAATAGGTATGAATAACTTGACTAGAGATGATACAGGAGATCCCACAACCTGGGAACGTAAGTATGAAACAAGATATCTAGATTACAAGAACTCCCTTCTAAGAGATGAACTAGATACAAGAAAGAACTCGACAGGATCTCGTACTACGAGATTACAAGAGGACAAGATAGGATGTCCAAGAACTAGAATAGAAAAAGGAACAAGACAAGAATTGGAACTGGAACTTGGAGAGTACTTACTTGGCCGTCATGACTCCTTGAGCTCCCAAGACTGGTATTGGCAAGACTGATTATGAATGTGGCCAACCCCTCTTAACATAGGTTTTCAAGGGCGGTTCCCAAGGTGGTTGCGAGTTGATGATGTCATCAATGATGTCAACAAATCGATTAGGATGTCAAAATGTCAGAATTTAGCAAATAGACAATCGATCTTAAAGTTTTGGCACATTTCGGACGCAATGGAAGCATTGGTTTCTTCTAATTTTGAACAAATCATAAGATATAGGATTCACATGGAATCTAAGGTTCAGGATGGATTCCTTTGTCCATGACATCACCTCCCCCTCAAGCGACAAGTTCCACGAGGAGCGGTCATGTTATCTGGTCTCGACTTCATTGGATTTTCTTATGGAATTCTCGAACCTTGATTGGTGCTCTCTAAAGGTTTTCTACCAGTTTCCAAGTACGATCACTGATGTCATACAGATCATCAATCTCGATAGGTGTTGAAGAACTAGGTCTCTCCTCCCTCAATGGTGAAATCTGATATGGTTACAACATGGATACATGGAAAACTGGATGTATTCTCATAGTGCTTGGTAGCTGGAGCTTGAAGGTGACTCGATTGATCTTGGCAAAGATGGTGAATGGACCAAATCTTTGATGATCTAACTTTGCACAGGGCCTTGAAGTTTGCAAATTGTTTTTGAGTAACCATACTTTATCCCAAATTTGATACGATGGATTATGGACACGATGTTGATCTGCATAGTACTTGTATTATTCTTGAGCTTTATGGATCTCTTCCTTGAGTTCTTTGTGAATGTCCATTAGGTACTGTGCCTTGTCTCTTGCAGCTGGGTTCTTGACATGATTTGAGAGTTGTATATCCATCCTTGGATGTTGTCCATAGTTTGCAAAGAAGGGAATTTGCTTAGTAGATGCAGGAACACTATTGTTATAGGCAAAATTCACCCATTCTGTTTGCCCATCAGTCTGTGGATGATTTGTTGTACATAGTTTAACTTGAACACCAAGGAGCTTGCAAAGATTGTTCCAAAAGCTGGATATGAAATGTGGACCTCGATCACTGACAATATCATTAGGAAATCCATGGAGCCTAAAGTTGCATCTGAGAAAAAGTCTAATAGTGGTTGCACTTGTGATTGCCTTTGTAGTTGGAATGAAGTGTGCCATCTTTGTAAATATATCCACAATAACAAGAATGGCATCATTCTTATTTGAGTGTGGTAGATCTGTGATGAAATCCATAGACAATGAAGTCATGGCCTTTCTGGAATAGGTCAAGGTTGCAAGAGGCCATGAGGTTTATGTTGCGGTACCTTAGATCTATTGCAAGTATCACAGATTCGAATATATTCTTCGACTTCCTTCCACATTTGAGGTCATCAAAAATCCCTGAATATGAGTTCTATTGTTTTATTTACTCCAAAATGTCCTACTGCAAGGTTTTCATGATGTTGTTGAAGAACTTGGATCCTGGGCTTTCCTCAAGGGACATACAATGGGTTCCTATAGAATAGTAATCCGTCCTTTTCCTGAAATTCATTTACTTCTTGGACTTTTCCTTCTTGAGTTTTCTGCTTAACATTACAAAAAAATTCATCTTGTGGTAGATTCTCACGAATCAAATGATTCAAGGCTAATTCTTCATGATGGGTTGAAGAGATAGATGCTAACTGGAGATACTCAAGCTTGAGTAATACACTCTCTTGTTGATCAAAGGCTCGTCACCCTTCTTTGGTGCAAGGTAAGATCTTCTGGACACGGCATCTGACTGACATTGTTGACGTCCTGGACAGTATGTGATGACAAAGTTCAATCTGGATAGAAAGTTACTCCATCGAGATTTCCTTCTATTGAGGATGCGGGTGGTCATAAAATACTCTAGGTTCTTGTGATCTGTATATATAGTAACTTTATGTGCTGCTCCTTCTAGATGGTGATGTTAGGTATCAAACACGTCCACTATGGAAAGAAGTTCTTTATCATGAATTTCATGATTAATTTGTGGAGGGGAAAATTTCCTTGAATGATATGCAAATGGATCTAGGTGCCCATCATCTCCATATTGGGAAAGAATGGCCCCTAGGGCAAAGTCTGATGCATCTGTCTCTAGGAAGAAGGGCTTACTAGAATCAAGATGAACTAGAATTGGAGCAGTAGTGAAAGCCGATTTCAAGGTTTCAAAGGCTTTTTCTGCTTCTTCGGTCCATGAGAATTTGGAGTTCCCTATAAGCTTGGTAAGAGGTGTCACTATCTTGGAGTAATCTCTGATGAATATCTTGTAGAAGTTGGCAAACCCCAAAAAACATTGTACATCTCAAACACATGAAGGTGGTTGCCAATCAAGGATTGTCTCAACCTTCTTAGGGTCCATAAAATTCCTTTATCTGATATAATGTACCCTAGAAATTCCACTTTTGTCTTATGGAAAGAGCACTTCTCCAATTTTGCATGTAACCCTTTTTCCCTTAGTTTCTCTAGGACTATCTTTACATGACATTCATGACCTTTAGGTTTTTGGAGAATATCAAGATATCGCCAAGGTATATCACAACAAAATCATCTAAATATTCTCAAAAGATATCATTCATCATATGTTGGAAGACAACTAGAGCATTTGTAAGACCGAATGGCATAACTACATATTCAAAATGGCCATACCTTGTTTGAAATGTTGTCTTCCATTCATCTCCTTCTCTGATGCTGACAAGGTTGTAAGCTCCTCGAAGATCAATTTTCGTGAAGAATTTTGCTTTTCTAAGGCGTTCCAACAGCTCTGATATGAGTGGTAGAGGGTATCTATTTTTTATAGTGACTTTGTTCAATCCACGATAGTCTACACACATTCGGAGAGTCCCATCCTTCTTCTTTACAAATAAAATAGGATCTCCTACTAGAGACTTTGAGTGTTTGATAAACCCATTTGCTAGATTCTCATCAATGTTCTTGCATAGTTCTGTAAGTTCCTCTAGGGATAGTCTGTAGATTGGTCCAAAGGGTGGTTGTGCTCCCTCTTGAAGATCTATGGGACAATCATAAGGTCTATGCTCTGGGAGGATATCTGCATTCTTCTTTTCAAAAACATCTTCAAAGCCTTTGTACTGATTGGGTAGCTGCACTGGATTATCTTTCTTGGATTCTTGAGCTCGTATGGCATAGATCATATATGTCGGTTCATTCTGTACTGCATGTATGAAGGCCTTGGCTCCGACATATATTGGGTTCTTCTGGATATCTCGATGGGTGATTTTATTCTTTTCCCAATTAATGTCTGGATTATGCTTCTTTAACCAAGGCATTCCAATGATAACTAGATGTATTGGGCTTGATATTACATTGAAACATATGTGGGATTCATGGTCACCAAGATGTACTCTTAATGGTGTGGTTTCTATGGTTATATTCCTAGATGCTAGAGGTCGTCCATCTACTACTTCAGCTACTACTGGTTTTTTCTTTTGAAGTACAAGGATTCCATGTTTCTTAACCAATCCTTCATCGATGAAACATGAGGAGGCTCCTTAATCTACTAGGGCTATAAGGGAAAGGGTCTTCTAGGGCATGATTAACTTGATAGGTGCAAGACATGTTTCTATAGGTGTAGTTGGAATTATGAGAACCTTTCTTATATCATGGTCTGGTTGTATGGTCTCTTTTACAACTGGACTTCCTCGTTTCCCTGCTCTACAAGGGTGGCTACGACTCTGGAGTTTGTTCTCTTGTTGGGACAATTAACTGCAATATGCCCAGGGTTTCCACAATAGAGGCATAAATTGTTATCTCTCTTTCTCTGTTTCTCTTGTGGTGTTAGGGACTGGAACCTAGTTACATCTATTTGCATAGGTTTAGGCAAAGACTCATCTTTAGGAGTGGGTTGTAAAGGTTTCAATTGGCGAGGTCTTCCTTCTACTTGTTTTTCTTGTTTCCTTTCAAAAATTTGGTTATCACATTGAATAGCCTGCATGATGTAATCATTCAATGTCTTAACCTCTGGCATTGTGAAGAAGTTTTGTTTCTTCCACTCGACTTGTATCTACATCTCCAAATGTGGCAGTGAGCTCCCGAAGAAACCCCCCATAGTCCTGAAGTACTACCATTTTCTTCTCCAAGATTGGGGCAAACCATGATAATGCTTGGCCACAAAGTAAGGTTCCAATAAAGCCGACCCTAGATGCCTCGTCAGGGTATCTATCAGGTTGCATACTGATGTACAATTTAACTTGCTGGAGGAATCCGCGAAACTTCATGCGATCCCCATCAAACTTTTTTGACATGCATATCTTGGGTTCTCTCATGAAGGATGGACTAGGTTGTTGATTTACTTTCATACTCCCTTGATTTGTCTAAAGGTTCCCGATTCGTTCTTGTAATTCTTGGAGTGCACCTACATGCACTGGATGTCCCATCTCAACTTGTGTCTGTTAATGAGTTAGGTCTTCGACTTGTTGTTGGAGACTCTGAAGTGATGATTCAATCTGTTCATAAGCGTTCTCCATGATGCCTGGTCTTGGATAGAAGCTAGTCTTGCCAAAATGTCAGGGGAGCACTAGATTGTGCTCTATGACTACAGTAGACAAGATTTCAAGAATACACTTCTAATTACAAGAACACCCACGAAGGGAAAACAATCCAAGAATACGTGACTGATACAAGATGTCCCACAACCCCGGACTGATAGGTATGAATAACTCCACTAGAGATGATACAGGAGATCCCACAACCTGGGAATGTAAGTATGAAACAAGATATCTAGATTACAAGAACTCCCTTCTGGGAGATGAACTAGATACAAGAAAGAACTCGACAGGTTCTCGTACTACGATATTACAAGAGGACAAGATAGGATGTCCAAGAACTAAACTAGAACAAGGAACAAGACAAGAACTGGAACTGGAAAAGAGAGTACTTACTTGGCAGTCACGACTCCTTGAGCTCCCAAGACTGGTATTGGAAAGACTGATTATGAATGTGTCCAACCCCTCTTTATATAGGTTTTCAAGGGCGCTTCCCAAGGCGGTTGTAAGTTGATGATGTCATCAAAGATGTCAGCAAATCGATCAGGACCTGAGAATTTCAGAATTTAGCAAATAGATAGTCGATCTTAGGGTTTTGGCACTTTCCGGATGCAATGGAAGCATTGGTTTCTCCTAATTCTAAACCAATCATGAGATATAGGATTCACATGGAGTCTAAGGTTTAGGATGGTTTCCTTTGTCCATGACATGATTGGTAAAGTTCCTTTAAAAGATTTCAATAAACTAATATAAAAAGAATCATGTATAATCCAATGAGAAGATATGTCTAGTCTAAAAGCATTCGGAATCATGTATAATCCAAGGAGAAGATATGTCTATTCTAAAATCATTCTCATTAATTTTATGAATAATATGGAAAGGTCCATAATGCGGTGGTGCAAGTTTAACTTTAGGATGTTATGAAATATTTTTCAGATGTCTTTAATTATTCGTAACCGTACCAAGTCACTTTCATTAAATTGTTAAGCTACACATTTCTTATTAACATTATGCATGTAACATACTTGACTATTCTTAATGTGCTCATGAACCTCATGAAGTGTAGAAATATGATCTTGTGCAAAAGAATCAGCCATAGGTATATCAGTTTGAGTGAGATTCATGGGAGTGGGAAGCTCTTTACCATAAACAATCTCATATGGTGCATGTCCAGTAGTGGTATGTGTTGTGTTATTATATGCAAACAGTAATAAAGGAATTTCCTCATCCCAATTACTTGGATTATCTAAAGAATAACAACATAATAAATCTAAAATAGTACTATTTGTAGCTTCACTTTCCCCATTACTTTTAGGATGAAATGCAGAGCTAAATCTATTTTAGAACCTAAATTTTTAAATAATGCAACCCAAAAGTGATTACAAAAATGAACATCTCAATCTAAAAGGATAACTTCTGGAAAACAATGATGTGGAAAAATGCATTTAATAAATAACTTAGTAGCTTGAGGTGCAGAAAGAGTCTTTTTACAAGGAATGAAATATGCCTATTACTAAACCTATCAAAATTTCTCCAAATCATATCATTATGAGATGAAGTTGTAGGAAGACGAGTAATAAAATCCATAGAAATTTGTTCTCATGGTACATGAGGTATGAAGTGGCATTAACAATCCAAACGCTTTACCATGATGTTGTTTCACACATTGACACACAATGCAATGGGAAACATATTGTGCAATATCCTTTTCCATATTTGGCCAAAAGAAAAATTCTTTACACATAGAAATAGTACTTTGTATGCCCCTATGACCCATATATGGTGGTTCATGCATCTCTTTCATAACAAATTCTTTAAAACCTTGTGTGATGCATAACTTGTGTTAGAAATACAATAATCCATTATGAAAAGTCTAGTGATCCTCACTAAATGTTGTAGAATTATTAAAAGCATTCCATGTTTTTGAAAAATACAAATCAGATGCATAAGTAGGAATCATGTCATGAAATGAATGAATATGAATAGCAGAAATATTATTGGTTGAAACAATTTATTTGTGGGGATGGGAAACGACTAAGGGCATTAGCTACAACATTCGCTTTGCCAGGTTGACATTGAATCATAAGTTGAAATTTTTGTATGAATGAAGCCCATTTAATGTGCATATTAGAAATCAATGGTTGACTTAACAAATGCTTAATAGCATATCTGTCTATTTTGATTAGAACTTCAAAACCCATAAGGTAATGTTTCCAAATTTCTCAAGCATGCAAAATAGCTAAAAGTTCCTTATCATGTGTGCTATAATTCTTTTCAGAAGGTTTAAGTTTCGTACATTCAAATGCAATAGGATGGTCATTTTACATTAATGCAAAGCCTATACCTGAACCACTAGCATCTGTAACTACATGGAAAGGTGTTGCAAAATCTGGTAATTTCAAAATAGGTGCATGACAAAGTGCATGTTTTAGTTTTTCAAAAGATTCTTTTTGTGCTAATCCCCATGCAAATTTGAACGTTTTCTTCAATAATAATGTGAGTGGAAGTGATAAATAAGAAAGATCTTTTACAAAATTCCTATAAAAACTAACTAACCCTAGAAAAGAGCATACATCATTCACAGATTGAGGTAGAGTCCATTCTACAATTACTTTAATTTTCTTTGGATCTACATGAATATTCTAATTACGGCCTAAATATTCTAATTCTTTTTGGAAGAAATAACTCTTTTTAGGATTGGCATAAAGTTTGTTTTTGCATAACAAATTAAAGATAGTTGCTTAATGATTTTCATTTTCATGATCATTCTCACTATAGACAAGTATATCATCAAAGAAAACAAGAACAAAAGCTTGGTAATCAAGAAAAATGTTATTCACCATATGTGCAATTGTAGCAGGTGCATTGGTGAGTCCAAACGGCATTACCATGAATTCAAAGTGACCAGTTTGAGTTCTAAAAGCAGTCTTATAAATGTCATTTTGTGTCATTCATATTGGATGATACCCACATTTAAGATCAATTTTTCTAAAGACACGTGTTGCACGAAGTTTATCTAGTAAATCATCTATCCTAGGAATAAGATATCTATTTTTAATTGTGATCTTATTGAGTGCTCTATAGTCAATGCACATCCTACAAGTCTTGTTCTTCTTCTCTACTAAAAGAATAGGTGCTCCAAAGGGAGAAGAACTAGGCCTTATAAGTCCTTTGTGGTGTAGATTGCCAAGTATAACATCATAGGATTGCAAAGGAGAAATTAAGAATGTGCGTTCATCTGCGTATGAGCCTATACAAATCTAAACGTTATGCACTTCACTTGTAACATTATATTTATTTCCTTGAAATGCAACCTTAATTTTATACATAGAATGGAGTGGATGTAATTGGAGATCTTGCACTAGTGTATGAGAAATAAAAGCATGTGAACTACCATCATCATGTAAAATATTAACAAATTTATCATTAATACTACCTTGCATGCAAAGTAAAGAATGAATAGAAATTGTGTTACCCAAGGTACTTAGATCCTTTTCCAATGCCTCTTCGGTCCAATCAGGTTGAGTGTCTTCATGAACCACCTCCATGTTGTGAACTTGAGCTCCGACACGCTTAATGTTGTTAGTTCAGAACCTGCATTTAGCTTTAGTATGACCAAACTTACCACAATGCCAGCAACTGATACGGGGCCTCTTTTGTTGAGCATCCATCGTCCTAGTTTGAAGGATTGGGGGATTGATAGGGTCTAAGGGTGTTGGCTTGTGAAAAGGTGTGAAATTGAATTCAAAAGGATGTTGAAAAGTAGGTGGGTGCTGAAAAGTATGGGAAGAGAGAGTAGTGAAAGGATGCTTTGTGCTTGATTGGTTGTTGTCATTGATGTGTTTTTTGTAAGAGAATGAACTTTGTGATGGACTAAAACTCCTTATCAACATCATGTACATAAGAAATAGCTTCATATAGGTTCGTAGGATGTAGTGTGTGGAGCTTGGATTGGATTCCCATCTCCAAACCATCTTCATACTTCCGTTGCAAGCTATCTTTAGGGATCATTTCAAGCAAACGAATAAGTGGTAATTGTTGCCAAAAATTTTCAATGTAGGCAAACATAGTATCTCGATCTTTCCATCCAAAAGTTGTCCATGACCGATGAGCATGTAAGTGGAACTGAGGAGGAAGCACAGATTCCTTGATCTTTTCTTGAAATGTGATCCATGTGGTGGGGTGGTTGGTGCTATGCTGCAAAACATTCCACCATAATTGGGCCTTACCCACCAAATAATTAGTAACAGAATTCACTTCTTCAAATTTAGAATACAATTTTTCAGAATAAAAATCACCAAATTGGGATAGTGATGAAAGAACAAACTGGCCATCCTTTGGCCCATAGGATTGTGAAAGTTGAAAAGTTTTGACACCAATCTTGGACTGCATGCCTTGTTCTTGAGAGGTGATAATGGCCTTCACCACCCTAAATAAGTGATTCTCATCACTTTCTATTTGTTGGAGTACAGCGTCAGGTTCTTTTATCTCATTCAGATCATGTTGGAGTTCGTGTTGCAAAAGCTCCAATTGATGGTCAGTCCATACCCCACATAGGGGTGATGTACCAAAATCCTCAGTATCATTGGTAGGGTCTATGGCCTTATATAGAATCAAAACCTAGGACTAAGCATGTGAAAAAGATTTTAACAATAGTGTATATATATAATAAGAATAATAATAATAAGTAAATAAATAAAATGAGAGTGTTTGATAAATAATAATAAATAAATAAATAAAATAAATGAGAGTGTTAAATAAATAAATCAATAAATAAGGTGAAGTGACTGTTAAAAGTTATGTTACATATTAATTAAAAGGAATGGGGTATCAATAAGTGAAAATAGGCTAGTGGATAAAGCTTATCTCTTGGAAGTGTGAGGTTGTGGGTTCAAACCCCTACATGCTAAATAAGGAACTAAGTAAGCTAACTAGAGAAATAAGTAAGCTAACTAGGGAAATAATCAAGCACTTATTGCCACTCATAAGTTAGAATTGGTTCGTGCATAGCCAATAGCCACCAACAGAACCAAAGGGAACCAAAGTGAACCAAGAGAACCATGAGTGCAAGAGAAGCCAAAGATGCCAAAGTTATGCTATACTTCTATGCCTTCGTGAATGCCTTGGAAGTGAGTACAGTGAGCATAGTGCGCATTGTCACAAGAGCACATTGCACAGTACCAAATTCAAAAAAAATCAAAAACACAAATCGGTGAACCAAAAACAAACAAACTTCGTAAATGAAAACTTGGATCAGATGATTGAGATAGATGTGAAATCATGAATGGACATTGTGAATCACAATCGGATGCGAAGAAACCACCTCTGCAGATGCATCTTGGCTCTGATACCACTATTGACCATATCTTGCAGACGCACATACGCAAAGGATAGTATAGAAATGAAATCTCACAAAAGTACTCAGAGAATAGAAAGAGACAAGAGACTTGACACTAGATTGGGTACAATCTCATCCCACATATTCTGATGGACGAGTCTATCAGCGCATGTGTATTTATAAGTATTTCTCATTACATCCTCAATAGAAGATACATGAGGGGGCACTTCGAAAAGCGTGCCTTTACAAAACTTTTCTTTATTTATGAAATCGTTGCTTTGCAAACGATCTACTATTTTTACAAAAGCATTGCTTTCTAAAGTGATCTATTATTTTTACAAAATAACTAAAATACTATCTTCTAAATATTCTTTTAAATATCTTCAAAAATATATGAATAAATTCGTGCACGTTCACACCCTCATGAGTCCTCACCTACTAGATCAAAACACAAATTATGTTAAAAACCTCAGGACATTAAAATCCATATAAAATTCTCTTATTCCATGAAGTATAATAGTATGTATGGGACCAGAGGAAAGAATAATAGCATATGAAAGTGTTTTTATGGAATATCATAGCAAAAACACAGTGGATGCTCCAGAAGCCTTAGAGAAGTGGAAAAACGCATTCATAGAGTTAATTAATGACATTAAATCCAAAGAAAGAAAGAAATGTATCAAGCTTCAAGAGATGTACAATATCAAATAAAGTCAAAAACCAAATGCCAAAGATTGTACATAAATTCTGATGAGGACATCAATATGATTAGGAGGGGTAGGATGTTGAAGGAAGAAATCTAAAGTGGATACTTTTCTATTGTAAATAGCCAAAAAGTAGAGTTAGAGAGTTCTAAATTTTCAAAAACTCAGGAAGGGTCTTCCTTAAGTTATGCTAGAGCTATGTACAAAGTTAGAAGGCCATCACACTACTAGAAATAGCAATTCAGGAGCTTAGCAAGGAGAAAAATATTCATTTTGGAACTAGACAATCACAAAATCTTCCTCTCGTAGTTTCTCAATGTAGTTTTCCAAGGAAGAGCCACCACCATGGGCAGTCTGATCACCACCACTCCTTGCTGAAAAATTTTCAACTTCAATTGCTTCTTGCACATAGACATTTAATGAGTGAAAATATGAAATACATTCAGTAATAAAATTCATTAGATACTTACATCTTGAAGCCTATCCTCATCCTCTCTTCTTCCCATTGCATCTAGAGTAATGGAAGAGTGAGCCATACCACTCTGCTCCACAACAAATGATGTTGCGATCTTCTTCTCCAAAATTCTTTCTCTTGTTTTGGCCAAATCCTCTTCATTGGCATTTTGGTTGGCATCACTCAAAATCTCCTTGCACACTAAGGCAAAAGTGTTTGCAATTGAATGACCAAACCGAATCATTAATTTTTCAATTTTATCACATGTGTTATCCATGGGAACATTGGAGATCAAACAAAATGTTAAGGTATTCATCGAGTTCTAGAACAAATGCCTTCTCAATATCATGTAAGAATAAAAACTCTTCTCCATCTGCAAGAACCATAGGAAACATTTCCATCTCTACCTGTGGTAGAGTGGGTTCCAAGGGCTTCAAATTGGAGGGTGGACGCTCTTGTGAAGTATCGGCTTCATTCAAGTTATCCACAATGCTATGTGGAGATTCTCTACTTATTCTATCACTCTCATCTAATAAGTTGATAACTTTTGTTTGAGGTTTCTTTTTATCATCTACAAACCCCCAGTAACAAGATGGGGTAGGGCCATGGGTCTAGGTTTAGTCTCCTCATTGATAATGAACACTTGATTAATGGCACCGTGTCATCTAACAAGTGCCTTGGATTCTCAACAACAGCCATGAAAAGATTTAGAAACTCCATAAAGGCCCCATTACCTTTATTGATATAAAAAATTATGTTATAAGGGACCCATTTTCCCTCATATGGTTAGATATCACTACAAAGCATAATGTGAAGTCAATTGGATCAGTGAAGGCCAAGGATGGAAGTACTCTTCTGAGTAAGGTCTTATATGTTCCTACAATTCCAAAAAATCTAATAAGTGTAGGACAAATCGTTGAAAAAGGTTATGAAGTAAGGTTCACTAATAAAGGAGTTGTTATGGAAGACCCTAGCAATGGGTATAAACAAATTGTTTCAAGGAGGAAAGAAGGAAGACTATTCACATTGAAGATTCAAGGTAATGTTGGTCATGCCTTGTTTACTTATGGAGGACATAAGATCTCTGAGTTAGATCTTTGGCACAAAAGGCTTGGACATTTCAATGGAAGAGGTATTAAAGATATGGTTAAAAATGGTTCAAAGCTTGGATTGCCTAATGTTGCAGGTCAACATATGACATATAGATGTGAGGCATGTCAATTAGGTAAGGCTCATAATCAATCATATTCCAAGCATGGTTTCATGTATTCAGAGAAGCTTGAATTGGTACAGACAAATGTGTGGGGACCATCAAAGGATTTCAGTATCAATGGTTCAAGATATTATGTGATTTATATTGATGATGCTACCAGGTGGATCACTACCTATGTGATCAAAGATAAATCAGAGGTATTTAATACATTCAAGCATTATCATGTGTATGCACAAAGAATCACAGGTCAAAAGTTGAAGAGACTAAGGTCAAATGGAGGGGGAGAGTATTTCTCAAATGAATTTAGCGATTACTTGTGGAATGCAGGTATAAAAAGGGAAGTTACTTGCAGGTACTCTACTCAACAAAATGTAGAAACTTCCTAAATAGAAGAAAAGTTGTGTTTGTGAATTTCAAACAACCACAGATATCCATTATTATTGAGCTCGTCAAAGTGGTGACTTAGCAAAGTGGTGCGCAAATGGCCAAGGATATGGGTACACAGGTAGTGCACAAATGGTTTTTCACAATGGTCTGACAGGAGAGTTGAATGCAGGTTGCAAAAAGACCTTTTTGAAGGGTTTTTACGGCTCTTAAACTATTATGGAAGGTCGAGGTGAATTCTACCTTATGTGCACATTTTGTAGAAACAAAGGTCCAAAATGGAAAAGATAAGTAGTGGAGAAAGTACACAAGATTTTATATGTGGACCCCCACATAAATTTTTGTTTTTCCATAAAGTCACTACAAGAAAAATTAGGGAGTCATTGGTCTTTACATGAAGAGGTTATTGGACATCAAACTGAGCACCAAGGTAGACAACTAGTTGAAGTGATGTATGTAAAAGGAATTAACGCACAACCAAAGGGAATTTTTCTTTGAGATAGACTAAGGAGCAAGAGCATAATCTACACTAAGGGAGCAAGAGAGAGCAAGTCACACACTTGTTCAGTGTTTGGTCAAAGAAGCAAAGTGTACAAAGACAGAGAAAAAGGTGCAAAGAAGGTGACAACGTATGCAAAAAGAGTGCACAAAGAGCAACCAAGAGAGCAAATAAGGTGTGAAAAAGTATCATCAAGGAGGTGTTGCATGTTGATAGAGAAATGACCCATTCTTCAACCCTATTGGAATCTTGAGTGCAAGGAGTGTACATGGGCAAGCTATTGGACAAGGTGGAGGACTGCCACCAAGGAGGTTGACTACACAAAAAGTTGTGATATTTTTTTATACTTGTATGTGTGCTTCTTTGGCTTAATTGCTACACACATTGAACACTTTTGTCTCATTCTAGACAAAGCTATTGTAATCTTTATTTGTTAATCAAGACACAAAGGCTTCTGATGCAATTGTCTTTCCTCTTGTTCTCCATTCTTCTCCTACAAACACTCAAGAACCTTTCAACTAAAGAATCCCCCAACAAAATTTGGCATACACAATGGGACAAGGCCGCTTGAGCATAGCATTACAAAGTGAAGAAGGAAGAAAAGGTGTTTACAATATTGAAGAGTTAACTTTTCCCTTTTCCTTGGAATTCATCTTAGCCTAAGGAATAGGATGCATAGCTCTTGACCACAACCTAGTCAAACCTTAGGAGTGCCTTTCAAAACAACAAGAAGGAAAGTTGTTTGTAGGTCAGCCAATCCTCTCTCATCCACATCATCAGTGGGAAATATGGAAATAAGCATGTCAAAGCCTATGTAAAACAAGGGGGTTAGTGGGAAGGGAAGATGCATTTCTAATCTTATTCCTAGCTATATTAGAGGGTCTAAGAGACAAATGGTTTAGCCAATTTGTAGAAAACCATTTTACTACTTCGGACTTAGTGAAGGATGTCTTCAAAGCATAGTTCCAACAAGGAAATGCAATGGATGGCAAGGCACTACCACTAGTCAACATCTCCAAGCTCAAGGCCTATCATCAATAAAACTGCAGCTTTTTGGATAACCTCGAACTTGCAAAATGTGTCCAAGTTATGCATAACTCTTCTCATACCATTTTTTTCGTAATTTTCTTATTTTCAGAATTGTTAATGCTTTTTTCTTTAAATTTTTCATGTACTTTGGAGATCATTTTACTACTCAACTCATGATAATCTTTCTTGAAAGTTTTAGGAATTTCTTTGGAATTTTTAAAAATTTTTAAGGATTATTTTTTGAATTATTTTTCTTTTTTAGAGGCTCTTTCTCTTGTTAAAATGTTAAAAAAAAAGGAAGTTCTCTGAAGTTTTGAGTGTGAGAAGTTGTGCTGATGTTGGTGCCATTTTTAGATATTTGTTTCCTAATTTTTTGGTATTTTTTAACTAAGTTATTTGATTTTCTCTATTTTTTGGGTATATTTTTCAAAAAGAAAAAAAAAGCGGCCCCATTGATTTTTTATTTAAAAACGTATATCTCTCTCTACCTCTCTCTTCCTTCTCTATCTACCTTCTCTCACTCTCTATCTCTACCTCTCTCTACTTCTCTTCCCCTCTCTACCTCTCTCTTCCTCTCTCTCTCTCTCTCACTCTCTCTCTCTCTCTCTCTCTCTCTCTCTCTCTCTCTCTCTCTCTCTCTCTCTCTCTCCCTCCCTTCCTCCCTCCCTCCCTCTCCTTCTCTCTCTCTCTCTCTCTCTCTCTCTCTCTCTCTCTCTCTCTCTCTCTCTCTCTCTCTCTCTCTCTCTCTCTCTCTCTCTCTCTCTCTCTCTCTCTCTCTCTCTCTCTCTCTCTCTCTCTCTCTCTCTCTCTCTCTCTCTCTCTCTCTCTCTCTCTCTCTCTCTCTCTCTCTCTCTCTCTCTCTCTCTCTCTCTCTCTCTCTCTCCTGCCAACCCGCCACCCCCTCCCCCCCAAACCATAGGATAAATTTTATCCTATGGTTTGGACTTTTTTATATGTTTCAAATATTGATACTTTGTGCCTCTATATTCTACATGGGGGAGCCATTTTCTTTTCAAACTTGGAGTGATTTTCACATTTCTCAACAACCCTGAGCTCATTTTTCTCATTATTTGTACCAAAATCCATCACTCTTTCCTTCTTTTGGTCAAGCCCCATATGTTTTGTGCACATTTCTCATGTAGTTTCTTACCTACACGTGTTCCACATGGTCCATTCCATTTTATTTTTCCACATGTTTCACATTTTTCATGTGCAACACATGATGCTTCAAATTTTCTTGTAATTTTTACCTGTCATCAGCCCCCTATCCTATAGCCTTCCCCTATCTTTTTACCTAAGGACAACCCTAACTATCACTAATCCTCACTCCTTCCTGCCTTTTATTCATTAACCCATCAATCCTCCCTACCCTTTCCTTCTTACCCCTCCACAAATCCTACTTCTTTCTCCATTTTCACTTATCTGGTATCTAGTTTTGCTACTTCATTGTGATTGTTTATTTCCTTCTCCTATTAGATTGTTCATATGTTCTTTTGAAGGTTTGTACCAACTGTGGTGTTGAGGTGGCATATGTTTGCTCATGGTTGGATTGTTTGCTATTCGAGATGGAGAGCCCATTAGATGGTGGGCAACTATTTAGCTGGTCAAAGTGGTGACTTGGCAAAATGGTGCATAGGTGGGGGATATGGGTGCACAAATAGTTGTTCACAATGTTCTTACAGAAACGTTGAATGCAAGTTTCAAAAAGGTCTTTTTGAAGGGTTTTTACTGCTTTTAAAGTGGTATGGGAGGTCCAGGTGAGCCCTCCCGTATGTGCACATTTTGTAGAAATAAAGGTCAAAAGTGGAAAAGATAACAAGTGGAGAAAAGAATGCAAGAGTTTATATGTGGCCCCCAATTTAAATTTTTGTTTTTCCACAAATTCACTTCAAAAAAAAATAGGGAGCGGTTCTTGGGACATCAAAGTGAGCACCAAGATAGACATGTAGTTGAAGTGATGTACATAAGAGAAATTGACACACAAACAGAATGCACTCTTGTTGGAGATAGATTTGGGAGCAAAATCATACTCTACACTAAGGGAGCATGAGAGAGCAAGACACACACTTGAACAATGTGTGGGCAGAGAAGAAAAGTGTGCAAAGACAGAGACAAAGATGCAAAGAAGGTGACAAGGTATGTGGAGACAGTGCACAGAGAGCAACCAAGAGAGTAACTAAGGTGTGACAAAGTATCATCAAGGAGGTGCTCCATGTTGACAAAGAAGTGACCCATCATTCAACCTTATTGGAAGCTTGAGTTCAAGGAGTGCACAAGGGCAAGCTACTGGACAAGGTCGAGAACCGGCACCAAGGAGGTTGACGGCACAAGTAATTGTGATATTTTGTATACTTGTGTGTGTGCTTCTTTGGCTTAATTTCTATGCATAGAGAACAGTTTTGTCTCATTTTAGACAATGCTATTGTATTCTTTAGTTTTTAATCAAGAGATAGAGGCTTCTAGTGCAATTTTCTTTCTTCTTCTTCTCCATTCTTCTCCTCAAGCACCTTTCAATTAAAGAATCCCCCAACAATTACCTTCTTGTGCCTCAAAAATGATATGGAACATATATTAGGGTTTGTCCACTCAAAGATAAGAAGAGCATCTACTTCAATATATGAAAAGGCTTACATGAGTTGCTCTAGGAGCATGATGACTCCAAGAGGAGCGAGTGCACACTCTTGGCAATGGGCTAGAGTGAATGGCTTGTGAGGAATGAAGGGAGGCATTGCTTATATGGAGTTTAGGAGAATTCCCTTGAATGTGGGATAATGAGCTCGCATGAGAATGAAAGTGATTTTGGATAGAAGGGTGGGGCATGGAACTCTCAACACCCCCCCTCCATGTGATGAACCTTTTGTTTTTAGTGTGGGGGACTAGTAACATATGGGATTACTTAGTCCATTGGGTTTTTAGATCTAAGGACATATGGGATCCTTAGACATAACTTGGACATATGGGATCCAAGTGTGGACATATGGAATCACTTGGTTTTTAGTTCCATGGACATATGGGATCCATGGTGTGTGGGACATATGGCATCCCTGGGATCTTGGGACATATGGGATCCCAAGACATATACTTGGACATTTGGGATCCAAGTGGTTTTGTGGGGGTCTAGGGACGTATGGGATCCCTTAGACATATCAAGGGTTACATCATGGGGTAGGTAGTGCTTTTAATAATTTTTCCACCTTTAGCCTTGTTATTGATGAATTGTTGGGATCCTTCAAGCTCCTCTTGCTCTTTGTTTTGTTGAAGTATAAGCCTTTTTCTTTTTCTTTGCTTATTGATGTGGATGCTCTTATGTTGTAGAATCTTTGGTTCTCCTCTTCTTCAGCTTTGGTTCTCCTCTTCTTCAGCTATGTATGCTTTGTGTTATGTGCTTCATGAAATAAACTGATAGAGTTACATAATGATAAAGAGGGAAGGTACTACCTTGGTTACAACTCAAGGTGGTGTCTAATCCCATTACAAGAAGCCATATGATACTTCTAAGTTGTTCATTGATTTGTATAAAGACATCATCCAATATCAAGATACACTCATCTAACACTTGATGAAGATAACATAATGAACTTGATTAATATGAAAAGACATACGTGAGATACTCTAGGATCTTGATGAATCCAAGAGGAGGGAGTGCACACTCTTGGCAATGGGCTAGAGTGAATGGCTTGTGAGGAGTGAAGGGAGGCCTTGCTTATCTGGAGTTTGGGAGAATTTCCTTGCATGTGGGATAAATGAGCTCACATGAGAATGAAAGTGAGTTTGGACAAAAGGGTGGAACATGGAACTCTCAACATTGATCTCCAAAGGAAAAAACTTGGGTAGGATGTTCATCTTAAATGTGAAAATTCCTTAAATGAATGCAGCCATGTTTGCAAAAGCTACAGGTATTATTGTTGATATAGAGATTTTGCACAAGCAAATTGGACATGCAAATTTTCAGAGACCGAAATTGATGGGGTCAAAGGAGCTTTTCAATGGACTACCAAATTTCAAGGTTGTAGAAATGCAAAAGTTATGTGCAGCATGTCGATTTGGTAAATAGTCAAGGGCATCATTTCCACATGGCAAGCACATTACTAAGAATGTGCTAGAAATATTACATACAGATGTTTGGGGTCCTACAAAGACAACATCTATGGGAGGATGTAGGTTTTATGTCACTTTCATTGATGACCATACACACAAAGTATGGGTTTACTTCATGAAAGAGAAAAGTGAAGTATTACTCACTTTTAGAGTTTCAAGACGATTTTGGAAAAGCTAACAAGGAACTATACTCACTTTCAGAGTTTCAAGACTATGGTGGAAAAGCAAACAAGGAAGCATACTCAGAATAGGATTTGATGAAGTGAATACATGTCAAATGAGCTCAATAGTAGACAAGACTATGTCAATCTTAGAGTTTCAAGACTATGTTGGAAAAGTAGACAAGGAAATATACTATGATTATGTCACTTTCACAATTTCAAGACTATGGTGGAAAAGCAAACAAGGAAGTATACTCATATTAAGATTTGATGGAGGAAGTGAATACATGTCAAATGAGTTCAATAGCTTTCTAAAATGTCATGGGATTCAACCATAGTTTTCATGCAAGTACACACCACAAATTGCAAAAATAGGAAGAGCCTTGATGGTTGAGAAGAATATGCCTCGTTTTTATTAGGAAGAAGTTGTGCACACTACTGTATACATCATTAATAGAACTCCCATTATTGTTGTACATCAAGTTACACCTAAAGATAAGTTTACAGGTGAAAAGTGAAACTTATCACATATGAAAGTTTTTTGTTGTATTGCATATGTGCATGCTCCAGATGATTTGAAGACAAAGCTTGATCCAAAAGCAGAAAAATGTATCTTCATTGGGTATTCCCTTGAGAAAAAGGGATATAAATGCTACAATCCACTCACATGATAGGTGAAGGTAAGCAGAGATGTGGTGTTTGATGAAATGACATATGTAGATGACAAAGAAGTACTTAATCTAGGCTCAAATGACAAAGGAAATGCAAAAAAATCAAGTGCAAAATTTGAAGTTTTTAGTGGACTGGATGTGTCACCAAGAAATAGTCCCAACTCAAATCCGCAGCAAATTCATCAGCTACATCCAATAAAGGTATAGAAAAGCTTTCTACTATAGTAAAACATCTACAAGTTTTGAAGACATTTATGGAGATTCAAGCAATTCCAAAATGAGCCTTGATGAGGAACTTGGATTGGCCTCTGTGAAGACTCCACAAGTAAGAAAGGCACACATAGATGATATAAAGAGAAGTGATCCAAGACCAAGAAGATCTGGGAGGATGCAGAATTCAGTGCAATGACTCACATATGAAAATTACATGGCTCATCATTGTGCCTACATGACCAAGGTAATACAAGATGCTAAACCCTCTTGTTTTGAAGATGCAATTGGAAATGCATATCGGAAGAAAGCTATGGATGAGGAGATGGCTGGATTTTATGGAAATGAAACATGGAAGCTGGTTGTCGTAAGAGAAGAAACACATAAGCTACAAGTGGGTTTACAAGGTGAAGCACATTGCTGATGGTAGCATAAGATAGAGCACAAATGGAAGCAAAAGGATATACACACATGTATGGCATTGATTATGAAGAAACATTCAATCACGTAGCTAAAATGGCTAGTCTCAAAGCACTTCTTGCATTGGCTACAACTAAAGGATGGATTTTGCAGCAGATGGATGTGAAGAATATGGTGAGTTGTTGGAAGAAGTATACATGGACAGCCACAAGGATATGAGGATTCAAAGCAACCAGAATATGTTTGAAGGTTGCAAAAGGCTTTGTGTAGGCTTAAACAAGCCCCTTGTGCTTGGTATGCAAGGATTGTTGATTATGTAACCACCATTGATTTTCTATGTGTGATGCAATCACTCATTATATGCAAGGAAGGGTGATGATGACATCACGATTGTGGCTTTTTATAATGATGACTTGATTGTATGTGGTAGAATGAAGAGATCATTAAAGACATAAAGCAACTCCTTATGCAAGAATTTGACATGAAAGATCTTGGTGTGCTATGCTCTTTTTTGGGTATTGAGTTTAAACATAGAAAAATAGGTATATGGATGTCGCAAAGGCAATATGCCTTGAGTATGTTGCAAAAGTATGGTGTGCATGTTTGTAAGCCAATTCATATGCCAATAGATGAGAATATGAAGTTGTATACTACATTAGGTGAAGCATTGGAAAATGCTACTATGTGCAGGAAAATTGTGGGAAGTTTGATATATCTCACAATTACAAGGCCTTATCTAAGCTACACTGTTGGACTTGAAAGTCAATTTATGGAGGTTCCTAGGAAACCACATTCAAATTCTATGAGATGCACTCTATGTTATGTGAGTGCTACTTTGGATTATGCATTGTTTATGAAGCTTATGTAGAATTGCACGTTCATGGATATACCAATGTAGATTGGTCTGGAAGTATTCTTGATAGAAGATCTACTAGTGGTGTTCTATTCCCACTTGGGAGTGCAACTATTACATGGAGCAGTAAGAAGCAACCCATTGTTACATTGATGAGTGTCGACGTTGAGTATAGAGGTGCTTCAATGGTAGCATGTGAAGCATCATGGCTAGAGATGTTACTTGCAGATTTAGGTGTGGAAGTGCAAAAGCCTATCATTGTCTATTGTGATAATATTAGCATCATACAAACAAACCCTCTTTTTCATGCTAGAAGAAAGCATATGGAAGTACATTATCATTTCATCAAGGAAACGGTATTAGCACGTGATATTGACCTTGTTTATGTGAGGATGGATGAGCAGGTTGTTGATATTTTCACTAACGCACTTGGCGCTAAGAAGTTGAAGAAGTTTCAGAAGATGCTTGTGTTATAAGACATGACGTTGAGCTTGAGGAGTAGCGTTGAGATATCAAGCTCAGCATGTGACGATCCAAGATGACACGTATCAATTTTTCATCTCTTTGACATGTATAGTGGTCATGCGAGCATATTTCAGGGATACTTCATTGACCTTTACTAGATTTGTCTACAGAGAGTGATGGCACATTTCTTTCTTGCTAGCTCCCTCATTTGTGGAAATTAGGTTTTTTCCTTGTGTATTGTTCTTTATATTGCACTAATTGTTCAGTTGTATTAGGTCATTCTTGTATATTCCTTTTATGTAATAGAAGAAAAAGAACAAGATCAATATTCCTTGGATCAATCTATGTGCACTTCTCATTAAGTATGAGCATGTGTGACTGAGCTCTCTTGCTTATCTCCTTTCTGGTGACAAATAGTTTGAGTTATATTCAGCACTATAAAACATACAATACACTAGAGTAATACTTAAAATTGATAGGATTTCTCATTCTAATAGAGTTTTTGAGTGTCATAGTCCCCATTGTAAAAACATGTTGTACAATAGCAACCATCCCATCATCTTTGTGCTTCTTGAAGCCAAGTAGCTTTCCATTCCAATGAAGATCCAAGTTTCCACGATCTCTAACTCAATGAGGCCCAACTCCAAAGGGTTGCATGTGCACCCATGAACCTTTGCAGTACTCATGTGATAGCCATTGTCCATTTGTAGCTTTGATATTGTAACATCGTAATGTGAGGGCTTCATCTTTTGGTTACCTAGAAGCTTTAGATGTTGCCATTAAAGTTAAAGGTCTTAAAGCTACAACAATAGTTCAAGATAGGAGATGTAGATAGGTTGGAATGTAGAAACAAAAGCTTCAATAGTGTGCTACAAAGAAAAATTAGTGGAAAGAATGGCTTTTTGGGAACCGATTATGAAAATGTGAGATTTATGAGGGAAATAGCTCTTTTTGAGTTTTTTTGAAAAAAGTAAATTTTTTAGCTCAAAACATCCATGGATTTTGAATTTGGGATAAAAAAGAGTACATTTGATCCTAAAAGCTAATGAGGGGTCTATTCTTAGGTATTACAATGAGTTTTTTTACTCTTTAAAAAATTTGAATTGTCATGCCTAGCCAAGTTACAAGATTTCTTCTCTCTCTCTCTATCTATATCTTGAGGCAAATCATTAAATAAGGGAAAAATTTGTCCCCCCTCCCCCCTTTAGACTAGTATTTTATAAGGTATAGATTGTGGCCATCACCCTCTTCTAATTGTTCCATCACTAGTGTAGTATTTCCTCGAGCACAAGATATCTTCAATCAGAAGCTTTTGATCACTCAAGAATAGCAAAGGAGAGAAAAAAAACACACAACTTACACAAGATAAGAGAAAATCTGACGCAAAAGAGTAGATAAGATATGACTCGGAGAAAGAGAAGTTTTGGTATTATAGATTTGAATCAATTGATACAATAGCTTTGGAAAATAGCTTCTTGATGAAGCCCCTACCTCCGGGCCACCCTCGAGCTATCACATACTCATTCACACTCGCACTCTCATTATCACTCTCACTCTCAATCACAAGGTAATTCTTTGATTTTCAGCCTCTTGTTGCTTGATGCAGCAGATCTCGTCCAAAATAGAGCTTTTTGTGCCCAAGGAAAATTGATCCATCAAATATAGAAAAGTTGGCTCTCCTTGTGTTGCATACAAAGCTTTCGCAAAAGCATGTGTTTGTAATAGTCGAGTGCTTTCTTTAGCAGTACCTATCCAAAAATAGAAGAAAACCAACAAAAAGACATATCCAAAGATATAAGTAAGTGTGCATGGCAGCACGTATGCTTCAAAACCATGGATTAGAATAGAAATAGAGAATCCCACCTTTTTGTTAAGTACCTAAAAGAACAACACTTTTCCAAGCCGTATAACTCAGAAATAGTTTGGCTTGTAAGACACAAAAATGTTCAACTTTTCGATCGACACAATAGTGTTAAAGATGAATTGGATTCAAATCTAATGTAGAGCCTTAAATGAGGTACTTAAAACATGATTCACAAAATTTTCATGGAGACACTTTTATTCTCTTATGTATGATCTACCTTTCTTTCATACAACATTTCTCTTAATTCTTTCATCTACATGTTCAATGTTCAACCAAAAAACATGATGTAGATAAGGTTTAGAGAGAGAATATAAAACTTTTCATCCCTAAATTTTTCCTACATGCATAAAAAGACCTAATTATTCATTCTAAACACTATCCCCACAATGTAATTTGAAAAGTTCAAAATGAATTATTTCACTATTGAGTTAACTCAAGTGGATGCTTCTAGAAGGCTCTAGATCTCTTTGACGAAAATACTCTCCCCATGTAACCCATGGGGATTGAACGCAAGACCTCTTCCTTCACATGCTTGAGACTTAACCACTAAGCTATGTGGATAACTTGTTCACAAGAGCATAAGACCTCCTAGTAATTCTAAACTCGAGATCTTTGGTCATACACACGGATGACCAAACAGTGTCCGATTTTAGATCCATCTGAACCGACCAGACCCCTAGATCATAGGCTTACTTCATTACATTCTTCTCCCCTTGGAAAATATTGTTTTATCTATGTTCTTCTCAAATTGAAAGAAATAGCGAGAAAAGTACACTTGTAGATGTTGGTGCAAGACAACGATCAATTGATGTTTTAGAAAAAGATTTGAAGTCAAAGGATGAAGCAAAGACCAATATATGAAGATTGAAGATAGTGCATAATCAGAGAATGAAGGCTTGTATATACATGTACATTAAACATGTTTATACTTTTGTAATGGTCATGAGTTTGTACAAAATACCTATATATACAAGTAGAAAGTCAGGGCATGTATGAGAGGTGATGAATGACCAGTTGTAAGATTCATTAGATACTTTAGAAGTGAAGAAGATATCTCTCATCAATCAAATGTAATGTTTTTTTGAATAGAAGAAAAGTTGTTTGTGATATTTTGCTCAGTGCTCCTTCTGTGTTTATTCTTTTATGAAATTCTTTTGTACAAGTCTAAGCCTATAGTTGAGTGACTTTTGTACAAATTTTCAGATCCTAATTGTGATCAAGCTGAGAGAATTGAGAGTAGGAACATTTAGATGTGTAAATGTGAAGAAGAGAAGACTATAGCAGGTGCAAATTTGATGATAATGTTTTGGTCGGTTCTCCTTCCATAGTGTAAAGCTTTGAGCAAGCAAGCACTCATTCTTTAAGTTTGAAGGTAAGCTACCTATGGCTAAAAGCATTGGAATAAATAGCTTGTAGTTTGAGAGAACTATGCATTAGAAGTTACAGATGTCAAAGTCGACTCTATAGAAGTACAATTTTAGAAATAGGTGAATTGTTTGGAGTAAATCTCAAGATTTACGAAACCTTTTGAGAATATTTAACTTTGAGAAGATGCGCAAACACTAGACAACATTTCATAAAAAGTTTCATTGAAACATTTACATGTTTGGTCAGTCTATGAGTGGATGAAGTGAAGTAGACTTTCTGTGTGTTGAGTTTGTTCACAGTTAGTTCAAAATTTTGGTAATCTGGTATTGATCTTCTAAATTAGTTGAGGTTTTGGGTTATTCTTGATATAGAGGTGCTCTAACATCAAGGATAACTGTTGAGAAAAGGGGAACAACAGACCCTAACCGCCTCACATGGAAGTGAGAAGCTTCTCCAAGTGAAGTTGCAAGAAGTGCAAGCAACGCATCCACACCCATGCCCATGAACAATTGCACCATGGCCAACGTCAAAAAGGAGCAAGGGAGAGCAATGCTCACACACAAGCCAACTCCAAATGCAAGTCCACACACATAGATCACCGCCTTGCACACAAGGAAGAAAGAGAGTAACAAATGACACCTTCTTCCATTAACAAAATGGAGGCCAAGGCCATGGCCAAGGGACCCCCCTTTTACAAATGAGCTCTTCCTTATATAGACAAGAAGAGAGACATATGTGAATAAAACATGTGGTCAAAAGACCACATGTGCTAAATCAAAAATAGGATCTTGATATGGTAGTGGGATTTCAAAAAAGTAACAAACTAGAGAGAGAGTGTGCATGGGGAGTTTTCTACGTGGGGAATATGGATGTGTGCAAAAAGGGGCTTTATTGATAAGGCTTCAATACCATAGTCTAAAGGAAATATAAAAAAAGGGGCTTAGGAGAATGTTCATATGGATATCCCCTAAATACAAGAAAAAAGGTATTTTCATAAGGGCTAGAGGGTGCCATTAGATGAGGAAATTGTGGGCCTGGATGAGATACGTTTTCCATTACAGGCCTGCACCTATTGAACTATTGCATTAATCATTCTTCCCCCTGTTAGATGATGTGACACTATAATTTGCAGAAATTTCTCTTGATGAATAGAAGGTTTTTTAACCCTTGACCAAGCGTGTCTACTTAGCAAAGAATACAACTAAATATTGTGCTCACTTTCTGCTCAGTGGTTGTGCACATAACTAAACGATTATGATTAAGTGCTTGTGACATGGCAAAATGTAAGTCATAGGGACCCCTACTTGGGTTCTTGTTACTTTAATTGCCGGATTGCAGGAATTGCTAGCTCTCCATGTGGACTAGTCTCTGGAAGAACCATCCTATAGGATTTGGTGTCCCTTGATGTGGAAACTAAAATTGACATGAATGTTTATCTCGTTACAGGATGCAGTCTACTTGCTCTTTTTAATGTCATTTCAGGTTTTGGAGCCTCTGGAGAAGGCATTTCCAGCCTAAGAAAATACTGCACGGAAGGAGGAATGCTGGGCTGACTGCCCCCCAAGGGGATTGTGTCGCTCAGGTTGAAGATTGAAGATTTGTAGCTTGAAGCTTTGAAGATTGAAGATTTGCAGATTAAAGTAAAGACTGAAGAATTGCAGATTTTGAAAGACTTGAAGATTTCCTGACTTGAAAGACTCTACCTTGGGTCGGTTCAGTTATGTTAGTTCTTCTCTTAGCTTTGTTGAGGACGACAAAGTCTAGGAGGAGGAGGGTGCAATTACTAGTCACAAGGCTAAGATGATGACTAGATCAGACACATCTGGAATGTGAGCCATCATTAACAAGAGAGCATCTAATAGGAGTCAAGAGGGATGAATGCTAAATTCTTTATGTGTTGGTCTTACAATGTATTTGTAAAACCAGAGAATTACTTCTGGCAAAAAACAATCAATTAATCCGTGACTTCACCCTTGATTCAGGTCTAAAGAATTTCAATCTCCTATGTGCATGTTCACATTAATAAGGAATAGAATGTAGCAAGAGTTGTGTACTCTTGGACTTGATTCCTGTCAGTGGGTCAATGGATACAGAACATCAAGCAACATTCATACTATATCTGAGAAAGTCTAAACCCACACACGTTTCCAGTAGCTTTGCTAATTCAAGACAAATTCGACAAATCCTTCAGATTTTGTGCCTAAAATATTGAACAGTCACTCTCCTGGAGCAAGCACAACATTCACACATCAACCCTATAAAATCATGAATTTACTTTCAAACATATTGATCATATGCAACCACACAAACATATGGAGGAAGAGAAGCAATTTGATCCATCTCCAAGAAAATTCACAAGACCAGGAAGCACCATCCTCTTTCTTTCAAACCTGCAAGCTTTCCATTTAAGAAGAAGATCATATTGATGAGTGCACAGCTATGAGGTGGTTTAAAGGAGTCAGCAGTTTTCATATCCAACATGTATATCACTCCTTGGTAGGGCACCAAAACCTGCATCTCCAAGTTTTAGCAAAGAACATAGATGGCACTTGAAACCAAACATCAAAAAGCTATAAGATGGGAGCCGCCAATCTGAACACCACAATGTCTAAATCAAAAAATAGTTAATCATTCTTGACTAAAGATAGGAGAACAATCAGAATGAGCAAGAAAACATTGGGCTACAACTTTATTCTTGTTCCTGCACTCCAAAAAGAAAATGCCTAACAAGAACTTATAATTCTTTGTCTTCTACATGCTCTTTTTTACTCACAATCTCCTTGACTTATGGTTTTGATCAGGAGGCATGAAAAGTGGACATATACACCCTATGAATAGCATGTAAGTATAGATGATCATGTGAAAAAACTGCATAAAATATTTATGTAAAGAATGATCAGTTAAAAAGACATTCAAATCTTGATGAGCCAACTCCACCATCTTAGGTGATAGAATGAACCATGTTGATGCTTTGTGAGTAGTGCAGACCTTGCAATGTCTCTATCATGTACCTCAGGCCAATTATATTCATGAGTGCTCAAGGATGAGCATTCTAGAAGTCTTGGGTAGTTGCAACATATATTTCACAAATCACAGATACTCAAAAATCCCATAACATCCTTGGTCAAATGAAGAACAATACAAGCACCATGGGAGAACTTGCGCACCTCAAGCCAATTAGGCCTACCAACTCGTTATGGAGGTGGAGCACTTTAACATGAAGTATCATCAAGATTCATGCAATGAGCTGTAACACTTCATATGTCCTTGGTCGAAAAATTTTCAAGTGCAGAAACAAAGACATTGATTTAACTTCAATCACCAACCTGGAATTAAAACATCCTTTATGCACGGAGAGTCAAGAGAAGAATATTCATTAGGAGTCACATTGTGCATGGTCACATGGCATTAGTCTCACCTTTCTCGTAGCTTGCTCCACCAACTAAGACAGATATCAAAAAGTCCTATTTGATTAAAGAGAGGGATCGAGGTGTTCTATCTAATTGAGTAGCAGCAAAACACCACACCATTAATGGCCCCCCCCTTTACCCCAACATATAAGCGACATACAAACACCTCATTAACAGCTAAAACTCCAGTTTTTTGGACCCAAAAACAGATTAGATCTTGGACATATGTTGCAACATGATTGCAAAAATGTCTCATATTGCTCGAAAGAGAGAGAGCATTCGTGTGAGCTGTAACTGGCAAGGATTTCATGCTATTCAAAGGAAAGAAAGGATGCATTTAGAACATCTTTGAATAGTTCCTTCATCTAAAAATAGTGCAACACTTCAATGCAATTTCATCGAAGGTAGTCAAGAGATTCATGCACCAACGAAGCCCATATTATCTTTGAAAAGAAAATCACAATGTCATACAACAAGGATGTACTATAAATGATAGTCGTCATTAAGCCAAGTGCCAAACATATTAGAAATCGTTAGCAACCAAGCACATCTCATAGTTAACATCACACCAAGTCGATAGTTGTGCTATTTCTCCGTTTCTCTAAGTGGTAGTGACAAGAAGCCATGAGTCGAGAGTAAGCAAAAAGTCTAGAGAACATGGTGGCCCAAGAGAATTTCTCGGAGGACATCATAGTAGAGAATCCCTAGGAAAACTCATTCTTTATGAGGGCTATGAGGAATCAAATCTCAACCGATGGGTCTTGAGTTTAAGGAAAAGTTGTTTACGTGAACCATGTGAACCATAGAGATTAAGGGGAATTCCAACAGCGCCGAATCCGAAACCCAGACCTCCAAACCCAAGTCATGACCATTGTATGTAAAGTAACCATGATTCAAGCATTTGAAGCACATCACACTGAAAAGATTAGAACAAAGAACATCTAACCATGATCAATATCAATAGAATATACACACACACTACAAGAACCAATGTGATGCTTGAATGGACAAAGTGCGACATTACTTGGTGACCGACAAACTACGCATCATTATTGATTCATGAGAAAAAACGACATCGCATTATGAATGGAAATAAGGATCATGGTTGCCAAGTGAAGAACAAACCCCGCACACAGGTCTTCAAGCAATAGAGAAGGAGAGAATCGTACAGATACTCCTTAGTTTTCAAATGTCAGGATTAGAAAGAAGGAGAAAACAGCCATTTCACCGACAACGTGGGATACAAAAAACAAGTATAGGGCCAGCCTTTCCGATAGAACCAGCATAAGAAATCATAAGGGACAACTGAAGCTTAGTCCGGAAGTGATGATGGAAGTCGTGCATCCATTTTACCCCAACAACTACATGTTTTGCACGCCTCAAGCAGTCAAGGAGCACCAAGTTCAACCCACCATAGCTTCGCACCACGTCTCAGAGATGAAAAACAAACGATTGCAAAGCTCATACATGCAGCGACATGACCAGGTGCAACGTACAACATGATTGTTAATGGTAAATAACATACAGCATAGCTGGATGCCAAAAGAGGAGATCGATTGTGGGAGACAAATTTGAGCAATCGTGCACATCGGGGGGCAAAGGCTCAGACTTGCATAATCCTTCGTAAAGAGTCAGTAGTTAAGTGCACAACCAGATCTGCACCATGCAACAGAGACATTCGTTGTGTAACAGATATGGAGCGGCAAAAGCTAAGTCCAACACAGAGAAGAGGGAACACGAAGCTCCCGTCTGCGAAGTAAAGAAGCACAAGGGGACCGAGGCTCAACCCATCTTCTGTTGCTTGCAGAGAGAAGTCATGGCGCAGCCTTCCCCCTACCTCCATGGCAAATGTGATGCAGAGGGGGAGACACAGAGTCTCAACTTCATGAAGTAGACGTAGAAACGAAGCAGACAACACTGAATCCTACAGCAACGTTATTGTTGCCTACAATTTCAAAAAGATGAGAGGGGTGGAGAGCATATTCTCCCCCTCACTTACGTGACCGCCGCCTCAAAGAGAGAGAGGATTGAGGGGTACTGCCCACTTTAACTACTCTTTAATGTGGTAGGTGGTAAAGACCCTCCCAAAGAAATGTGTGGCCATATCATAACCCTTCGGATTCTAACGTCATTCATTACTCATTTAGAGTGAGAGAGAGGGAAATAAAATAGTACTTCTTCAATTTTAAAACGCCTTCGAATGACCTCCAAACTCACCTATGCACTAGAGAGCTAAAGTCCCTTTAAATCAAGAAACTAAATATCCAAAAATTTTGCAAGTGACGATTTTATGCACGAGTAAGTGGAAAATTTCAATCTTGAAGACAGGGAGGGGTTAGAGAGGTAGTATCCATTCCTCTATTCAAGGACATCACTGAAAACAAGAAATGGAAGAGAGGGTGATGCTTGAGTGAGTGTGTGGGAGACTGTGTGTATGTGAGAGGGAAAAAGAGAGAGAAGGGGGTTAGGGGGTGTTTTTGTGCTTCAAACAAAAATAAAAAACTAACTACTCAAAAATTAACAAATGAGAGGTACCCTTGACCAACCGAAGGCCACAAGTATTCATCCTCCTCCAAGTGTCAAGGTGCATCTCACGAAATATGGACACGCAAACTTGGAAAAACCAACGGCTAAAGGCTGACGTCCCTGGCAACGGCGCCAAAATGTTGAGAAAAGGGGAACAACAGACCCTAACTGCCTCACATGGAAGTGAGAAGCTTCTCAAGTGAAGTTGCAAGAAGTGCAAGCAACGCATCCACACCCATGCCCATGAACAATGGCACCATGGCCAACGTCAAAAAGGAGCAAGGGAGACCAATGCTCACACACAAGCCAACTCCAAATGCAAGTGCACACACATAGATCATCGCCTTGCACACAAGGAAGAAAGAGAGTAACAAATGACACCTTCTTCCATTAACAAAATGGAGGCCAAGGCCATGGCCAAGGGACCCCCCTTTTACAAATGAGCTCTTCCTTATATAGACAAGAAGAGAGGCATATGTGAATAAAACATGTGGTCAAAAGACCACATGTGCTAAATCAAAAATAGGATCTTGATATGGTAGTGGGATTTCAAAAAAGTAACAAACTAGAGAGAAAGTGCGCGTGGGGAGTTTTCTACGTGGGGAATATGGATGTGTGCAAAAAGGGGCTTTATTGATAAGGCTTCAATACCATAGTCTAAGGAAATATCAAAAAAGGGGCTTAGGAGAGTGTTCATATGGATATCCCCTAAATACAAGAAAAAAGGTATTTTCATAAGGGCTAGAGGGTGCCATTACATGAGGAAATTGTGGGCAACCCTTATAACAACAATAACTTATTCTTTTCGAGATTAACACTCTCCATCAGTGGTATCAGAGCAGGAATTATCAAAATTGAAGAAAGGAGGACCTCGACTGTTGTAGCTACATAGGAATCAACCTTTGAAGATTCAAAAGGTGAAATTTTGAAGTAAAAACTAGAGAAGGAAGCATGAAGCTATCAAGAAGATCAAAAGGAACTACATTCGAAGTAAAGTTACACTTATTCCTCACAAAGCTTGAAGAATGTTATACACAGGTGAAGAAAAGATGGGAGATTCTCTTCAGAGAGAGAAATTGGATAGAGAAAACTAGCATGCTTGGTCCATGAGGATGGAAGCTCATCTTATGAGCAAAGATTTGATAGGATACATTACAAGTGAAGAAGAAAAACCAGAATTTAAAGATACTAGTGTTCCAACTGGGGAGGAGCTCACTGATTTGAAGATATGGATGAAGAAGGATGCTCAAGCAAGGAGCATTATCTAGATGGGAGCCAATGACTACTTGCTACCTCATATTAGAGGACTTGAAAGTGCAAGTGATATATGGAATTCTTTGGAGGAGCATTTCCAAAACACTACAAAGTCAAGGAAGGCATCTTTATGGGCAGAGTTTACAACATTCAAGAAGAAGGATTCTCAATCCATTTATGATTATGTAACAAGGATGAAGGACATTGCTGATGCATTAGGAGCAGTTGATAAAGATATTGAAGAGGATAAATTGGTAAGGTAGATCCTCACAGGTTTGAGAGGAGATGAGAAATGGAAGCCATTCATTTTATCTACTCAATTTTCACTAGATCATTTTACTCTTGATTTGAATCAGTTGCTAGGACATATGCTAACCTTTGAGCAAGATGCCAAAGGTGATGTTGATAAGAGTACAGGTCAAGCAATGTAATCAAAGGACAAGAAGAAGTTTAACAAATGCAAGCAACAATTGAATGAAGAAGAAGGTACAACTAGCCAAGCTAACTTCCTAAGAGGAAGAGGAGGTGGCAAAGGAAGAGGTAAAGGCAGAATCTATAAAGATGGAGTCAAAGCTTGCTGGATTTGTGGTAAGACTAATATTTAGCTCATGAATGTTGGTATAATAATGAGAATAATGGAGGATATAATTAGAACTTGAATTCAAGAGCAAGAGGTGGTAGAAACCAAAGAGGTAATTTCAGAGGTAGAGGTAGTAGAGGTTACTTTGGAAGAAATGCAAGTAGAGGTTTCCAAAGTCAATCCTACAACAATACCTGCTACAATTGTGTGTCATATCGGAAGGAGGATTCAATCTTGATTATGAATGCAACTTGTGAAACACAAAGTGAAGACCAAAGAGTCTTCTACATTGACTCAGGGTGTAGCAATCACCTGAGTGGCAATATAGCTTTGATGACTAATTTGGAGAATAAGGTAACAAATCATGTAGTTCAAACAGGTGATAATACAAAGCATAATGTGAAATCAATTCGATCAATGAAGGCTAAGCATGGGAGCACTCTTCAGAGTAAGGTTTTGTATGTTCTTACAATTCCAAAGAATCTGATAAGTGTAGGGAAAATTGTTGAGAAAGGTTATGAAGTAAGGTTCACTAATGATGGAGTTTTTTTGGAAGACCCTATCAATGGGTATAGACAAATTGCTTCAGGACAAAAGGAAGGAAGGCTATTCACATTGAAGATTCAAGGCAATGTTGGTCATGCCTTGTTCACTTATGGAGGACATAAGATCTCTGAGTTAGATCTTTGGCATAAAAGGCTTGGACATTTCAATGAAAGAGGTATTAAGGATATGGTTAACAATGGTTCAGTGCTTGGATTACCTAATGTTGTAGATCAACATATGACATATAGATGTGAGGCATGTCAATTAGGTAAGGCTCATAAGCAATCATATACTAAACATGGTTTCATGTATTCAGAGAAGCTTGAGTTGGTACACACAGATGTGTGTTCGAGATACTATGTGATTTATGTTGATGATGCTACCAAGTTGATCACCATATATGTGATGAAAGATGAATAAGAGGTGTTCAATACATTTAAACATTATCATGTGTATGCAGAGAGAATCACAGGGAAAAAGTTGAAGAGACTAAGGTCAGATGGAGGAGGAGAGTATTTCTCTAGTGAATTCAGTGATTACTTATGGAATGCAGGTATAAAAAGGGAAGTTACTTGTAGGTACTCTCCTCAACAAAACGGTGTACCAGAAAGGAGAAATAGAACTCTTTTTGAGTTTGCAAGGTCAATGATGAAAGAGAAAAATTGTCCAAATTAATTGTGGGTTGAGGCTGTAAATACAGCCACATACTTGGTTAATAGGTTACCATGTAAAGCTTTGCAAGGTATGACATCATATGAAGCTTGGTGGGGTAAGGGACCTACCTTTGATCATTGCAAAGTATTTGGATGTTTGGTTTATGCATATGTGCCATCTCAATTGAGGCATAAATTGGAACCTAAAGGTGAAAATTATGTGTTCATTGGTCATTATGATAAGCAGATGGGTCATAGGTTGTGGAGTCCATCCACAAAATAATTCCTTGTATCAAAGGATGTTACATTGATGAGCAAAGTACTTGGTATGCAGGTACAAGTAACATTAATGCAGGAGATGACGAAACCTTGAATCAGAAGAAGGTAAATCAAAGGTTCAAATATTTAATGAAGAAGAGAATAATGAAGCACAAGTTGAAGTTGAAGAAGTGCCAAAGTTTGATCCAGAATGTGATGAACCAGAAACTTCAAGAAGTGGAGAACTCAGAAGGTCATCAAGGCATAAATGGCAACCTACAAGGTATAGCTATGACACTTCTTTTTTTAGTAGTAAAGATTATGCTAACATGGTGAAAGTAGAGGAAGACCCCTTTACATATGAAGAGACAAAAGGTAAGGAAAATTGGGAGAAAGCTATGCACGAAGAGTATGATGCATTGATGGAAAATGTGACATGGGATTTGGTTCCTAAACCAAATAGTCAAAAGATCATTGGATGCAAATGGGTCTACAAAACAAAGAGGTTTGCAGATGGAAGTGTGTCGAGGTATAAAGCTAGACTTGTTGTGAAAGAGTATGCTCAGACATATGGTATAGATTATGATGAGACTTATAGTCCTATGGCAAAGATGACAACCATACGGACACATAGCCATTACTGCATGTAAAGGTTGGAAAGTATGTCAATTAGATGTGAAGAATGCTTTTCTTTATGGTTATATTTCAGATGATGTTTTCATGGAGCAACCAGAAGGGTTCAAAGATAGAAGGTATCCAGATTATGTATGTAAGCTCAAGAGAGCTTTGCATGGTTTGAAGCAGGCCCCAAGGGCATGGAATTATAGACTTGTGAAGTTCTTGAAGGAACTTGGTTTTCAAGTGTCTAAAGCAGATAGTAGCTTGCTTGTTAAAGCAAGTGATGATGGGTTCATTTACATGTTCTTGTTGGACCATTTCGTGTTCCTTTCTATCACATGGTTTTTAGCTTGTTGGCTTCCCTCCAAAAAGCAATTGAATCAGATAATTGCCCTATCTAGGAGATTCTTTTAGGGAGGTAATGATCAAGTGAATAAAATCCCCAAGGCATCTTGGACCACTTGTTATCTGCCCAAGGTAGGAGGGGGCCTTGTAATTTTTGCTAAATGGATTTATAGATCTTTGCCTAATTATGATGCTTGGTCTTCCCTTTTGCTCAAGAACACTCAAGCTTTCCATTTGAAAGGCTACAAAGCATGGAAAACCAACTCTTTATGGGATATTGTAATCCCCCCCCCCTCGATATTTGTTCTTGTAGATTCTAGAATGCTTGGATGGTAGTTAAGAATACTTTTTCTCCAAATGATAAGTTGGCTAACAATAGTGTACGTAGGAATCTCCTTGGAGTGGGTGGTCGTCTCTCTAGAATGGGACCTCACAATCGATCAAGGAGCACAAATGTTTTAGAGCACGATTCTAGAAATGGAAAGTCTTTATGGAGGATGGAGTACTGAAGCTTGACTCATTCTTTAGATCTCTGACTAATCTATCCTCTACTTGTCAACAGGTCATGTGTACCCGAAAGCTAATCTTGGAGAGAATATTGGAAAGTTGTTTCAAGAAGGACATAAAGCTCGAAGACATAGCTGAAGGAAAGTGGAATTCTTTCAAGAAGAACAAAGGCTCTATGGCCAAAATTATTGGCAAGCTCAACCATATATGGAAGATCAACTGGCCATAGTGCAATATAAGTATAGCTTTATCAGTGTTTGTGCATTCCCATTGAATATCAAACACTCATTTTTACAAGGGAAAATTCTCCATAATGGGTTGTGGCTTGACAACAAGGTCAAGAAGCTTAATATCAATGAGGGGCTCTGTTCTTTTTGTGACAGGCATGAGGATTCAACCCACCTGTTTGCTGAATGTCACAATGCCAAGAGATTTCGACAACTTGTCCAGTCATATCTCAATAAGTTCAATATGGGATTTTTAGGGCATTAGGAGATGATCCTTGGCTCTTGCAAGAATATGGATGTTCTTTTATGGCATATTTGGAGAGGGCATATACTCCGGCACATTCGGCTCAGTAGAAACTCTGTCATTTTAACTCTGTAAAGAAAAAAAGCATGTACTCTTTGAAGAAAACTTTGTCTAGATCTGAAATGATGTGTATCAAGGTTATTAGAGATGTCCTTGAGGAGGAGTTGCATATCCCTTCCCTTTTGTATGATTTTCATTATACGAAATGGAGAGAGTCCCTCCTAAAAATGTATGCTACAGAGAGAGGTTTATGATGGTCCGATCTTTGTATTTTTGCCCTTTGGCTTTTGTTGGGAGCCTGCCTACAAATCCGTAATACACTCTCATTAATATAATCTTCGCTCCTTGTTTCTTCAAAAACAAAAGAGCTGCTTTTACATTAACCTCAAAAAGATTCTTATTTATCATCCCCCCATGAGTTGGAGGCTGGAGCCTCGACTTGCAAAGGAGCCTCGGCCATCAACCCAATTGTCTAGGATCTTGTAACATCGTATGTTTTTTTTTTCTTTTAAAATGGAGGTTGCACAAGCGCCTACTCCCTTGAGCTATAACTTTGAAAGAATAGCTGTACAGGTGAATGGGCATAGTACCCACCGCACTCCCCGTATCCCACAAAGAAAGGGTTAGACAAGACTACAATTAATTTCAACTGATTTATAGTAGTTAAAGCCATTACATGTAAGAAAAGACCAAAATAATTAAATTAATGTAAGAGAGTTACAAACGTCCTTGTCCTTGTGAGCTTTCCTAGTGTTTTTTTTTTAATAAAGGAAGTTCGGCCTTAGCCTATTCCCCCAGACTTTTAATTAAAATAAAGAAAAGTTACAAGTGAATGGGACTAGAGCCCATGGGACCCCCCAAATCCCACAATGCAGGGGAGGAGTATGGCAAGCTAGAGGGCATTACAAATGAGGCGGATAAATCTATTATCTCCCTCATGTGGGACCCATTTGGGTTTCAACTTGTTGTTTTCGAGGAGATAAATACAGTGATGTCTACACAGTGGAGATCTCTTATCTCGGGAGATTCTTTTACCTAGAAGAAACAAGGATTTCTCGATCGACCATTCCTTAGGAGTTTGGCCAAAATTGACAGCACATCGCTCCCTCCAAATCTTCCAAAGAGTCTCACCCCTGATTGCATTCCATAGCCTCGATGAGCAGCTGACCACCTCACCCAACAGTGCCTTTTGCCAATTGATTTGGTTCGTGAGTCTCAATACCCATGTCACGTAATGCCAGATAACACGAGACTTGGGGCAATCTAAGAACAAGTGAGCCAAATCTTCGATGCATCGATGGCAATGCTTGCACCATGGTGGCACACCATAGATTTTGTTAGCCCTTGCATTGGACCAGATTCCCTTATGCAAGATCTGCCACATGAGAACGGACTTTTTGATCTCAATTAGGAGGTGCCAAATAGACATGAACTTTAGTTCCCATCGAAGTTTGGTCCAAGAAAGGCACCACCTCTTGTTAAGGGTGTGACGAACATCTAAATTCTCTTTGAAGTTGGGAATTTTGGATATTTTCTTACCATTGCTCCAATTGAGGCCCTCCACGCAAGGAAGATCCTGTCCGTAGAGAAGGCAGGTAGTTGAGCGGTCCCATGCTAAACACCTGCCTTGAAGAAGAGTCCATTCCTTGAGGATAAATCTATGTCTCGGGTCTAAGTCTTCGAACCTAATCCACTGGCTGGTCTCTTGTTTCTAGAGTGGTTTCCACTGTTTGAACCCCTTGTTCCATAACCGCTTTGCAGTTTGGAGGTTCCAAGGCTCCACCCCCCTAATGCCACTAATCAGGAACCAGATAGAGTCATTTTGTCTTATCCCAGCCACCCACTTCCACTCACCACTGATTCTGATGAATTGTTTGGCCTTGTTCCAACTCTTCCATAAAGAACACACGAGGTTAGATCCTTTAGGGGACACCAGATGGGGGGAGAACAAAAGCGTGAGAATCCCTATGTCCTTCCAACCAGGATGGCCAACTAAGGTAAGGTCTTCCATGTTTCTGAAGATCAATTTAGCCCCAGAGGACTCACTATTGCTTCAAGCCTTGATAAGCCATTGTGTCGTCAGCTTGTCAACCAACCCAACGATATCCAAAATACCCAAGCCCCCTGAGTCTTTCGAGCTAATGCAAGTTTCCCATTTGATTTTGGGAATCCCCCTCCTGTTGGGGTCCCCGTCCAAAGGAAGTTTCTATAGATTCTTTCCACTTTGGCCAACTCTTTCTCCTTAGGTCTCCAACATGAGATGCAGTAAATAGTCGTTGAAAGCATAAATGTGTTAACAACCATAGCACGTCCTGCCAAGTTGACTTGCATACCTTTCCAATGATTTAGTTTGCTATCTAGCTTGGCAAGCACCGAGTTCCATCGTTGGTCCATTGTGATGTCGAAGCCCATCGGAATGCCAAGGAGACGGAAGACTTGACCTCTAGGGATAACTTGACACTCCTGATCTAACAACTATTGGGGTGGAGGTCCACGGATTGCTCTGAAACCAGTTTTAACATGGTTGATTTTTGAACCTGACACCACACAAAAGGCATCGAGGAAACTCTAGAACACCTCAATGCTGTTCATATCATTATGTACAAAGGCATTCATGTCACCGGCAAAGAGTCTAGCAATCATTTGGTCATGATTTAGAGGTAGGGAAAGACCCTTGAGATTGCCAGAGTCCATGTGATGCTTTAATAGGCGACTGAGGCTGTTCGAGGCGATAGCGAAGAGTAGTGGAGCTAGAGGGCAACCTTGCCTGATAGATCTTTTTAAATGTATGGGCTCAGAGAGCTTACCGTTGATATTTATTCTAGTTGAAGCATTTCCAAGAAAGTGGAAACGATCTTCGTGAACTTTTGACTGCATCCAAGGTCTTTCAGTGATTGAAGAATAAAGTCCCATTCCAATTTGTCATACGCTTTGTCGAAGTCGATCTTAATGAATACCAGATCTTGTGTAGACTCCTAAGCAAACGTGAGGCCTTCCCAAATATCGACAATTGCTTCAAGTATAGATCTACCTTTGATCAAACCTTTCTGATCCTCACAAAGCCATGACTTTAAATGACAAGAGATTCTGTTGGTGATAACTTTGGAAATTATCTTGTATCAAGTTTGGAGCATGGTAATCGGCCGCCATTTTTCAATTTTGTTCTTATCTCCTTTTTTGTGAATTAACTTGATGACACCGTTATTAAGACACTCAAGGAGGGCGCTGAAGGAGAGAGCCTCTTGCCACACCATACGCAGTGGGGTGGCCACCTCATACTTGAAGGACTTGAAAAACTCGTTGGTGAGGCCATCAGGACCCAGACTTTTCCCATTGGG
The DNA here is from genome assembly GCA_020310875.1 of Ceratopteris richardii. Classification (NCBI taxonomy): domain Eukaryota; kingdom Viridiplantae; phylum Streptophyta; class Polypodiopsida; order Polypodiales; family Pteridaceae; genus Ceratopteris; species Ceratopteris richardii. Next base: position 59,297,078 of record CM035408.1, on the reverse strand, counting down.
AAGAGCATCAATAACCTCGATAATTTTGTTCTCCGAAATGTTAGCATCCAACAGAGAGTTCATGTTCTGTGGGATTCTAGATTGAGAAACCCTTGAGATGGTTGCCATGGAGTCATGCCTGTGTGGGGAAAGAGGAGCCGAGACCCCGAGAAGATGGGTAAAGTGCTCAACGATGATAGATATGTTCTCAACTTCTGTGCTACATTCGATCCCATTGTTATCGACCAAGAAGGGGATAGATTCCCTAGCCTGTTTCTTTTTGAGGATGTTACACATCTCTTTTGATGGTTTGTCGGCCTTCCCCACCCACCAATCTTTGAAGAATATTTGAACATTTTTCCTTTGAACCTCCTCATCGAATCTTAGTCTTCCCCTGATTTTCAAAAGACCTTTTTGGCATTGCAAGTTACCTTTGTTCACTTCTTCTTCAAGACGTGAGAGCCTCCGGTACACCATTTCTCTTCTTTTTTTCGGATATCTCTTATAGCCTTATGAGTCCTGATCAAAATTTGTCGAGTCCTTTCCACCACATTTCTCCAACACTTAGCTGGTTCATTACAATTGGCAAAGGCTTCCACCCACACTGCGGAAATTTCTTGGTGGACAGAGGGGAGGGAAAAGGATGTCTGACAAGCATGAAACCAAGGAGCTTTCCGGAGCATGGGAATCGATTTGAAAGAAAGAGTAATTGGGTAGTGGTCTGAGATAGTCAAGTCCATGTGTTGGGAAATCGAAGGAATACCCCACTAGAGGATGGTGTTTTGGTAGATGTAACATCTATCAAGCCTTGCTTTCCTCAGAGATCCCCCAATTGGAGATTTGATGAGGAGAACCCCTTCATGTCTTTCACCTTGACCAGGTCGAGATGGAGCTTGATTTATCCCATAACTCTTTCTTCCAACCGTCAATAAATTTCCCCTTGTTTTCCCATCGATCCTCAGGAAACTCCACCATGTTGAAGTCCCCACAAATCAAAACATTGTGTGAGAGGGCATCCAGGGAAGCCCACGTATCGATTCGGTCCGCTTCTCCATTAGGGGCATAAATTGAGACCACAGTGAATTGACTAGGGAACCCGAAAGAGCAGCAATTCAACGATGATTCCGATCTTGATCACAAGTCGAGGTCAATCTGTCGGACCAGGAGTGACTAATACCAATCGTAGTGCCCCCACCCCCCTAGGGTGCGAAGTGGAGAACCAAAGGTGATTTGGAGAAATGCATTTGAGCCGTTTCTGAAGATCCTCTGCGTCGATTTTAATCTCTTGTAAGCAGATAAATTTGGGGTTGAGGCAATTGTCTTTGAACCACTAGCCAAGAATCGCCACTCTTGAGGGGTCAAAAAAACCCCTGACGTTTAGCGATGTGAATTTCATTATTGATGGTTGCCCTCTTTGAAGGGAGGGACCCAATCTTTTTTTTTCTTGTGATCTTCTTTTTTCCTCTAGCTTCTTGACTTAGGATCCTACTCTTGAGGGGACTCTTCCAGGGCATGCCCGACGGTTGTTTCCCTTTAAGCTTTGACTTTTGTTGCGGTAAACTTGGCATGCAAATCGGAAGAGTAGGACCAAGGAAGGAGCTTTCACTGTCTGGATTGTCTTCATTGCTAGTAGTGAAGCCTTCCTCTTTACTCGTGGTGTAACCTTCCTGGTTGTCTTCTTTGTTGGTAGAGCACCCAAGGGTATTATCAGCGAGGTCTTCATCAAAATTGTTATCCCCTGGGAAGTCGACCTCATTAATCTCCTTTTCTAGGTTACAATACATGTTATTCGAAGGAGCAATTGTCGTAACGTTCCTTGCTACTGATCTTCGAGGGCTAACTTTCCTCCTACGTCTTACTTCAATGAATCCTTCTGAATCTGTCGCTGCAACACGAGTTCCCTCTTCTTCCATCAGGGGAGGATGATCTCGAGTGTCAACTTGAGGGAAAGGATCCAGGATCCCATCTGGTTTAAGCTTGTTTTTATTGGTACTTTGCTTCAAGGGGCAATCTTTGATCCTATGACCTTGGTGCCTACAGTTTTCTTAGTGTTTGTAATTGTTCCACATGAGACAATTGAACATCGCAGCTTTTTATGTAGGACTCAATAAAAAAAACTTCACATTCAACGCCATCGCCATAAGAGGGACCAATGCGCCATTGATAAGCTGCCAGGTGGCGTAAGCTGCCCCATCGCCATCCCCATAAGTTGCGCCAATAGGATCGCGATTCGCCAGATTAAGTGTACCGACAATTTTCAGACGTGGCTGACGCTAGCCACTGCAGCCAACAGCAGGCGTCCTTCTGAATAAAAAAGCAATCGTCTCATCTCATAAATATCTCGGGAGCCGTTTATTAAAAAATATATATATCTCGGGAGCCGTTTATGGGGAATTGCGTTTTTTTGGTTGCCACTTGCTTTTTATGGTTGTAGTTCGTTGTCTGATTGTCTGCGTTCTATCCTATCCTTCAGTGATGCTTTATCCAGAATGCCCGCATTCATGATCCTTATCAGTAGATCGAAATGCCAGCTTTTTCCGTGCTGGCAAATTTGTAACCTTTTTTTTTTTTGACAGAACAAATAAAGAAATGCATTGATAGGCAATGTTACATTCTCCGATATTTTGTATCTGTGGATATTTTGTATCTATGACTGTTTTTTTTTTAGCAAACGAAAAAATGTATTAATGATGGTATGTGTTAATGTACAAAGAACAAGATCCCACAAAGAGGAGATCTGCAATCAAGCATACAACAAAAGGCAAGATCCCACAAAGAGGAGATCTGCAATCAAACATACAACAAAAGGAAACAAATACAGCAATAGAGCTGAGGTCATCATATACAGTTGAATATCATGTCAAATCTATTACTAGAGTACAATGAAAGGAAATAATTCCTCCATTGACTGGGAGGAGTGCTTTCCTGGCATACATAACATAGATAACAGTTTGTCACAAAAAAGCATAGATAACATCATTAATGCCAATTTTCCTGGCAGATCACACCAAATTCCATTATGTATGATAAGCTACAGAAGAAAGGATTGCTTGATGTTGACGGGGAAGGTCGAGAGACAAAGAAATCTGTGTTTCCACTCATTGGCATTCCAAAGCAAAGCCCATCTTTTGTTCAATTTATGGACAATTTTGTGAACAGTGCGTCTGTTTCTCTTGAACCTTCTTAACATATTTTGAGCAACAACAACAACAACAACCAAAGAAACACGTCTGTAGGAAGTACATTGCTGAAGTCTATTGTGAAGCAGTTCTTTATACTCCAACAGCACCTGGAGACAAGAAGAAGATAAATAAGTAAAACCCGAAATAGCAGTATCCTGTATGACCTCACCATTAATAGTAAGATGTCTTGTATAATTGTTGGTGCTTGTATATCCTTCTAAAAGTTTTGTGTTTTGAGACCTTCTGGTAGTCTTCTCACCTCTCCATGGCCTTAACTTTGTATGAGCTTTTAACACATGTGTTGTAACCTGTCAGCTCTCTTTGCAAATAGACAAATTTTGAAGATACACAAAATCAAGGGTCGGGGATAATCATGATGACAAAGACAATCATTAGCATTTGCATGCAAAAGAAATTGTCCTCCAATCGGCTAGATTCCCTTTAAACACCACTTCTATGAACTAATTTAATGATTGTGGCGCGCAAGTAGAGAAAGTGCCTTTCGCAATAGCTTCCTTCTAGATCAAGATAATAAAATGGTTGATAGTCCACGTCGTGTAGGTGGGTTGGTCTAGCACTTGTCTCTTGAAGTGGACATCCTGTATTCATCCTCTCAGGCTCGACATGTAATAGCTTTGGTTTGTTTAAACCAGTTGTAACCGTGTTTAGCTCTTGCTTTGTGGCATACAAAGTCCCCATGAGTACTATCCCCATTCACCTATACAAATGTACTTTCAAAGTGAAAGTAGAGGGCATATATGCCTCCCGAATCTCCATTTAAAAAATAAAATAAAATAAAAATAAAATGATTGATTAAACCTTCATAACTTTCAAGATTTTATTTGATATGTCATCAATTCTGGGAGCCTTATTAGAATTAAGTATACCAATGGTTTTTTTATTTCACCGGAAAAAAACGGATATCCATAGTTTGAGCTAGGATAGGAGTAAATTTCTTTCTCCTCATTTGGATAATAGTAGTTTTGGTTTTCGAAAGATATCTCTCCATTACATGTATGAGAGAAAATCTGGTGAAATAACACTTCATCCTTTAAGTTTTTCACGATTGATTGAATTATCTTCCTTCTTATCTCTAACATTGGCCTTGTTTTTCAAATAAATCAGTAGCTTTGACTAAGATTAAGAACGTGCATACTCCTTGATAACACTTAAAATTTCCAAAAGGATACAATCGATTTGAAAATGGAAGACATCAATGTGTTGCTAACCCGATTTATACATATGCTTGTAAAAAAAAAAGACCCTAAAAAATTGTCTTATGGCCAAATACGAAGATCGAATTTTCAACCCTAATTTTGATTTTCGAGTACTTGTGCATAATGCCGTAGTTTGCAACTCTCTCTACCTATGTGCAGAGAAGTTCACAAAGTAGATTGTTTCTTCCAGTTCACTTTCGGTGAAAAAAAATTGAGACTTCGGCACACATTAAAGACAATATAAGAAGAAAATGGTGCTTGAATTTGACAAAATTGAATATAATGAAAGTGCAAACTCTCCACTACAAGTAAATAAAATTTGATAGATGACTTCCTAGCTACACATCTAGATAGAGGAGCCCAAATTTCATAGAGACTTAACTATGAAAGTGGGCTTGCTTGTTGGATTTCAATACACTAAGAACCACATAACTGCAATGCAACGAACTTAGTGGTTTATGCACACGTGATGCATTGGTGTTTAAATAGAAAATTTTCTTTTTCTACTACCTAGGAGAATAGCACCAATTAGTGCAAGTGTACTTTACTATGGTTAATGAGCTTGAATCTAAATTTGATTGATGTTGCTGGAGCATCCTAACTGATTCCATTACTTTAGATGCTATTTAGTAAATGACCAACTTGCAAATCTCATAATTGAAAGCGCTTTTTCAATTTAGGACTTGATTTTTAATGCTCTCCCTCAAGTCTCAACTTAGATCGTTCGTTCCTATGCATGTCTTGAAATTTTGAAACTTTAATCCATCCAATGCTTCAGTAAAAAGGTATGAATATCGGTATTTTGTAGTGAAATGATCTAAATTTACATCCTTTGACATGAATTCCCTAATGAAATGGGATGTATCTCTATATGATTGAATCTTGCATGGAACACAGGGCTTTTGCCTAGCATATGCGACTTAAGTTCTCACAGAAAATGGTATTTGTTTCACCTACACATCTAGATCAATAAACATCTTCTTGAGCCACATGAGCTCACATGAGACTTGTGTTAAGCCCCTAAATTCAAATTTACTTGAGGAGAGAGTGACTATGGGTTGTATCTTGGATATGTATGAGATGGTTTTCTACCCTAGAATGATGAAACATCCACTAGTGCTCCTCATATCATCTTTTGATCCTACCCAATTCATATAAAAATTAGATTATACATATAATCCATCATCGGATGGATAATAGAGCCCTTCATTCACTAATCCTTGAGGTACCCAAAAACTCTTTTGGCTGCAACAAGATGAGGGACTCTAACTTCTTGCATCAATTGAGATAATACATGAATAACATGTGCTATATCAAGACTTGTGAGTGTACAATATAAAAGGGATTGGATAGGTGACTTGTGCAAGGTCACATCTCCCATCTTTTCACCTTCACTGCAATGAAGTAAGCTTATGATCTAGGGGTTCAGCCGGTTTAGACGGATTTGAAATCAGACACTGTTTGGTCATCCATGTGTATGACCAAAGATCTCTAGTTTAGACTTATTGCATATAAGTGGTCCACTTAGCTTAGTGATTAAATCTTAAGGGTGTGAAGGAGGAGGTCTTGGGTTCAATCCCCATGGGTTACATGGAGAGAGTATTTTGCCCAAAGAGACCTAGAGCCTTCTAGAAGCATCCACTTGAGTTAACTCAAGTTAAGTGGGACACTTGGTGCACATGCAGTTACATGGCCTCACACATGGATGGTTAGTATCCACCTGCTCAAGAACACAGTCCCATGGACAGAGCTATATATAGAGGCATTTGGTTGGGAGGAGAATCATCTCTCTAGCACGTTGGTCGTAATCTTGCATTGGTGCCAGAACTTAGACAAGTTTTCATGTTTGAACAACATTTATATGAAGGAAGTTCGACATTAGCCTACTCTCTCAGACTTGAATTAAATAAAGAAAAGTACAAGAGAAGGGGACTAGTGCCCACGGGACCCCCCAAATCCCACAAAGCAGGGGAAGCTTTTATAGAGCTTAGATGGCATTACAAAGAAGGTTAATCACCCTCTCATCACCCTCATGTGGGGCCCACTTGGGTTTAAGCTTGTTATTGATCAAGAGGAGTACTTGATGATGTCTGAAGGGGGGGGGGATTTCTTACAGTTAACGATCCTTTTTCCAAGGAGGAACAATGATTTCTCAATTGACCACTCTTTGGGGGAGTCGTCGAAGTAAAAGCACATCTTTAACATTTGATGGCGTCTACTTTGCATTCATTTTATGTCCATCCTTGGCGTCTACTTTTCATTCAAATAAGTGTTCATATCTACCATGACGTCTACTTCTCATTCATTTGATGTATGGATTTATGCCATCCTTTAGTGCTGTGTGAAGAAGCAAAATAAGTGATGTTGGGTGAGGCGGTTGGCTGCTCATCAAGGCTGTGGAATGCCATCAGGGGTGAGACTCTTTGGAAAATTTGGAGGGAGCGATGTGCTGTCAATTTTGGCCAAACTCCAAAGGAATGGTCGATTGAGAAATCCCTATTTCTTCTAGGTAAAAGAATCTCCCGAGATAAGAGATCTCCACCGTTCAGACATCGCGGTATTTATCTCCTCGAAAATAACAAGTTGAAACCCAAATGGGTCCCACATGAGGGAGATGATAGATTTGTCCGCCTCATTTGTAATGCCCTCTAGCTTACCGAACTTGTCCCCTGCATTGTGGGATTTGGGGGGTCCCATGGGCACTTGTACCATTCACTTGTAACTTTTCTCCTTTATTTTAATTAAAGTCTGGGAGAATAGGCCGAGGCCAAACTTCCTAAAAAAAAAAAAATAGTGTTCATATCTACCATGAGCCAATAAACATCCACAACTTGCTGGGGAATTGATCCCACAACCTGCCATTGAACAATCGCTTTCAAAGCATTTCGCTACGCTAGTCTTTCAAACCATTTGAAATGGCTAGTTTCCCATTTTTTACCATGAAGCTCCTTCTTTGAAGAGGGAATTCTCTCCCTTTTTTCTCTGATTACGACCGCTGTCAACATGTAGACAATGAATAGATAAATGAGGGTGTCTCGATTCGAACTTAGCGACTATGACGCCGAAATGAGTAGGCATGATTGCCATGCCGCCAACTATATGAGCAGATACTATGTCAGTAATGACCTTGCTGACTCTCGTGGAGACCTTCAATAGACATCATCTTGCTCACGAGATGTACTCTGGTGTCCATATTCATAGTTGTTCTTGGATAAAATGATCTTCCTTGTTAGGAGATTATTTCCATCACCGTGAGCAAATTACTCTTTCATTTCGGTTTGGAAAACACATCGTTCTGGCAGCACATCTTGTGTACGGATATTGATATCCTGTCTCTCTTTTCGGATTGCGGTAGCAAAAGGGAGTTCTCCTAATTGATGAGTAGAATCGGGTGCCAGCAAAATCCATATCCAAGGACTCGAACCTGCGACCGGCACTTACAGAGGAACGCTTTGCTGTATCAAGGCAACCATCATGGACAGCTTCAGCAGAAGAATAGAATCTCTATCTTACTTATATAATCAGAGACTGGCAGTTTTTCATAAAAAACGAGGATCTCATGGCGAGCTTGGTCCTCATGATCGAAACTATCACCTGGCATGCATGAGGCGATTGGGATACAACCAGTGCCTCATCCATTCTCATGGCAGTACACAAAATCAAATTATTTGAATAAAATCTATTGAGGATTCAGGCAAAACTCTCCCAGGCGGGACAGGGTTGGAGTATCGGCTCTTGAGTTGGAGAAGCTTTGTAGGAGCAAGAATCCAAGCTCATGAGGGAGCTTTGAGACTTCTTTTTCAAGTCATGAAGGAGCCGGGTAATGAAGCAATCACCTATGTGCAAAGATATTGTAAGTGGAATTTCCTATTATTTTGCATGCTAAAAGAGTAGGAAATGATACATCTATGTGAGATTCAAGTAGAATAGGTATTTTAAAACGATGGAGGGGCAAAACGGATCTCAAATAAGTTAAAAAATTAAAAAATGTAAAGCAGTACCCCTCTCAAAAGGGATTATTTTTTCACTTTCAAGTGTGCTTGAGCCTCCTACTACTTAGATCTACAGGCTATAAGAGGTGCTTGCAAAGAAAAGTGACATTTGAGCTCCATTTTCCACTCATAATTTTGGAAGCAAGAAGGTGAGGTATATAGAGCGATTGTTTTGGGGAAAATGCTCAAATATGAAAACTATGTGCATGTTTACTTGCTCAAGTCATAATAAAGCTACATAATTTTTTTTTCATAAAACGACCACAAGAAACTCAAGATATTTGTTGGAGTTTGCAGTGTGTAGAAGCACATGAACAATAGAAGGAAGAAGAAGAAGCTTGGAGCACAACACAAAATACTTAATGTATTACCAAGAGAATGTACAAAGATAAGTAACCTGTTAGGGATATATGCATATATACAACCCAAGGGGAAAACCCTCCTAAAGAGGAAAAAGTTTCCCTGATGGTCCTAGTGCGTTCACACACATCACTACCAAAATTTATCAACAAATCCCCCCTAAGAGTGATGCGGTGAACAAGGAGCTGGCACTCATGTATAAGGAAGTGCCAAGCTCTGTGGAATCAATCCACAAAATGAAGTAAGCCCAAAGCTCTGCAGAAAGCTTCAAACTTCTCCCTAGGCACATTCTTTGTGAAAAGGTATGCAATGTTCTCCTATGTGGGCACATGCAAAACTGATTTCTCTAGCACAAAACCTCTCCCTAACATAATGATAGTGTCCCTCAATGTGCTTAGTGTGAGCATAGAAGACAGGGTTCCTTGCAACTATCAATGCACTCTGCTTGTTAATGGAGATGGTGGTGACAGAAGATTAACCAACACCCAAATCAGCCATAAGCCATCTGAGCCACACACACTCAATAGTCACTGTGAAAGTTACCCTATACTCAGCCTCATAGCTAGAAACACAATTGGTTGCTTCTTGCTGAACTAAGATATGCATGAGCTACCAAACGTGAAGAAAAAACCACTAATGGACACACGAGTGTCATAGAAACCAGCCTAGTTGGGGAAAAAAAGCACGTAAATCAGGCGATAGTGATCCCCCTTGGGATAAAACAATCCAAATAGTTGGCTACCACTCAAGTAGTGAAAGATAAACTTAATTGTCTACCAATGCTTGACACCTGGGCAATGCATAAACATGCTCATCTATGAGACAACAAAGTGAATACCTAGTCGAGTGTTGCATAAGTAAATCAATCATCTAACAACCTACTTATAGAGAACATCATCAAATGCAGCTCTAGCATCATGAAGGGTCAACCATAAACCTGTTTCCATAGGAGTGGCAATAGGTTTGTAGTCTTCAAAGCCAAAATGCTACAATAATGTGTCAGTGTATTTTCTTTGACACAAAGCTACTCCACCATCAACTTGCACAAATTGAATGCCCAAATAATGATGCAAATGCCCCAAATTTGACATCTCAAATGAGGCATGCAAATTAGCCTTAAAACCAGCAATATGCTTCTCATTAGGACTAGTGAGTATCCTGTCATCAACATAGAGAACAATGATCAGAAGCACATCATTTGCATGCTTTACATATACCATTTTTCATAATAGCATCATATTCTGATTGCATAGCAACCATCCAATTTTTTGAATTTTGTGGTTCATCAAACAAAACAGGCTCATTCTCGTCACAAAAACTAGAGGTATGCAAAAGAAGCACTATAAGAGCCTCAATGAGTATGATATGACAAAGATGCATCTAATTTGCTATCACACAAATTCTACACTAGCCATTTAGGCATAGTTTTTGCCTCCTCTATATCAGACCTCTCATCAACAAGTGCATCATGTAAATCTGCATTAGAAATGGAATGATCTACATCATCGTGTGGAACCTGTAAAGGCTTAGAAATTGCCTCATTTGGGCCAGCACTAGAGTGTCCTCTTGTAAAAAGAGGTAGCAAAGTGTCATACACATCTTTGGAGCTAACTCATGTCTCCTTAGTACATGAAAATAATGGTTGAATTGCATCCTCCACAAAAACAACATCACCACCAACCAAATGTGTTTATTCTATGGCTGATACAGAGGATAGCCTTTGCTTTTAGAACTGTGTCCAACAAGGATACATTTCACTACTTTATCATCCAATTTCCTATGTCATTGTTCAGGCACTAATGCATATGCGAGACATGGATTGCGACCATGCCAAGCCTCAATGGAGTGACATACTGCAATGCTTTAGTGGGACACCTATTAAGTACATATGTTGCACACATAAGAACCTCAAGCTAGAAACAATGTGGTAAAGCCTGACTCTTGACCATACACCTCACCATGAGTGACATGTTCTTCCTTTCAGCAAATCCATTTTGTTGAGGTTTATACAACACTATACACTAACGTTTTATCTTGCGTTCGACCAGAAATGCATTAAAATCAAGAGATATATATTCCCCCCATTAATCACAATGGAGGGTGCCCATTTTACATGCTAACAGATTTTCAACCAAAACAAGAAATTATTTGAAGCACGTAAACACTTCGGACTTTGCTTTCAATGGATATACCCATGCATGCCTGGAAAAATCATCAATATAATTCACAAAGTAAAGATATTTCCCAAAAGAATGTGTTTTCATAGGACCACAAACATCACTATGAACAAGGTACAATTTCTAAGTAGCTCGTATTGAACCATCTTTTGGGAAGGAGGAATGCCAAATTTTGCCGAAAATACAGCCTTCACAGACATGTTTGCCAAGTGCCTCAAGTTTAGGCAGAGAGGACACCATTTCCAATTTTTGCAAGCATAACAAACTAGAAAAATTTAGATGACGAAAGCTTTGGGGAGGTGATTGCAATCCGAGTGGATCGGGTATGGTCATGGCACACATAGAGTGTATGAAGCTAGTGAGTGTTGGAAGGTTTATGTGATCAAAATGTGAAGTTGAAGGTAAAGTTGGGTTTGGAGAGAAGAGATGTGATGATTTGGTTATGGGAATGGGAATGTATGAATGCAACATAAATCCATGAATATGAGTCATTAACAAAAGAAAACCATATTGTTAACGGCTATCAGGAATAAATTGATTATTGGGTTCTTGGGATGGTCAGGGGTCTGTATTACAGAGGCCCTATGATTATTTTCCTAGAGAAAACATTCACTACACAGAGTTACTCATCACATTACTCTGACTATCCATGGGCAACCTTGTAACTCGCAATTTCACCACCAAACTTTCTAACAACATATGGAATACATCGCCGTAATAAAATTATGAAAAATCATTAATGTAGAATAACACTATTTCTCCATCCGGGATTGACGCACAACCACAATTAAGCTTATATCCTCACCAACAAAGTATTACATATACAAAGTCACCAAAATGATTTAATACTCACAACAATAAGAGATCAATACACTAGAGATTGGTTAATTACAAGAAATAGCTAAGAATCATCGACAATGCCTTGAATATACATGGCGCGAGCTAATTTGAAAGTGTGCAAAATTTTCTTCTTTAGTGACTCTAACATCTCCTAGAGAATGTGCGGTTCTACCAAATGAGCATCTGTGCACACCGAACTGGAAGCAATGACTTGTGCTAGCAAAACTTAACTTTGGTTCTGTAAGAAAGCTTCTTGGAGATAGAAATCATTAGCCATGGTTGTGCCTCTACATAACTTGGCATCAACAATTTGTGCATCAATTGTGACAATTGTTCCTACTGAATACCAAGTTGCTTTTCGCGGCGGTCCCGCTCCTACTACTGAAACTGCATTGTCCTAAAAAAATATTGGCACTCCTTCTGAATCGCTTCAATTTCTTTCTTTAACTTAATTGTGCGATCGATTTCTGCATCAAGCACTTGACCTTTTTGGAATAGTTCTTCTCTAACTTGTCTAAGCTCTCTTTCACCTTCTTGCGCTTTGTCAGATAGTACCTTATAGGCCTGATCAAATCCTGCAAATCTGGTGCGAGTATTGGCCAACTCACAATCGAGAGCTATCATAGCATCATCTCTATCAGTCAGTGCCTTCTTGAGAAGAGCAATCTCCATGTCTTTAGCTTCGATAACATCATCCTTAGCTTTAACTTGTTCTTGTAAGAAACATTTAGTTGCTCGAGCCACCAAAATCCATAATCCACTATGCAGAATTTTCCAATACGTAAGTTCTACCAAAAAATGCCCAGCGAAAGGAGTGGAATGAGCCATGGCGATTACCGAAGAAACTTCATGTGGAGGAATACATCATAAGGGCACGCCAGATGGATCCATATAATACAATTCTCACATAATGATGCGAAATCGGCAACTATCCATAGCCAATTTACGGCGAGCTGATGTCGAAGTAGTATTTGGAGGACATCCGCTGGTTAGAAAAATCATGAGGGTCTCATAATACGAAAGTGAGACAAGTAACGCCTGGGAATCATTCTGAACTGAGTCGGTCACATAGATGGCTGGAGTGGTATCATCAATGCCATAGGAAAGCTCACTGGAATCCAGTCGAGAAAGGAAATCTACGAGAGCATGTGCTGATCCTGGGTGATGCACAACCTCATAATCAAATTCTTGAAGCAGCAACACCCACCGAGCTAATCTGCCACCTAAATTTTGTTGTCGTACAAGATAAACCAAGGCCGCATGATCCACATGGAAGGAAAATTTGCATCCAAGTAGATAGCGCCGAAATTTTTTCACGTAATAGAATAGACCAAGGCATTCTCGTTCAGTAATGGAATAATTACATTCAACAATTGCTAGTTGTGGACTGGCATAATAAATAGGATGAAACCACTTGTCATGTTGTTGCATTAACACACTGCCGATTGCAATATCTGAAGCATCCACAAGGACATGGAAAGGAAGTTGCCAATTAGGAGCTTGTAAAATAGGATCCTGTGTAAGGAGAGTTTTTAATCGATCAAAAGCCAATCGACATTCCTGCATCCACACAAACTATCGAGGGTTACTGGTAATCAAACGATTAAGCGGTATAAGCACATGAGCAAGCCACCGGAGATGTCAACCATGCCACCGTATTTGACCGAAGGAATCGCATAACTTCCTTTGGTGTCGCAGGCGGGTGGGCATTCAACACCGCACAAACTTTATCAGGGTCCACTTGAATTCCCTGTTGTGAAATAACATGCCCTAGTAGCTTGCCACAAGAAACTGAAAAGAGGGATTTGTTGGGATTTAAACAAAGACAGAACTCTTGACACTTGGAAAAGAAGCATCTGAGGTGGTAAAGGTGAGCCGATGTATCACCAGATAATGAAAAATCGTCCATATACACCCGCATGAATGTAGTTAAGTAAGGAGAAAAGATTTCTTGCATGCGTCGCTGAAAGGTGCTTGGAGCACTGCATAAACCAAACCACATTACCGTGCAAGCATATACTCCCCAATTTGTAATAAACCCAGTCTTGGGAATATCCATTTCAACCATTCCTTATTGATTATAACCACTATAACCATCCAAAAAAGAGTACATTTCTCATCGTGCAACATCATCTAGCATAGTATTTAACAAAGGGAGTGGAAAGGGATCGGGTACCGTCGCCACATTCAATTTTTGGTAATCTACACAAATTCATAATTGCTTGTTTTTCTTTGGGACGCATGCTCAATGGGAACAATGAAACCTACTTTCAACAACCCATCCAGTTCAGCCTTCACTTGCGCAACATAATTGGGATTCATTTGGTAACTCTGTTGCTTAATTGGTCGAGCATCTGATTTCAGCATCACACAGTGTTGGTAGATGGGAGGATCCAGTCCCGTCATACTACGATAGTCCCAAGCAAATACATTAGCAACTATAGTAAGTTGTCTTGAAAAGTCTCATATAATCTGGCCTTAATCTTGATCGGACGCGGGCTAACCTCATCACCCAAATTGCAAGTGATTAGTTGATCTTCCGGTACATAAAACTGTCAAGGCATGGAGATATCCTCAGGTGGGGGGAGTAAGTGTTGAAGATCAGTGGCATCCAAAACCTGATCCGTAACTGGTTCCACTTCTTTGGTGAGAGGGACTACTGTACAAGTGGTCAGAGTCCAATTATCCATTATAGCTTGTAAATCAACTGTACCGAGTGCTAACAAATCCTAGTTAGCATTTAAAAAAGCTTCTTCTTCGTCATCTGAAAGACCATCCAACATATGCACGGGTTGTGCCATGTAAGGTCATGCATGAAAGTTGCAAGGCCTCATATCATCCAAGGGTACAACATATTTCCGGTGATTGCTTTTAAAAATAAGTTCGTGTGCAGACCAATCTTGTAACACTTTTGCCTGCTTCAACTAGGGCCTTCCAAATAATAAGTTGTAATCCAGGCTTGATTTGGGTAACTCCAAGACAACAAAAGTCATTTTAAACACTGCCCCCTGTAGGGTAATGCGTATATCATGCACCAAACCCACTAGATGTACCCAAGATTGATCAGCCATTCTTACAAAGAACTAGATGGGTTCAATCTGAGTCCATCCTAACTTCTTACAGAGTGTGGCTGTAGCAATATTAACCCCTGAGCCTCCGTCAATTAATACTTGTGAAATTTTCTAGTTTTTATACCATATCGTAATTAAAGGAACAACACGATCCACCGTCGAATCAGTTTCTGGGTGGATGGTTGCTATAAAAGGTGTGCACGAAAATCTTGGACTAATTTGTTGCTAAATTTTTTGTCAAATGCCAAGGACCAATGATAAAAGTTTCCCCAATAGAATCGTAATAGATGCTTTTGATAAAATATTCCACATAGAATCAAAATTCGGCATACCCGATATCAAATGTGGTGTGTCCTCCGACGGTAATGGGACCGTGTCCATCTCTTTCGGTTGCATATTCTATATTGGTTGCTAGACCACCGGTACGGGATCAGGAAAGACAGTTAGTTCTTGACTTGTCCACGTGCTTGCTTTAGTAAACATCCACTGTTATTCTTGAATTCCCAGTTCGAAAATCTCAGCAGTTGGGTGCAACTTCTTACCGGACCGTGTCTGAACTGCTACCGCTTGTGTATCTACCACTAAAATGTATACCATATTTGCCATTGGATGCTATCGTTGTTTTCTTTGCTTATCATATTCGGATGCTTCTTTACAACATCTACGGATATGTCCAATTTCTCCATAGAAATGGCATCTTGGTGGTGGGAGAGATGCATTTTCACCGGATGGTCCCGAATTCCAACGAGGCCCTCCAAAATTGTTTGGTCGTGGTCATTTGTAATTTTTGTAAGTTGATAAGATGTATTTCTCAAATGTGGTGGTACATAGTGGGCGGGTGGTTGTCCCTACTGTATTATGGCATTTACGATCGGTATGGTCTGTACTTTGGCATTATATGGATAAGTTTCGGTAGAATGACTCAGCATATTACAAATAGCACACTACATTTGATTTAGTGCACAAGCTGAAGTAGTATGCCCCGTGTTCTTAAATTTGGTACAATATACTTGTTTCAATGGATCATTATTCGTACTCTTGGAGGCTTTCAACCAATCCAGGTCTTCAGTAAAACCACCAACCTTATGTTCCAACTGTAATGCCATAGCAATGACGGCATCCAAGGTCATACCGCCCACACATCAAATAATCATAACTTGGTTGAGTTGGGTGTTTAGTCTATTAATAAACCATTGAGTAATCACATCATCTGGTAGATTAGCATGCGCTAGAGGTAGCTACCGTAGATGCGTGCAGAATAAAGTTGCATACTCTTGCACACTCTGATGTGGTTTTTGTCTATTGTTTTGTAAGTAATCAAAGATTTCAGCCGCATTTTTCTTTAATCAAAAACATTGTAAGAAGGCATTCTTAACATGGTGGTATTGATCGAAATGATTAATATCATATTCGGTTGACCAATGGGTAACTTCATTAACAAGAGTGGATTGAAACACTATAGCCTTATATACCGGATCTGCCGGATAGTTTAGTACACCATAATTAATTTCGAAAGTACGGACATGAGCATCAGGATCATCACCTAGAAATCTACCAAATGTAGTATATGTGACTCCGGTATGCATTGCTCATGGAGGTATGACCTACTGCTGCTGTTGTTGTTGCTATTGTTGTTGTTGTTGTTGTTGTGTACTACTCATGTGGTCTAAATCAAGAGGAAGTATCACTTTGGAATTACTTGAACAGTGTAGTGTAGTCGCTTTGCTTCTGTGTAGTGTAGTCGCTTTGCTTCTGTGTAGTGTAGTCGCTTTGCGAAATCTCTAGTCATATGGTATCACTAAGTCAATCACACACGTCTGAATTCAAGAGCCATTCGTTGTATTTTGTGTCTATGATGAACTTTTCACCAAAACTTTCACCCGCGAATGTACTAATACCACCAGAATCAGAACTACAATTTGGGTGGTCACCAGAATTCACGAAGCTATCACCAAAATCACTGCCTACTCCACTGACCACACTTTCAAGAGATTGAACGGATTGAAATTCTGGTATGCTCTATAATCCTTGAACAAGAAAATACTGTGGTGCCACTTCACTAGTTCGGGTATCACACTTTCGTTCACATGATTGTCCTTCACCACTGCCACCGGAGGGTGTTCCCAATGTGCTAGTAACTTTCCACGGATGCTGATCACTTTGGTAATTCGGATAAGATTCACTGGATAAGATTCGGATAAGATCCGACCTTAATTTGCCCTCAGGCTGGCTATTCCACGCCCCACGGCCGGTGCCAGTGTTAACGACGATCAGGAATAAAGCGACTATTAGGTTCTTGGGATGGTCAGGTGTCTATAGTATAGAGGCCCTATGATTATTTCTCAGAGAAAACATTCATTGTGCATAGATACTCATCACGTTACTCTGACTATCCATCGGTAACCTTGTAATTTGCAATTTCACCACCAAACTTTCTAACAACATATGGAATACATCACCGCAATAAAATTATGAAAAATCATTGACACAAAATAACACTATTTCTCCACCGACAATTGACGTGCAACCACAATTAAACTTATATCCTCACCAATGAAGTAGTACACAAACAAAGTCATCAAAATGATTTAATACTCAGAACAATAAGAGATCAATACACTAATTTAAGTAAAACTTGCGCTCAAACGACCCACAGGTGCATCGCACAGACCCACAGTCCGACATCTTGCTCTCCTGCGCATCTGCTTCCCGCACTTTTTCATTATAAAAAAGTTACAAGTGTTATGCTATCAATACAGTAGTTTAAGTAAAACTTGCACTGAAATGACCCACAGACCCATCGCACAAACCCACAGTCCGACATCTTGCTCTCCTGCACATCTGCTTCCCACACTTTTTCATTATCAAAAAGTTTTAAGTGTTATGCTACATCCTTTCAATGTGCATCCTTTCCAATTACATTTTCCAGTAATTTCAATTACATTCCAGCGGCCTAACAATACACATGAATCGATTTCAAAAGGAAGAATGATCCAAATTCTTATATAGTTTCAAAATTTAATCCATATGCATAGGTGCTTGTGGATGGTGTGTATGCATCTGGATCATGATTTGTGAATATGATGAGAACGAAAGATAACCATACACATGAATGGGCTGTTAAAAGCGCTTCTCTAAGCCACTTTGAATCTCGTTTCTGGGTTCTTGGGGATGGACAGGGGTCTGATAGTACAAAGGACCTTTGTTTAATTTTCCCAATTCAACATTCAAGTGAATAGTTGACTAACTTCGATTCAATGATTATCACTACATAGTACATTTACCATGCGAATTAACAACTATGAATTCGCACAGACTTGTTAATGTTACAACAAAAAATCACACGCACTTTCAAACTAGCCAAGACCCTGTATATACAAGGCATTATTGATGAGCCTTGACTGTCTTTTCCTTTTTGGGTTCGAGTCCACCGTGCGTGCTAGTGTTAGGCCGCCAGATTGGAATATGTAATTTTATTTTTCATACTCGCACGCATCGAAAAGGCATAGCGAACAAATGTAACTTTCTATTGATTAATGAAAAGGCAATCACGGTGTTCTTCGGCGAGAGACGGGACTCGCCAAACTGTCTGTCTGGGCGACCGGGCTGGAGTGCTCTGTTGCAGAATTGTAGAAATCATGAGTATTGTATTCTGTTTATTGAGTTACAATAATTAACCATTAAACACAGTAACGCTACAATGATTCCAACATAGTCTTCAAAATGTCCGGCTCAACCAATTGTGCATCAGTACAAACCGAACTAGCAGCAACGACTTGACTCATCAGCAATTCTATCTGCGTCTGCAAAAATGTTTCCTATAGATAGAAGTCGTCGGCTAGGGCAGCATCTCTTTCCTGCTTCATATTAGCGATCTCTGCACCAATTCTCGATAACCTGTCTCCTTGAATGCCTAATTGTTTTTCACGTCTTTCCAAATCCTGAGCTTGATACTGGATAGTTTTATAGTAAGCATCTCTCTCTTTCATAATAGCTTCCAACTCTTTCTTTATCTGAATCGTCCGGCCCGTCTGTGCTTCCAAATCACGAATCTTCTGGAAAAGTTCGGCAGACACTATCTTGAGTTCTTCACTATTCTGCATGGCCAAGTCTGCCATTTCTTGTCCCTTCTGTTCCACCAGAGCAAGATCCGTGCGTGTTTCTTCCAGCAAATTGTCGAGCGCCACATGAGCATCTTCTTTGTCTTGCACCATCTGTTCTAATTGAATGATTTCTTCATCGTGCGCGGCTAGAAGAACAGTCTTTTCCTTCAATCCGCAAGCGCGCTGTCCCGTTGAGCAATTAGATGATCTTGCTCTGCTAACCATTCTTGGAGTTGATGGAGCTGAGTCTGCAAGGCGTGGTTCTCAGCTTTAACTGCAATTGCTTCTTCTTGGAGCGGAGCAATGTCTGCTTCCAGCAAATCAACTTTACTCTACAACTCTTGTTGGATGTTCTGAGTTGCTAGCTTAGCAGCGTCAGTAACTTTCTCGGCATGTTCAGTCAGATGCATGACTGCAGCTACTTGGACCGTGCCTGCATCTGCTTGGACATCAGCAGTTGGTGACCCAAGAGATTGGCAGTCCGTAACCTTGGCAGCTTCCGCGACCTCCTTTACCACCTCAGCATCCGGTTGATGAGATTCTTCCCGTGAAGAGACTTCCTTGACATCTTCCATGTGTGCATCTTGTTCCGGCTGCTTGAGAGGAGAAGATGGAACGGAGGATTCTACCTAGAGAGAGGTGGCGGTCTTGTGGAATACTTCAGCTTCGTGACTTGCATTGGAGCCCTGATCCTGGCTTTCGGATGTACTAATGCGTCTCCATTTGCAGTGAAAAAACTGAAGGAGGTCATCATCATCATCGTCTTCAACCATTTGTGTAGATTCTTCGTGTAACAAAAAAGGAGCGTTTGGAGGAGGTTGCGCGACTTGTATCACCGTTAAGAGGAAGGCTAGGATATGGGATAAGCGTGTACGAGGGATGTCATTCTTGGTGATTTGTTTTCTAACTGCTATGCATTCACGGTGAATGCGTCTAAAGAAAAATGCCGTGAAATTCATAGGTTCACGGGAAGCCGTATCTATCATGGAATAAAAGGCTCAGGATATACCATAGGTACGTTTTTGCAAATTTAGCACGGCGACAAGGAATTGTAGAGCAATACGCTCTGGTTCTGGGCGACAAAGGATGGAAAAATCATTAGATGAGTGTCGGGGAAACAGTTCCTTCATGGTTGCAATAGAAAGGAGCGGTCCATGCTCCAATCCTTCCTGAGGGAGTCAGAATCCCTCAGCAAACGTATGGAGAGTGATCACTACACGAGGGTTTAAACATGTAACGGACCAACACTGCTCTGTAGCAAGTGTGGCGGCGATGGCAAAAATAATCTGCGCATGGAGCGGATGACACTCCACTGAATGCCAAGGCAATTCAGTGAAGGTCAGCAATCCACGAGTACGCAAGTACTCACTCACTTCGGGAGTGAGACCCACACGAAAAGTTGCTAGATTAGCCAGAGCTTCCATGGTGCGCACAAGGATACATGAAAACACAGAGTTCACCGAGATCGCAAACACACAAGCACAATAGCCATTAACAGTGGAAAGAACAAGATTAAAAAGGAATACAGAAAAAATCAGGTGGCAAAACCCTACTCATAATGCAGTATTGGCGAGATATCCTTCATAAGTGCGGCATGCATGCATGAACAGAAGCAGCGACACAGAGGCGGCGGTTAATCATAATTAGATACAAAAACGGAAAGATTACGGTAAGCTGGTCAACCGAAACACGGGGGGTAGAGAAGAAAATCAAGTGACAAGCAAAAAAGAGGAAAAGTCCGAGTACTCCTCAGGAGTTACCAGACGGCTGGTGATAGGGGCGGAGTTTGGAGCCATTAATCTCTTTTGGAAGGCGAATACCTATTAAGGTTGCCAACCGAAAAGTGGTGGGTCCCACCTGTTCAGCAATTCGGTATGGTCCAAACCATCGTAACTTAAATTTTTCGGCAGAGCGATTGGCTTTAGCATTATAAAATAAAACGAGTTGGCCAATCGTGAAGACAGGGGTTTTTAGAAAGTAGTCATGAGTATGGGCTTGGTGTAGCTGAAATTCTTGAAGAATCATGAAGCTTTCTCAGCGTTGTTCATCCAATGATCTGAGAAAATCGAACCGGAATGGAAAAGAGTCTTCCGGTAGCAATTTCTGGGATAAGGCTACCCGTAGGCTTGGCACCACCACTTCCATTGGCGCAATAGCTTCCAATCCATAAGCAAGTTTAAACGGAGTCGTTCCGATTGCCACTTTGTACGTGGTCCAATAAGCCCACAAAACTGCAGGTAAGAGTTGGTCCCATCGTTCCGGACATTCCAATATCAGTTTCCGAAGAATATTCAGCAGAGTCTTATTAGTGCTCTCAGCAAGACCATTCGCGCGTGGATAGTAAGGTGAGCTAAATTTATGCACAATCTGGAAAGTCTGAGTCAGCACTTGCATTAAATTGTTCGCAAAATGTGTACCCTGGTCCGTCACTATTTCCAGAGGTAAGCCATATCGAGGGAAGACATCCTTCATCAAGCATTTGGCCACCGAAACTGTTGTGGCAGAACGTAAAGCCCAAGCTTCCGCCCACCTAGTGGCATAATCTGTACAGGTCAACATATATCGGTTGTTGGTGAGGGTCGCTGGGGGTGAAATTGGGCCAATGAAATCTAAGCCCCACTTCTAAAAGGGCTCTAGAGGTAAGACAGGTTGAAGAGGAAAGAAATGCCGCTGCAAGGGCTGTCCAGACTGCTGACAAACATCACACTGCTGCAAAAAATTAACATCTCTGTACATTATAGGCCACCATAGCCCCACTTTGTAGGATTTTGCGATGAGTGAGATCAGTGGCGAAGTGTCCTCCAGTGGGTGATGAGTGAGCCATGGCAATAACTGATGCCACTTCATGTGGAGGGATACATCTAAGTAGGACACCAGTGTGATCGACATAATACAGTTGACCCACAATCAACCGGAATCGTCGACTGTAGACTGTAATTTTTCGGCACAGAGCAGGGGGAGTATTAGGAGGGAGACAACCATCAGTAAGAAAAGTTATTAATGTATCACGGTATGCAGAAGCCACAGGAAGTTCTGCAGATTCTTCAGGAGTGGCCTCGATGACATAAATAGCCGGCGTCGTATCATCAACACCTACCGGAGACTCACTAGAATCCAGTCGAGATAAAAAGTCCACCACGACATGTGCCGTACCTGGTCGGTACATAACTTCATAATCAAACTCCTGTAATAGTAAAACCCATCTTGCCAATCTGCCGCCTAAATGTTGTTGGCGAACCAAATACATGAGTGCGGCATGATCCACATGAGTGCCGCAAGTAATGCCAAAATTTCTTAACAGAGTATACCAAACCAAGACACTCTCGTTTGGTCACAGAGTAATTCCTCTCGGCAGGAGCTAATCGGTTGCTCGCATAGTACATAGGCCAAAACCATTTGTCGGTTTGTTGCATCAGCACTGTTGAGGGAGAATCAAGCAAAAAGAAGAAAAGAAGAAGACAACGAAAGAAGCTTCATTGAAAAGATCATATCTGAAGATACATCTCTGCAAGAAGCCCCGCAGGGGCGCAACACCCATCTCTGCATAGAGCCCCGCAAGGGCACATATCAAGGAAAAAGCACGTAGGTGGACGGAGGAACCAGGGCCAG
This sequence comes from Ceratopteris richardii, assembly GCA_020310875.1. Classification (NCBI taxonomy): domain Eukaryota; kingdom Viridiplantae; phylum Streptophyta; class Polypodiopsida; order Polypodiales; family Pteridaceae; genus Ceratopteris; species Ceratopteris richardii. The sequence goes on along the minus strand of CM035408.1, from coordinate 59,274,548 downwards.
GAAAGTATCCATGAAGAAGTGCAAGAAGATATCCAGCGATTCCAAAACCACAAGAGGGTGCTTCAACCTCTTGATCTTTGGAAGGTCCAGATCAAAGGCTGAAGGATCACATCCTCATACCTTCCACTGGTGGCGTGCGTGGCAACCCGACTTATTAGGAAAGACAAATGCATCAGGCCCAGAGGATGTAAATCAAGAAGAGGCCATCAGAACCGAACACCTGTTTAACCAACAGGCAGAACTGACCAAGGGTTTCGGGCGATGAAAAGAAAAGAACAGGCAGCACAAATGCATCAGGCCCAGAGGATGTAAAAGAAAAAATCAACAACATGGCCATTAAAACGTAACGCCAGTCCAACCAGTAGGTAGAACTCACCAAAGGGTGCGTGCAGACAGCAAAGGAAAGACAAGAAGTAAAGCTTGTCAAGGGACGACAGAGACAAAGAGGGTGAGAGTGTTGCAGAGCAAAGAGAGCACAAGGCAGAGAAAAAGACGGGCCCCAAAATTTTTCCGATTTGGACACCCAATTTTTGTATTATAACCATTCTTGTAATATATTTTCCGATGTAAAGGCACTAGAGGAGTCCTCTAGATGCATCCCCACAGAAGATTAGAAGCTTACTCATGTAAATTGGTAGGAAATTAGCCTTTTAGTGAATAAAGTGCCGGTCTCTTGTGTAAAAGGACCATTTTTAGGGCACAAGTATATAAGTCAATTTGTGACTCTTTGTAAAGACTTTTTGCCATTGTGAGAATCAAGAACAGAAATTCGAATTTGTGTTTTCTCCTCTCTGTATCTTCTTCTTTGTGAGCTTGTATGCTTGTGTAATGCTTGGAAAGAGTGTAGGGAAGTGTTGACTATCCATGAAAGTGTTTGTTTACTGTTGTTAAGGTGTGTGCGAAGTGTAGGAAGTGCTGAAGTGTAGGAAGGTCTTTCCCGTGACTCAGTATTTTGCTCATAACTTGAAGTAGAAGCTTCAGAATTGAGTGAAAATACTGCCATTGGATGCGTCTTCTCGAGAGCTTCGAAACGCATATGCTATTCGCTAATATTTGGAGTTCGGAGCTGAGAGAAAAGCTCAATTTATTGTTGGCTGCTGTTCCAAGTATCGTGACACCATGACTGATAGTTGAATCTTGTTTGGATTAGTCTTTGCCTTGTTTGCACTCTTTGAGTAATTCATTTGCATTGATCATCATTTGAATGCATGTCTTCATACACTCGGCTAGGTTTTGATACTCATCGGACTGATAATTAAAGCGTGAATCCCCACTATATGCACTTGAGGGGGATTGAGGTATGGTCTCTTTCTCCACCAATCCCTAAGTTGGTTCTTAGGTACACACATTTTTTGGCGCCGTTGCCGGGGAGTGTCGAAACAAACCGAGGCATTCGTGTGATGGTAAGTAGCTTTTTGCATTGAAGTGAGAGGAGGAGTTGTGATTTTCTCTTCTTTGGTAAGTCACATTTATCCGCACTTACTACTTCTCACTCTTGAAGTGTGTGTAGTGAGTTATTAGTCTAGGAAAGTGAGTGGAGTGAGTAGAGTAGGAGGAGTGAGGGAGTAGGTCAAGTAATTAAAGTAGCTTTCAGTCCTTGTCCAGTTGATTTTTTTAGTGAGTAGGAAAATTCAGAAGTATAAAAGCCAAAAAATATCATTTGGTAAGTCACTTGTCTTATAAACAAGTATCGTGAGAGGTGCTGTCGAATATCGTGGGCTAGATCCGAGCTTGGGGAGCTGCGTAGAGCTGGTAGAGTTGTGCAAGGGTTGAGAGATAGTAACAAAGGTGAGCATACTCATCATTCACTCATTCTTGCCACCTACATTCAGCATTTCAAAAAAAAACGATCTGCGACAGGTATCGTGAGGGTCTTACAGGGGGTAGAAGGTGTATGTTGGGTGATACAGAGAGTGAGGAGAGGGTAGATGAACCTGGAAAACATTTGTCTCCAGTCAAAATCCAAAAAACTCCAGCAAAAATTTGAAAAAGGGTCAAGTATCGTGTTCTCCCGCAGTCGAGTATCACGATACCTAACAAGTATCATGATCTCCTGTGGTTGAGTATCGCGACACTTCTCAAATATCGTGTATCGTGGTTGCCCGATCGCGATATTTCACCAAGTATCGTGTATCGTACTACTTCCGATCGCGATACTTCACAAGTATCGTGTATCGTGTAACTTCTGATCGCGATACTTCTCAAGTATCGAGTATCACGTTTGCTCAAGTATCGTGTATCGTCTTATCGAAGTATCGTGTATCGTGTTCATTGAAGTATCGAGTATGGTGATTGCCTGATCGCGATACTTCACAAGTATCGTGTATTGAGTATCGCGTTTTTCAGAGATCGTGTATCGTGGAATTCAAGTATCGCGTTTCACAGAGATCGTGTATCGTGGTATTGAGGTATCGCGATACTGCACAAGTATGGTGTATCGAGTATCGATTTTTTTGGAGTATCGAGTATCGTGTGCCTAACTATCATGTATCATGTTCATCCAAGTATTGAGTATCGTGCCATTGAGGTAGCGTGTATCGTTTAGTTCAAGGATCGAGTATCGTGTTCTTTTTGGGTCAAGTATCGTGACTTGAGAGTTCATGGTCAGTCCTTTTCCAGCCACATTTTTCTAGGATTCTGACCTTGAGTGAAGAACTCTAGAAGTTGGGGGTTGGTAAGGTTAAATAGAACTTTAAAGTGAATGAACCTAAGATCTGGGAGAACCCTAGGAAGCCGAAGAAGTGTAATCTCTTCTGTAGGTAGTGTAGCCGAGCCAAGTAGCCGTTCCCATTATTCTGAAACCTCTAGTGAGTCAGAAGAAGAAATTCCTATGGCTTCAGAGGATATGCAAAACACTGTACCAATGATTGGCATGATGTCAATTATTGAGGGAGAATATAGGACATCTTTGGAATATGTGAACACCAACCAAAATGATATACCTATCTACTTAGATGGGCTAAACAGATCAGTGGCCAGACTGAAGAAAGCTTCAGATGCTTACATAGTGCCTAGGCCAGTAGTCAAGTATTCAGGAGGATTTTACATGGACAAAAGGGATATCCAGTATGTTGTCACCGAACACCCTGAAAACATTAATGAACTTGGGGAAGAAAACAATGCTCATAACCCTAATGGTGAAGGAAATGAAGAGCGAGTGACCACACCTAGGGGGAGATCCACTGTTGTTAGGGGTTGGAGAGGAGACCTGATTCCCCAGGATGACTCCTTAATGGATGTGTATTTGATTAATGGAATGGAGCATCTCCTTAGAGCTCACTCTTCAATATGGGAAGCAGCCCCTAATCCAGTTACAATCTATGAGTTACAAGATCCTGAATTTCCCACAATTATCACATATTTGGACAAAAACCAGAGAAGGTATTGGCCCCTAACAGATTCAGAGAGAGCCGGGTTGAAATATCAGAACATTCCAGTGTTTCCTCCAAGGGATCAAGCCACTACTTCACAAAACCCACATGGAACATCTCAGAATAATTCATTTCAACAGTCAAGACAAACACAACAAACTCAAATCCCGGTTAGACCACATGTGCAGTTTGCTACGCCTGCAAATAACCCTAACTATCGGCCCTAGCCACCTGTTGACCCATGGAATGGGATTCCTACCCCAGTTAGACCACCTGTAGCAAGAGGACGTGGTATTCCCATAGGAAGACCAGTTTTCCCTGTAATGCCTAGACCACCTGAAGGAGGAAGAAGATTAAGGCCAATTCAAGTGGCCAAATGCATGAGAAATCACTATGATGGCTCGAGTGAACCTTACAATCATATAGCTGAATTCAAGCAAGTAATCAGAGCCGAACAAGTAGAAGATTTTTTGGATCCAATATGAATCTTTCAGTCTAACTTTCACAGACACAGCTTTAGCTTGGTTCCAGCCATTAGATCCAAATGATTTTCAGAACATGGAACAAGTCTATCAAGAAATGATTGAAGAATTCACTAAGTCTGGAATTAAAAACAACTCGTCATCATTAATCCATAGCTTTAAGCAAGCTCCTATGGAATCAGTGAGATTGGTAGAAAGAAGATTCAAGCAGTATGTGGATAGATGCCCAGTGGAAGAGAGACCCACCCAAAACAAAATGGTGTCATTATTTTTGGAAGGATTATTGAATGGATCATTAAGATCTCTGGTGTATGTGAAGAGAGTTCAAACCTTGCAAGAATGCATGAAAGAATGTATTGACCTATAGGACAATCTAGCGGAGGATCTGAAAATACCTCAAGGTAGTATGAAGAGTGAAGATTTAGCAAGCAGCACATCGAACCCTAAGAACAATGTTGAGGAAATAGCCGACCTAGTAGCAAAGAAGCTGAATATCCAAGGATAGAGGAACAAGCCAATGAGAGTGCCCATGCTTAGAAGATGTATGCATTGTGGAGTTGATCATCCATCTCAGTTGTGCACTAGGGGGATAGTTCCACCACCTGCCTATGCTTACAATAGACCACCCGTTCCAGGCCCTCTACAATATTGCAACATAGAACAAAAATACACAAATCACAACGCAAAAAATTGTCCCTACAATAGGCAATCAAGACCAACACAACCTGTTATGAGACCTTATGGATACCCTCAGAGAGAACAAGGAGGTGAAGCCTTTAGGTATCCCACATATCAGCAGCAGGCACCTATACCACAACCATATGCTTATCAAGGATACACTCAACCACAATCGGTGTTAGGACAGCAACCACCCCATCCTCCGAATGTTGTCCCCGTGAAAATAGCTCAACCTGAAGAAAACCTAGAGAGAGCAATAGTCCCAGCCACACCATTGACTAGTAATGAATCATATGATTCATCCTATGACCATAGTCAAGGAAACTATCCCAGTTATGAGAGCTCTATGATAGAATATGGACAAATGTACGAACCATATGCCTATGGCATGGAAGTGCCAGATAGTTCCTACGGATATGAGCAAGACTATGTGTCATTAATGTACACAGCTCCAAGAGCACCCATACGCCCCCGACCTATGAACAGACGGCATGTACCTAGAGGACCATGTTATAGATGCGGAGGTGATCATTATATCAGAGAGTGTACACTACCAAACCCACCACCACCACAGCAAGTCTGGGAAGGATACTGTAGTGATTGTGGTAAAGAACACCTTTTCAAAGATTGCCCCAAGAACCCTAACAAAGTTAACTCTAATGTACAGATTAACGTGATAGAAGTGATAGAATCATCAGGAAGCAATAAGGAGTACACGGTACCATTGAAAGCTATAACTAGAGCCAAAGCTAGAGAGACCCCAGACAAAACTGAGGAAAATAATCAAAGCTACAGAGAGGTGAACACATCCACACCTCAAGTAGTTGAAGACTCGGAAGAGGCTGAGAGAAGTGTTGTAAGAAAACGAACACAAAGATGGAAGAACCGTAGAGATAGGATAAAGGAAAAGAAGTTACTACAAAAGAAGGAAAACGAGAAGAGCGAACAAAATCCAAAAGAGGAACAAAAATTTGAAGAAGAAAATAAAAATGGAAAGTATAAAAAAGAAGAGGTAGGATCAGTTTTAGCAGATCCCATGCCTGAAGAATTAGCCATGTGGATTCAGGCGTACAAGGCACGAATAAGAGCAGGACCTACCATAGAACAACATGAAAGAGAATATCCTAGAGGTGACCTAGAGAAAGAGAGGTTGGAGATCTGCAAAAAATAAATAGAAGTTGCTCAACAGACCTTAGAAAAACGTGCTTTTCCACTACCCAATACACGAATTTCCGAAAGAGAATTCCAAGAGTATGTCATTACTAATGATCATGAGAAACCCGAAGCAGGTAAGACACATAATGGAAATTATTGTGAGGATAAAAGGGAAGGTTCCATTGTTCCCGAAGTAGAAGGGGAATGGCCTAAAGATTTGTGGGCAAGAGTCCAAGAAGACAGATGGAAGAAAGTGGAAGGAATAGAACCACCCTTCGAGGAGCTAGAAGCAGAAGATGGAATAGAGGATTCAATACCTGAGTTGAATTATGAAGAAATATTACCAAATGATCCAAGTAACGAAGAAAATGATAGTGTAAAGGTTTTGCCAAATTACACAGGAGAGTACAAACATAATTCGGAACTATATTGCATTCCCTCAATAAGGAAAAAAGAACTGAATCCATGAGTCCAAACATCGGATATCATACAACACCTTAGAAAGGTAAAAATCCCTTGCACTCTGACATTGGAAGAACTATTGAAGGTCAAACCACATTTGAAGGAGAAACTGACCAGTCAATTGGAGATCAAGACGGAAGAAAAAGAGATATCTGATGAAGTAAACACAGTAAAGATCCCAGTCGATAAGGTTGGAGATTTTAGTGAAGGAGATGAAGGAAACACTTGCCTTCCAATTACCTATAGGGGTTACACCACCAAAGCCATTTTAGATACAGGAGCTGGAGTAGGAATAGCAACTAAAGAAATGTGGGATAAATGGGGAAAACCAGCTCTAAGACCAACACGCATGAAGATACAAATGGCAGATGGACACACTGAAAGATCCTTGGGATTATTGGAACGAGTAGTTTTTACCACTTGCGGAGTTGAGTTCGAGCACACCTTAGCGATATGTCAATTTGAAAGGCCAAGCAATTATGAAATGATACCTCGAAGACCTTTCATGAGACAGTTAAAGGTGGTGCAAGATTGGGGAAAAGATGCAGTATACTTATAGCATGAAGGAACCACCACAAGAATAAATCTCCACACATACACATATCAAGATGTTCCCCCCTTACAATGGAATCAGATTCATAAGGAGGAATATAATCAGTCGATTCATAGTATAGGTTCAAGTGATCAATCATGGATGAACGAAGACACTCATCTATGGATATGCCAAACTGCGAAAAAGGAGGAAGATAGGAGAAAAGGATGGCAGCAAAAGCAAGGAATCGCTAGATCTGTACAAGATCCAGCCTATATGCCTCAAATATTCCTAGATGAAGAATTTGAACCTCATGGTTGGATGGAGATTTTAGCCACTCTCGATGTGTGTGTAAACGAAGAAGTGATAACCATGAATGAATGCATTTTTGATGAGGAAGGATATGACGTTAGTCTATATGTGGTAGTTCTTCAAGAGGCTGAAGAAGTAGAAGTAATTGAAAAAGAATGGAAGGAGGATTACGAGAGCATTGAAATGGAGCAAGAGCAAATGGAAATAGAAGGTGGAAATCAAGAAGTAAGTATCATAGCTAATGAAATAAATCAAGAACCAACACAGGAAGAGGAGCTTGGATTAGAAAAAGCAAAAATTGATGAAGAAAATAAGCCTGAAGACCTATTTGACGTGCCCGCCCACTTCAAAAAATATGAAGTAGAAGAAAGAAGAATTGCTATTCAAATGCCAAAACGAGAAGCACAGCCACGAATAGCGTATGACAACAAAGAACAGACCAAGAAAATAGTGGTAACCTTAGAGGAAGGAGAAGAACGATGTACTTTTATAGGACAGGATGTCTCAATGGTGGAAGAACAAGAGTTAATAAGAATCATAAGGGAATATCGGGATGTCTTTGCCTGGACCTACAAGGACTTGAAAGGAGTAGATTCATCTATATGTGCTCATAGAATCCCCATGACATCCGAAGCCAAACCTTCTAAACAAAGACCATACACCTATAACGATGTTTACTCAGCAAAGATAAATGAAGAGATAGATAAGTTGTTAGAAGCTGGGTTCATATATGAGATCGAACACACTGAATGGGTGTCACCTTTGGTGGTTGTACCGAAAAAGAATGGGAAGTTAAGAGTATGTATAAATCTCAAAAAAGTTAATGCCGCTACCATAAGAGACAGTTACCCATTACCCATCACGAATCATCTTTTGGAGAGAGTGGCAGGGAAGGAAGTGTATAGCTTTTTGGACGGCTTTTTAGGATATAATCAGGTAGCCATTGCGCCTGAAGACCAACATAAAACAGCCTTTGCAACTGAATGGGGAGTATACGCCTTTAGGGTTATGCCTTTCGGCCTAACCAATGCCCCAGCCACTTTCCAAAGATTGATGTGCCATGTATTCAAAGAGTTCCTGAGAAAGAGTATGGAGGTATACGTGGATGATTTATGTACTTATTCAGCTATACGATCAGAGCATATCCCTGAACTAGAAAAGATCTTTGCCAAATGTCGACAATATAGAGTATGCCTCAACCCAGAAAAATGTGTCTTCATGGTTCGATAGGGAAAGATATTAGGACATATTGTCTCTAAAAATGGAATTTCAACTGATGAAGACAAAATCAAAGTAATTCTAGATTTACCGAGACCAAAGACTGCTAAAGAAGTACAAGCATTTATGGGACATTGTGGATACTACCGAAGGTTTATACATATGTATGCCATAATTGCTAGACCTCTTTATGCATTATTGACGCAGTTTAGCTAGACTGAAGAATGTGAAAAAGCCTTTAATGAATTAAAGAGTCGATTGAGTTCAGCACCAATCCTTCGAGTACCCAATTGGAACAAGCCATTTCATATTCACGTGGATGCTTCCAAGTTTGCCATTGGTTGCATCTTAGCTCAACCTGCAGATACTGGAAAGTTAGACCACCCTATAGCCTATGCCAGTAGACAATTAAATCAAGCGGAGCGCAATTATACAACAACCAAAAGAGAAGTCCTAGGGATGGTGTATGCAGTAAAGAAGTTCCGACATTACCTTTTGGCAAACAAATTCAAATTCTTCATTGATCATCAAGCCCTACTATACTTAGTCAATAAGCCTTGTAATACAGGACGACTAGTACGATGGTTTCTATTGTTGATGGAATTTGATTTTGAAGTAGTAGTCAAGAAAGGAAATACCCACATAAGAGCGGATCACCTATCAAGAATGACACATGGGGAGCCACCCATAGGAGTGCCCGATGATCTGCCAGACACGTACCTGTTTAATCTCGAGGTATGTCCCCAGTGGGCAGAAAAGTTGATCCCTATACTCACGCATGGACCTAAAGATGGGATCACACCAAACCAAAATCAAGACCTATGGAAGACTAAAAACGTTCATATCATTGCTGGAAGTTTGTATCATCAAGACTCAAGTGGATTACTCATGAGATGTGTCGAAGAAGAGGAACAAGAAATGTGGCTTCAAAAAGCACATGTAAATCAATGGAAAACTCATCTAAATGGGAACGGAACATGGCAAACACTAAGAAGATTGGGCATATATTGGCCAACCATGCAGAGGGATGCGCATAACTATGTATCAGCCTGCCCAACCTGTCAAGAACGGAATCCAGAAGAGAACTCCACTCTATGCTACTCCACTGTTGCACCAAGATGGAGCATGCCTCTGGTGAAGTTCTTAAAGACCCACGAGTACCTAGAAGGAGCCACTCTAGCAAGAAAACGAGCACTGGTAGAACAAAGTAAGGACTATGCTCTTATTGGAAAACAACTCTTCAAACGAGGAAGAGATAATCATATGCGAATGTGCATTCATGAAGATGAATATCTTGCTGTTTTAGAGATGGCACATACATGAGCTGCAGGAGGACATTTCTCTGCAGATAAAACAGCAAAAATGATTCTCTTTGCTGGAATGTGATGGCCAACTCTACATCAGGATGTAGCCACATATGTTCAACGATGTGATACATGTCAACGAACGAAATATCCAATTAGAAGGGATGAAATGCCACTAAAACCCATGATGAGTGCTAGAGCTTTTACTAAATGGGGAATAGACTTCATAGGACCTATAAGCCCCCCAGCTAAAGGATCCCACGCCGAGTATATAATTGTAGCCACAAACTATCTGACCAAATGGGTGGAAGCCAAAGCAACCAAGAAAAATGACGCAAGAACTACGGCCAAGTTTCTCTTCGAGAATGTTTTCACTAGATTTGGACTACCGATAGAAATTGTGAGTGATAGAGGTACGCACTTTGTGAATGAAGTTATAGAAGCCTTACTGAATGAATTCTTGGTAATTCATAAGAAATCAGCCCCTTATCACCCACAAGCCAATGGACAAGCCGAAAGTTCCAATAAAATCTTATGCACAGTTCTCACAAAAATTGTGAACAATGGTAGATGTGATTGGGATAAACAATTACATCACGCTTTATGGGCATTCAGAGTAGCCTACAAAACTGCCATAGGCACTACTCCTTTTAACTTAGTGTATGGACAGAATGCTATTTTACCAATTGATTTCTTAATACCCACTCTCAGAGTAGCAACAACTTATGAGTGGACGGGACATGAACTCTCAGCTCAATTGGATCAAATAGAGAAGCTTCATGAAACTAGGTTACAAGCAGTAGCAGGGATTTATGCTGCTAAAAGGCGACAGAAGGCATATTTTGATGCTCATATTAAAGACAAAAATTTGAAAGAAGGAGATTTAGTTTTGGTGTATACTCTGAAACAACACGCTAAGAAGTTGCAGAAGAGAGGATATGGCCCGTTGATCATCAATCGTATATCCATGAGTGGAGCCATCAGCTTAGCAACTCTAGATGGAGAAGTATTACCAAACTATATCAGTGGGTGTCGAGTGAAAAAATATCTAGAACCATTGACTGAAGAAACAATGTCACGATTAATCAAGGGCAAGAATAGACGCATCGAGGAGGAAAGGATACGAGAAGAAGCGAGACAGGAAGCACTAGAACGAATCAAGAAACGAAAAGAGTGGATGAGAGAGAGATGAGAGATATCGACTAGGAGAAGAACTCATCCCAATGGCTAATTTTAGAGCCATTGAAAACCTAGGTCAACAGAGGACACAACCATATTTGAATGTGGGAGCAGGAAAAAAGGAATACCACTTAGTGGATGCTCTCATTGACACAGGAGCCGCCATAAGTTGTGTCAAACTTTCATTGACTCAAAAACTCAAGGAGGAATTACGTCCATCAAAGGCATAGTTGATAGGAATAGGGCGCACAATTACTCAATGTATGGGTGAAGTAACCTTACCTCTACATATTGGAAACAATTCTATGGAACAGAAACTCTTAGTATGTCACGATCAGGATTTATTGGAAGAGCTGGTGTTAGATCAAGACTGGATATACGAATATGAGGTGACTATTCAATTGGCAAAAAAGAAGAAAAGAAGAAGACAACGAAAGAAGCTTCACTGAAAATATCATATCTGAAGATACATCTCTGCAAGAAGCCCCGCAGGGGTGCAACACCCATCTCTGCACAGAGCCCCGTAGGGGCACATATCAAGGAAAAAGCACGTAGTTGGAAGGAGGAACCAGGGCCAGGAAAGTATCCATGAAGAAGTGCAAGAAGATATCCAGCGGTTCCGAAACCACAAGAGGGTGCTTCAACCTCTTGATCTTTGGAAGGTCCAGATCGAAGGCTGAAGGATCACATCCTCATACCTTCCACTGGTGGTGTGCGTGGCAACCTCAGAAGGGCTAGCCAAATATGCCAAGTCAGCTACAGTCCCAAAGAAAAAGAAAACAGTCATTGTTGTTGAAGAAGTAGGAATGAGTTCAAGGACACCTATGAAAGGAACTAAACGCTTAAGAGAGGAAGAAGCTCAAGAGACACCCACTTCGAAGAGGACACACATCTTACCAAAGATTCCTGGAAATCAACAACCAATTATGAAAAGAGACCTCTCTACTGCCCTAGAAGAAACACACAAGTATATGCGGGGGCAGATAAATTTGAATATTCAAGGTCACCATTACAGACAAGCCAGCCAGGAAAAGAAATAGAAGGATAAAGCAACTCGTCAAGTACCTTCCAGATACAAAGAAATAGGATTGGAGGAATCAAGCTCTAATGAAGAATCAAGCTGTGAGAAGGACACCCTGGATACAGATATGCAAACAGAAACACACAATGAAGATTGGATAGAGATCAATCAAGTTGAAGTCACGCCAGATAACGAACAGAAACAAGCAAAGAACATAGAAGAACCAAAGGAACCAGAGCACGTCATTCAATTGAATGATACAACAAGATTAGTATCAAAGAAGCTACCATATTGAATAAAGAAGTAATGCAACCTATCAAGGAAGAAATGCAAACTCCAGTAAACACAGAGTTAGACCTACACAAAAATGAAGAGCAAATTGTAATTGAAGTACCGGATGACACTCCTCAAGGCAAAATCAACCACATGGAGGCTGAGCCAAGGATACAACTACACATTACGCAGCCCCATGACACTACATTACACGTAGCACAAGGAAAAGATGTGACAATAGGAGCAGAACCAAGTATTCCTAAAACATGGTTAAATGTGGATGTCACACAATTAAAACCTGTGGTCAAGCAGATGATACAAACGGCCATGGATACACAACAACAGATGATGGATACAGATGCAGACTACGACAAGGCCATGAGGGAAAAGAATCAGTTCCAAATTATGAGTGAACAACTATCTGCACAATTAATCTAGGCACAAAAAGAGATTGTTGTCAAAGGAACTGAGTTACTTGAGGTAAAAACACAATGTGACACATTGATGACCCAACATCGTCAACTCCAGACACAACTAATGGACTTACAAAGATTACATGAAGCCAGCGAGGCCGACAAAGAGCGCATAAAAGCTAGAAGTCATCTGCTTGAAACACAAATGAAGGTATACATGGAGGAGAATGACACTTTACGAAATAGAAATAAAGAACTAATGAAGTCATTGTTATATGATCAACCCATTGAAAAACAAGAGACAACGGATCTTGATCAGGGAGAATTAAAAGCTCAAATCGAGATATATGCAGATTTGCTGAAACAAGAGCAGGAATTGAGAGAAGAATGGGAACGTAAGTACATTCAAGAAACAAATGAGCTAAAAAAGCAGTTGAATATAGCCCATGGAAAACTTGCAGCAAGCTACAGTGAAAATATGGATCACGTAGCAGAAATTGGCAATGAGCTGCTTGCAGCAAAAGAAGCACTCTGCGCAGCCATGCAAGAAAGTAAAGAGAAGACTGAATGTATAACACATTTAGAGATCCAAGTAAAGCAAAAAGCACCCAATCGGGACACTAGTAGAGCCAACAAAAGAGAATCCTACAGACGAGGTAGAGGTACATCCTCTATCTCCCCCGATTTATAATTCTCCAATACACGAGCAGATGGCGGACATACATGATGATCATCCAATGCCATACACTGCAGAAATAGGTCAGAAGGAACGGGCACTATTGGTGTCCCGGTTGACAGAAAATTTTGAAAATGAGGTCATCAAAGTCATGAAGGAAGCAAAGATCAAGGGTAAAGACTTAAATATAATTATGAAGCCTTTCAACATTCCCTACGGACTGATGAAAGCAAAAAAAAGACAATATATAAAGAAGATTACACAGAAAAGTCCAGACGAGCAGCTAAACTTCAAACATGACACATTCGCTTACACTCAAGAAGAATTTGAAGCTGCCCAACCTGTTTGGAGAAGGAAATTTTTGGAGAGAAATCCTACACTACGGGTGCATTGGCAAGCAGCACCATATTTACTACAGGTAAACCCTTCTTTTTGCCCAACGCCACGCCGCAGAGAAGCACGCGAATTTTTGGATATGCAAAAGAACGGTGTAATCAATAAACAATGGCTAAACTATCCACTCCTTCCAAGTCCACCACATAATTATTTACCTACAGAAGATTACATGGTAAAAACAATCGAGTTTTGGCTATAGACTTATGCTACCGTACCAGATCTAACTATCAAGCTGACAAATAAAATACTCAGTATGATACTTACGGTATTGAAGGTCTTCAAACATGCAGCATACACATTTTTGAATTTCATTGGCATTAATCAAGGAGTAGACATCCTTGTTTTTGACTTGTCTGTTATGCCTAGCCGCCCTACCATAATGGCTTATTATTCAAGACTCATGTTTTTGCCAAGTACATATATGCAGACCTTCGAAGAAGCCTTCTTCACAAGATTTTTTGAAATCGATTCAAAAATCTTTTTAAAGATGTCATCCAACTTGAATGCCAGATTAGTGGCATATGAACTGAGCTTCTTCGTCGATCACAGACAGCCACCTAATGATGGCGTAAAAGCTGAATAGTGGAAATAGATAATGATACGTGAAGCCAATTTGCTTAATGAAACAGAGAAAAAAGTGTATAGAACATACTCCCGTCGACTCTCAAAGCCTGTCGGGGACGACAGCGTTCAGGAGGGGGGCAGTGTTGAGGGAGAATCAAGCAAAAAGAAGAAAAGAAGAAGACAACGAAAGAAGGTTCACTGAAAAGATCATATCTGAAGATACATCTCTGCAAAAACCCCCGCAGGGGCGCAACACCCATCTCTGCACAGAGCCCCGCAGGGGCACATATCAAGGAAAAAGCATGTAGGTGAAAGGAGGAACCGGGGCCAGGAAAGTATCCATGAAGAAGTGCAAGAAGATATCCAGCGGTTCCGAAACCACAAGAGGGTGCTTCAACCTCTTGATCTTTGGAAGGTCCAGATCGAAGGCTGAAGGATCACATCCTCATACCTTCCACTGGTGGCGTGCGTGGCAACCCGACTTATTAGGAAAGACAAATGCATCAGGCCCAGAGGATGTAAATCAAGAATTAACAAGAGGCCATCAAAATCGAACACCTGTTTAACCAACAGGCAGAACTGACCAAGGGTTGCGGGGGATGAAAAGAAAAGAACAGGCAGCACAAATGCATCAGGCCTAGAGGATGTAAAAGAAAAAATCAAGAACAGGGCCATTAAAACGTAACGCCAGTCCAACCAGTAGGCAGAACTGACCAAAGGATGCGTGCGGACAACAAAGGAAAGACAAGAAGTAAAGTCTGTCAAGGGACGACAGAGACAAAGAGGGGGAGAGTGTTGCAGAGCAAAGAGAGCACAAGGCAAAGAAAAAGACGGGCCCCAAAAGTTTTCCGATTTGGACACCCAATTTTTGTATTATAACCATTCTTGTAATATATTTTCCGATGTAAAGGCACTAGAGGAGTCCTCTAGATGCATCCCCACAGAAGATTAGAAGCTTACTCATGTAAATTAGTAGGAAATTAGCCTTTTAGTGAATAAAGTGCCAGTCTCTTGTGTGAAAGGACCATTTCTAGGGCACAATTATATAAGTCAATTTGTGACTCTTTGTAAAGAATTTTTTCCATTGTGAGAATCAAGAGCACAGAAATTCGAATTTGTGTCTTCTCCTCTGTGTATCTTCTTCTTTGTGAGCTTGTATGCTTGTGTAATGCTTGGAAAGAGTGTAGGGAAGTGTTGACTATCCATAAAAGTGTTTGTTTACTATTGTTAAGGTGTGTGCGAAGTGTAGGAAGTGTTGAAGTGTAGGAAGGTCTTTCCCGCGACTCAGTATTTTGCTCATACCTTGAGGTAGAAGCTTCAGAATTGAGTGAAAATACCACCATTGGATGCGTCTTCTTGAGAGCTTCGAAACGCATATGCTGTTCGCTATATTTGGAGTTCGGAGCTGAGAGAAAAGCTCAATTTACTGTTGGCTGCTGTTCCAAGTATCGTGACACCATGACTGACAGTTGAAGCTTGTTTGGATTAGTCTTTGCCTTGTTTGCACTCTTTGAGTAATTCATTTGCATTGATCGTCATTTGAATGCATGTCTTCATACACTCAGCTAGGTTTTGATACTCATCGAATTGATAATTAAAGCGTGAATCCCCACTATATGCACTTGAGGGGGATTGAGGTATAGTCTCTTTCTCCACCAGTCCCTAAGTTGGTTCTTAGGTACACAAGCACACTGCCAATCGCTATGTCTGACGCATCCACAAAGACATGGAAGGGACGTTCCCAATCAGGCGGTTGCAGGATCGGAGCTTGCGTCAAGAGAACCTTCAAACACTCAAATGCCATTTGACACTCATTTTTCCATTCATACTTCCGCGGAGTGCTGGTCATAATTCGGTTAAGTGGTGTCGCTAGATGAGCCAGCCACCGTAAATGTCTGCCATGCCAACGGATCTGGCCAAGGAATCGCATAACTTCTTTCGATGTCTTTGGGACCGGTGCCTCCAACACGGCTGCTACCTTATCAGGGTCTACCTGTATTCCTTGTTTGGAGATAATATGACCGAGCAGCTTCCCACAGGAGACCGCAAAAACCGATTTGGTAGGATTTAAACATAGTCGATACTCCCGGCACTTTTCAAAGCAACACCGTAAATGATACAGGTGTGCTGAAGTGTCGCCAAACAATGAAAAATCATCCAAATAAACTTGCATAAATGTTGTCTGGTAAGGTGAGAACACTTCCTGCCTGCATATTTGGAATGTACTCGAGGCGTTCCACAAATCGAACCACATTACGGTGCAGGCATAGACACCCTAGTTGGTGATGAATGCTGTCTTCGGTATATCCTGTTCCGCCATCCTTACTTGATTATATCCACTATAGCCATCAAGGAAAGAATACATTTCGTGATTTGCTACCCTATCGAGCATTGTATCTAGAAAAGGGAGAGGGAACGAATCCGGTACGGTGGCTGCATTAAGCTTCTAGTAGTCAACACAGATACGTAACTGTTTATTTTTCTTAGGCACTATCACTATTGGCGAGATCCAATCAGCATGCTCAATTGGCACAATAAATCCCACTTTCAACAATCGATCAAGTTCGGCCTTGAGCTGGGACACATAATTAGGATTCATCCTGTAACTAGGTTGTTTGATGGGTCTCGCATCCGGTTTCAGTACCACTCTATGTTGATAAATCCGTGGGTCAAGACTCTTCATGTCTCTGTAATCCCAAGCGAAAACATCTGAGAACTCGTGCGGGAGTTGTACCAAATCATCTTGGAACTTGTCTGCTAATCCTCCCTTAATTTTGACTGGTCTCGGGTTGACCATGTCACCCAAGTTCTACATTACCAATTGATCCTCCGATACATAAAACTGTCGAGGCTTGGCCAAGTCATCAGCTGGCTGCAACATTTGTTGGAGGGTCGATTCATCCATAGGTATGTCATCATCTGCTTCTCCTTCTCCGGTCATTGGTACGACTGTACAAGCTTCCGTACTCCAATTATTTGCGATTGACTATAAATCTACAGTACCTAATGTAATGAGGTCCTTATTTGTCTTAAGGAAACCCTCCTCCTCATCATCAGATAGCCCATCCAACATATGGACTGGCTCTGCTACATATGGTAATGCGTGTAAATCACAGGGTTGCATAGCATCCAATGTAACTACATATTTCCGGTGATTATTCTTAAAAATTAACTCTTGAGCTGACCAATCCTGCACGACCTTGGCTTGCTTTAGCCATGGTCGACCGAAGAGCAAGTTGTAGTCCAGGCTAGATTCGGGTAACTCTAGGACTACAAAAGTCATGTTAAATGTAGTTCCCTGCATAGTGATAGGAATATTACGCACCAGCCCCACCGGATGGACTCTGGATTGGTCCGCCATTTGCACAAAGAACTACACTGGCTCAATTTGGGTCCAACCCAGTTTTTTACAGAGTGCAGCTATTGCAATATTCACTCCACACCCTCCATCAATTAAAACTTGTGTGATCTTCTGGTCTTTATACCAAACAGTGATCAACGGTACCGTAGGATCCATCTCGGGTTGTATGGTCGCCCTTGCTGGAGTACGTGAAGATCCAAGGCTGACCTACTCTTGAAATTGATGTCTTACACTAGGAACGAGGGCGAGCAACTGACCTAGAGGAAGTGTGATTGAGGAATTAGATATAACGTCCCAGACCTAGTATGTTGGTGTTGTGGTCATTACCGACTATGCTTGTGATTCTGATGTTGCCGGAGCGGAATTCTGTGCATGCGGTCTTGCATTTGGCAGAGGAGGCTGAGTTACCGGAACTGGGTCAGGGAACACCATCAGCTCCTTAGTTGTCCATTGAGTGGCCTTTGCAAACATCCACTGTTGCTCACGAATTCCGGGCTCGAAGACCTCAGCTACTGGTTGCAACTATTTTCCCGATCTTGTCTGTACTATGGCTGCTTGTGACTCGACTGGGGAAATGTAAACCATACTTGTCATCAGATTTTATCTTTCCTTCTTTCTTTTGTCGTACTCTGCGGCTTTTTTACAAAATCTATGAATATGCCCAACCTTGCCACAGAAATGACAACGAGGGGGTGGGAGAGAGGTGCCTTCAGCCGATGTACCTGCATGCCATCGATTTTGATTGAAATTGTTGTTATGCTGACCCCGATAGTTCCTATATCCCTGTTGCTGGTTGGTCCGCAACTGTGGCGGTACGTAATGGGTGGCAGGCTGGCCCTCCTCCTGTATTATGGTGTTTATTGCCGCTCTACCCTGCACCTTTGCATTATATGCACAGGTTTCTGTTGAGTGCCCTGACATGTTACAAATTGCACAATACATTTGGTTGAGAGCACATGTGGAACTAGTGTGACCTGGATTCTTACACTTAGTACAATACATTTGTTTGGACGGATCCTCAGTCACCTTCTTACTTACTTTCAACCATTCCAGATCCTCTGTAAAACCTCCAACCTTGTGCTCCAACTGTAAGGCCATTGCAATAACAATGTCCAATGTCATTCCGCCCACACAATGAATGATCATGATTTGTTTTAACTGTGGATTTAAGCCGTTGATAAACCATTGTGTTATGACATCATCTGGCAGGTTGGCATGCGCCAGTGGCAACTGCCTCAAGTGAGTTCTGAATAGTGTTGCATATTCTTGGACACTCTGGTGTGGTTTCTACCGATTGTTCTACAAATAGTCAAAAATTTTTGCAGGGTTCTTCTTCAAACGAAACCTCTACAGGAATGCGTCCCTCACATCATCATAATTACCGAAACGATTAATATCATATTATGTTAGCCACCTTGCTGCTTCATTAACTAGTGTGGCCTGAAACACGATGGCCTTGTACGCCAGATCTGGTGGGTGGTTCAACATTGCATAACTGAATTCAAATGTGCAAACGTGTGCATCGGGGTCATCCCCCAGAAATCCACCAAATTTTGTATAGGTCACTCCCGTTGGAACCGGTCAAGGTGGAACGATTGGTTGTGGCTGCTGTTGTTGTTGCTGCTGAAATTGCAGTTATGGCTATGGCGGTGGTTGCTGCTGTTATTGTGAGCCACTCATGGTGCTATTGTTGCTGGTGTTGTTGTTCCCTGAATTTTGGGGAGGGTTCTTGTGAGCTTCCTGGACTCGAGGGTCAACCTGCGCACCTTAGAGTCCAAAAATGTCGTCAAACCGATTCCTGAATTCCAAGTCTAGCAGCCTTTCCTCAACTTTGGTGTCGAAATTAGGTAGAATTGTACCGAAAAGTGGTGAACGTAGTAATTGTCCACCAAGCAGTATCGTAATGTCACCGAAAAACTTCAAATGACCACCAAGTGATACCGAACTTCCACCGAAACTCGTCGAACTCTCATCGGACAATAGTGCACTATCACCGTAAACGTTTTGACCCAAGGACGGAAACCTGTCAACAATAGCGATCGAATTCTGACCAGATAGTGTGGAATGGTCTTCGCACTACGTCTCTGTACATTCGAAATTCACCGTACCTTCTCCGAATGTTACCGAACTCACACCGGAATCCACCAGAATCTCATCATGTACTACCGAACTTCCACTAGAATCACTACTGACTGGTCCCGATCCTTCTGCAATTGGACTTAACTGGTCTGTACTTCTACCACCCGGGGGTGTCCCTAATAAGTTTGGAACTGCCCAAGGATGTTGATCTCTCCTATACTTTGGGTAGGACTCACCGGAACGAGTAACTGACATATATCACTTCTTCAACTAGCGGTTATTATTCTCCATTGCTTGCCTTGAGTACTGCTCTTCCCTTAGTGATTATTCCAAATCTGTTTCCATCTTCCCACAGACGACGCCAGTGTTAAAAGCGCTTCTGTAAGCCACTTTTAATCTTGTTTCTGGGTTCTTGGGGATGGACAGGGGTCTGATAGTACAGAGGCCTTTTGTTTAATTTTCCCAATTCAACATTCAACTGAATAGCTAACTAACTTTGATTCAATGATTATCACTATGCAGTACATTTACCATGCGAATTAACAACTACGAATTCGCACAGACTTGTTAATGTTGCCGTAGCATTACTGTGTTTAATGGTTAATTACTGTAACTCAATAAACAGAATACAATACTGAGGATTTCTGCAATTCTGCAACACAGCACTCCAGCACGGTCGCCCAGACAGATAGTCTGGCGAGTCCGTCTCTCGCCGAAGAACACCGTGATTGCCTTTTCATTAATCAATAGAAAGTTACATCTGTTCGCTATGCCTTTTCAGTGCGTGCGAGTATGAAAAATAAAATTACATATTCCAATCCGGCGGCTTAACACGGCTTTGAAAGGAAGAATGGTCCAAAAGAGGAGCTTCTTATACAGTTTCAAACATATGCACGGGTGTTTGTGGATAGTATGCATGCATTTGGGTCATGATTTATGAATATAAAGAAACTTATGCTTATAATATCAATAGATAATCCTCACTGGTTCAAGGCAAGATTGTGAAGCCTTCTCTCACATAGAAAGAGTTAAAAGGAGGCATGTAAAAAGCACTTAAGAGACAAGAGATATGGAGACAACGTGATGTGAATTGAAAGAAATTGTAATAAATACACGTGCATGAGCATCACGTACATCAAACTAGGCATGTTAATGGTCAAAGGCAATCACCATGACCGTCCCACCATGATAGTTCAATTGAATGTCATATGTAAGAGGATAGGAACCACTTCATTGACCCTATATCTTTTTGGAGCGTAACATCTCTCTAAAGAATTCTAAGACCAATAAACCCAAATCTAACTCACTCACATGCAGGTGAGCAAAGATAGAGAAACCATTGGGTTTATGAGCCTATGCTAGTTTGGAAGTCTAACTTAAAATTGATTCTAGGAACTATGGTCTTACTAGCCACATTGGATCCTCACGTGCTCAACTAAGGGTGATCTTCTCAAGGAAGCCATGTGCTAGCAAAGCCCTATGGATGCCTAGCCATGATCTCCATGAATTTGGAGGGGAGTTTATATAGTTTTTGAATGAATTTGGGCCCTTAGATCTAGAGAAATCAACTCTCAAGCCTAGGATCAACTACTTTTGATTACAAATATTGAATTCATCAAATGAATGGATAGGATTGATTCTTCTGATCAAATCTGGGGCAAAGGAGAGGCAAATAGACACCTCATTCTCCACATTGGATTTGGGAAAGATATGGATCGTCCGATCAATGTTGACATTAATTGGAATAAGATTAGATGCTATTTTTTGAAGAGCTTTGCATTATTGCTCTTTGGCCATCAAACTAAGCTTATATGATGAAAAAAAACTCGTGGATCCTCCTTTCTTTAAGCTTTGGTGCATCTTCACCCTTGAATGTGAGCTCATCTTGACTCTACAACATGTCTCAATCATCTTTTGCCATGTGGAAGCCCTTCAAGCCTTCAATTTTCTTAATCTCAAAAATTGTAGAGACCATGAAAACTAGATTTTTTGCTCTTTGACCCTCCAAATATGTTTAGATGAAGATGAAACTTTGTAGGCGTATGTGTTGAAAGTCTCCTTTAGGAATATGCAGAAAAATCTCACATCTGAATCTCCCTTATACAAGTTTGATTACATTTGGAAGTTTGCAAGGTGGCATTAAGGTGTGTAGGAAACTCTGATGGCCTTGAAAAGTTGTACACATTTGTAGGCATATGATCTTTATACATGCCAAAACATATGGCTAACAAAAATTCCTATATAAGACTTTGTAGGGCCTAAGTGGAAAACTTACATTTTTAGAAAATGCACATGGCATATCAATGTGAAAGAAAATCCATTTGTAGGTGAAATTTAGGCTATAGATTGCCTTTGCTAGGGTTTACACGTATATGAATTTTCATGTGATTTGGTGATAGTGAAATTTTTGCCCTAATTTACAAAGTTTGACCAGGTTTGAGTGTTACCCTGGATCTATTTGATTTCTTCCAAATTTTGCATGTGAAATCCCTTTCACATCCTTGATGCATCTTGGACCTCTTAGGGAATTCTAGCTACCTTCACCGAATGTGTTTCTTGTAGGCCTTCACAAGTGAAAGAGGAGAGAAAATATCGACAACATTTGCCCCTAGTAAATGTAAAGAAAGAGAAAATATAGCATTATGTGCAAGCATCAATATGAAGTGGAAGTGGATGTATTGAGTCGTTTTAGGCATCAATTGTTCTTATCTTGAAGAAAAAATTATAACTTTTTCATAAAGCAATCTACCTTAAATATAAAATATGAATATGCTCGTTCTCTAAATCTAACTAAACTCCACTAATACATAAATCTGTCTATATAGCACATGCTTTATTCTTCTATGCCTCCTTACCTTCATTTGACTTGCTATCTTTTTGTTGCTTCTTCATGATTCAATGACTTTATGGTTACATTCACTTTTTTGGGGTGGAAGAAAGTGTAAACTTCCTCAAATTTTTTGGGTTGAAGAAAGTGTAAATTTCTCGGTAACAGATGGTAGCTTATCTTTTTTTATGTTAGGGAATGATTAAACCCCAATACAAGGTACAACCATTTTTTATGACAGAGAACAATTGTTTAAACTCCGATACAAGGTAGAGGTGAACTAAGGTTTTAAAAACATGTAGTAGTAGGAGCTAGGACTTCAACAAGTATGGTTTTGATGCAGGATACATATGCATGTTTATATATGAAAGTCATGTTACCAAAATAAGCCTCCAAATCTGCATGCCCTATCTTTCCATAATCCTAGATTAGAACTAATTTTCTTAGTAGTTACATTATTACTTAGGATACAATTTTACACAACAAGTAGAGAAATCACCATTTTAGTTTATATATTTAGATAGTGATGTGTGTGAACACACTAGGACCACTGGGGCACTTTTTTCCCTCTTTAGGAGGTTCTTTCCCCTGGCTTCTATATATGCCTATTGCCCTAATGGGTTACTTATCTTTGTACATTCTAGTGGTAATACAATTAGTATTGTGTGTTGTGCTCCAAGCTTCTTCTTCTTCTTTGTGCAGTTTGCATGCTTATGCAGACCTCGAACTCCAACAATTGGTATTTGAGCAGGTCGATGCTTCATCGAGGGCATCATTGACACCCCTCTGATCAGAGTCTCACAATCCCACAAAATTTGGTGAGCATACTCAAAGTGATTAGGAGATCAAAACATCTTTGTCCTGTGTGTCGAAATCACGATCTGAACTCGTTTTGGCCTCCGAATGTACTATTGCAATGCTTCTGCACGATATTTCATCTTTGATATAGAGGTTTTGGTTTGACTGTATAAGCATCTCGAAGTGTGTTACAGGTTTAGTAGATCTTGACAGGGTAATTCTATTTAACTTTTTGAGATATAGTCAATTTTTTGCATCAAGGTATTTTACTCAGTGGCCATGACTAAAAGCAGTGATGTATTCTGTATGTTGGTTGTTGAGGATAATTTGGACGGTACTAATTACCCATTATGGGCTTATATGATGCATCATGTATTGGTTGCAAAAGGACTATGGAATATTGTGCAAGGTGTTGAAAAATGTCTTATTACACCTGCAAACATAGTTGCTGAAGGTAATGCAAATGGCATTGAAGATGATGATATTCTTCATGTTCCTATTCGTAATTTGGTTCTTTCTGCACCTTCTATAGAGCAAATTTATTGGGTTGGTAGAGATGCTCAGGCACATGCATTGATAGCCTTGTCTGTCAAACATGCCATTATTCCTCACATTTGCTCTTGCATAGCAACTAAGGATGCTTGGGATACACTTACCACTTTATACCTAGCAAGGAATGAGGTTCGTGTTGTTTATCTCCAAAAAAAGTTGGATAGTGAGCACATGAATGAAGGAGATTACATGAATAGTTTTCTGACAAAGATCAAAGATTTGAAGGAACAATTGATTTTTGCTCATGAAGTCTTGCCTAACAGTTCACTTGTGCAGACTGTTTTGAATGGTCTTCTCGATTCATACAAGAGTTTTGCCTATACTCTTCGTTTGATGATGAAAGGCAATTCAAATGCCTTGACATTTGAGGAGTTAGCCTTTGTTCTGTTGCAAGAAGATGAGTCTAGGAAGAACAGTTCCATTATGCATGTTTCATATCAAGCTTTCCCAACTAGTCAGAAGGGCAAAAGTAAATGGAGCTCTTCTAGTAGTAAGTAGAAATATGCTAATTTTGCACAATCAAAGAAGGATGACAGAGACGAGAAGAAAACAGAAAAGCGGAAATTATTTTGCAAGTACTATAAAGCAAGTGATCATGTCATAAAGAGTTGTCCAAAACTGGCTGCAAAAGAGGCAAAGAAGAAAGAGGCTGGAATGGTTGTTGCATAGACCTTTACACCAAAAACAGAGTCTGCTAATCTTGTGCAGAATGCAGAATGGGTGTTTACTACTATTTGTAGTTTTGACCCATCTTCTCATGAGCAATGCATGTCTACAGTAGACTCAGATGTTTTGTACTTTGATAGTGGGGCAACCAAACATATTACCTCATAGTGTAGTTTCTTCACTACACTTGAGCTTGCCCCTACAAGGGATACTATCAGATGCACCAACAACTCCTCTTATCCTATCATGGGAGTTGGTAAGATCATTCTGACTAGTGCTGATGGTATTTCTTTTACATTGTCAGATGCTTCATTTGTGCCAGGGATCAAGAAGAATTTGTTATCAGTTTCAACTTTAGCCAAGATTGGCTTGGTTATGAAATTTGTTGATGACAAATGTACAGTTCATGATCTGTCAAATGGCGACATCATTTAAATTTCTTTTGGCATTTTATGTCATGGGTTGTAAAACCTCATAGAATATGAGAGATCTATGAATTATTCAATGTGTAGTACATGATTCTCAAGCTATGTCAGATGCAAAGCTTTGGCATGCTCGCTTTGGTCATCTGAATTTTGCTAGTTTCTTATGCCTATAGAAACCTGAAATGGTGTCCTCTCTACCTAAACTTGAGGCACCTAGTAAACATGTATGTGAAGGCTATATTTGGGCAAAATGCAGCATTCCTCATTCCCAAAAGATGGTTCAGCTTGAGCTAGTAAAAAACTATAGCTTGTTCACAATGATGTCTATGGTCTTATGCAAACACCCTCTTTTGGAAACTATCTTTACTTCATGACTTTCATCGATGATTTTTCCAGGCATGCATGGGTATATCCATTGAAAGAAAAGTCCAAAGTGTTTATGTGCTTCAAATAGTTTCTAGTTTTTGCTGAAAATCTGTCTGCATGTAAAATGATGGAGTGGGGGAATATATGTCTTCTGAATTTAATGTGCTTTCGGCTGAATGTGGGGTAAAACATCAATGTACAGTGCCATATACACCTCAACAAAATGGAGTTGCTAAATGGAAGAACAATTCACTCATGGAGATGGTGATGTGTATGGTCAAGAGTCAGAAATTTACCACATAGTTTCTAACTTGAGGCTGTCATGTGTTCAACATATGTACTTAATGGGTGTCCCACTAAAGCATTGTAGTCTATTACTGCATATGAGGCTTGGCATGTTTGCAAGCCATATGTTGCTCACCTACACGTTTTTTGTTGTCTGACGTATGCATTAGTGCCTGAACAACAACACACGAAATTGGATGATAAAGCAGTGAAATGTATTTTGGTTGGGTACAGTTCTGGAACCAAAGGCTATCGTCTGTATCATCCACATACTAAACACATTTTGGTTAGCTGTGATGTTGTTTTTGTGGAAGATGCTATTCAACCACTACTCTCATGTACTAAGGAGACATCTATTAGCTCCAAAGACATGTATGATACTTTGTTGCCTCTTTTTATAGTTGAAAATGTAGTACTAGTCCTAATGAGGCAACTTCTCAACCTTTATAGGTTTCATGTGATGATGCAGATCATTCCATTTCTGATGCAGATTTGCATGATGCACTTGTTGATGAGAGAGCTGATATTGAGGAGGCAAAAACTATGCCAAGATGGATGCGCAGACTTTGTGTCACAACAAATTAGATGCACCTCTTTCATATGATACTGGTATAGTCTCAGAGAATGAGCATGTTTTGTTTGATCAAGTGCAAAATTCAAAAAATTGGATGGTTGCTATGCAATCTAAATATGGTGCTATAATGAAGAATGGTACTTGTTCTTTATGTGACTTGCCTTGTAGCAAGAAAGCCATTGGCACTGAGTGGGTATACAAGCTTAAGCATAAGCCCGATGGAACAGTTGACAGGTATAAGGCTAGGCTTGTTGCAAAGGGTTATGCTCAGGAAAGAGGCATTGATTTTGATGAACCTTTGCTCCTACTTTGCCGAATGACTACTATTTGTAGCATTTGTGCACTTGCAGCTCATCATTGTTGGAATGTGCATCAATTGGACATTAAAATTGCATTTGTGAGTGGTGATTCGCATGAAGAGGTTTATGTTTTTTAGCCCCATGGCTTTGTGCAAAAAGGGCTTGAAAACCAGGTGTGCATGTTAAAGAAGGCATGATATGGTTTAAAGCAAGCACCATGTGCTTGGTATGAAAATATACATGCCTATCTAATTGCACATGTTCATGAGAACAATCCAACTGAAAGCACCTTATATGTTAAGTGTGCTAATGATGTGCTTTTGATCATTGTTGTGTACGTTGATGACATGTTGGTCATTGGTTCCCATGAGAAGGATATTGCTGATTTTAAGGCTGACCTACATGCCTCATTTGAGATGTTAGATTTGGGGCATTCGCATCATTATTTGGGCATCCAATTTATGCAAGTTGAAGGCACAATAGCTATGTGTCAAACGAAATATATTGGTACATTATTGCAGCATTTTGGCCTTAAATACTGCAAACCTGTTGCCACTACTCTCGAGACAGGTTTACAATTGATTCTTCATGATGTTGGAGATGCAATTGATGCTGTTCTCTATTAGCAAGCTGTTGGGTGCTTGATTTAATTATGCATTACGCATCTAGATATTAAGTTTTCTCTCTCACAAATGAGCAAGTTTATGCATTGCCCAAGTGTCAAGCATTGGCAGGCGGTCAAGCGCATCTTTCGCTACTTGAGTGGTACCTGGCTACTTGGATTGCTTTATCACAAGGAGGGATCACTACCGCCAGATTTACATGAATTTTTTGAATCTGATTGGGCTGGATGCTATGACACGTGTGTCCACTAATGGTTTTTGCTTCATGCTTTGTAGCTCATGCATATCTTAGTTGATCAAGAAGCAGCCTATTGTGGCCATTTCCAGTTGTGAGGCTGAGTATAGGGTAGCTTTCACAGTGACTATTGAGTGTGTGTGGCTCAGATGCCTTATGGCTGATTTGGGTGTTGGTTAGTCTTCTACCACCTCTATCTTCACTAACACTAAGAGTGCATTGGAAATTGCGAAGAACCCTAGTTCCATGCTCACACTAAGCAGATTGAGGTGCATTATCATTATGTCTGGGAGAGGTTCTCTGCTGGAGAAATACGCTTGGCATTTGTGCCCATGCAGGAGAAGTTCGAAGCTTTCTGCAAAGCTTTGGGCTTACTTCCTTTTGTGGATTGATTCCACATAGCTTGACACTTCCTTATACATGAGTGCCAACTCCTTGTTCACCGCATCACTCCCTCGAGGATTAGTTGATATATTTAGGTAGTTATGTATGTGAACACACTAAGACCACCGGGTCGCTTTTTTCCCTCTTTAGGAGTTTTTTTCCCAATGGCTTGTATACATGCCTATTGCCCTAACAGGTTACTTATCTTTGTACATTCTAATGGTAATACAATCAGTATTGTGTGTTGTGCTCCAAGCTCCTTCTTCTTCCTTGTGTTATTTGTGTGCTTGTGCAAACCTCGAAGTACAACACGAGTTGTGTGCTTGTGTTGTTTGTGCCCTTTTGACGCGAGTGCTATAGATATGTAATGCAATGCAAATATTGAAATTTGCAACAAGCAAGAATTGGAAAGAAAATTTGGAAACTTAAAAAATCAAAGCATTATGAACTTGAAGAAAAAATTATATTTTTATTTTCTTTTTCCCACCTTTTTTTTCATGGATACTCCTCTTTATAAATCGACATTATTCTAGCCATCTTCTTCAATGTCCTCATCTAAAATGTACTCTTCATTATCATGTTTCTTGAATATCTTTATCCTTTTACTTGCAATCAAAGTTTTTAATGGAACACCATTTCATTCACAAAGAGCATACATACCATTGTTATTGACTTTTGATAGAATGTATGGCCCAAACCATCGTTGAGTGATTTTTTTGAGTGCATCATATTGAGAGTCAAATGTACTAACATAAATGAGCACTCAATCTCCTACGTCAATTGACTTAAGATGCGGTCAATGAGTTTTGTCAAAATAAAGTTTGTTCTTCATTCTAGATTCTCTTAATATTTCAACGACATCATCAAGTCTCAATTTACCTTGTCCTAATTGTTTAATGTGCAAACTCAAAAAATCATGAGTAGAAATGTTTTCAGACCAAGGCAAATTTGACCATGTAGAAATATGAGACTGAATTGAAAACAGTGGTTTTTGACAGTACATGAGTTCAACAAGCATATAACATGTGGTACATGTGCACGTCATTCTATCTAGCGAAAGTGCAAAAGGTAAGAACCTAGGACATTGTTTAATGTCATCCTTACATGTTTTAGATATGGCTTTCACAATAGGTGGATGCCCCCTCTCGATTTTGCCATTGGCCTGTGGATTATATGCAATAGTGAGAGACAAACAAATACCGGGATGTTCAAAGAATTGTTTAGCTTCTCTCGCATCTAACTCTCCAGGATCAGCAACTAATTTCTTTATGTACCCAAAGCAACTTCTAATGTCTTCGCATGAGAATTCGTAAACATTTTAAGTGTTACATTTTGTCAATATCTTTGGGCATAGTTACAAGATCTACTACCCACTTGTAGTGAATACAAGGTGGATAAGTAGGATGCAAAGGATCTCTATGTTTGAGTGACAAATGAACTTGACAAGTAGAACATGTAGAAACATAGTTACTAATGTCAACATACATCCTAGATACTTCTAATTTTTTCATAGGTTCCAAAAAATTCTTTATGACCCACCCATAACGTCTCACACATTTCCTTCATTACATGCAACTAAAGACCTTGTTTCCCTAGGACTCATTGTGGATTCTTAACATTACCCTTAGCATGTCTCAAAAGATAACCATTACGTAGGAAAAAAGTATAAGCTTGTTTCTTAATGTTACTGAATCTATTCATAGTCGAGCTAGGTAATGGTGGCAGTGTACTCAGATACTTTCCTATGTCTCTCAATTCATCTTCATACTCAAACTCATGAAACTTCTCATACCCGTATATGTGTGGAAGATAGTCAACTAAGTTCACATTCTTTATGAGATCACTTCCAAGATCATCATCAAATCTAGCTCTTGATAACATATCAACAATTGAATTTGACTTATGTGAAATATGAACTAACTCCATATTTATGAATTTAATATATGAGATCCATCTAAGCATGATGATATCAAAAGCTAAACAATTGGCTATCATTCGAATGGGAGGCAAACAATCAGTCTCAACTTTGACATTTGCACCTATTAAATATTCTTTTTATGTTTTCAAAGTTGTTACCATATGCCATAGTTCTTGTTTGATTTGTGGATACTTTTGTTGTGTTTCGTGTAAAATTTTAACCCACCCAAACCTAATTTCATATCTATTCCCTTCACCATCATCTTGACTTATGACCCAACCTACACTGATAGGACTAGTATCAACATTCAATATAATGGGTTTGTTAACAAAATAGTCTACACACTTAAGGATGGGAGCTTCAAGTAATAATTTCTTTAGTTTACGCACAGTTTGAGTGTGTTTTTCAATCCAAGTAAATTTTGGTTTCTTCCTCAACAAGTAAGAGAGATAATCTGCAACATGAGCAAAGTGTGGGATCCAAATAACATAAAAGATGCAAGCATCAAGAAATCTACATACCTCACTCATGTTGTTACATGTTTTAGAACTCTTGCTAATGGCATGAACTTTTTCTGGGTATGGCTTTTGACCATAATGATCACATAAATCTCCATCAATAAGAACCTCGTTGACACCAAAAAAAGATTTTTTTTTGGAGAATGTGAGACCTACCTCTTCAAGACATTGAAATATTCATTCACAATGTCAAGAACAAATTTATGACATGCAGATGAATCTAAAGTAATGTCCTTAACACGTTCCTCACTACCTTTGATTGGAATATCATCAATGAATGGCATGGTTATATGAGGATAAAATCATATAAGACCACATTCATAGCACTCATCATATGGGCCACATAATTAGTTGCTCCTTGAGGTAAAGTACACACTTGCACTAAGCCGAAAGGATTTTTCATTGTGGTTATGTCCTGATTATCAATCGCTAATTGGAATTGGTTATACCTAGAATATAAATCACCCATTGAATAGACAAACCATCCTAAAAATGATTAATCAAAATCATATACAATGGGTCCTCTTCCTACATTCCTTATGGTGACTTTATTGACGGGTCAGAAATCTTGAATAAAACATAGTTTCCCATTCTTTTTAGGCATAGTGAGCCATTTATTTGAGTAAGGTGAAAACGATGGCTCTAAAATTCTCATGTTTATCTTCTCCTTAAGTAGTTTCATTAGCTCAGGTAAGTGAGCCTTTGGAACTGGTAAAGGGCAAAGATTCCATGGAATATGTGGAATAGTAAAGATAATCGTGGGTGCAACTACCTTAGGATCTCTGCAACCAATCTCATGAGGATACATAGTAAAGACATTTCCATGGCTCCGTATGACTCTCTCAAATTTATCTCTCTTCGCTAGCAAAAGAAAGTCATCATCTCTACCCATTTTCACTTCTTTTACTATCTCATGTGTGAATGTATGTCCTATGTTTTTCCTATCCCAAAGAATTGGATCTTCTTCACATCATGATTTTTTTCATTAATTCCTTGAGGTAAGGGTAGAGCAATGGGTTTGATTTTCTTGTCTATTCTTTTGTACTTTGTTTCAACTAAGGCATCATGTGTTTGGCTCAATTTTTAGCACTTGTCAACATTGAGAGCAGAATCTTGGATTGGAGCATACTCATGAAGGGAAGAAAGAAGAATAATGTGGGAATTAGAATCTTGGTGAAGACATAACTCTAACTCCTCGAGAGTAGAGAAATAATGAGATTTCTCAATCACATGCTCAATTTTCTCATCATGTTCCATGATTTTGTTAGTTTTATTTTTCTTTTTTGGGTTTTTAGGATAAAAGGCTTGGATGCTTGAGCCTTATGAAGGAAGTATAATCTAGAATGTGGAAAACAAAGTGAAAAACTATTGTACATGTTGGTTGGTTGCAAGATGTCAAATCAATGTCCACTATTGTCCTGCTCAACAATGGATTCTATCCAAAATTTTGATCATATGTGGATCCAAACATGAATCGAGGTGCACAATCACTACAAACATGCTCATAGACTTCTTTCTGATTGACAATCAATTCCTAGGGTGATTTACTCTTGCCCTCATGACTTGAAGTGATTGCATTCCATCCTTAGACTTAATTCTAGCATAGGTAGGCCCACCATCCATGGCTTAAATTTCCATACGACTCTCACAAATAAAGTACTAACCTATGAGAACTTCATAGGAGCAATTATCTTGAATAAAGAAGTGAAATTCTTCTAAGATTCCTCCTATGGATATAGGCACATGAGCACAAGATCCATACAAAGTACCTACACCATTATCTACAATTCTCATGCACCATCCACAATCTTTATGTATGGGCCATCAAAATTTTTCATAAACTTCTCTTGAAATGTGTCCTTATCTAGGGAACACTAATTTCTAGACAATGAGGTAGTTGAGGATATAGTAGAATTGGAGTCATATGAGGAGTAGAATCTAGCAAAAAAAGGTCAAATAAAGAAGGAGCTCAAACATAATAAGGAAACATATATCTACAATAAAAAAATAAAAATTAAAATATACTATGTTACCTCAAGTATTCAATAAGTTTCAAAGATCCAAAGTGGTATATAAAAGATGCATGCTAGTACGT
This sequence comes from Ceratopteris richardii, assembly GCA_020310875.1. Classification (NCBI taxonomy): domain Eukaryota; kingdom Viridiplantae; phylum Streptophyta; class Polypodiopsida; order Polypodiales; family Pteridaceae; genus Ceratopteris; species Ceratopteris richardii. The sequence goes on along the minus strand of CM035408.1, from coordinate 59,242,507 downwards.
CTACATAGATTACTAGAGGAACCAATCTATTTCATGGATTTTGATAGGTGTGAACATGTGAGGAGCACTTGCAAGAAGTAAAGAGGACAAATATGAACCTTATTTGAGGTTCAAAGTAAAAAATTTTGAGAATAAAGAAATGGAGATCACTATCATACTTGTCTCGGATTAAGGTTACACTATAGTTCTTTCCAATGGGCACCAAAATTGATGTTAGCTTTGTCAAAAAGAATGCTTCCTCATATATTCAATACATAAAACTTAGTGATTTCAAAGGTAAAGGATGTTCTTGCAACCACTATGCTTTCCAAGACTACCCAAGTATACCATGCTACATAAACTAGCAAAATTGGGCATGTTAAATAACAACAATAAGAGTAATCGTTTTGGACAAGTTGATATATCCTCCTACATCCATGAGCAACTAAAGGAAGCATGAAAGGATTGGGAGTCCAAGAAATTTATTAATGGGGCTCAATTACTAACAAAGATCATCTATCATATTTTGGCTATAGAGGATAAGCTTTAGCTACGAGCTTTTGCACAATCCTTTGGGGAAGCTCTAATAGGGCTAAAGATTCTAATAAGGGAGATAGTGGACAAAGAAGAGTCAAAGAAGAGAAAAGAGGTGGAAACTAAAATTTATCCACCATTAAAGAAAAGGAAGTTAGATCCAAGGAAATTTTTTCTTGAAGAAGAAGAGATAACGAAAGAGGATCTCAAATAAGAACAAAGAAGGGTTCAAGTAGATAAGGAGACTCATCCTCCTCAAACCTCGAAGGAAAATTTTTATAGTTATTTAATGTAATACAATGAAAAAAGGGATTTCTATGAACCTCAATACCGAAAAATGTTAAACTTTTTCTTAGAGAAATCATATGATTGGACTTAGGCAAAAACGGAAAATTATGAAGACTTAGATTAAATAATTATGGAAGCCAAAAATAAAGTACTTTTTATACAAAAAAGCTACTTTATTGGCTTACTTCAAAGAGTTACAAAACCGTGAGGCAAGGCGAACTATAGGGATGGCTATAGTTAAAAGAAAGAAGAAATAACCAAAGTTTAAAAAAAGAAATTAAAGATGCAAAGCAACTGGAACAACAAGCCAATAAGCATGTTGGTAAAACTATGAGCGGTTTCAGTAACCTCAATGAGCAAATAGAGAAAGAAAGGAGGGAGTGGAAGGAACAAAGGGCAAATTTATTAAAAGAAATAGAAGAATGAAAAGCTAAAGCTAGCCAAAACTTGGAGAGAATAATGCAATGAGTAACAAACACCATATCAAGGGTATACCAAGATTTCTACTCGTGCAAATGCATGGGTGCCATTTTGCCTTGACACTAGTCTAAGCTTCGACATATGCATGGGTATCAAATTGTGGTATAGGTGCCGATATAGACGTCAGTATAGGCACCGATATAGGCATCAAGATAAGCATCGAGATAAGCATCAGTAATCCCCAAGGAAAAAGAACATGTATAAGCATCTGTATGCATCAGGGCATACCGATGCTCATACTGGTGCCTATATTGATAACCAACCCTACAATTTTTTTTAGGTAGAGTGTATTGTCTCTTGCTGCAACAACATTACCATGTTGTTTTATAGCAAAAGACAATACACTTTGCCCAAAAAAATTGAGTCGATGTGACATGTACTGTAGTGGTTGCCGATCTAATGTTTAGATGACCAACAACCAAAACATGACTTGATAAATCAAAACACTGTCGAACACAAAAAAGATGAGCAAAATGAACCATGAACCATGTACAAAAGAGATATACATTCCATAAATGAATGATGTATAAAAGTGTGGCAAACCACTACCATATACAAGCCAAAGACAAAATGTGGTAAAGCACTACCATATAGGAACCAAATACAAAATTCTAGTGCACCTCTACCATATATGAGCGAAATACACAATTGTGGCACACCTACTACCATACACGTGCATCGAGGGATCAAAACATCTATATCTGCAACAAAGCACATTTGTGAAATGAGAAAAATTGACATGATATTCACAAACAATAACAAAAAACATCAAACCAAGTTTTTAGGCTCACCTCATTGTAGATGCTTCCATGAAATAACCACATTGTGTCCCTCCAAGTCCTACAACAGTGCAACCAATCCATGACAATATCCATAAGACTCCTCGGTTCATGTCCGAGGATGACCCACTACCAACTCTTGCAATGAATATGCAAAACATTAGATGAACATACATGACGTGCTTAACACAAACAAATTCAATAATCAAAATGATACTTACAAACTTGTGATGCATAGTGTCATATCCGTTGCTGCCCAAATATGATGGTCCAATCATATCTAGATGTGTGACCGCTGCATCTCATTGCTCTCGATATTGATCAAGAGTTTGTGGTTGCACATCATGAATCATATCCCATTCCTCAGTGTCTAACTATTCAGGAAGTACAAATGTATCTCTTTCATCTATCCATAGCTTTGTGGAGTCTCCTTGAAGCAAACCACTCTTATCTCACCTCACTGTTGTGTTTCTTCTAGAGGTTAATAGTTTGAACCATTTCACATCAAGCAGAAAGGAATCAAACCTCCTGAAGGATGGCTTCAAGATATCTTGGATCACTCCACAATAATCAAGCTAGTCTTCTTGAGCATTGTCATCTCTTTCACTAGCTCTACATTTTTGGAGAAAGTTCACCATCACCCCACTATCAAAAGTAGACCTCTTTTCGTCAATTTGTGCAATCTGAAAGTGTCATCTATGAGACCATAGTGCACTGTATTTAGAATACTCCCAATCACACCCCTTTGTGAGTTCCTCCTCTTCTTCAAAGATATCTTCACCCATTACCTATGCTTGTGAAACCATTGTATTTAGCCATCTGCTCATTGGAAAGGGTGGAAGAGGTCAAATTATTTTCGAAAGAGAAAAAAAGCGAGTGGAATGATTCTTTTGAAACTCAGCTCTTTTCTTTGTGTTTGTATCCTTGGCAAGCTCATACCTCTCTAACCACTTTTGTAGAGGCTCATAGTTAATGATGCAAAACTTCATTGCCTTTTCTCTGAAAGCTGCATCCATTTTTCTTTGCATCCCTTTACCTTGAGGTTCATCGCCTACGAGACAAACATCTTCATCATTGCTCCATAAACGAGGCATTTTTGGGTCCGACATGTGTAAAAACTTGGTTATGAATACAAGAGACCCTTGTACGAGCCATCCCTCTACCATGCTGCCCTGTGGACATGCTCTCTGATGAAAAAACCCTTTTAATGACTTCATAAGAAGAACATCCATCCACTATGGACAGTTCCTCCTATTGCAACTTCATCAACCACATGAACTAGTAAATCAAGTTGAATTGTGAGAATACTTGTTGGAAAGTATTTCTCTACCATACACATAGCCTCTATAGAATTGAGTTTCACACTCTCTATGTATTGTGTGTCAAAACTCTGAAATCACCTTCTTCACTTGTTGCTCTTCCATCTTGTGAAGCACCCAAAGAGCTCTTGGTAGCAACACTATTTCGTTGGGCTTGGTAATTGCCTACAATTCTTGCATACGACCTCACTTTTCCAAGTCCTCCCTTTGTGCTTTGATTTCTTTCTTTCCAATCAAAGCCTTCCAAAGAATCTCTCCCACATTCTTGAAAATATGCATCGTTTCTACCAAATGATTGACCAATAACTCACTCCAATAAGGGAGTTCTTGAAAGATCGACAATCATTTCATGCTAGCGACTGATCTTTCTGAATCCCAGAGTTGCTTCCAATTGCTTGCTTTCATTTGGCATTGCACTTCTCGGACAATTTTCCCTTCACGTAAAACATGTCCATCAAACAAATATCTATGATGTCCTTCATAGATAATTTCTTTGAAGTGCTTTGGAGTAGTAGGCTTTGAGTTGTGGCCTACATAGGGGACAAGCATGGTAACCTGAAATTGATAAACATGAACATTCACCATAATCAGGCTAGTCATGCATTGTCCACATAAGTATACCTTGCATTTGCATGTCTCATCTTCTTATAGGTTGAGACATGTCGCACACAATAATCCCTTCCCATAAAGTATGCAGCTCTTTCACAAGTGGTGCAAGATATGCATCCATGTTTTTCACCTTATACTTACCTGGCACAATGAGAGCTAATAATAAATGGCCCTTTTTTGTGGCTAACCATGGTGGGATGTTATAGTTGACCAAACATACAGGCCAATTGCTCCATTAAGAGCTACGTAAACAAAATGGATTTACTCCATCCATAGCTAGGCCTAGACGAGAGTTCTGAGGCTCACTAGAAAACTCTAGCCACTTACTATCTATGTGTTTCCAGCATCTAAGTTAGTAGGCACTCACATTTACACCATCTGTAGACCTGCTCTTTACATGCCATGACATTGACTCAGCTATGGATTTGCATCTGAACATGCTCTTAATTCTTGGAATGATAGGAAAGTGACAAAGAACCTTTGCGAGAAATGCTTTGCCCACAAGGTCTTATCTACACCTGTTTGCTCCATACTTTGGACATATGTGGAGATGCCCATACTCATTCTAAAAGGGAATCCAATCATTCGGACAAGCATGAATCTTGGCATAGTCCATTCCAATGGATTGTAAAAGTATTTTTGCATCTCCACATGTTGGAGGCTTGTCATTGCCATCTAACAGAAACTAATCTCTAAGAAGCCTATGATAAGCAATTAGAACAGTATTAGTAAATAATTTTATTTTGATACAACAATGAAAGTTTATTTCAAATCCACTTATGTGAACAATTCGGAGACACTACTATCTAACCATCCATAAATGGATTGAAGATTGAGAATCATGAGTGACGCACATAGTAAATATATCTTTGCCTTATGTACTTCAAAGAGACCTCTAAACAATCATCATGCATTCTCTCTAAATAGAGCCTTGATAGATTGAGCATCTATTAATAGAAGGTTACCTTTTTGGACTCTCTTCTTGGAACCAGTGTACTCTGGATTCCTAGATTACAGTGTACTATGTTAGGCTTCCTTTTAGACACATTTCCTTGAGGAACTACCAAAGAGTGTAGGAGAAACTAGGGTAGTTGAGTCTCTAGCAAATCCTTTTCCATTTTTAGCCATGGAGCAACTATGTTGCATCAGAAGGTAAAAGTTATGTACAGAGATTAACTGACGGCTTCTATCACTCTATTATCATCACAACCTTCTGGGCGCCTTCGATAGGTAATGGTCGAGAAACATGTACTCAACCTCTGTTGTTATATCGCTTGCTCTCCTATCTATGAGCATGGTTCTTTCAGAGTTGTGCCATTGAAGATGCCAACATGAACACATAGAAGCAAATTTCTATGTGGACCAAAGCACGTATCAACACAATAAATTGATGATCCAGTTGATGCATAAAAAATATCACTTCTTGCTTATGTTCCCCCCACCTAGTTCTGAGTTTTTCTCCTCGAATCCTGAAACAAAAGGCAATGCTCTTCCTTGTACCCTCCATTTCGGATATAGTCTGACTCCAGAGATTACCCATGAACTGCTTCGTACTTTACCCTCTCTCACTCAAAGATGGACAGATGATAACTTGCTGCTCTGCATTTCTCTTAGAGAGATCAGAAGTGCATCCCCCCATAGACTGAATTCCTCCATCCACAACAGTCCAACGGATGATATCCCTCATCACTGCTCAAGTTTTTCCATTTGAAGGAGATGATGTTCGGATTCCATCACACCTATCAGTGGTGCCCTTACTGTCGCTTCCCTATGCAGTTTTGAGGGAAAAAACCTCTTTCGAAGCTGAACTCACACCCTTCATACCCATTTTTTAGGCCATCTATAATCTCTCAGTTCTCTCCACATGCGATACCCAAATCCCTCTAGATTCTAGAAGCCCTTGCTCCACATGTACATTCTAAGACTCGTATCCGAATGGACTAGAAAGTTCTTCATAGTGAGTTAGGGGGTACGATGCTATGAAGGTATTCCTTCTTACAACATACTATTGAAGCATCTAATAGATAACTCATGTTCTCCATGTTCAACATATGGTGATATCATTGTGCTCCATGAGACAACAATATGATTTGACATTCCTTGGAACATAGAATAAGCATCACAAGTTATTGCACTTTGAAAACATGTCTATTGTAGTATTACTCACTAACACACATGAATCAAAGCAACTCTCAATTACAAGGGCATAAATGGCATAGCTAGTTATCAATGCATTCTAGGACAATATATCATGGACGTGCAAAGTCCCTAATACTTTGTGGGATATACTCGAGGCTGTATTGAGAATCTTGATTTTATGTTTTGGGTACCTTCCATGTAATTGAAATGAGAAAATGTGATGCAATCATTGGAATGGATTGGTTAGCTCATAACAGCGTCGTCATTGATTGTGAAAGTGGGATCCTTACTTTGAAAATAGAAGGGAAGGAACATCGCCTAGTAGGCAAGTCTAATTCAGGTTTTTCTCCTATTTTTGTTATAAAGTTGATTAGGGGTATTCGACAGGGTTGTGAGACATATTTGGTTTATGTGCATGACCTTCATGAGAAGAAGAAAGAAGAAGAAATACTTGGATATGTTAAAAAACTTTTAGACGAGTACGCAAATGTATTTCCTAATGATCTGCCAGGTATGCCTCCTCCTAGGAAAATTGACCATGCTATAGACCTTTATCCAAGAAGTGAGCCTTATTCTAGAGCACCTTATAGGTTCAATATTGATGAGTTGAAAGAGTTGAAGCTCCAACTAGATGATCTATTGAAGAAGGGGCCGATAAGACCCAGTGTTTCAACTTGGGGAACACCTCTTTTGTTTCAGAAAAAGAAAGATGGCTCATACAAACTTTGTATTGACTATAGGGGATTGAACAAGAAAACCACTAGAACAAGTATCCACTTCCACACATAAATGAATTGCTGAGTCAGTTGAGTGGTACCACAGTATTCACTAAAATTGACTTAAGATCAGGATATCATCAAATTAGAGTAAATTCCGAGGACATACCCAAAACTGCTTTAAAAACACGATATGGTCATTATGAGTTCACAGTTTTGCCTTTTGGATTGACAAATGCTCCTGCAACATCTATGTGTTTGACGAATAATGTGTTTCATGAATATGTCGATGAGTTTATAGTAGTCTTTCTTGATGATATTTTTGTGTATTCTAAGGATGATGATGAACATGCATAGCATCTCGATGCAAGGTTTACATCTAATTTTTGGAAAGCAACCTTTCAATAAATAGGAACACAATTAAGCATGAGTACTACATTTCATTCTCAAAGTGATGGTGAGACCGAGAGGGTTAATAGGGTGCTTGAGGATATGTTACGTATGTATGTGAATAATAAGCAAAACAATTGGACTGAACATTTGCCTTTGGTTGAGTATGATTATAATAGTGCATGGCATTCCTCTATTAAGATCACACCTTTTGAAGCAATGTATGGCTATAATAGTTTGTTGCCGCATTCACTTTTTAAGTCACAAAATCAAGTTGAGATATCCAAACAGATGCTTGAAAATATGGATCTTGAGCTAAATAAGGTAAGGAAAAACATGAAAGATGCACAGAAACGTCAGAAATTATATTATGATCTCAAAAACAGACCCTTCAAATTTAGAACAAATGATTTGGTTTTTTTGAAAGTGAATCCTTCGAAATCAAATCTAGTTTTAGGCAAAGATCGTCGATTGTCTCCATGTTATGCTCGTCCTTTTAAAATCTTAAGGAAAGTCGGTTCTGTTGCATATTTACTTGATCTACCTAGCACTTTGAAAATTCATCCAGTTTTCCAAGTTGGATTACTTAAAAGGTATGTTCCTAATGCTGATCACGTTTTGCAGGACAAATCTAAGTTGAGGGAAGATGCCACTTTTGAGCTTGAACTAGAAGTTGTAATGGATAGGAAAATAAGACATCTTAGGAATCATGAAATAGTGGAAATTTTAGTTAAGTGATTTTCATATCCTATTGAAGATTCAACATGGGTTGTTTTAGATGAGTTTATTGAACATTATCCTTCTTTCCAACTCTGAGGACATAGTTCTTAAAAGAGGGGGAGAATTGTAAGATGCCACATTGATTTTCAAAAACAAAAAAAGATGTGTAGGTAATAATGAAATTTTATGTTTAGGATATTCTGATCATGTCTACAAAATTTTGTAGCAATAAGTTTTTACATTCTCTCTCTAGAAAGTTGTCGGATGAAATTTGTGTGTTAAATTTGAGCATGAAGATGAAGGAATCTGAAAAAGTGTTGTATGAGAGAAAGGTAGAGTATTCTTAGTAGAAAAACTTTGCCTGATTGAATTTTTTGTAGTTCCTATGTTTTATGTCTCATTTGGTCCAGGAAGATAGGTTAATGAAGAGATTTTTCATGTTTTTTCATCTCTCTCTAGAATTTTTGATTTTGCAGGGCCCAAAAGTGATATCTAGAAGCAGACTTGGACCTGAGGCGTCTCTAACACTATTGTAGAGATTGAAAAACTTAATATTTTTGTGTCTCACGAGCTTAAGCTAATTCCTCACCATCTTTGAGTTACAGTGCTTGGAAAAGTGCCATTTTCCAACACTTAAAAATAAAGAGAGAGAGAGAAGCCTTCATTCATCTTATTCATGTTCGCGGATTTAGAAAAGGCACATGGGTATATGGGTTATTTTGGGTGATTGACGTGTGTGTGAGTGTGTTGCAGGGATTGCCTCTATTTTTCTAGGTACGATTCTTGAGCTGGATGAAAACTAGATGCTTGGGTGGTCTAGAAGTCTTGCATGAGACATGCGAAAAGACACTATCTTGGAGCATGTAGATTCTAAGAGTGCATGACTAGGAAGGTGTGATTGGTCGTGCGCTGGTGAAAAGATGGAGATCTAAAAAGATGAAGACAGAGAGATAGGGAAGGATGATGGTCGTACGTTGATCACGATCGTTTTCAACTTCTGAGATTGCGATTGAGATTGGGATTGGGATTGAGATTGTGATTATGATTGAGATTGGGATTGAGATTAGCTCGGGGGTGGTCGGGTGGATAAGGCTTCACATTGAAGCTATTTGATAGATTTTGTAATGTAGATCAGAACTATTTGTAAATCTGTACAGATAATAAAATTCTCTCTCTTCTTGTTCTGCATATACTCTGTTTTTCTTCTTTATATCTTGTTGTGCCGAAGTCTATTATTTGGTGTGGGATTGTGATTGTGATTGAAGATGTATGTACATGCATATGTGTGTGTATGTAATATGTATGTGAGTGTGTCTGTGTGTATAGGTGTGAGTGTGTATGTATATATGTGAGTGTGTGTGTGAATATGTATGTGAGTGTCTATGTATATGTGTGTATGCATGCATGCATGCATACGCATGAATATGCATGTGTCTATGGGATATGAATGTGAGTATGTGTATGCATATGTGTATGTATGTGTGTAGATAAAGACACTATTTACAGATCTTGGATTGGATGTTCGAACTCCAAGTCCTTTTTGGGAGAACATGAGTTCCATTCACTTGGCTGCCAATCCAATTTTCCATGCAAGGACTAAACATATTGAAGTACTTTATCACTATGTAAGAGAGAAGATTCTGAGCAAAGCAATTCAGCTATCATATGTGTCAACTCATTAATAATGTGCAGACATTCTAACCAAATCATTAGATGGTACAAAACTCAGTAAATTGAAAACTATGATTGGTTTGCAGGTAATCTTGGATGATTGAAGAACTCAACCTTACTTGACTTGAGGGGGAGCTATTGGAGCAAGTACATGACAAGTCTAAGGATTTTCTTACGTCTCTCAAATCATAAAATTATGTTATCACTGAAGTAAATGTTGAAGACATGAAGAGTTCACTTATGAACTCACCCTTGTAATGTCTTGAGCATTTACATGATGTAAAAGTTAAAGAATCAAAAGTGGTTGAATCCATTTGATGAGTAGGAAAAGAACTCAACAAATTTGTGACTGAATTAGTTGGAGAATCAATCGCTAAAAGGTAGGGAAAGTTATTTATGTGTGCTTGATTTCAAATTCAAATTTCGGCTCCAACATTCACTATATATACATGACTTTTTTAGACGCGAGATAGGTCTCCATTTTTAGCAGAGATTCTTGCCATATTAGAGTGTGATCTCAAGGCACACACATGTACCAGTAAGTGCATTGTGATTTGCACTCAATTTTAATTTGATTTCATGATCAGTTTTGACCATATCTTCATGCCTATGTGAGTGCACTATTCACTGTCATAGTTCTCAGTTTTTCATTAACATTGCAGAAAGGATATCTCTTAGCATAGTCTATATTTTCCAATGCTTTTACTTGATAATGGTATCTCTCTAAGTCTACTTTTAGATTACAAAGTTTCATTTCATTTAGTTCTATGAGCTGTGAGTAACTCTCATCAGAGCTTAACTATTTATTCATATCTCTTGCCTCCTGAAAAGTTAGGTTTACATAAGTGGATTGCTAAATTAATTTCTCATCATACAATCAATTGTTTTCAGTGAAATCAGTGAAATAACTTCCATCTCCTCATAAGTTTTTCTTCTAACTAATGTTCATATATGTACTTCAAAGCCATGGACTATTATAAGCATACTCAACCAAAGGCAAATATTCAGTCCAATTGTTTTCCTTATCATTCACATACATACATAACATATCCTCAAGCACCCTATTAACCCTCTCTATCTCACCATCATTTTGAGGATGAAATGCAATACTCATGCGTAATTCTCTTCCTATGGATTGAAAGGTTGCTTTCCAAAAATTAGATGTAAACCTTGCATCCCTATCAGAAATTATACTTTAAGGTATACCATGTAACCTAAACAATTCTTTTATGAAAAATTTAGCAATATGCAAAGCTCTATCAGTTTTCCTCATGGAAAGAAAATGTGCCATCTTTGTAAGACCGTCCACGATAACAAAGATGGTATCATGCCCACTTCTGGTGATAGGTAACTTTGTTATGAAATCCATAGAGATGGATTCCCACTTTTGACGAGGCACACACTTCTGGTGATAGGTAACTTTGTTATGAAATCCATAAAGATGGATTCCCACTTTTGACGTTGTAACATACTACGACTCCCTTTAAATTCAGCCTTAAATTGTTGACATTTCAAACATTCTTGAACATACCTCTTAATATCATATTTCATTCATGGCCAGAAATATGAAGCTTTCACTTTTGCATAAGTCGTAGAAAAACCAGGGTGTGCAGAGAAAGGTGCATCATGACAATCATGCAAAATATTTTCTTTTAAAATAGATTCCGAAGAAATACATAAACGAGAATTACAATACAAATCATTGTTTTTCAAATGAAATTTTTCGTGAAACATGGAACCTAGATTCATGCTCAAAAATTTCAAGATTGATACATAAACAAAATGATCTTTTAATTCTTTTCCAATATCAAAATCAGAGGATAAAATAGAAATCAAACTACATAAAGGTTTACGACTCAAAGCATCGGCCACTTTGTTTTCTTTTCCTGCTAATTATTTAATGTCAAAATCATACTCACTTAGCAATTCGATCCATCATTTTTGTCTATTGTTAAGTAAAGATTGAGTAAATATATATTTGAGGCTTTGATGATCTGTTCTGAATTCAAACTTTACTGCAAGCAATAAGTATCTCCAATGTTTTAAGTGCATGAACAACCGCAAGCATTTCCAAGTCATGTGTTGTATAATTTAATTCATGTTTCCTTAACTTCCTTGACTCATAAGCCACTGCCCTTCCTTCTTGTGAAAGTACGCAACCGATTTGAATTCCACTAGCATCACATGCAACAATAAATGGCTTCCCTAACTCAAGTATCTTTAGCACACAAATTTTGATAACTTTCTGTTTTAAGTCTTCAAATGCATTTTGATGCTCATCGTTCCATGCGAAATATCTATTTTTCTTTGTCAATTCTGTAAGAGGATTCGAGATTTGAGAAAACTCCCTAATGTGCGCCCTCTCATATTATGCCAAACCAAGGAAGCTTCTCACATCTCTCTCACACATTTGGCTGTAGGCCAGTCAACTATGCTTTTCACTTTCTCAGGATCTATGTGAATCCCTTCCTTAGAAACAACTCTCCCCAAATAATTCACTTCCCCTTTTGCAAAAAAACATTTACTCATCTTACCATATAGTTTATGCTCTCTTAGTTTTTGTAAAGTCTTCCTGAGATGCTATGCATGTTCATCATCATCCTTAGAATACACAAAATAATCATCAAGAAAGACTAATATAAATTCATCAAGATATTCATGAAACACATTATTCATCAAACACATAAATGTTGCAGGAGCATTTGTCAAACCAAAAGGCAAAACTATGAACTCATAATGGCCATATTGTGTTCTAAAAGCGTTTTTGGGTATGTCCTCAGACTTTACTCTAATTTGATGATATCTCGATCTTAAGTCAATTTTAGTTAATACTATGGCACCACTATATTGACTCAGCAATTCATCTATGTGTGGAAGTGGATACTTGTTCTTAATGGTTTTTTTGTTCAATCCCCTATAGTCAATACAAAGTCTATATGATCCATCTTTCTTTTTCTGAAACAAAATAGGTGCTCCCCAAGGTGAAACACTAGGTCTTATCAACCCCTTCTCCAATAGATCATCTAGTTAGAGCTTCAACTCTTTCAACTCATTAGTATTGAACCTGTAAGGTGCTCTAAAATATGGCTCACTTCTTGGATAGAGGTCTATGGCATGGTAGATTTTCCTAGGAGGAGGCATACCCAACAGATCATTAGGAAATATATTTCCGTACTCATCTAAAAATTTTCTAACATATTCAAGTATTTATTCTTCTTTCTTCTTCTCGTGAAGGTCATGCACATAAACCAAATATGTCTCACAACCCTATCGAGTACCCCTAATCAACTTTATAGCAGAAATAGGAGAAAAACTTGAATTACACTTGCCTACTAGACGATGTTCCTTCCCTTCTATTTTCAAAGTAAGGACCCCACTTTCACAATCAATCACGAGGTTGTTATGAACTAACCAGTCCATACCGATGATTGTATCACATTCTCTCATTTCAATTACATGGAAATTACCCAAAATTTTATGTTCTCCTAACATAAAATCAAGATTCTCAATACAGCCTCGCGTATATCCCACAAAGTATTAGAGACTTTGCACGTGCTCAAGTAGTTCTTCTTCATGAGAACTAAGCTTATGATTAAGTTCCATGGGTGTACCTGCAATTTTGGTGTTCTCCATCTTGAATTTTACCAACATATCATGAATATACTTTCTCAGAGTAATAAACAGTCCAGAATCAGTATACACAAGTTCTAGACCAAGAAAGTATGCTAACAAACCAAGATCACTGATTTTAAATTCTTCCATTAGTTGAACTTTAATCTGCTTGATGGCATTAGCAGCATTCCCTGTAATGATAATGCCATCCACATAGACACATAAGTAGATAAATTTTGAATTGGTCTTCTTTATAAATAAAGAAGAATCTGCTTTGCTAGCCACAAAACTTCGATCCTGCAAATAAGTAAAAAGCCTATGGTTCCAAGCTCTAGGAGCTTGCTTTAGTCCATAGAGTGCCTTCCCTAGCTTGCATACAAACCCTGGTTTATCCTTATCTTCATAGCCTGGTGCTTGAGCCATGTACACTTCTTCTAAGATCCATCCATTTAGGAATGCATTCTTAACATCTAGCTGATATAGGTTCCAATTCTTGGAAGCAGCAATACTTACCAAAACCCTAATTGTTGGCATCTTAGCCACATGTGAAAAATTTTCTTCATAGTCCACTCCATGGGTTTGAGCAAACCCCTTTGCCACTAACCTTTCCTTGTACCTGTTTATAGGACCATCTGAATTTTTCTTAATTTTATATATCCACCTGGATCCTATTACCTTCATGCTTGGCTTCTTGGAAATCAACTCCTAAGTATTGTTCTCGTGAAGTGCTTCAACTTCTTACCATCTATCTTCAAGATGTTCCAATGAGAGTCAAAATGCTAGTGTGTCAAGATGAGGATCTTACGGCACTAGTTGTCTTGGGTCAAGATTCGATCTATGACCATGCAGTCAACTTAAACCTAAAAAGTCAACTTCTTCAAGTTTGGGTACATGAATAGTGCATTACATTAGAATTAGAGAACTGCATGCTCACAAATCTAGGTGTCACACATTCTCTTAGTTCTTCTAAGACTAATCTTATAGAAGAAGATGTTGTATGTGTCAAAAGCTCTATGATGTAGAAGGAGTCAATCATGGAAGAACATGCGCGAAGGCGAGTGGATCTCTCTTCTTCTTCAAAGACTAATGCAGCCACATTAGCTCCACCACAAAGGCAAGCACAACAGTTCAAGACAACTACTTTATCAAATAGAAAGACACCATTCAACAAGAAAGCAGTTCCGGGCATGACACAGATCTGGGTACAACAAGGAGGACAATCATTGGCCTTGCCCCCACAATTCCCATCCAGGCAAGCCAACCAGGCCAATAGACAAACTAAGAAACTAGGACAAGCTCAACCACAAGGTATCCGACAAGTTTGGGTGCCTAAGAAATTAGCTGCAGTTCAACAAGGATAATTACAAATATGGGTACCCAAGAAGCTCTTACATACACAACAACCTATGCTCTCCCACATGAGAAAAAGTCTCAACAAAGAAGCCAAGACAAGGCAAGGGTCAGAATAAAACATCGACCAAAAGAAGACCAACTCACCTCTTCAACAAGAGTCAGAAGACCAGCAACAATGGTATGGGTATGGAAGCCAAACGCACTAGTAGGAGGGAAGAGCTTGAATGTCCACAACTCAAGTGATGCTTAACTACTGTATGTATGAGAGCATGCAACGAGATATCTACAAGGGGTAGTTTTGGTGCCTTGCAAATCGGTGTATGTATATTGGGTGAGAAGACTCTTGCTTAGGGTGAGCTAAAGAGAATATGTGCAACTAAGCTTGGTGTAGTTACCTAATCTTGTTTGTCAAGGGATGTAAAGAAATTGAATTATGAGTATTTGGAAAATGTTGCTTTGAAGAGAGAGGACACGTCCATGTGCTCAAAGAATCTCATCAGTGGACCATCAACAAGGGCATTCATCGACAATGATAGACCAGCCCATGGTCTATCAGAATGACGGGTGTACAACACGAAGAGATAAACATCAATTGACCATTCACCATGGTAAGAATCCTTACTTTGGCAACACCATAACCATGATAGATTAGGAAACCTCTTCATCAGCATACCCCTGAGCACTGCCACACTAACCCATCACTCATTATGGGTTATGAGTACTTGGCATGACTACTATGAATATCATCATTGAAAGATCAAGAGGTTATTAAGGTTACAACAACAATAGCAACAAAGCGATACACCACAGATAGCTTCTCCAAATCAACATGGACAACCTCTTTTGAGCACCTAGAAACTTTTGAAAGCGCACAAATATATCTTCATGCAAGAATCCAAGGACAAAGTACATACCAAGGGACTACAACTTGCAAAGGCTCGCAGTGACAAATGAAGACCTAGAAAACCGACCCTGCTACATTTGGAAGATAGGCAGCTCTTGTTCATACAGGATGGGCACTACCTCTCAAAGCGCTACATGGAACAACCACTACAACAAGGGTCTATCACGGACAACAGACTCGAGAGGGGGGGAGTGTTAGCACTCAAGGTCAGGAACGAGGCACAAGAACATGTCAAAGAAGTGGATACACAAGAAGAAGGAGCAAGTAGGGAGCTCCAAGAAGTACATGTCAAATTTTTAGAAGGAATCCCTATAAAAATAGTAATTTTCATCACTAAAAGCCATTGTAAATACCATTTCATATTTTTGTAACTCCATTTTGTTCAAGCTGAGGAGTCCTTGAGCTTGAGGCATATTAGAAGTATCATCCTACCAATTTTCATAACTTTTAGACTCTGTTTGAGCCCTCAAATAAGCCCCGGAACCTAATTTTTAAGTAGTCAAGACACTAGGTCTCGACAAGGCCAAAACTAGTCAAAAAACTATAAAAAGATCTAGAGAGCTCATTTTTGGGGTTAGCATCTTTGAGGTTGGCTTGTTAGAGATTGAAGCTTTGTAAGAGATTTCTTTGTAATAGAAGGTTTCCATTGTTCCTCTCTTTGCTCTTACCGTGTGTGCATGTGTGTGTATGTGTGTGCATGCTTGTGTGTTTTCACTCATGCACTTGTGCCTTCACTTGCTCATGGTCTTCATACCAGTCCTCACGTCTCCGTGGATCGACAAGTAAAAGAGGTGGTGCTTACACTTGAGCTACAGTTGTTGATATTTTCACTAAAGCACTTGGAGTTGAGAAGTTGAAGAAGTTTTGGAAGATGCTTGGATTACAGGACATGACGTTAAACTTGAGGGGGAGTGTTGAGCTATCAAACTCAACATGTGATGATCTAGGATGACATGTATCACTTTTTCATTTCTCTCACATGTATAGTGGTCATGCCGGTATATGTCAGGGATACTTCATTGAGCTTTATTATATTTATCTACCAAGAGTGATGGCACATTTGCTTCTTCCTAGCTCACTCATTCATGTACATTAGAATTTTCTTTGTGTACTCTTCTTTATACATTGCACTTGTTATCCTGACTCTCGAGTGGCGGATGGTAGAGATCATGTATGCCACCGTAGCTTGTCCCCAGCAACGGTGCCAAAATTTGGTGTAGCTCAGTGATGAGTAGCACCTCCTTTAATGTCAATCCACGAAGACATGAGGATGGTATGAAGACCTCGAGCAAGTGAAGGCACAAGTGTGTGAGTGAGAAGCACACAAACATGCACACACATACACATACACGCGCACAAACGGCAAGAACAAAGAGAGAGAGAGAGAGACAATGGAATCACTTCTATTGCAACAAAGTTCTCATACAAGTTCAAATCCACAACAAGCTAACCTCAAAAATGAGCTCTCTAGCTCTTTTTATAGTTTTTGACTAGCTTTGGACCTGTCCAGACCTAGTGTCTAGCCTAGTTAAAGATTAGGTTCTAGGGCCTATTTGAGGGATCAAACGGAGTCTAAAAAATATGAAAATTGATAGGTAGGTACTTCTAATGCTCCTCAAGCTCAAGGAATCCTTGGCTTGTACAAAATGGAGTTAGAAAAATATGAAATGATATTTACAATGGCTTTTAGTGATGAAAATCACTATTTTTGTAGGGATTTCTTTTGAAGATTTGACATACACTTCCTAGAGCTCCCTACTTGCTCCTTCTTCTTGTGTGTCCACCTCTTTGATGTGCTCCTATGCTTTGTCCTTGACCTTCAGCTTCATGAAAAAATGATAGGCCTATTTGCCAGATCTGTGTTGACTGATTTTCCTGCTTGTTCCTTGCTCTGACTCCCGCCTTTGGCTTCCTTGTCTCGTAAGTCCTTGACTGCCCTGACCACTACCAAAACTCATCCTAAATTCCTAAAATAACTTCCTATGGCAAGCTTGGGACTTCAATTAGATATTTCTAAAAGATCTTGGGTCAATTGTAATCAGTGAGTGAGTACTGAGTGAAATATTGAGCATGTGCAAGTCCAAAAATAGCAATTTTTTGC
Organism: Ceratopteris richardii; assembly: GCA_020310875.1. Classification (NCBI taxonomy): domain Eukaryota; kingdom Viridiplantae; phylum Streptophyta; class Polypodiopsida; order Polypodiales; family Pteridaceae; genus Ceratopteris; species Ceratopteris richardii. The sequence goes on along the minus strand of CM035408.1, from coordinate 59,224,913 downwards.
AACACTTCAATCTTGGAAGTAGTTTGTTTTGACATAACTATTTGAAGGTGATGGTCCAAAGTAAATTATGGTTCCAAATGCATATTTGGGAAGCTAAAGGTGTCTACTAAGGTACTCTGAAGCTACATTGGTATCCAACCATCTCCTCATAGTGGTATTAGAGCCATCATCAACTCAACATGGGAGATGGATTGCCATCATCAATTGAAAAATTGGATCAAGGTAATTACTCTACTTGGTCTATTAGAATGGAAGCATATCTACAAGGTAGAAATCTACATGGTTACATATCTGGCGATGAGTCAATGCCAATACTCAGAAGCAAAGGGCAACCCACACAAGAAGAACAGGAAAGATTATCAACATGGTGCTCAAAGGATGCCTTGGCCAAGTCATACCTTCTCAACTCAGTTTCTGATTTCTTGCTTCCGCACATTAGGAACTGTAAAACATCACAAGAAACCTGGAATGCACTTGAAGCATTCTTCTCTTCAAGCACTAGAGCAAGAAGGAACCAACTGTGGATGGAATTCACAACTCTCAAAAAGATGCCCAAATAGAATGTGACTGATTATGTCACTAAAATGAAGGAATTAGCTGATCAACTTGGAAGCATTGGAGAAGTCATTGATGAGGAGCAAATTGTGAGATAAGTGTTCAGTGGAATCAAGGCAGATGACAAATGGGAAGCATTCACCACTACAATGGATCTATACATCTTTCATCTATGAATTCGTCAGGTCACGAGCCCTCTATGTGCATCCTTTTGATCATGAAATGTTGAAGAGAACAAAAAAAAATATGGGTGGCTGAGGTAGGAATCATCGGCTAAGGGAAATATATCCCATATGCAAGAAAAAAAACTCTTGAAATGTCTACAAATAATGCGCTACTCTCTAGTCATCCTCATAAGCAAAGAGGGTCAACAACCTCACGATTGCGCCCATGGGCTGTGCAGTAGTAGTTCACATGATGCTCAACTATCGCGAAACATCCTAGATGTAATGGCACATATGTGCATGAAAGTATTCGAGTTGATGCTGGTAACCTTCAGAACCTTCAAAAATATTAAAGATCCACATTTCTCAGGAGTTGGATTCACAGCAGGTAACCTCGACTTGGTCTACGATATGAGTACAACCCTCTCCATTCAGGTGATATATGCATGGCACGCACGAATTAAATACCTCCCAGCCTGCTACAAGCAAACATTTGAAGAGATGTTCATCAAAGGATTCTGGGAATACCACTCTGAAATCTTTGTTCCCAGACCCTCCCATATCCTCCACCTCTTTGCAATGGAGCAAACCTTACATTTGGAACAACTGCGTTTGCCACACCTGGATGTTCCAGGTCCAGTGGATTGGGATGCCCTCCTAACAGATTTAGCAAAGGGGTTGAGGCTAGCAGAGCACCACTTAGCCACTGACGTGGTTGAATATTATGTGAAATGCTCAGCCAAACAAGGGTCTGTCAGAGATGACAGACGCGAGAGAGGGGGGAGTGTTGGCAGTGGTCAGGGCAGTCAAGGACTTACGAGACAAGGAAGCCAAAGGCGAGAGTCAGAGCAAGGAACAAGCAGGCAAAGTAGTCAACGCAGATCTGGCAAATAGGCCTATCATTTTTTCATGAAGCTCAAGGTCAAGGACAAAGCACAAGAGCACATCAAAGAGGTGGACACACAAGAAGAAGGAGCAAGTAGGGAGCTCCAAGAAGTGTATGTCAAATCTTCATAAGAAATCCCTACAAAAATAGTGATTTGCATCACTAAAAGCCATTGTAAATACCACTTCATATTTTTGTAACTCCATTTTGTAAAAGCCAAGGAGTCCTTGAGCTTGAGGAGCATTAGAAGTACCTACCTATCAATTTTCATATTTTTTAGACTCCATTTGAGCCCTCAAATAGGCCCTAGAACCTAATTTCTTAACTAGGCTGAACACTAGGTCTAGACAGGGCCAAAGCTAGTCAAAAACTATAAAAATGTCTTCGAGCACAACTTTGGGGAGTACCCATCAAATTTATTTTTATTTTCTTAAGCATCACTTTGTATTAAGATAGTAATTGTTTGAAAGGAGGAAATTAGTGATGCCTTCCGAAGATTTGAATTTGGGACCTGAAGATTAGGAGCAATTGTGCTAGCCACATGAATCCATGAATTTTGATGAGAGAAATCTTATTTATGATGATCGTAGATTCAATCTATTGAGAATCAAAGGAGGACTATGGTTTCGAAAAAAAATTGACAACCTTAACAAGATGAGCACACTCACAAGTGGATGACCTTCAGCAAAGATGTTGGGGAAGTATTTTTTGGTCCTCACATATCTCATTAATTTAATTACATAAGTGAATGTAAGTAACATTGTGTTTTATTTGGAGCCGAACGATAGTGGATGAGGTTTGGGTTGGGGTTGTCCATTGGTTGAACGATAGGTGCGGGTTTGGTCCCATGTTGGTCATGTGGATGTCCCCCCTCCCTCTTGCCTCTCGGCATGATACCGTTTGTTTAACCTTTCACCGCCCCAAGATGGGGGGTAGAAGGTTAATGGATTGGAACCTGAAAACCTCATGCTTGTGAGATTCTCCATCTACTCCATGGATTTACACGTTCCAAGGAAACATGTACATTAGTTTCTCATGCACAAAGGATTTTTTTTTTTTGAGAAAAAATTTAAGTGCATGCATGTATAAGAGCATGGTACTTTTTTATATATTTCCTTTTTAAAAAACAAATGAAGCATGCACATAGCTATGCATACAGATTGCACCCTTTGATATGCATTAAATCACCTTGGGCACTCAAGTAAGTATAAGAAGCCCAAGAGGGACTTCAACAATGGACGAGATGAGAGTTGTACCCAAGACCGGTGGCCAAGCCAACTTCATCACTATGAGAACACTAAAGTAAAGGCAAAGGATGGACAAAACTTAATTTTCAGGTAAGTATTTGCACACCTTTCTTTTTCTTGAAGACTAAAGAGCATACAGTGCATGTCATAATAGACATGAATTTGAAAAAGGATGCATAGATTGAGGTGGCCTTATTTTCCTGGTCAGATACACAATTAATTCATTGAAATGATTTGCACTACTGCATATAGTTATTACATGGGTTGAGGCTTAAGAGGGAGATTTTTTTTATTCAAGCTTAAGTATGATTACAAGTTCCATGATAGGAATAATGGTAGTAGAGCCAATTGGCCATAAGTAAAACTACCATTCACTTCCTATATAGTTGGACTATTATAAGCCAAGAAATAGTATACTCGCAAGATACATTAAGCTTAAACACCCTCTTGTGGAATTATTCTATGAAAAACCCATGGCATGCCTGATCAGCAAGGCCATAGACTTAAGGTAATAGCACAAAGTTCTCTTTTAGAACCACGATACAGTGGTGGTAACTTAGAGCATCTACTCTCAAGCCCTAAGAAAGAGAAAATATGGTATAACATAATCTTAGTTTTGGAAGATGAAAGTATTAGTGCTCTTGTTCAACAAAGTCCTTTGTTTTCGAAAACTAAAGAACTCTTCGAAGCTTTTCATTGTTCTTCCAAGCAAATACAATACCTAAAGAGAAGGTACAACTTTAGGGTTGTAATCAACCCTAAATGCCATTTTTCAATGTCCTAAGAGTAAAGGACTATTTAAATGGTAAATAGTATCACCATCTACTTCAAATTAAAGATCTCATTGGCAAAGCAATTATTCTTTTTTCAGACTACTTGTTATGTCAAAAGATAATATCTAGTTGAGCATAAACTAGCTCTATTATCAGGTGACATAATCATAGGAATCGTTGAAAGGCCAATCTTTGACATTAAATCTTGTCAAGTTGCAATTACAACTGAGACTTGGTAAGTTGAAAGTCTATTGTAGCATAGGCAACACATATGCTTGACAATGGAAATAACACTTACAAGTACATGAACTAATAGATCTTACTTGATTAGACTAAAAGAGGTTTGATCCCAAAATTCAAGCTAAAGTTACCTTTACTTAAGTGGAAGTGTAAATCGGGTGGTATGGGACATCTAGGCTTACACTACCACTGAATTTGATGGTATGGGACATCGAATTCAGAGGTAATTCAAAACTTAAACCTTGGGACATTTGTTATGTATGCTTGGATAAGAGAAAGAAAAAAAGCTCTAAATAGTTCTTTTAACCAGGTGGAACAATAAAAGATTGAAAACAAACTCTTTCAAATTCAATTGAAAGAGCACAATTTTCAGTATAACCTCAGGTAGTTTTCGAGGACGAAAACTCTTAAGGAGGGGAGAAAGTCCCCAAGAACTTGTATCTTATGCCTTAAAAAGACCAAATAAGGTATTGCAAGGTAAAGATATGCAAGAAATAGATAAAGTTGAAGTCCTTCCTTGTATTCTTGTACTTCATATATCTTTCATTACATCTTCCAACTAAATGAAGTTCTCAAAGATTGGGAATTCTCAAAGAACCCCAATGCAAGAGAAGACTTGCGTACACCATAAGGATTGTATAAATCCTAAGTGAGTTAAGAAAAGAAGTTGGATGAGCTATAAAGCATAATCTTAAAAGTATCTTGATGCTTCATGGGGATAACATAACATAGGTTATGGATTCCAATAATATAGACCTAAGGAATATGGCTTCATGTATGAAGCATAATAGCTAGATCCCCAAGTAAAACCCATGGGTAAATCATTGAACATGAAGGGATCTATTGGAGAAAGACCTAGTCTTATCTCTTATTTTGGCAAAAGAAGAGAAGAAAAGCCAAAAGACCCAAGTAGGGTAAAGATCAAGTCAAACTTAAAGTTTGATAAGATGAGTCACACCACATTAAATGGTTAACCAAATATTTTGAGTATGATTAGTAGTGGTGCATCTAAGCACCTTAGTCCGTGCTCTCATAATTTGATACCACAGTATGAAGGGCATTTAAAAGGAAAGAAAAGGTGAGAAGGTATAGAGACATAGTTATGTGGATTGGATGAAGAACCCACTGATATGGGATGGTGGGTACTGAATGCCGTTGAGTACTTTTTCTTGATGGCCAGAAGAAAATAGGACTCATGATCCAAAGGAATATGTCAGGGAGATAATGTCTAGGAATAGGCATCTTCTTCAATTATCCTCTCAAAGGGAAAAATAATTCTACCAACAAAATATGAAAGGATCTACCTCTCATAGAGAGTTAGAAATAAGGAGAGGATCAACTTCTTTGAGTTTGAAGGTAAACTATAAAGGAAGAAGCTCTAAAAGCTTCATCCCAAAGTATGACTTGAAATTTCAAGGAACATAAAAATGATCCTAGACCAAGATTGAAAGACAGCTCAAAAAGATCATCTTTTTGATACTTGACAATTCAAGTTAATTGAAGAATAAGAAAGATCTAATTACAATGTCAACATAGGAAATCTTTAATAGATCTAGAATATAAGGGAGAGAACTCTGGAAGGATGAAGAAGACCTTTAAGATTTGAGATCCAACTAGAGATCCATAAGGATTAAGCATTGAAAAAATGATTGGAATAATCTATTTTTGCTTGTGACCTTAAACATAACACGATCTTTTACACTATGAGTTCCCATCTTGGGACATAGTTATAAAGATCTTATTCTTTTTGAAGAATAAGTAAAATAATATTTCAATCATTTGGAGTCTACAATAGTTAGATTAATCCCTATGGATTCTAGTCCCTTAAGGTGGGTTCTCAAAACTACGTAAAGTTTTGAAAGAACATTGAACCCACTTTGGTAAGCTATTCTCCCTAAAGATAAAGACGATGGTATATCCTCTTAGAATTAGATAGATAATCCACCTATACCATTCTATTGGTTGGGCAAGGAATTTTAAAAATAGATTCCCCTCTTTGTTTGGAGGCGAATTTTAAAAAGGAAAATCCACCCATTTTACTAAGTCTAAAAGGTACAAAGTATGTGTACATCTAAGAGGAAGTGATTTGGGTAAGGATTATGAAAGATTCATCTTCCGTTTAGAACAAGTTTTGACTTGAGAGATGAATCTAATAAGGAAAACCTTAAGTAGCATTCATCTATTTTGCTAGGTCCATGCGCAAGTGGTGCAAATCGATGGACCAAGGTAGTAATTTAGCTGAAGGCACTTTGTATCCACCTAATTCACATGTTTGAGCTATGGAGAGCCAGATGGCACATGGCTTAAAAAAGGAAATAGGCAAGGATGTTCTCTTCCACCCTTTTCACTCTTTCCATAATTTGCATTCGGCTCAATTCTTTTTTGTATGCAAACTACATGGAACTTTGAATGATTGGGATAGGGAATTAGACCACACGTGACTTCTCCTCTTTTAGGATTCAGTTAGGGTAGAATTCCCCTTTCAAATTAAGAGGCGGACTTAGAGAGATGAAAGCCATGATGCTTGAGATTGATCATGGGGCACGGGGGAATACCCCAAGGTATATATGTCCACTCATTTTTTAGGACGAAAATGCTTTTAAGGGGGGGAGAATGTTGTATAGTTACATGGGTCTAAGGGGTAGAACCCTTGGGTTTCTAGGTGTGAAACCCTTGGGATTTATGGGAATTTACCCCTTTTAGTGGGTCTTGAACCTTAGGGTTAATTCTCTAAGGTTGAGTACCTTACGCTTGATTGGAAGCTTCTCCTAGCCACTTGGTTTGTACGTGAGAGCTTGGAGAGTCTTCTTTTAGAAGCCATGTGATTTCATGTGATTTCCTAAGCTTGGAAACCATGTGACCACCTTCGGGACCCATGTGATGGAAGGTACACATGTCCCCTCGAGAGGGACTTACCCCCTTGGACTTGGAGCTATATATTGGAGGGGTTGGTTGGGTGGAAAGACATCTCTCTTCTTAGAGTGGTCTATCTTGTTATTCTTCCTAGTTGATTAGTTGTTTAGTTGTGGAGGCTATGGATTCCCATTTCCAAAGGTTTGGAGTGGTGAGCTTGTCTAGTGATCCCTGTAGTACTTGAAAAGATCCTATCCACCACCATAATGCCTTGCACTCTTGTAGGAACGCCTTGAGAAGGATATAATCTTCATAGATAGTATAGCTGAAATTTGGGGTGGCATAAATGTTCAATTCTATGAATGACTTAGAAGGCCAATAATTTGTGGCTCATTGGACCTTTGAGAGAACCTAAAGAGGGCATCTATTGGACGCACTTTCAACTTTCAGAGGTTAGCAAGCCACTTTTGATCCCTAGGATACTTGAAAAACATCTCCTAACATATTCACATGCCATAAATAGCCCATAAGTCTGATTTTTGAAGTGCATGTAAAGAAGGACATATCTGTCCGCAGCCTAAATTGAAGTTGAAGGGGCCCAAAGTTCAACTAATTTGCAACCCAAAGAGTCCCTTAAAAATAAAACAAAAAAGGAGATCGCATTTGTATGACGTCTTTGTTCTTGAATTGCCTAGCTCATCTTTGGCGCCCTTAGGTCTTGACAATGTCCTCGTCTCTAAGGCATTTGCATATGTTGGTCCTTCTAGGAGTTTACAACCACCCTCCAACTCAAGGGCACGTGGCTAGTCACAAAACGCTTCCACAAGAAGCTGTAGGTGTTAGGTCCAACATGCATACAAGTATGAAGAGGAATTGAACATTTTTTAAGCCATGCCGACTTCCACTCCCCTAACCCATGTCCCACATTCAAAAGGAATATGCTTCCTTTTGTGTCGTCTTTTTCTAATGTCTACTATAAGAGCACGTGATGACGCACTTCCTGGCCCCCCGACGATGAATCTTAAGGATATATGAATTTCAAGAGGGCCAGTTTCAGATTACGAGAGAAAATGTACATGGAACAAAAAAAAGTATTATTTCATTTCCGAAAGCGCCCCGCATCTATCTCCTCATGTGGACTTCTGTGAGAGCTCGATGATGGTTCATCTTACGTCATTACCCAAAGTGATTGCAGCGGTATTTGATTTAAATCAAGTTTAAAGCAGATGGGGCCCATGATTCTTTCCCTCAAGCTGGCACTCAAGGTCATCCCCCTCCAATGGAGGAAGAAGAGGGCACTCGTGTCGTAGAGATGGATTCAGAAGGATTCACTGAAGTAAGATGTAGGAGGAAAGTTAGCCCTCGAAGATCAACAGCTAGGAATGTTATGACCATTGCTCCCTCGAATAACATGTATTGTAACCTAGAAAAGGAGATTAATGAGATCGACTTCCCACGGGATAACCATTTTGAAGAAGACCCTGCTGATAATACACTTGGGTGCTCTACGAGCAAAGAAGACAACCAAGAAGGTTACACCACGAGTAAAGAGGAAGGCTTCACTACTAGCAATGAAGACAACCCAGACAATGAACGCTCCTTCCTTGGTCCTACTCTTCCAGTTTGCATGCCAAGCTTACCGCAGCAAAAGTCAAAGCTGAAAGGGAAACAACCATCGGGCATGCCTTGGAAGAGCCCCCTCAAGAGCAGGATCATAAAGCAAGAAGTTGGAGGAAAAAAGAAGATCACAAGGAAAAAAAAGATCGGGTCCCTCCCCTCAAAGAGGGCAACCGTCATTAATGAAAATCACATCGCTAAACGTTAGGGGTTTGTCTGACCCCTCAAGAGCGGCGATTATTGGTCAGTGGTTCAAAGACAAGTGTCCCAACCCAGACTTTATCTGTTTGCAAGAGATTAAAATCGACGCAGAGGATCAGAAACAACTTAAATGCATCTCTCCGAACCACCTTTGGTTCTCCACTTCGCACCCTAGGGGGGCGGGGGGCGCTGCAATTGGTATTACTCACTTCTGGTCCGACAGATTGACCTCGACTTGTGAAGATCAGAATCATCATTGGATTGCTGCATCTTTTGGGTCCCCTAATTAGTTCATTGTGGTCTCAATTTATGCCCCTAATGTAGTGGCGGATAGAATCCATACTTGGGCTTCCCTCGACTCCCTCTCACACAATGTTTTGATTTGTGGGGACTTCAACATGGTTGAGTTTCCAGAGGACCGATGGAATAACAAAGGGAAAATTATTGACGGTCAGGAGAAAGAGATATGGGATAAAATCAAGCTCCATCTCGACCTAGTCGAGGTGAAAGACATGAAGGGGTTCTCCTGGTCTAATCTCCAATTGGGGGACTCTTTGAGGAAAGCAAGACTTGATAGATGTTACATCGACCAAAACACCATCCTCCAGTGGGGCATTCCTTTGGTTTCCCAACACATGGACCTGACTATCTCAGACCACTACCCGATTACTCTTTCTTTCAAAAAGATTCCCATGCTCCGAAAAGCTCCTTGGTTTCATGCTTGTCAGACGTCGTTTTCCCTCCCCTCTGTCCACTAAGAAATTTCCACTGTGTGGGCAGAGGCCTTTGCCTACTGTAATGAACCGGCTAAGTGCTGGAGAAGCGCGGTGGAAAGGACTCGACAAATTCTGATCAGGACTTATAAGGCTATAAGAGATATCCGGAAAAAAAGAAGAGAAATGGTTTATCGGAGGCTCTCACAGTTTGAAGAAGAAGTGAACAAAGGTAACTTGCAATGCCAGCAAGGGCTTCTGAAAATCAGAGGAAGACTAAGATTTGAGGAGGAGGTTCAAAGGAAAAATCTTCAAATATTCTTCAAAGACTGGTGGGCGGGGAAGGTCGACAAACCATCGAAAGAGATGTGTAACATCCTCAAAAGGAAACAAGCTAGGGAATCCATCCCCTTCTTGGTCGATAACAATGGGATCGAATGTAGCTTGAAAGTTGAGAATAGGCGGGGAAGGTCGACAAACCATCGAAAGAGATGTGTAACATCCTCAAAAGGAAACAAGCTAGGGAATCCATCCCCTTCTTGGTCGATAACAATGGGATCGAATGTAGCTCGGAAGTTGAGAATAGATCTATCATCGTCGAGCACTTTACCCATCTCCTCTGGGTCTCAACTCCTCTTTCCTCGCACAGGGGTGATTGCATGGCTACAATCTCAAGGCTAGCTCAAGCTAGAATCCCACAGAACATGAATTCTCTATTGGAAGCTAACATTTCTGAGAACAAAATTATCGAGGTTATTGATGCTCTTCACAATGGAAAATGTCCAGGTCCTGATGGCCTCACCAATGAGTTTTTCAAGTCCTTCAAGCATGTGGTGGCCACCCCACTACGTCTGGCGTGGCTAGAGACGCTCTCCTTCAGTGCCCTCCCTGAGTGTCTTAATAATGGCGTCATCAAGTTAATTCACAAAAGGGGAGATAAGAACAAAATTGAAAACTGCCAGCCGATTACCATGCTCCAATCTGGATACAAGATTATTGCCAAATCTATTGCCAACAGAATCTCTTGTCATTTAAAGTGGTGGCTTTGTGAGGACCAGAAAGGTTTTATCAAAGGTAGATCTATACTTGAAGCAATTGTTGATATTTGGGAAGGCCTTGCGTTTGTTGAGGAGTCTGCACAAGATCTGGTATTCATTAAGATCGACTTCAACAAAGCGTATGACATATTGGAATGGGACTTTATTCTTCAATCACTGAAAGACCTTGGATGCAGTCAAAAGTTCACGAAGATGGTGTCCACTCTTCTCGGAAATGCTTCTACGAGAATATATATTAATGGCAAGCTCTCCGAGCCCATACATCTAAAAAGATCTATCAGGCAAGGCTGCCCACTGGCTCCACTACTCTTTGTTATTGCCTTGGATGGCCTCAGTCGCCTATTAAAGCATCACATGGATGCAGACAATCTCAAGGGTCTTTCCCTACCTCTTGCTCATAGCCAAATGATTGTGAGACTCTTTGCCAATGACATGAATGCCTTTGTACATAACGATATGAACAACATTGAGGTATTCTGGAGTTGCCTTGACACCTTTTGTGTGGCATCAGGTTCAAAAATCAACCATGCTAAAACTGCTTTCAAAGCAACCCATGGCCCTCCACCCCAATTGTTGTTAGATCACGGATGTCAAGTTATCCCTAGAGGTCAAGTGTTCCGTCTCCTAGGTATTCCGATGGGCTTTGACATTTCAATGGATCAACGGTGGAACTGGGTGCTATCCAAACTGGATAGCAAACTAAGTCATTGGAAAGGTATGCAAGTTAACTTGGCAGGGCGTGCAATGGTTGTTAACACATTTATGCTTTCTACGACTATTTACTTTATCTCGTGTTGGAGACCTAAGGAGAAAGAGTTGGCCAAAGTGGAAAGAATCTGTAGAAACTTCCTATGGACTGGGGACCCTAATAGGAGGGGGATTCCCAAAATCAAATGGGAAACTTGCATTAGCTCGAAAGACTCAAGGAGCCTGGGTATATTGGATATCGCTGGGTTGGCTGATAAGTTGGCGGCAAAGTGGTTTATCAAGGCTTGGAGCAATAGTGAGTCCTCTTGGGCTAAACTGATCTTCAAAAACTTGAAAGACCTTACCTTAGTTGGCCATCTTGGTTGGAAGGACTTAGGGATCCTCACGCTTTTGTTCTCCCCCCACCCGGTGTCCCTTAAAGGCTCTAGCCTTGTGTGTTCCCTATGGAAGAGTTGGAACCAGGCCAAACAATTCATCAGAATCAGTGATGAGTGGAAGTGGGCAGCTGGTACAAGACAAAATGACTCTATCTGGTTCCGAACCTGCAATGGTTGTGGATGGTCTCAGCTGCCTTGTTAAACATCCCACACTTTTAGGTCGTATTCAAGGCCTCTCTCTTTCCTACAGTACCTTTTCAAAGGGGTCAAAAATGCCCTCCTTGATGATTTTGCATTTTTCTTCTCTCTAGCATAGAGTAAATTTGTTATAGAAGCAATTATTGTCACCATGTGGATACAAAATCTTGTATAGGAGTTTTTGTTAGCCATATGGTTTGGCATGTATAAAGATCATATGTGGCTACATATTTTACAAACTTTCAAGGCTAATAAAGCTTCCTAGACACCTTAATGCCACTAGTCAAACTTATATAAGGGAGATTCACATGGGAGTTTTTTCTACATATTCCTAAAGGAGACCTTTCTAAACATAGCCCTCCAAATTTTCATCTTCATCAAAAGATATTTGGAGGGTCAAAGACCACAAAATCTAGTTTTCAAGGTCATCGCAGTTTCCCAGAATAAGCAAGTTGAAGGCTCGAAGGGCTACCACATGGCAAACAATGATTGAACCATGTTGTATGGTCAGGATGAGCTCACATTCAAGGGTGGAGATGCATCAAAGCTTAAAGCAAGCTTATCTTATCCAAATTGATGTCGGCACTGATCCGACGGTCCAAATCTTTCCCAGATCCAATGGTGGAGAATGAAGGTGCCTATCCCCCCCCTTTTGTCCAAGATATCATATAAAGAACCAATCCTAGCCATCCATTTGATAAATCCAATTCTTGTAATGAAAAGTAGTTGATCCTAGGATTGAGAGATGATTTCTCTAGATCCAAGGGCCAAAATTCATTCAAACAACTATAAAAACCCCCCTCCAAATTCATAGAGCATCATTGTTAGGAATCCATAGGGCCCTTTCCAGCACATGGTTTCCTTGAGACGATTACCACTAGTTGAGCATAGGAGGATCCAAGGTGGGCTAGTAAGAGCATAGTTCCTAGAGTCAACTTAAAGTTAGACTTCCAAACTAGAATAGGCTCATAAACCCAATGGTTTCTCTATCTTTGCTCACCCTCAGTTGAGTGTGTGAGAGAGTTAGAGTTGGTTTTATAAGTCTTAGACTTCTTTAGTTACACGTTACACTCCTAGAAAGATATAGGGTCAATGAAGTGGAACTTATCCTTTCACATGTGATATTCAATTGAACTATCATGGTGGGAGGGTTGTGCGGACTACCTTTGATCAATAGATTGCTTAGCTTGACGTGTCACAACACTCATGTACATATCTTTCATTAAAATATCTTCTGATTCATGTATCTTGTCTCTTAGTCTCTTATACGTTTTTACATGTCTCCTTTAATCTCTTTCTATGCGTGAGAAGGCTCCGCAATCTTGCATTGAACCAGTTAGGATTATCCATTGCGATTTAGAGAATAAGTTTCTATTTATTCATAAATCATGACCCACATGCATTCCTACCATCCACAACCACCCATGCATATGTTTCAATTTTGAAAGTGTATAAGAAGCTCTATTTTGGACCATTCTTTCTTTCAAAATCGATTCATGTGTATAGTTTTCTTTTGTTCTCATCATGCATACAGATCATCCACAAGAACCCATGCATATGAATTAAATTTTGAAAGTGTATAAGAAGCTCCATTTTTGGACCATTCTTCCTTTCAAAATCGATTCATGTGTATGGTTTTCTTTTTGTTCTCATCATTCATGTTGATGCATTTATCTTGCATTTATATGTTCCCCTTCCCATACTCAAACCATAAACATCTCTCCTCTCCATACCCAACTTCACCTTCACCTTCACATTTTGATCACATAAACCTTCCAACACTCACTAGCTTCATACACTCTGTGTGTGCCACGATTGGACCTCATCCACTCGAATTGCAATTACCTCCACATTTGAGCCCGATGTGAAATGCTTCGTTGCATTTCCTTCTGATCTTGTTGGGAGGTTGTGGTCCATATCCTTTGTTGCATATTTTTCATCCTCATCATATTGTCATCATGATTATTGAGTGTTGCACTGGATTTCTCACAATATTGTGCACATCTTCTTCGTGAAGTAAACACATTTGTGAGAGATCTAGATCATGGTGCATCACTTGCATATTCATGTAAGATGGAGGAAGGATTCAAATCCCTTATTGTTGAGAAACAAGGCCAAAGAATAGTCTCTTCTATGTTGACAGAGAAGCGAAAATTCAATGACATCATCATTACAAGCTACTTAGATTTGTTTGAAGAGCAAGCTATGATTTTTGGTCTTCCCAAAGATCTTTCGATAACATTCTTTGAAAAAATTGATGATAGCTCTATCATAAACCGTGTCACTCAATATGATAGTCTTGTTTGGAGTGATTTCAGAAAGGAGATGCTCAAAGAATTCTATCTTGAGGATTATAACCAACATAATCGGGGCGGATTCTTATAAAGGGTCAATTCTCGAAAGCCTAGTAGCTCTATTACTCACTTACAAAATGATTATATTAGACGCTATGAACAACTTCCTAATGAGGACATGATAACCTTGGAACTTGATCTTGTGATCAATTTTCTTAAGCTGCTTCATCCTGAAACTCGTAGGGAAGTTGAATGGCAATTAGAAGAGCTGGATAAGCACTATGGTCTTATTGACAATCGGCAAAAAGATTGTAATGTAGTAGAGTTTGTAGCCCATAGACATCAAAGACAGTCCATGCTTAATGAGCAAACTAGTCTTCCTCAAGCTAGCCTTCCACAAGCTAAGGAGCAAGCTAGAGAACAATCCCATGCTATGCTTTCTGAATCTACTCCTATTCCTCAAATGATGGAGCCTAGTCAAGGTTTTAAAGTAGAGCCAAACAAAAGTGTATTTGAAAAATCTGAAGTGGAAATTCTCACTAAGCACATGGAAAGTCTTATTGCTACACAATCCAATTTGGCCAAGACTATAGATGCTTTACAATCTAGTTACATCAAAACTTTCAAGGTCAAATGAACCTAATTTCTTTTCAAGAACCTAATCAACATGTTATAGCTCCCATCCACAAGTAGCTCCTACTCAAGCATATCAAGTTCCTCCAATGCATAATCCTTCAATGAGAAATCCTCATCCTCATGTGCAGAATCCTCAAATGTATAAAGACATTTATCTTCAAGCTTCTCAAACAACTTTTCAAAATCCTCAAAAATCAAAATTTTCAAAATCATCAATCGTATACTATGGAAGCTCCTCTTGCACCTCAAGTACCAGATGCTACTATCCAAGCTCCTCAAATACATCAATTGCCTTATCAAAATCCTAGTTATCCTGTTCAAGCAATACCTTACCAACAAAATCCTCAATTTCAAAATTTCCCACCACAAGTTAATCAAAATCTTGTGTGGTCCTCGTAGGTTCCATTGGTGTGTTTCGTTAGGGCACTTTTTGAGAGATTGTGAACTATTGAAAGCTGCTAAGGAGCAACGACTAGTAATAGACATAGACAAGTAAATCAATGACTATCAATCTAGGCTACCTTTGCAAGGAAATTATGGTAGGAAGAAATGAAAAAGCACCATGAAAATATAACCATAATATGGAACATGATGAGAACATGGAGCATGTGATTGAGACATCTCATTGTTTCTCTACTCTCAAGGAGTTAGAGCTATGTCTGTAGCAAGATTCTAATTCCCACATCATTCTTCTTTCTTTCCTTGATGAGTATGCTCTAATCCAAGAGTATGCTCTGAATATTAACAAGTGCTCAAAATAGAATGAAACCCATGATGCCTTATTTGAAACAAAATACACAATTGTAGACAAAAAAAATCAAACCCATAGCTCAACCATTACTGCAAGGAAGTAATGAAAAAATTATTAATGTGAAAAATGATCCAATTCTTTGGGAGAAGAAAAAATAGGATGTAAATTCATGGATGAGAAAATCAAACAAGTGAAAGTTGGTAGAGATGATGACTTTCTTTTGCCAACAGAGAGAGATAGATTTGAGAGATTCATACGTAGCCATGGAAAAGCCTTTACTGTAAATCCTCATGAGATTGGTTGCGCAGATCCTAAGCTAGTTGCACCCATGGTTATCTTTACTATTCCACATATTCCATGGAATCTTTGCCCTATACCAGTTCCAAAGACTCACTTACCTAAGCTAATGAAACTACTTAAGGAGAAGATAAACATGAGAATTTTAGAGCCATCTTTTGCACCTTACTCAAATAGATGGTTCATTGTGCCTAAAAAGAATGGGAAACTACGTTTTATTCAAGACCTCCAACCCATCAATAAAGTCACCATAAGGAATGTAGGAATAGGAACCATTGTAGATGAGTTTGCTGAATCATTTTTAGGACATTCTATCTATTCAATGGATGATTTATATTCTGGGTATGACCAATTCTAGTTAACAATTGATAGTCATGACATAACCACAATGAAAACTCCTTTAGGCTTAGTGGATATGATGAGTGCTATGAATATGGTCTTTCATGATTTTATCCCTCATATAACCATGCCATTCATTGATGATATTCCAATTAAAGGGAGTGAGGAATGTGTGAAGGACATGACTTTAGATTCATTTGGATGCCGTAAATTTGTTCTTGATCATATATCTGATTGTGAATGAATTTTCCAACAATTTGAAGATTTAGGTCTCACATTTGCATAGAAAAATCTTTTTTTGGTGTCAATGAGGTTCTTATTGTTGGATTTATGTGGTCATTATGGTTGAAAACCATACCCACAAAAGGTTGATGCCATTACAAGATTTTTTAAACATGTAACAATGTGAGTGAGGTATGTAAATTTCTTGTGCTTGCATCTTTTATGTTATTTGGATTCCACACTTTTCTCATGTTGCCAATTGTCTCTGTGACTTGTTGAGGAAGAAACAAAAATATATTTGGACTCAAAAACACACACAAGGTATGTGTAAATTGAACAAATTGTTGCGTGAAGCTCTCATCCTTAAGCATGTAGACTATTCTATTAACAAACCTATTATATTGACTATTGATACTAGTCCTATTGGTATAAGTTGGGTCATAAATCAAGATGATAGTGAAGGGAATAGATATGCAATAAGGTTTGGGGCTAAAATTTTACATGAAACACAACAAAAATATCCATAGATCAAACAAGAACTATGGGGTATGGTGACACCTTTGAAAATAGTCAAAGAATATTTCATAGGTGCAAATGTGAAAGAATGATAGCCAATTGTTCATCTCCTGATATAGCCATGCTTAGATGGATGTCATATATTAAGTTCATAAATCCTGAGCTAGTTTATATTTCAGGTAATTCCAATTCAGTTGCTAATATGTTATCAAGAGCTATATTTGATGATGATCTTGAAAGTGATCTAATAAATAATGTGACCTTAGTTGACTATGTTCCACATATATACGAGTATGAGCAATTTCATGAGTCTAAGTATGAAGATGAATTACAATTTTTCCTACATAACAGCTATCTTTGGATACATGCTAAGGGTAAGGTTAAGAATCCACAATGAGTCCTAGGAAATCGAGGTCTTCAATTGCAAGTAATGAAAGAAATGCATGAGACATTACGGGCGGGTCATATAGGATTTTTTTGGAACATATGAAAAAACTAGAAGTACCTATTATTGGCTTAGGATGTATGTTGACATTAGTAGCTATGTTTCTACATGTTCTACTTTTCAACTTCATTCGTCAGTCAAACATAGAGATCCTCTGCATCCTACTTATCCACCCTGTATTCACTACAAGTGGGCTGTAGATCTTGTAACTATGCTTAAAGGTATCGACAAAATGCATTAAATTGTACTTGCAAGAGAACACTTAAATAATCATGTAGAGGGACATGCACTACGATCTAAGACCACTTACAATGTTTGCAAATTCTTGCTTGAAGATGTCATAAGTCACTTTGGGTACATAGAGAAAGTAATTGCTGATCGTGGAGAGTTAGATGCGAGAGAAGCTAAAGAATTCTTTGAACTTCATGGTATTTGTTTGTCTCTCACTACTGCATATAATCGAGAGGCCAATGGTAAAATAGAAAGAGGACATCCAGCTTATTGTGAAAGCCATATCTAAAGCATATAACGGTGACATTAAACAATGGCCTAGATTCTTACCCTTTGCACTTTTGGCAGATAGAATGAAGTGCACACGTACCACAGGGTACCACAGGAAATCTCTTGCCACTAAGCTACACTCTTGTAGTGTTTGAAGAAGGGTAAAGACTAAGATTCACATTACCTTAAACGTGTTTTGGGTCCTCGAAGCTTCATTCTTTGCATTCAAAGCCTGCTTTGAAGCATTTTTTAGGTGATTATTGGAGCCATTTTGGAGTACTTTTGTGCATAGTTCTCTTTACATAGCTTCAAGAACATCATGAAGAGTGCTCTTTGTGCTTCTTCAACAAAAAATATTCACCTTTGGGGCTGTGTTTTCAGCTGCATTAGTAAATAAGTAGGTTTCTTGAAAGGTTTTTAGTTGTGATGGGAATAGCCACCACAAGTTTATGCAGGTTTTTGAGCATAAAGAATAGAGTTAACACACACTTGCAATTGTTGTTGGCTAGTGTTTGGGCTATGAATTCAGCCTTTATGTGCTATTTTACTACATACATGGAGCACATACACACTATGTATGTTTTTGTGGATACCGCTTATGTACGTCCATGTGGTCATTGATATAGAGGTTACGTATTTGCCTAAAGCCTTTGACATTGATAAAGAGGGTCATGGTGACATTTTTTTAGCTGGGAGACACCTAGATGTCAAGATGTATTTGGTGATGCAGGTAGAAGAGTTACCTAGCCTTGTCATAGAAGATGTATGATAGTTGTTCATATGTGCTTGATAAACCTAGTTGGATTCTTTGGATTAACTGATTATATACAGCGGAATCAGCGATTATGCAGGTTTACATGTTAGTACTTGTTGTTCTATGAGCTTTTCATACTAATCATATGCTCACTTTGTAGAAGAGACTCTGGCAAAATTTTTTCTTTTTTTTTTGTGAACTATAAAATGATCCATTTACTCCTTGGTACGCTTACTAGTGTGAGCACATATATTCTCACGTAATCCTTTTGGTTGGTCATTACTATTCATTAATCCTCTTCTAGCTCCATGGACTCTTCTAGTTCCATTATTATTCTAGTCAATTATCTATCATCATGGCATCAGAGTCTCAAGCAGGTCTTGTGGATCAGGGTCTGGTGCCACTGTTCCTAGAAAGAGCTACAACTTACAGGGAAAAGACCATTTTGAGATCTAAAATTTTTTATGGCATAAACTTTGCTCTATGGAAGAATCATATTAAAGATATGCTAATTCAGAGGAGGCAATGGAAGCTAGTAAATGGAATCTCAAAGAGGCCTCTTGACATGGATGAATATGATGGAGATGAGTTAGATGAAATGGCTACCTCTACCATTCGATTGCACTTGTCAAATAATGTTTACTTTACAGTATTGGATTGTGAATGTGCGGAGGAGCTTTGGAAGAAGTTATGCAATACATACGAAAAAGAAATGACATCAAAAACAATATATCTAATAAGAAACTTATATGACTTTTGCATGAAGGACATAAATAGTTTTGTTGCTCATTTGAATGAATTTGATGCCATATTCTCTCAGTTATGGGCTCGTAAAATGGAGATGGATAATGAAATGAAAGTAGTCCTTTTGTTATGCACCTTGCCATCATCATGGGATACATTTTGCACAACTATTAGCAATAGTGCACTTGGTGGTAAACTAGTCTATGATGACATATATGGGGCACTCGAGTGAGGAGATTCGTAGAAAATCTATGGTTGGCATTCAGAGTGGAGATGCATATAATGTTTGTGATTCTTACCAAGGAAAGAAATCAGCAACGTGGTAGGAGCAAGAACAAGGAAAAGAATGATCAACAGAATAAGAGTAGAACTAAATCAAGGAAAAGGGTTATCAAATGCCATTATTTTCATAAGAAGAAACACATGAAGAAATCCTGCTATGTGTTAAAGAATGCTAAACATAAAGGACAAAATGCTGATGGACATGTTAAACAACTATCTCCACCATCTACTTCGACTATGGAGATTGAAGAAATCAATGTTATTTATGATGATGCTAATGTGTTGACACTTGATAGTACTCTACCTACTGAGGCTCTTATGGTTGATTCTGTTTTCCACACATGGCTGCAAGATTCTGATGCTTCTTTCCATGTGACACCACATAGAGAATAGTTCTCTACTTATGCAACAAATCCTCTTGATACCATGAGACTTGGTGATGGAAAATCTTTCTCATTCTTGCTACTTAACCTATGTTATCTTTCTCTGAATGTTCATTTTGTTAGCATTTTCAGTATAGAAACCAAAGTAGGAATGTGCATAATATGCACATTAACTTTGCCATTCAAAATTTAGGTCTCGTTCATACAAATGTATGTGGTCCTATGCCCATAAGATCATTAGGTGGTTCTCTTTACTTTGTCACTTTCATAGATGATGCTACTAGAAAATTCTGGGTATATCCTATAGAATCGAAGGATGAGGTATTCCCTACTTTCAAAAAATGGCTTGCCTTAGTTGAGACTAAAAAAGGAACTAAGCTTAAGGCTTTACATTCAAATAATGTGGGTGATTATACCTCACATGAATTCAACCTTTTTTGTTAGTCAGGAGGAATCCGTAGAGAGTTTACAACTCCTTATATCCTAGACAAAATGGTGTGGCTAAAATGATGAATATAACTATTCAAGATAGAGTAGTTTCTCTACTACATCATGCAAAACCTTTCATAAGGCTTTTGTGCAAAAGTAGTATTGACTACAAATCATGTGATTAACCTTTCAGCTACTACTACCAAAGGTTTGAAAGTGGGACAAGAGTTATGGATAGGGAAGCCAACATATTATGATCACCTTCGCATTTTTGGGTGTGAAGCATATGTTAATATACCCAAGAATCTTAGACAAAATCTAGACAATAAGTCAAAGAAATGCATTTTTCTTGGATACGGTCAAGAAGGCCAATTTGGATATCACTTATGGGATCCTGCAACATAGTTAGTGATCATAAGTAGTGATGTCATTTTCAATGATTCTAAGATGCATAAACAACCCATTAAGGAGATTTAAGTGAGAAGAGTGGTGTTTGAGGATACTAGTCCTCCAGTTAGCATGCATAAAAATGATGGACATAGGGATGTTCAAGAGAATGTCCAATCAAATCAGTCTGTGAATGTTCTCGTTAAGCAACTATTGAGACGCTTTGCACATGTCCCACATCCACCTAATAAACATGTTAGTGAGCATTCTTGCTAAAAGGGTCTATGCAAGCCTATCATGAAAAGTGGGAGTGTGCCATGAAGAGTGAGTTGGATTCTATTCACAAGAATGGTACTTGGCATTTAGTACCTTTGCCAAAGGGCAAGAAAGCGTTACCATGTAAATAGTTATATAAACTAAAATTCACATAAATTAGTGCTTCTCCAAAGTATAAAGCACGCATTTTTTCTAAGTATTTTAAGCAACAACATGCTGTTGATTTTGAGGAGATCTTCTCTCTAATGGTCACGATGACTAACCTGCGAATGATGCCTAGATTCATTGCAATGGAGGACATAGAGCTAGTCCAAATGGATGTGAAAATTGCTTTCTTGCATGAAAATGTTACAAATGAGATCTTTATGGAACAACCAGGTTTATGTACTTCCTATAAAAGAAAGTGTAGGTTGTAAGTAGAAGAAGAGCTTATATGGACTTGAACAGTCCCCTAGACAATGGTACCAAAAGTTTGATGCTTTTATGAATTCTCAAGGCTACTGTTGAAGCAATGAAGATCATAGTTTCTACACAAAGAGATGCTCAGATAGTAGCTTGATATGCTTGATAGTTTATGTCAATGATATGTTGATTGCTCAGAAGTCATCTTATGACTTGTCAAGTCTCAAAAGGAAGTTGACTGAGACATTTGATATGAAGGATTTGGGGATGCCAAACATATTCTTGGTATGCACATTACTCGTGATAGGATTGAAAGATGCATACACTTGTCTCAAACTGAGTACATATCCAAGGTACTTCATAAGTTCAATATGTAGGGTGGAAAGGCATTGAGTACAACTTTACTCACATATGTGAAATTGAGCAAGGATGATTGCCCCAAATCAAATGAGAAGAAAAGGAATTCATGACCAAAGTTCCTTATTATTCTGATGTTTGTAGTCTCATGTATGTTATGGTAGTGACATTTTATTTGCAATGGGAGATGTGAGCATATATATGTTCAATCATGGCAAGAAGCATTGGGAATTGGTCAAGATGATTTTGAGATATCTGAATGTCACTAAGGACAAGTGTCTATGCTTGGGTAGAGGGAAGGCATCCATTTTGGTTACACAGATTCTGATTATGTTTTCTATGTAGACAATCGTAAGTCTATATGAGGGTATATTTTTCATTTTGTTGGAGGTGCTATCTCTTGAGGTGCTACCTCAAGAATGTACAACTGCATCCACTATAGAAGCAGAGTATGTTGCAGCAAGAAAGGCATGTAAGGAAGCATTATGGATTTCTTGCCTCGCTTGTGATATGGGTCTACCTCAACATGTAGCTTCTTTTCTTAGTGATAGTCAAAGTGCCATGGTTTTGGCTAAGAATCCAGTCTATCATGCAAAAACCAATCATATTGAGGTGAGGTATCACTTCATTAGAGATTGCTTAGCCACATATCACATTATTTGATAGGGTTCATACTCGAGATAATGTTGCATATGCTTTGACTAAAGCTCTACCACATGATATCTTTCGACACTGTTGTCACTTGATGGTGGCTACTTGATTCAAGAACTTACACAATTACTTGTATACTATGTAACATGCACATTAGGTGGTAGGTATAGTTTGTATACTTACACTCATGTATTCTTTATCATTCTTTATTTTTCTCCCATAGCCACTTGTTGATAGCAGTCAGGGCACCCAAGGACTGATGAGACAAGGAAGCCAGCGGAGAGAGTCAGAGCAAAGCGAAGGATTAAGTAGATAGAGCAGTCGACGCAGATCTGGCAGATAGGCCCTTCAAATTTTTCCAAATCAACATCTTTATAACCGTGATTCTCATCACTAACAATCATTGTAAATACCATTTCATAATTTTGTAGCTCCATTTTGTGCAAGACAAGGAGTCCTTGAGCTTGAGGAGCTTTAGAAGTACCTACCTATCAATTTTCACATTTTTTAGACTCCGTTTGAACCCTCAAATAGGCCCTAGAACCTAATTTTTAACTAGGCCAGACACTAGGTATGGATAGGGCCAAAGCTAGTCAAAAACTATAAATAGAGCTAGAGAGCTCATTTTTGAGGTTAGATTGTAATAGATTTGAACTTGTAAGAGCACTTTTGAGTAATCTAAAAGAACGCCATTGTCTCTCTCCTTATTCTTGCCTTGTGTGCGTGTGTGTGTGTATGTGTGTGCATGTTAGTGTGCTTCTCAGTCACACACGTGTGTCATCACTTGTTCGAGGTCTTCATACCATCCTCACGTCTTCCCGAATTGACATTAAAGGAGGTGCTACTCATCACTGAGCTACACCAAATTTTGGCGCCGTTGCCGGGGATCGAGCTTTGAGGACGAGCGTGTGATGGTAAGACGTAGAGTTGTGACGTTGGCGTAGTAGGTAATTTCTTTACTTTTTCTTACTTTTCTCTTTCTTACTTCATCATCATCATCACGATCATCATCCTCACCATCTCCCACCTCCATCTCCATCATCGCAAAAAAAAAAAAAAAAAAAAAATCAATTTTTTGATCATATTACCTTCTCCCTTCCATTTCCCTCATTCCACTTGTGAGAGAGAGCCAAAGAGCGATTTGTGTGCGCTGCTTTTGCATGTTTTTTGAGTTTCCTTGCAGGATCTGGCTGTCCCATCATCTCCAGCACGTTGCGCAGGTACGGAAAAGCTCGGTCTTGTCTCTGTGTCGTAGACCTCTGTCGATCGCAATTGACAGAAAAATCGCTCCTTTGGTGAAACTAAGTGCACCACAGTAGACTAGAGACCTTGCACATCACAAATCCACAAAAATTTCTAAAAAATTTGCATTTTTTCAATCCATCGCGATTGATAGTGTCCATCGCGACGGACAGCCAGTCCATCGTGATTGACAGACCCCGACGGACACGTGTCCATCGCGACGGACACCCCTGTCCATCGTGACCGACAAAAAAATCGCAATTGACACCCCATTTCGATCAGATTCTTGACCATCGCGACGTATAGAGGCCCGATCAACACATAAACACGAAAAAATCCGAAAAACTCCATCAATCGCGATTGACACCTCACGATGGACTGTCTGTCCATCCCGATTGTCAGCAGTCCATCGCGACCGACAACCCCTGTCCATCGTGACCGACAACCCCTGTCCATCGCGATTGACACCCATCAGTCGCGATTGACACGTGTCAATCGCGACTGACAAGCCACGACGGACAGCTCTGTCCATTGCGATTGACAGCCTAGTCGATCGTGATTGACAGCCTTTTTCGGCCTATTTTTTAGGGTTTTGTAAATTGAAGATGTTGGCTAATTTTGGGCATGAATATTGAACTCTAGAGCACATAGGGAGGCCATAAGCAAATAATTTGAGAAGTCCTGTTTGCCTGTTAGCCTGTTTGAACCCTGTTTTGGCCCCAAAACCCTGAACTGGCATATTATTTTTAAGGTGACCATACCCAGGGGAAGAAAACTAAGGGATCTTTGGGATTGTTTTTCATAAAGCCAAAGAACAAATTGATGTTTGAATTACATGAATGGAAGTGATTGGTTTTGTCTTTTGAATCTAAGTCTTGAGCTAACCTTAGGACATGTACAGGTCCATTGAGAGCACTTGAGGGCATCCAAAGCAAGGGTTTTTTGCAAGCTTGGGAACCGGGTTCTTGAGCACCAAAGGGCAAGGGATCAGCAAGTAAGGTTGGAATACTCTCGACTCCCTTTGTGAGTTCCTAGCTTAGGCTACACGCGAATAGTGCTAGAAGTAAGTCAGGGCAACAATAGGCACGAGACAAGTCAAAGACTATCTAAGAAATCAAGTTCAAGTCAAGAGATAACCTGTGTGTGACCTATAACTCTAAAGGAAAAGAACCTAACGTGCAATGATCAACTTAAAGTGCCGAAATTAACTCAAGTATTCCTGACGACGTGATATCAGACAAGATCATAAACACGATAATCAACTAAAAAGAACCAAGTGACTGATACAAATTGATCGACAACGAGGCTGTACCTTGGGTAAAAATTGGGATTGCTCAGTTAGGCATATGAACCTTAGCTCAGGACGACACCTAGGGAGAGATAGACAGAGTCTTAGGTCTTCAGAGGCTAGTATCAATCATACTGCTACGTCTTGGGCCCAGCAGTTGAGCCATTATTCGCACTACCCTAGCTCTGAAACTAGCGAGTCTGAGATGTCTCAAGGTATGGAGAGACCTATAGGAAGTTCAAGAGTGCCATATTTACATAGGGTAGAAGGCCCCTACAAGACGCAGCTGGAATACCTTAGGACCAACCGATTAGGTGCTAGCATCTATGAGGACGGCCTAGGAAGATCTGTGGTCTAGATCAAAAACCCAGATCAAGCCATTGGAATTGAACATCCAGTTGTCAAGTTTGAAAATGGAGCATACCTGGATAAAGAAGGGACCATATATGTAGTCACCAGTCACCTAGATAAGACGGATGAATTCGGAAATGTGATCCCAGATACGGACTTAGATGACCTAGAACAAGGGAACATGGGCGTAGAACCTAAAACCCCCTGAGGCAAATCAGTTCTCACTAGAATTCTCACACCAAAATGGATTCCCTAGGACAACAAGAGCATAGATTTACTCTTGAACCAAGAGATTGACAAAGCTTTTTGGAGGTATAAGCCTGATCAGCCTAATGAGATAGGAACGATCACAATCTATGAATTCAAAGATCCTGATAGCCCAGGCAAGGTGACCTATCTAGACAACGCTTCAGAAAGAATATTTGTGGTCACAGAGCATGGTAGGCATGCCTACACTTGGAAGGGAGAATTCATTTTTCCCCAACCAAGGTCTAATGTCTCTTTTGGCCACCAAGGAGTGGGAACATCCCAAGCTCATGGAGTCCAAAGGGATAGAAGTAGAGATAGGCCAGAAGTGAGTTTCGCTAACCCGTTGGGAAGAGAAAGAATGAGAACGGAAACAGATAGAGTGGAACCTGAGAGACTTCGAACTCCAAGAAATCCAAGAAATGTAGATGAATTCCCTCTACCAAGACCTAGAGAGCACACGAGGACTTTGAGACCAACCCAGCTGGTAAAGTCCATGAAGAATTACTTCGATGGCACTGGAGACCCATACGATCATGTGGCCGAGTTTAGGCAAGTCTTGAGAGCTGAACAAGTGGAGGACTTATTCACGCAATACAATGCCTTTGGTCTAACCCTTAGGAACACAACCCTTACGTGGTTTCAACCACTAAATGAGAGACACTTCAGGAACATAGACCAACTTCTGGAGGCATTCATTATTGAATTCTCTAAGAGTGGCATAAGGCATAATACTTCCTCACTGATTCAGAGCTTCAAGCAAACCCCTCAAGAGACGGTTAGACTGGCAGGAAGAAGGTTTAGGCAATATCTAGAGAGATGTCCTGTTTCTGAGTTACCCACACCAGCCAAACAAGTGGCTTTATTCCTAGATGGACTGCTAAGTACAAAGTTGAGATCATGTGTGTACTTGAAAGACCCTAGGACCATAGAGGAGTGTGTACGCATGTGCATTGATATCGAGGATAACCTAGGGGAGGAGTTGGAGCTTTCAAAAATCTACAAAGATTCAGATAGTTCAACTAGCCTCTCTTCCACGCAGTCTACATCTATAGAGAACTCGCCAAGAAAGTAGCCCAGAAGTTAGGAGTATCAAGCAAACAAATACCAAGGTTTGCCCCAGTCAAGAGATGCTATACTTGTGGTGGTGACCATATGGCGAATGTATGTCCCATCATGGCTCAACCCCAGGTGAATCCTAGTAGCTAGTACTGCACCATAGAATGGAGATAAACTAATCACACCACACAAGATTGCCCATACAACAAACAAGCAGTTAGGCAAACCTACCCTCAGCCCTATCCACCACAGGGAAGATACCAGAACCAATATCCACCATAACAGTATGCTACGCCTCAACAAACCTACCAACCACAATATCTAGCCCAGCAGAGACCTCAGCCAGTGCTAGCCCAACAACCTCCTGCTCCAGCCAATGTGATCCAAGTAAAGTATGCAGCTGCAGAAGAGAACCTGAATAGAGCCATGGTGCCAGTGACACCATTGCTTTCAGAAAGTGACCCCAGTGACCATAGTTTTGACTCTACACATATTGATAGCCCCCAGGCTTACTACATGCAGTCTCTTGAACATGGTGAGTCCTACTATAGTGAAGAACCGAGTGAGCCTAGCTGGGAGCCAAAGTATGCAAATGTCATGTACGCAAACCCCAACTCTAGACCTCAACCTAGGCAAGTAAGACCCCCATTCCTAGAGGGCCATGCTATAGATGTTAGGGAGATCACCTCATTCGTGATTGCCCCATGCCTGCACCCACACAACCCCAGTCAGTAACAATCCAAGGCTTTTGTCAAGACTGTGGAAAGGAGCATCTCTTACGAGATTTCCCAAAGAACCCCAATAACATGCCAAAAATCACTCCTATTAACGTTATTGGGTTAGTAGTAGGCTTTAAAGGAAGTGTGACTTCCACTGCACCAGTACAGGTAGTCACTAGAGCTCAAGCCTTGCAGCAGAACCAAAGTGTAGGCCAGGAAAAAAGTGCTGAGGCTAGTGAAACTGAGAGCATAACCAAGAAGAGGACTAGAGCCTGGAGAGATAGCCGAGAAAGATTGAAAAGGCAATGGGCAAAGAAGATGAGTGAACTCGAGGAAAGCCTAAGAGAAACGAGAGCCAAGATAATTGAACTTACATCTCAACCTCCCTCTCACACTACTCCACCACCACCATTCCGATCTCCATCCAACCCACCACCTTACAACCCGCCTCATGCGACCCCACCACCCCCTAGAGTAGGATCAATATTAGCAGATCCTACTCCTGAGGACCTAAATATGATGCTTAAGGCATATCAGGCCAGAATCCAAGAAGGGCCAAATGTAACCGATCATGAAAAGTGTTACCCTAGAGCGGAACTAGAGCTTGAACGAACTAAAATTTGTGCTAAGATGGTGGAATTGGCTCAAACCATGTTTGAAGCCAGTCGCCTCTTTAACATCTCTAGTTCAGCTAAGACGAAAGTTGCACTTTGATGGACTGCTAGAAAGATTGGAGAGGCTAATCGCACAATCAGAAAAGGAACCCACCCCTCCAAATAAGGGCAAGGCAAGTGAAAGAGTAAGACTTCCTGCCCAGGAAGCCTATGTGCCTAACTCCACAGAGCCAGACACATCTTCTTCTATGAATGGGTACACACCAGAATTCATACGAGAGATTCAAGAAGAAAAATGGGCTAAAGAGAGTGAAGTCCCTCCTCCCATTGAACTTGTGGATGCTGCGCATGACCAATTCCCACAAGACATCCCATCCATTTATGGAGAGCAGGAGAGTGCACAATCTCAAGAGAGATTAGACTTTGAGTCTAATTCTTTACAGGAATTGCCCCATTTCACAGGCCCATGGAAAGCTAAGTCTACTTGTATGAGAGCACCCACGGTCATGGTACGAAACGAAGACTCAGTCATACCTAGGAATACGGAGGTACTAAAGAATACTAAAGTGCAGTGCAATCTCACTTTAGAAGAGTTACTCAAGGTTAGGCCAGAACTGTGGAAACATGTAGCCAAACATGTACCAGAGATAGCTAAACCGCGTTCCCAGGTAGGTTCTCATAGAACAGTGCCAGAGATACCTTTGGACAAGATAGGAGATATGAGTGAAGGAGAAGAAGGAAACACCTATCTTCCCATCACCGAGCAAGGATACACCACCAAGGCAATTTTGGATTTTGGTGCAGGAGTTGCAATTGCTACCACTTCCCTATGGAAGCGTTGGGGCAAGCTAGCACTCAGGCCAACTAGGATGAAATTGCAGATGGCTGATGGTCACATTGAAAGACCCTTAGGGCTACTAGAAGGAATAACTCTCACTACATGTGGTGTTGAGTTCCAGCATACGTTTGCTATATGTGATTTTAGCAAGAATCATGCCTATGAGATGATTTTGGGAAGACCATTTATGCGGCAATTGCAAGTGGTACAGGATTGGGGAACCAATTCCTTGTATTTGCAACACTTAGGTGTCATGACTAAAGTCAATCTCAAGGATTAATCTCATAGAGATGTCCCTCCTATCCAATGGAATTCCATCCATAGAGCCAAAGATGATACAGAGTCAGTGCATTCCATAGGATCAGGATCCTCATGGATGCATGAACACACCCATTTATGGATGTGTAAAGTAGTAGTAGAAGAAGAGAAGAGAGAAAAAGCCAGAGAGGTAGGTGCGAAAGAAACCCATAGATCAATCCAAGACCCAGCCTATGCACCTGTAGTATTCCCTGATGAAGAATTTGAACCTCATGGTTGGGCAGAAATTTTAGCAACCATGGATGTAGCCATCAATGAAGAACAATGGACACCCCACTGTGATGAGGATGGCTATGACATTTCATTCTTCTCAATAGAGCCAATCATGGGAGATTCGGTTTTAGAAGAATGCGAACCTAGCCCTGATGCATTTGAGGATGCAAGTGACTCCGATCTAGAGTCAATCATTATGGACCCACCATTTGCATCAGATGAAGAATACTTCTATGAAGTAGAAGCTCATCCTCAGAGACATGGAGATCTTACAAATGATGTGAGATTAACCACACAAGTGACTGCCAAGAGTGAAGGAAAGAAGAGGAAGAAGAGAGGAGTCACACGAGAAGAGGAAGAATCTTTGTTTGAGGTCCCTGAAAACTTCAAGAAGTATGAAATAGACGATAGGAGAGTCATGATAAGAATGCCTAAACATGAGGCGCAATCAAGGGAGGCCTATGATAACAAAGAAGCAACCAAGAAAATAGTTGTAGCCATAGAAGAAGGAGAAGAAAGATGCACCTACATAGGACATGACTTGACAAAAGAAGAAGAGCAAGAATTGATAACCTTGCTAAGAGAACAAAGAGATGTATTCACTTGGAGCTACAAGGACTTAAAAGGTGTAGACCCTGACATATGCTCACACACAATTCCCATGACCTCACATGCCAAACCCTCTCAACAAAAGCCATACACATATAACGATAATTATGCTGCTAAGATCAAAGAAGAGATAGATCACTTGGTCGAAGCTCGCTTTATCTATGAAATTGAGCACACTGAGTGGGTATCCCCCATCGTAGTTGTGCCCAAGAAGAATGGAAAGTTACATGTGTGCATTAACTTGAAGAAGGTTAATGCCGCCACTATTCAAGATAACTATCCGCTTCCTATCACTGAGCATCTACTAGAAAGAGTAGTAGGCAAGGAAGTGTACAACTTCCTTGATGGATTCTCGGGCTACAATCAAGTGGCTATAGCTCCAGAAGATCAGCATAAGACAGCTTTCACCACAGAGTCAGGCATATTCACCTTTAGGGTAATGCCATTTGGG
This sequence comes from Ceratopteris richardii, assembly GCA_020310875.1. Lineage (NCBI taxonomy): Eukaryota > Viridiplantae > Streptophyta > Polypodiopsida > Polypodiales > Pteridaceae > Ceratopteris > Ceratopteris richardii. Next base: position 59,194,709 of record CM035408.1, on the reverse strand, counting down.
CTTACCAATGCGCCAGCAACCTTTCAGAGACTGATGTGTCATGTATTTAAAGAGTTCCTAAGGAAGAACTTGGAAGTCTATGTTGATGATCTCTATGCTCATTCCAACATTAGACAGAGACATATACCTGAACTCAGGCAAATCTTTGACAAATGTAGAGAATATCAAGTCTGCCTGAACCCAGAAAAGTGTGTTTTCATGGTTAGGCAATGCAAGATTCTAGGACACATAGTGTCAAAGAATGGCATATCTACGGACGAGGAGAAAGTGAAAGCTATAGCGGAGCTACCTAGGCCAAAGAATGTCAAGGAAGTACAAGCTTTCATGGGGCATTGTGGTTATTACCGACGTTTCATACACATGTATGCCATCATTGCAAAGCCTCTGTATGGACTTTTGACCAATTTTGAGTGGACGGATGAGTGTGAGAATTCCTTCAATGATCTTAAAAGGCGATTATGTTCAGCACCAATCTTGACGACTCCAAATTGGAATAAGCCTTTTCATGTTCACGTGGATGCATCCAATTATGCTATTGGATGTGTACTCGCACAACCTACTGGTGAAGGTAATATGGATCTTCCAATTGCCTATGCTAGTAGACAGCTAAATGCAGCTGAACGGAATTATACCACTACTGAGAGAGAAGGATTAGGCATGGTATATGCGGTCAAAAAGTTTAGACATTACTTGCTTGCAAATAAGTTTAAATTTTTTACTGATCATCAAGCACTGCTATACTTAGTGAACAAGCCATGCAATACAGGTAGATTAGTAAGATGGTTCCTCTTGCTAATGGAATACGACTTTGAGGTTGTGGTGAGGAAAGGAAAGACTCACCTAAGAGCAGACCCTCTCTCTAGGCTCACATCTGGAGAGGCACCGCAGGGAGTATCAGATGATCTTCCTGATGCTTACTTGTTTAATTTGGAAGTGGTGCCGCAGTGGGTTAAGACATTAGCGCCAGTATTAACATACGGGCCTAATCACCCAGTCATAAACACTCATGATAGAGAGGTAGTAAAGGCCCAAAAGTACCATATCATGGAAGGAAGTATGTACAAGCATACATATCAAGGGATCCTAGCTTGTTGTGTGGAAGAGGATGAGTACGCTAAATGGTTGCAATTAGCACATGTAGGTGCATTAGAGCACCACTACTCAAAGCAAAGGACCCTACATACACTAAGGAGACTCGGAGTGCATTGGCCGACTATGGAGGCCGATGTCCATAAGTTTTGCAAGGAATGCCCGCTCTGCTGCACTAAACCACCTGTGGAACATGCCACTCTTTATCAAGTGTCCATAGTGCCAGATTGGAGTGAACCACTAGTAGCCTTCCTGAGGACAAAAACATTCCCTCAAGATATGACCCTGACGAGGCAAAGAAGTTTAGAACAAGAAGCCCTAGACTACTCACTCATTGGTGATAGTCTATACAAGCGTGGTAAAGATGGTTACCTCAGATTATGTGTCCATGAGAGCGAATGTCTTAAGATCTTGGAAACTGCTCACCAAGGTGTAGCAGGTGGACACTTTGAACCAGATCGGGTGATCAAGGCTATACTGTTTGCAGGTCTATAAAACGATACTCCAAGCCACTCTCTTTCAAATGGTGTTTGGTCAAAATGCAGTGCTACCGTTGGACTTCCTGATACCTACACTTAAAGTAGCACAAGAGCATGAGTGGACGGGTCATGAACTCTCTTCGAGGATTTTTTATCTGGAATGACTAGGTGAAACAAGACTAAGAGCGGTAGCGGGAATGTATGCAGCTAAGAAAAGACAGAAGGCATACTTTGATGCCCACGTTAAGGATAAAGGCTTGAAGGCAGGAGATTTAGTTTTAGTCTACACATTGAAGCAACATGCGAGAAAATTAGAGAAGTGTGGCTATGGACCTATGATCATAAATAGGATCTCAACTAGTGGAGCAATCCAATTAGCTACACTCGAAGGTGATATTCTCCCTAGTTACATAAGTGGATGCAGAGTCAAACTATATCAAGAACCCCTCACTGAGGAGATGTTAAATCGACTCAATACTGCAAAGAAACGTAAAGAAGAGGAAAAGCGAATTCGAGAAGAGGCACAAGTAGAAGCATTGGAACAAATCCGAAGGATGAAGTTGAGAAGGCAGGGTAGAGATCAGCCTAGGACAGATGACTATGCGGACCCAGGATATCATATGGCTATGTGTGCAGTTTCAGGTATTAGCTCTCATAGAATAGTTGATCGACGTCCTTTTGTAACCTTAGAGATAGGACAAGGAAAGAGTGCAAGGACTGTGAGGGCCTTGATTGACTCAGGTGCAGCCACTAGTGCTGTTAAATTTTCTTACTGTCAGAAGTTGAACTTAAGTGTCAATCCTATAGAAGCATATCTTATAGGATTGGGATGTGTGGAAACCCCTTGCACAGGCGAGGTGGAACTTCCCCTCTACATTCAAGATGCTCTTATGACAGTTAAAGTACTAGTGTGTCAAGATGAGGACCCCACTGAGCCTCTTGTCTTGGGTCAAGACTGGATCTATGATCATGCAGTCAACCTAAACCTAAGAAGTGGACTTCTTCAGGTATGGGTAAATCAGAACCGCATTACGCTTGAATTAGAGAATGAAGCACTCAAGGAACTAGGAAAGGCACACACTCCTGGTCCTTCCAGGAGTCCACATGAAGATGACCATGCTATTCTTGTCGAAAACTATGTGATGCAGAGGAATGATTATCTCAACAAAGAAGCTAAGGATACAACGGAACTCCCTTCTTTTCCAAAAGCCACAGGGATGCAGCAACCAGAGGCAGATAAAAGGCAGAAGAAGCAGACTACCTATGCTCGAAGCCAAAAGAAAGTACGGAGCAAGGTGTCTCAGCCACCAAAACAGGTGTGGGTGCGAAAAGGCGAGCATCTTATTACGGTCAAGCCACAACAACTGGCTCAACTTCCTATTAGTGATCAATGACATGTCACTAATAAGAAGTCTTCCAAAAATTCTTCTGTGAAAGTGAAGTCTATCTGGGTACCCAAGAAGTCGATGAAGGCTGGCCCATAATCAAGACAAATTTGGGTGCCTAAGGCTTGCTTGCGGGCTCAAATAGATACACAAAGACCACACCCTGTGCAACATGGTTCAGTCACTCGAACAGCTGATACCCACTCTTATACATCATGCACAAACACATATTCACCCATGAGCACGAGTAGAATCACTGGTAAATGGGTCCCTAAAAAGCCTCACTTCCAAGTTGACATTCTGATCAAGCCCTTTAGAGTCTCCAGAAAATCAAAACAGAGTGCCATGCACTATGTGCGGCAACCCAAACCTTGTAATAAACCACCTGACCCGTTTGTAAAGCCACTTCCACTTACTAACTGCATCCACACTGCACCCGACCCCCCAATTAGCTCATAGGTATTCAGCATCCGCTAGCCACACTTCACACTCACATCCATGCGAGCAGTAACTAACCGACTAACTACATCACAATTCATCAAGTTAATGTTGTAATGGGGACACATGACCACTTGATGTCCATTTGCAATGTTAACATTCATTTGTATATTCTCACAGAATCGGTGACCAATTCCTTCAATATGGCCGAAGCTGCAGGAACGAGCTCTCAAGCACGCACGAGCCAACAAGTGGTGGATTTAGAGAGTTTACCAATTATGCCGGAGACAAATGGAAGACCAGAAGAATTGCAGGCCATCCAAATCATACCAATAGTGGACTCCCCAAGTGGCCATACCATGCCTGTAGGAAAAGCTTCCCACTGGTTTAGTGAAGTTGCAGGACCCTTGGGAGAGGGAGCACACCTATGGGAGTCAGAGTTGGACTTCAATGGGAAGCAAGATAAATACCACTTCTTTACAAGAGAATTCAAAAAGTTACAAAATGCAGAAGGTCTACGTCCGGTATGGGAGAAGGCAGGATTGGATGCATACTTCAGTGCCCAGCTCCCAAAGCCTGACTTCATGCGATGCTACTATCTCATCAATACCTCGACTCCAAGCAAGAACCCAAAAGGTGCAAGCTCATTTGTGCTCTCATCTCTGACAAAAGGACATGAGCTCAAAAGGTTTAGGCTCTCAAACAACTTAGTGAGAGAGGCCCTAGATATGCACGGAATGCATATTCCAACAGAGAAGGAGACCCTAGTGCCTGATTACATGAAGAATTGAAGCCTCACCAAGCTCAAGGACATGGTGGCCATGATACTCGATATTGCAATACATCTGCGAATGTGCATGCAACACTTTGCTTTTCTTGCTCAAGATAGATTCACCATGCCACAAGAAGGTATGGTTTAGTTTGTATCTGGCAGAGACACAGAACCTCACCATCCAAGGCTGTCCACACAGCAGTCCGCCAGTCCGTGAGGTATGAAAAACGGAGAGTCGACACATTACCATGAGCATGTAAGACTATCAGAATACCCATCACAAAATCAGAAGTAATCATCAAAACCACAGCTACCCCCACCACCACCATTGACCTCTCTGCTGAAACTTTTGTTCAGACATCACCCATCTCACCCCAGAAGCCCCCATCCCCACCTTCTCCACCCCCACCTCCACCTCCTACCATGGAAGAAACTGTAGTCATCACATCTACCTTCACTTACAACCCAACCTCATCCACATTCTTCCCCCTTCGAGAGCCAATCTCATAGGACACCCTCTTCTCTTCCATCTCCAACCCCCTGTACACTTTACCCTTTTTGTCTTCCGAGCCCATAATTGGTCACCCCATAATTCCGAGTGTGATGGGAACCCCCCCACCAACAGAAGGCATCCTTTGTTTCCCAGCTTATCCCCCATTACGGGTAACCCCATTCCATGACCCACACTTTCCATCTGCTCCCTACACATCACTCAACCCAATCGCACCACCCCAATATCCATCCTTCATGGAGCAGTCCATCCGCACTCCAGTGTCTCGGAGGCAGAATCCACAGATGTTCCCAACAACATCAATCTACACAAACACGACACTCACTTCACCTACCATACCAACTTACATGGTAGCCCCTGCACACACCACTCTGTCCGACCCAATGGACATTTCACCAACCACAGCACCTCTCCCCACACTTCCACCATCTCCCCCTCCCCTACCCCCCACCTCACCACTCACCACATCATTGGCACAAACAGCATTCACTACCTCTCTTCCCATTCCCACCTCCCCTGCATTCCAAAATTTTCCCCTTGCATATCATAATGTACATAGCACATTTAATACATTACTTCAGTGTGCACATCAACTACAACAAGAATACCATCAATTGGAAGAACGTACCGCTGCCCTCCAGGTAGAATCTCAGCGCCTACAGGCTAGAGTCAACACTCTCGAAGTTGATTACCAAACGCTCCTAGCAGAACATACCACCTTACAACAGGCTCACACAGAATTGGAATCAAAGATATCGACGGTGGATGATAAAGCAGTCAAGGAACTCGAAAGTGTGCTCCAGGCACAAATGATATCCAATGCTACACTCAAACGCAATCTTTGGCTATTAAGGAAGCATATGGCAGTAGCATTAGAAGAGAACAAGTGGCTTCAGCAACAAAACCAAGACAATTTTGAAGCAGCTATGGAAGGAATCGGAGGTGCAGCCATTAGCCCTACCAAGTATAAAGCGGTCCCATCAGAAGATATTCGCATCTCGAGGAACATGCAAATTTTTTGGAGTCATATGAAAAGTTAGAGGCTGAATGTGCTGACCTAAAGAAGCAGATAACCAGTGCCCCCACAACTCAACAGGAGACGGTAATCTTACAACACTCTACAGAAGAAGTAGAGACCCTCCGAAAGCAGTTGGCAAAACTCCAAGCACGTCTCTTACCATATGAAAGGCCACCCTCCCCAGCTGAAGAACCAGAACCTGATACAGTAGTGGAAATCCTAGTGGATGACAGCTATGAAGAACCATATGAGCCCATGCCAACACCACGCAGCCGAGTTACAGAGGAAGGACAGGACACTTTAGAAATTGGAGTCCCAGATTGGGTCAAAAGGGTTGAGAAAGTGGGAAACACACATGATGATCATGTCGCCGTGCAAATCCAATCCCTCACAAATCTGGAAGAAACTGTTCTTCGATCTTCTTACTTTCAACACCTATCCCACCAACGGTTAATCACAACATCAGAGCCGTAATACATGCCTTACTATGTCTTTCTACATGATTATAATGCAGAAGTTAAAAGGCATACAGGGAAGGATCCCACATTTGCCACTCAATTTGAGCTGCAAGACTTACCGAAAGATGCACGTGCTGGTTGATTTTTCAACCTAATTGGCGTGCACGGTTACTAACTGACTACCCTGAGATGATGAGCACCTGGGCAACCATGCCACTGTATATCAAGTATAATCCATGCTATTGCCCAATGGTACGTCACAGATCATGGCAAGCATTTGCAATCAAGGTACGCAACAATAAAGAATGCTCGGCATGGGTCAAATATCCATATTTTGCTCCACCTCGAGGGACCCCGACCGTAGCATACATGATATCCACAATTCGACACTGCTCTATGCGTCTAAAGAATGTACCCGACATAGCTGCAAAAATGTGTATGAAAATATTTGAGCTCATGACAATTGACTTCAAAACCTTTTGGAACGTATAGGCCATACATCTCTGCCCCCGGATTCTCTCAAGGTAATAAGGATTTAGTCTACGACATGAGCCAGACTCCCTCGGTCAACATAATCTTTGCGTGGCATGCACGAATAAAGTATTTACCCGCATGCTTCAAGAAGACCTTTGAAGAAATGTTCTCTACAGGGTTCTGGGAATATCACTCCAAACTTTTCATTCCCAGAACAACACATTTGCTACATCTATTCGCAGTAGAGCAAGCCATCCATGCAGATCAGTTACGGCTGCCACATCGGGACATTCTAGGGCCCATTGATTGGGAGCGCATGATGACAGACTTGGCCAGAGGACTACGCATCCAAGAACATCAGCTTGCCACTCATGTTGTGGAATATTACATCCATCACTCCCAGCAACAAGGGTCTGTCAGGGACGAAAGATGCGAGAGAGGGGGGGTGTTGATAGCACTCAGGGCACCCAAGGACTGACAAGACAAGGAAGCCAGTGGAGAGAGTCAGAGCAAAGCGAAGGATTAAGTAGACAGAGTAGTCAACGCAGATCTGGCAGATAGGCCCTTCAAATTTTTCCAAATCAACATCTTTATAACAGTGATTCTCATCACTAACAATCATTGTAAATACCATTTCATAATTTTGTAGCTCCATTTTTTGCAAGCCAAGGAGTCCTTGAGCTTGAGGAGCTTTAGAAGTACCTACCTATCAATTTTCACATTTTTTAGACTCCATTTGAACCCTCAAATAGGCCCTAGAACCTAATTTTTAACTAGGCCGGACACTAGGTCTGGACAAGGCCAAAGCTAGTCAAAAACTATAAATAGAGCTGCAGAGCTCATTTTTGAGGTTAGATTGTAATAGATTTGAACTTGTAAGATCACTTTTGAGTAATCTAAAAGAACGCCATTGTCTCTCTCCTTGTTCTTGCCTTGTGTGCGCGCGTGTGTGTATGTGTGTGCATGTTAGTGTGCTTCGCACTCACACACTTGTGTCATCACTTGTTCGAGGTCTTCATACCATCCTCACGTCTTCCTGGATTGACATTAAAGGAGGTGCTACTCATCACTGAGCTACACCACCACTTTGGCCATATTGGCCTTTAGTGGGAGATTTTTGCCATTAGTGTCCATGTGAAAGGCCAAACGGCTGCTCGACACTTTTGTATATGTTCTGTAATAAAACATATACTGGCATGATCATCCATAGACTATAATTTTGCCTGCATTTGTAACACCTAAGAAATATGTGTTCATATTCTCTGTGTATTGTGTTCTTCTATGTATTGTGTAGGCCTGTGCGGAGTACTATGTGCAACATCTAGAGCTCCATTTTTTACTACGAGGGTATCATCATGGAGCTCTTGAGAAGAAGAGTCAATTGTTTTGCATCGCCATTGAAATAATTCAAGCTTACAATGTGTCCAAGTTGCATGGATACCCAAGAGGTCTTTGCATGAGTTTCAAAGTCAAGCAATCACATGAAATCATATAGAACCTCAAATCACATGGTTTCTTAAGTGAGGTGTTGTACACTTGCACATACACCCTCAAGATGTCTTGAAATATGTATTTTGAAAGGTTAGGGCTCCAGACCTTAGAATAAATGCCTAAGGTTCAAAAAAATCAATTGGAGTGAACGTTGCTTTCAAGTGGTTGTAAGTCCATGTTAAACCAGTCTACTCATTACTCTATGTGATAAGGGGGGTTCCTCAAGTACTATGCCCATTCACCCTGTAGAGTCATAATTTCAAAGCTAAAACTTAGGGGAGTATGCTTTTGCAGAGCTTTAAAGACCTTAAAGGTGTTTTTGTACAAGGTATCAAGTCCCATAATGTCATCTATAATGCTATGCATTGCGAAAGGAATGATACTTTGAAGGACATGTCCAAGTACTGCCACCTCACACTTGGCTCAATTTCCTCCAGGGTTAGGGAGTTCAATCCTAGCATGCTCCAAGACAATCCTTGTCTTTGAGTAGGATGAACAATGATGACTTTCTTCCTTCAGGTGTCTATTATCAATGGCCTTCAAGTCGATTCGATTTTGTGTAAATCAATTTCTCTTTATTGGGCCTTAGGGCCATCCTTTTCCATACTCTACCCTAATGGGTCTTCGTGCTCTGTAATATCAGCTATGCCACACAACTAACCCTTTCTTTGTGGGATATAGTGGGTCCCATGGATTTTGAGCTCACTTTCACTTACACATTCAATTAATTTTGGGAAGATTATATTAATTAGGCCTTAAGGACAAACTTCCTTTACTAGAACGGAATTTGAAGGACATTTTATGGAACATTTTACATGAAGCTACATCACTTGTCCTTCATCTTCAAGGAGCTCATCCTTGGTGAATGCATCAAAATGGATTTGTCCTTTGGATGCTTCAAAGATCTTAATACATACAATTCTCTTAATAGATTCAAAGGAATAAAGGAGTGTTGGGTAGCACCCTAGCTGATTGTTCCTAGACTTTCACTCTAATCATTCATGGAATTGCTTTCTCTCTTCTCTTTAAACTATGTAAGAACCTTTTGATTTCCCTTTTTCTAGACATCATAATTTTAATAGAACAAATCCTTTAAGAGCTAGGATGTTTTTATTATACTCTTCTGAAAGATGGGTTATGATCTTTGATTGTATTTGGTCTTTGATTGTATCTATTGTATAATTATGGGTCCAAGAGGTTAATTTGCATGTGCTTAAAGGTTCAAAACTCTTTGGAGAACCCATGGCTTTTATTGAGAATCCCTTGGGAAAATCACTCCAATTTTTCTTTAAGATAGCAAGAGAGGAGAATAAATCCCAAAGCTTATGAATTTTCTATCCTTTATTACTTTTTATTGCTTTGCAAATAGAAGTAATTGATGTTTCATGGCAATTGAAGTTTGTATTCATGAAGTAAGTTGAGTATTCTTTACTATTGATATGTTTAAGAACCCACCTTATGTTGAGATATCAAGCTTAACATGTGATGATCTAGGATGACAGGTCACTTTTTCATTTCTCTAATAGGCATACTGGTCATGCTAGTATATGTCAGGGATACTTGATTGAGCTTTTTTCTATATTGAGAGTGATGGCATATTTGTTTTCTTGCCATCTCACTCATTAATAGACATTAGGGTTTTCCTTATGTACTGTTCTTTATATATTATACTTGTTGTATTGTTTTTTTAGGTCATTCTTGTACATTTCTTTTATGTAATAGAAGAAGAAGATCATTCTTCCTTGCCTCAATCTGTGTCAAAGCTAGTGTGTGTGTAGACTGTGTGAGAGTGAGCTCTCTCCCTTATCTCCTTCCTCATGACATGGTATCAAAGCTAGTGTGGTTGTAGAGGGCTCGTGGAGAAGGCTAAAGGTGAAGAGTATGCGAGAAGGCATAGATAAAGCATAGTTCACAAATGACCTCAGATTGCTACAAAAATTGGCATGGGGGTAGAAGGCCTCAAAATATTTTTGATAATTATCCCTTCAGGCTCACTCAATTTTGTTAGATTTATGTTTCGAAGCCATCTTGACCGCTATTTCGAGCTCGCAAGGTGGGGATTGTGTTTTTTTGAGATTGAACTGTAATGTCATAGTGAGACAGTATTCAAGCAGAAGTATTGCTTGTAGTGTTCTTGCAGTGATGTGAATTGTTGCAGAAATGGCAAACGCAAGTGGAATGAGTCAGCTTATGAGCGATAAGCTAGACAAGAACAACTTCCATGCTTGGAGATTCAGAATTACAAATTTCTTGATGGGAAAAGGCTTCTGGAAGTACATCGAAGGAGAGAACAAAAATGCTCTACAACTACCAGAGGGGAATCAAACTGTAGACTAGTTAAGGGCATATGAAGAATGGAATCACGGATCATGAAAGGTAATGTATTGGTTATTTGTTAGCATACACGATAGCATGATTGGGCACATACAGGATGCCAAGACTTCGAAAGAGGCTTGGAACAGTTTGGTCATGTTATATGAGACTAATACAAAGGCATGGAAATTGCAACTCAAGAATGCACTGCATACACTAGAGAAAAAGGGCATATCGATAAGTGACTACATTTTGAAAATCAAAAGCATATGTGAGTCACTTGCATCTATTGACATGAATGTAGATGAAGATGATAAGGTGGAGGTGTACCTTCGTGGTTTAGGAGCTATATATAAACAGCTCAAAAATTTCTAAATAGACCACAAAAAATATTCTAAATTTTTGTGATATGGTATCCATGTTGATTATTGAAGAAAAGATTTGATGACCTATTTCTGAGTAGATCTTTTACTCTGGTAGAGGAAGAGGTAGATCAGATAGAGGCTTTCGAAGTGGAATAGGATACAATAACCAAGACCAAGGTCAAAAACAAAATCATGCAAGAGGTAGAGGATAGTCTTGAGGCAGGGGGAGCCAAAGAGGCTGCAAAAATTTCCAAAGAAATGATTCAGGTAATGGCAATAAACAATGCTAGAATTGTGGCAAACTTGGACACTTTGAATGTGATTATAGGTTGAAGAATCAAAATAACAGAAGGTAGCAAAACAACTATGCATACACAAGCGTAGATGATTTTGGAAAGTTGTTCATGGTTCAACATCATATGATGAATATGATGTTTGCTGATGTTTCGAAATTGAATGGTAATATCTGGTACATTGATTCAAGTGCTTCAAACCACATGACCAATCATGCGGAATGGTTTAGTAGTTTGCAAAAATTGCATGTTCTTGGATATGTTGAAACAGGTGATGACACATCGCACCCTATCAAGCATACAGGAAACATAGCATTGCCTATGGAGGACGGGAAGGTAAAACATCTTGCTAACATGCTACACGCTGCGAATATAACAAAGAATTTAGTTTCTGTTGGACAAATGGTTGACAAGGGATTACAAGTTAGGTTCAATGCTGATGGGCTATATGTGGAAGAGTACAAACAGGATGGAAGATTGATTGCCAAAGGAAACAAAGTGGGTAGGATGTTCACTTTAAATGTAAAAATTCCTGAAATGAATGCAGCCATGTTTGCAAAAGGTGGAGGAGTTATTGCTAATATAGAGATCTGGTACATACAAATTGGACATGAAAATTTGTAGCAGTCAAAGAAGATTGTCAATGGACTACCAAATTTCAAGGTTGCCGAGATGCAAAAGATATGTGTAGCATGTCAATTGGGTAAACACTCAAGAGCATCATTTTCGCATGACAAGCATGCTAATGAGAAGGTACTAGAAATAGTACATATAGATGTTTGGAGTACTCCTATAAAGACCACATCTATGGGTGGTTGTAGGCTTTATGTTTCTTTCATTGGTGACCATACACAAAAAGTATGGGTATATTTCATGAGAGAGAAGAGTGAGGTGTTCACTCACTTTCAGGATTTTAAGGCTATGGTGGAAAAGTAGACAGAAAATATATTCAGATATTAAGGTGTGATGGAGGAGGTGAATACATGTCAAATGACTTCAACAAGTTTGTTAAAAGTCATGGAATTCGATGTCAATTTTCATGCAGGTACACACCACAACAGAGCGGGGTTGTTGAACGCAAAAATAGATATATTGTAGAAATAACAAGAGCTTTAATGGCAGAGAAGAATATGCCTCATCATTATTGGGTAGAAGCTGTGCACACTGCTATATACATCATGAACAGAACTCCGACTGCTGTTGTATATTAAGTTAAAACTATAGAGAAGTTTACAGGTAAAAAGTAAAACTTATCACATATGAAAGTATTTGGCTATATTGCATATGTACATGTTCTAGATGAGTTGAAGGCAAAGCTTGATAAAAAATCAGAAAAATGTACCTTCATTGGGTACTCCCTTGAGCAAAAAGGGTATAAATGTTATAACCCACTCATATGACAGGTGAAGATAAGCAGAGACGTGGTGTTTGATGAAATTTCAAGATTCTATGTAGATGCCAAAGATAGACTTCATCTTGAAACAAATGACAAAGAAAATGTTGAAAAATCAAGTGTAGAATCTCAAGTTTTGAGTGGACAAGATGCATCACCAAGAAATAGTTCCAACTCAAATCTAGGGAGTGGAAGATTTCATGGAAATTTCAGTCTAGCAAATTCATCAAATAAATCCAAGAAAGTTAAAGAAAAGCTTTTTGCTGATAGTAAAACATCTATAGGTTTTGAAGACATTAATGGAGATCCAAGCAGTTCGGAAAAGAGCCTTGACGAGGAACTTGGATTGCCCTCTGTGAAGACTCCAATAGTAAGAAAGGCACATACAGATGATGCAAGGAGAAGTGACCCATGACCAAGAACATTTGGGAGGATGTGGAATTCAGTGCAACGATTGACATATGATAGTTACATGGCTTGTCATGGTGCTTACATGACAAAGGTAATACAAGATGTTGAACGCACTTGTTTTGAAGATGCAATTGGAAATGCAGATTGAGAAAAAACTATGGATGAGGAGATGGCTGCACTTTATGGAAACAATACATGGAAGCTGGTTCCATTGTGGCAAGGAAAGAAACCCATAGGTTGCAAGTGGGTTTACAAGGTAAAGCACAATGCTAATGGTAGTGTATGCAAGTACAAAACATGATTGGTAGCAAAAGGATATGCACATATGTATGACATTGATTATGAGGAAACATTCAGTTGTGTAGTTAAAATGTCTACTGTAAAAACACATTGCATTAGTTATAGCAAAAGGATGGACTCTACATCCGATGGATGTGAAGAATGCTTTTGTACATGGTGAGTTATAGGAAGAATATTACATGGACCAGCCACAAGGATATGAAGATTTAAGGCACCCAGAATATGTTTGTAGGTTGCAAAAGCCTTTGTTTGGACTTAAACAAGCCCCTCGTGCTTGACATGCAAGGATTGCTAATTATTTGACCACCATTGAATTTTGTATGTGTGATGTAGATCATTCATTATATGCAAGGAAGGGTGATGATGGCATCATGATTGTGGCTATTTACGTTGATGACTTGATTGTAGGTGGTGATAATGAAGAAAGCATGAAAGAGGTAAAGCAACTCCTTATGCAGGAATTTGGCATGAAAGATCTTGGTGTGCTATGTTACTTCTTGGGCATTGAGTTTATGCATATAGAAATAGGTATATGGATGTCACAAAGGCAATATTCTTGGCTATGCTACAAAAGTATGGTATGGATGATTGTAAGCCAATTTCTATGCCATTAGATCAAAATTTGAAGTTCGATACTACATCAGGTGTAGCATTGGAAAATGCTACTTTGTACACAAAATTGTGGGAAGTTTCATATATCTCACAGTTACAAGGAGTGATCTAAGCTACACTGTTGGACTTGAAAGTCAATTTATGCAGGTTCCTAAGAAGCTTTATTTAGATGCTCTGAGGTGCACTCTACGTTATATGAGTGCTACTTTGGATTATGCATTATTTTATGAAGCTGGTGTAGATTTGTAGGTTCATGGATACAACGATGCAGATTGGGCTGGTACCATTCTAGATAGAAGATCTATTAGTTGCTTTCTATTCTCACTTGGGAGTGCAGCTATTACATGGAGCAGTAAGAAACAACCCACTATTGCTTTGTTGAGTACAAAGGATGAATATAGAGGTGCTACAATAGTAGCATGTGAAGCATCATGGCTAGAGATGCTACTTGCAGATTTAGGTGTGGATGTGCAAAAGCCTATCACCATCTATTGTGATACTCTTAGCAACATATAGTTAGCACGGAACCCTATTTTCCATGCTAGAACAAAGCATATTGAAGTGCATTATCATTTTATCAGGGAAAGGTATTATTAGTAGGTCATATTGACCTTGTTTATGTGAGGACAGATGAGCAGGCTGCTCATATTTTCACTAAAGCACTTGGAGCTGAGAAGTTGAAGAAGTTTCAGAAGAGGCTTGAATTACAAGACATGACATTGAGCTTGAGGGGGAGTGTTGAGATATCAAGCTCAACATGTGATGATCTAGGATGACATGTATCACTTTTTCATTTCTCTGACAGGAATAGTGGTCACACCGGTATATGTCAGGGATACTTCATTGAGCTTTATTAGATTTATCTATCGAGAGTGATGGCACATTTGTTTTCTTACCAACTCATTCATTCACAGACATTAGGGTTTTCCTTATGTATTGTTCTTTATATATTGCACTTGTTGTATTGTTGTTTTATGTCATTGTTATATATTCCTTTTATGTAATAGAAGAAGAAGATCATTCTTCCTTGCCTCAATCTGTGTATGTGCTCATCTTTGATTGCAAGAGTATGTGTGTAAGCTCTCTTCCTTATCTCCTTCCTCATGACACCTTACCTATTTTCCCGCCAGCCTATTAGCAAGCTTAAAGCTCTCATTTTCATATACAAGCCATTTTTTTTGGAAGCTCGATCTTCAACATACTTTTCCTTTGTGCTTGAAGTTTTCACATTTGAGAGCTACATTAAACAACAATGTGAAGCCAATTTGTGGATATTGGACCCTGGACCTTAAATTTAGGTGTTCAATGTGTTAACCATTACACTATGCACCTTAGACATCAGATAGAAATGGTTGATGTTTCTGTTCATGAAGTAAACCGAGTAATCCTTGTTGATGCATCTTTGAACCTATTTTATATATCTTATCGCCATCATGTTAGCAAGCTTGAAACACTCATTTTCACATGCAATTCAATCATGTTGTCTTAAGTTTCAATCTATTTTTTGACAATTTAATACTACAACATCCATAATATAAGAAGCCTAAGAGAAATGATTCAAAAACATCCCCAAGAGTGCCAAGGTTCAAGTCTTGTGGATGCCAGTAGTTTTTTGAAAAGTGAATTTTGAAGTCATTTTGACATCAATGTTCAAAATCCCTAAATCTAGTGATGATGGGTTTTTTTATGCGATCGTAGATTCTTGCTTTTACAATGAAGCTCATCAAGGGTAGCCAAAGCTATATAATCATGGTCTTGATCATCACTTGACCATCACTTGATCTCTCAATCATCAAGCAACACTCAATTATTCAAGGAGTACAATCTCTAGCCTTGGTGCAATTTATTTGGAGGAGTTCATATCAACCAACCATCATTATCACTTGTTGAGTTATTTTGAGGTAATAAGTCTACATCTATCCTCACTTGTTCATTCACTAATTTCTAATTTAGGGTAATTAGATTAGGATTTGTTGTAAAATAGTTCTAAATTGTTCATATTCTCCATATTCACACACACATACACACACACACTTCATACCTCTTAGGCACTTTGAACACAATTTCTTGTATCTACTTCCTATTTCTACCTAGATTCAGATAATGTCACTTTGTATCATATTCACACATTGTAATTTGACATTGGAATATAAGATAGTGCAGGTGATTCTAACTTACCGTACACTTGAAAGTCTTGTCTATTCTCTCTCTATCTCTCACTCATCATCTTTTTGAGTATTAAGTTGTGTATGCTAAGGTTAATGTGTTGGAAGTCCTGTAAACCTGTGATTATTGTTATTGAGGCCCACCTCACTTCCAACATTTTCCTTTGTGCCTGAAATTTGAAAGAACAACAGACACATCCCAAAACCCCCTTTAGCACTCACATTCAAGAGCTACATTCAAGAGCCAATGTGAAGACAATCTATGGACATTGGAACCTAGACGTTAAATCTAGGTATTCAATGTGTTTACTATTACACTATGCACGTCGGACATAAGATAGAAATGGTTGATGACGTCAAATAGAAATGGTTGATGTTTTTGTTCATGAAGTAAACCGAGTACTCCTTGTTGTTGATGCATCTTCAAACCTATTTTATCTATTTTTTCACCATCCTATTAACAACCAAGAAACACTCATTTTCACGTGCAATTCAATCTTGTTCTCTTAAGTTTCAACCTATTCTTCAACAATTAAATCATAGAAATGATCGATGACATCAAATAGAAATGGTTGATGTTTATGTTCATGAAGTAAACCGAGTAATCCTTGTTGATGCATCTTCGAACCTGTTTTATCTATTTTTTCACCATCCTATTAGCAAGCTTGAAACACTCATTTTCACATGCGATTCAATCTTGTTGTCTTAAGTTTCAACCTGTTCATCGATAATTAAATCATTTTGAAAGTAATCTAAGAACAACTCTCATTTCCACTCAGAATAACTAACTTTGAAATAAGTTCTGCAACTGATATGTGAACTGATCATAGGCTATAGCATTCTTTGGGCTTCACGATATGTGAATTGATCATAGGCTTGAATCTCTCGAAAGAAGTCCTGCATAGCATTCTTTGGGCTTCACAATTGGCCAAAATCAGTGCTTAAATTTGATGGCCAACCTTGGGCATCACCAAAATTTGAGGGATGCCCTGGGAATAAAACTCGGCATCCTTAAAAATCATGCACAAGCATGTTTCCATTGTATGGGATAGAACAATAGCTTGATTTACACAAGATGATTGACTAAGCATGCTTCAATTTTAGGCAATCGAATTTCTATAATTTATGTTGTGGTTCAATTTGTAACTATGAGACAGTTCAAAATCCAACATTTAGTGGTATTTTAATGTGAAAAATGTGCTTAGACGATACTTTGAGGGCTCTTCAATTCCATAAAAATGGGCATTTTTGAACAAAGATGCTAGCTTCATAGACCTAGTCATCCATCCATTCTCATCATATCATGCATAGCAAAGTCTATAGCTTGATTATAAATCATATCAATATTTTATGTGATATTGTCTACTTTGAAGTTTTTGTACTTAATTTGATTTTGCAATACAAACTATTCACTAGTACTCTAGAAAATTCGAAAATAGTACTCTTAGGATTTAGTTTTTTCAAGAAACATCGCTGCTAACGACTGACGTATATATATATAGATCAAACCTGCATACCTAAGTGGTTTAATACTTTGAATCTCTTGAAAGAAGTCCGTTCAAGTCTTGGCTCGACATATATCTATGATAAATTCGAAAATAGTACTCTTAGGATTTAGTTTTTTCAAGAAACATCGCTGCTAACGACTGACGTATATATATATAGATCAAACCTGCATACCTAAGTGGTTTAATACTTTGAATCTCTTGAAAGAAGTCCGTTCAAGTCTTGGCTCGACATATATCTATGATAAATTCGAAAATAGTACTCTTAGGATTTAGTTTTTTCAAGAAACATCGCTGCTAACGACTGACGTATATATATATAGATCAAACCTGCATACCTAAGTGGTTTAATACTTTGAATCTCTTGAAAGAAGTCCGTTCAAGTCTTGGCTCGACATATATCTATGAATTCTTCAGAGATGGGCGACTGTATGTGTAAGTGTGTTTTCAATTCATTGTACTCTCAGAAAAAGAAGCTAATTATATATATATATATATATATATCTCAGAAAAAGAAGCTAATTATATATATATATATATATATATATATATATATATATATATATATATTCCTAAATCCTGTATGTGCAAACTTAAAAAATAAGATGCTTTGATGGCCAAACGCTCCTTTAGGCTTTGATGCTGATTTTGGGCATCAAATTCAAACATCGGCCAGAATACTTTATATTTTCAGTGATAATTTCTTGCCAGTGTCCACGTGAACTGCATGATCAGGCAATTGCAATTTTTATGGGCCTTTTTGTCGGGTCTCTTTCATCACTGTTCTGCGTGAAAGCAACTTAAACAACTTCTCATGGGGGAGACTCGAGAGACACGGATAGATATTAGAAACACACACAGACAAACACCTGCTGACTGCGCGAAGTCCAAGTGGGAGGAGCCGAGCAGATAACTTCCGTTCAGAGAGAGAGAGAGATAACTTCCCGCTCAGACAGAGAGAGAGATGCCTGAGACGCTTCCGTTGAAGGAGGTGCCTGGAGATGGAAACGACGCAGTGGGGAGGTGGCCTCACCTAGGTGCAATCGAGAACCGCATAGAGTTCTTTCATGGAGAGCAGGAATTCTGGTCTTCTCGCCTGGAGAAGTATGGGAGTACAGTGTTTCGTGTGAACATGCCGCCGAGCCCTCCTGGCTTTTCTGCAAACCCCGTCATCATGCTGCTAGATCTTAAAAGCTTGCCTATCCTCTTCGACAGCTCCAAGGTATGTAGATTATCTGTGTTCCCTCCTCTTTTCTTCGTCTTCTTTATGGCAACCTGTCCCCCGAATTTAGAGACGATATACAGAAATGGCGTTATCCTCCAACATGTTTCTCATTTGACCTCTCTACAGGTCGAGAAGAAGGACGTCCTACTCGGCAGCTACATGCCGAGCCTCTCTTTCTATGGCGGCATCCGGCCTTGCATATTCCTCGATCCTTCCGAGGAGCGACATTGCCAGTTAAAGTCTTTCATGATGGACCTCATCAAGTCCAATGCCGACAAATGGATACCAGAAATCGAAAAGGCCGCATCAGAAATCTTCAGCGTCTGGGACGACAAGATGGCGAAGAATGGCACTGCTGAACTGAACTCTGAATGTGGTCGTTTTGCCTGTAATGTGCTATTTCGAACCATAGTTGGCCGCGATCCTGCTGCACCTGGAGAGGCTAGCCTCGGGGAGAAGGGGCCGTTCTACTTCCAAGCATGGCTTGGCCCTCAGGTAGCTCCAGTAGCCAGCGTAGGCCTACCGCACGTCTTAGAAGAGACTATGATGCATAGCTTTCCCATCCCGCACTTCACCATCGCTCATTTCCATCAGAAACTTGTAGATTTCATCGAAACGTACGCGACCGATCTCCTAGACAAGGCGGACAAGGAGTACGGCATCGAGCGCAATGACGCTCTGCACAATCTCATCTTCACGTTGGGATTCAATGCATTTGGGGGATTACTGATATTCTTGCCCTCCCTATTAGGGTTTATCGGAAGAGCTGACGAGTCTGTGCGCAAAGCTCTCGTATCAGAAATCCGAAACGCGGTGGAAATGGAAGGAGGTGAGATCACAGTCGGAGCTGTTCATCGCATGGATCTGGTGAAGTCTGTTGTGTATGAGTCCCTGCGCATGCGACCTCCCGTGCATTATCTGTATGCAAGAGCCAAAGAGGACTTGGTCGTAGAGTCATATGATGCAAGATATGCAGTCAAGAAGGGCGAGGTCATCGGCGGATGCCTTCCGTTCGCCTCCAGGGATCCGAGAGTTTTCGAAGATGCGGACACGTTTGTAGCATCCCGTTTCGCTGGCGCAGAAGGAAGGAAGCTCCTGCATCATGTGCTGTGGAGCAACGGCCACTCTGATGTGCTGCCATCGCCGCACAACAAGCAATGTGCTGCAGCTGACTTCGTGCCGTTCCTGTGTCAGACATTCCTCGCCTGCTTCTTCCTTCGCTATGACGATTGCATTATCGATGAGCCAAAGATAAGTGGAAGCGGTATCAGCTACACCTTCACGTCTCTCAAGTCTCGCGCAAATCGTTAACTCGTGGAGAATAGATGCAGGATTATTTTCCATCGCCAACATGGTTACAGTCTCATAAGAAAAGAGTTCTCTACAAGAGTGAAGAGTTAAGTGGAGATGTCAAAGCTTGGGGAAGATATCTCCATCGCATTTAAGGTCGGTGGGTATCCACTTCAGTTCGAATTTTAATGTTTCAAAACAGAAAATTGGTATCCATGCATGTAAGTTTACATTTTATATTATTGTTTGGTGTATCCGTAGACACAAAGACTCTGCATGGTTAATATTTTCAAGTTGTACTTAAAGCTAGACATGCCTTTCTTCTATGTAAATCAGAAATGATTATGGAATTTGGTCATCTATTCAATCTATATTCTTCCATGAAGTATCATTTTTTGTACATTTGGTTCTATTTTGTTTGAAAGTTTTATCGATCTACTCTTTCATTTAGGCTTGAATTTAAATGAACAACTCGTGTAGCATGAGATCCTCCTTATCCCACACTTTTTTTTAAAAGGAAGTTTGGCATTGGCCTATTCTCCCGGACTTTAATTAAAATAAAGGAGAAAAGTTACAAGTGAATGGGACTAGTGCCCATAGGACCCTCTAAATCCCACAATGCAGGGGACAAGTTTGGTAAGCTAGAGGGCATTACAAATGAGGTGGATAAATCTATCATCTCCCTCATGTAGGACCCATTTGGGTTTCAGCTTGTTATCTTCGAGAAGATAAATACAGAGGTGCATAAATGGTAGAGAACTCTTATCTCGAGAGATTCTTTTACCTAGAAGAAGCAAGGATTTCTCAATCGATCATTCCTTTGGAGTTTGGCCAAAATTGACAGCACATCGCTCCCTCCAAATCTTCCAAAGAGTCTCATCCCTGATGGCATTCCAGAGCTTAGAAGAGTAGCCAACCGCCTCACCCAACAGCGCGTGTTGCCAATTGATTTGGTTTGTGAGTCTCAAAACTCGTGTCACGTGACTCCAGATAATACGGGACCTGGGGCAATCAAAGAAAAGGTGAACCAAATCTTCGATGCATCAATGGCAATGCTTGCACCATGGGGGAACCCCATAAATTTTGTTAGCCCTTGCATTGGACCAGGTACCCTTATGCAAGATATGCCACATGAGAACAAACTTTTTGATCTCAATTAGGCGATGCCAAATAGAGATGAACTTTAGTTCCCATCGAAGTTTGATCCAAGAAAGGCACCACAACTTGTTAAAGGTATGATGAACATCTAAGTTCTCTTTGAAGTTGGGAACTCTGGATAGTTTCTTACCATTGCTCCATTTTAGGCCCTCCAGGTAAGGAAGATCTTGTTTGTAGAGAAGGCGAGTGGTTGAGCAATCCCACACTAAACATCTGCCTTGAAGAAGAGTTCATTCCTCGAGGGTAACTCTATGTCTCAGATCTAAGTCTTCGAACCTGATCCACTAGCCAGTTTCTTGTTTCCACAGTTGATTCCACTATTTGAACCCCTTGTTCCATAACCGCTTAGTATTTTGGACGTTCCAGGACTCCCATCCCCTAATGTCATAGATCGGGAACTAGATAGAGTCATTTTGTCTAATCCCGGCCGCCCACTTCCACTCATGAGTGATTCTGATGAATTTTATGGCCTTTTTCCAACTCTTCGATAAGGAACACATGAGGCCAAAACCTTTAGGGAACAACGGGTGGGGGGAGAACAAAAGTGTGAGGATCCCTATGTCCTTCCAATCAGGATGACCAACTAAGGTAAGGTCTTTCATGTTTCTAAAGATCAATTTAGCCCAAGAGGACTCATTATTGCTTCAAGCCTTGATAAACTACTTTGCGGCCAATTTGTCAGTCAACCTAGTGATATCCAATATACCCAAGCCTCCCGAGTCTTTCGAGCTAATGCAAGTTTCCCATTTGATTTTAGGAATCCCCCTCCTATTGGGGTCCTCAGTCCATAAGAAGTTTTTGCAGATGCTTTCCACTTTGGCCAACTCTTTCTCCTTAGGTCTCCAACACGAGATAAAGTAAATAGTCATAGAAAGCATAAATGTGTTAACAACCATTGCATGCCCTGCCAAGTTAACTTGTAGACCTTTCCAATGATTTAGTTTGCTATCCAGTTTGGATAGTACCCAATTCCATCGTTGGTCCATTGAGATATCGAAGCCCATAAGAGTTGCTAATTCTGTAAGTATGTGATCTTTCACACACACATTTGATTTAGGGTCTTCCATAGCCTAAAATCAGGTTAGGGTTTGCTGAATATCAGTTTCCAACTAATCTTTCCTATTTTTGTCACTCATATTCACTCTTCTACAACCTATCAAGTCATACATCTCATACATATTCAGATTTCTGTCCCTATATCTGAATATTCTTGTAAATTTTGTACATTCACTTATCCATCTATTTCTGTTTACATAGAGTGGTTGAAATTTTGACTCCCACATTGTAAATTGACATTTGTATATATGATAGTGTGAGTAAGCAGTGGCTTACATAACACTTTACACATGTTGTCTAATCTTTCTCTATCTTTGTCTCATCATTTGTATGATTAAGTATGGTATGTTCATGTTTTGTCAATATTGGAAGATTATTGAAATCTGTGTTGTAGATCCTGGAAACCTATGGAACTATGGACCTGTGGTATTAGTTATGGGCCTACTAAATTTCCAACATTTGGTATCAGAGCATTCATGCTCTCAGATTTCCAGGTTCTGAGAATCTCATGTTTACAACATATGGTATCATAGCATCTTCTAACATTTCACATTTGACATACACACTTAATCTAGATGAGTAGAGATTTGAGAATTAGACAATTCAATCACATGTTTATTTATTAGTGTGAAGTATGAAGTTGATGATCTGTTAGCAACTGAATACTATTAAAAGAGTAAAGATACTTTACAGAAGTATTATTTGAAGACCAAGACTTGATGAAGAGAAGGCTACTTCAAATTCAAGGAAAAACAATGGTTTGGAGAAGATGAAGGAACCAAATCAACATCAAATCATAGGTATTAGTTTCTACTATCAGATTATCATTTGCAGGTCATATCTTAGAAGAGCAGTTATGAAGAGATTTGAAGAATTGAAGAAGTGCTTTCATACACTTTCATTCTTTGAAAGTGAAAGCATTAGCTACATCAAAAGAGGTATCTAAAAGTTGTTCTTGACAATTTTGATAAGGTCTCTTTCATGGCAAGAAAGCTCATCTAAGAAGACAAATTTGGAGATGAGATGAGTTTTGTTTTCAGCCAATTTTGTGTAGTAAGTTGGTTCGAAGTTTTTTTGATCACATTGTGTACCTAGAGAGGTAACTAGAGAGGTAACTAAAAAGGTAATTCAGTATTCAGCCAAAAGGTTGGTGAATTCAGTCATATCAGTCATATTTGAAACAGAGTTTTGATTAAGAGATATGAGGAGATGGTAAAACATGATTCTTTGTTCACTTCCATTTATATACCATGTTTATTTTTTCTCTTACTCTTAGTATTAGAGGAAGAGAAAATTTCATTTGAAGAAGTCAAGAGTACTTGCTACTTCAAGATGAAGAGAACAAAAGGTATGGAGGAGAAGTTTGAAGATGTTGACATCATCAGGTGGAAAAACGATGTAGAAGAAGAAAGTTAAACAAATCCAAAGGGAAAGTAAGACTTCCTTTTCTCTTATATTTTCCATATACTTTTCCTACTTTTATCCTCTACACCCAAAGACAAGTCTACGAGAACATCTTGTGAAGAAGATAGTTTAAAGAAGAAGCAGTTGCTTGTTTTGCAGTATACTTGGTCATGTTTTAGTACGTTTTGACAAAGAATTGCATTGAGAGAAAAATAGCAGATACCTAAGGTAGCTTATATATGTATGAGTTATATATAAGTTGAAGATTTTGAGTAGGCATCTTATATGTTCCCTCAAAGAATTCTTGGAGTGTCAATATAGAGCTACTTGGTATATGACAAGTTGTAGAGAAGTATTTTTCTTCTTGACCTAACTCTTGAGGTAAAAGAGTATTTGTAGGAGATGTTGAAGACTTGGAGTAAGGTTTTTGTTTGGAAAAGGTACCCATATTTTGTATATTCAGTATATTCAGAAAAGTCAGAGTTTTCTAGGAAAAAATAAAAAAACAATCAGTATTTTTAGAATTTCAGTGTTTTCAAAAAATACAAAATTTAAGAATTTACAAGAAAATCATGAAATTTTAGTATTTTCAAAAAACTTAGTATTTTCAAAAAATCTTAGAAATTTTAATATTTTGAGAAAATTTTGAAAATTCAAGAAAATTCTAATTTTTGTGTTGTACTAGTCAGTTGAAGAATTTACTTTCTATGACTGTCTAGATTTTTGGATACATGCTTGTATTCAAAAAGGTGTTCCATTAGATCCTATCACTTGATTAAGAAGTGGAGTTAGCCAAAGAAAGTCAAGCAGATACTATCACATTTCACCTGGGTAGAATATGAAAAGATGAAGTATCAACTTGCAGCTTGTGGAGTTCTCAAGGTGCGAATTTGTCCACTTATGTTTCAAGTAGGAGTTGCAGATTCTTGGGAAGGATTTGTTTGAAGAAATGTTTTACAACTTTGTGAGAAACATGGACACTTAGAGACATTCAGGTAGCAAATCAAACATTCAGTCATGAAGGTTTGATCAGAGCAAATTCTACACAAGTATTTTGTTAGACAGATCTATCAAGATCTTGAATGATCTTGAAGAACTTGAGTATTTATGAGTCAATTGTCTATCCTTTGTTTGAAAAGTTCTTAGCATTGGAAGAAATAAGTCAAAGATTCAGATTCTATTAGATTTGTGTTGTAGAGAAAAAGAAGAAGATACTTATTATATTGCAAAAGATTATGGATCCTAAATTTTTTTTTGAGATATAGGTAATGATTATCAAAGATCAGATTTATTGAAAGAAGGAAGACGTGTCAGATTTCATAAAGTCTGATATAATTTGAAGAATTATGGATACTAGTGTTAAATTATCCAGGAGGGTGATGAAACATGAAGACTTATTTTCAGCCATATATAAAAGAATGCAGAGTCATACCTACAAGTGTATTCCTATAGGCTATATGATATTCCTATATTTCCTTTGTCAGTTTCTCTTCATGTTCGAGCTTTCAAAGAGGAAGGAAGAAGGAGAACGCCTTGAGAAAGTTCTTCTTAGGGTGTTCTTGTTGAGGAGAAAGTTCTAGAATTCTACTAAAGAGAAATTTGATATTTCAAAGAGGTATGTTTCAGAGGTGCACACATTTATGTTTATACGAGATTCTGAAGGAAAGAGGTATGAACGATTAACAGATAGAACAAGGATGTAGATAAGATGACATCATAGATATGAAATTTTGAGACTTATGGGTTGAGTTGAGTTGAGTTGAGTACAGTGAGAGATGAACCAGCTAGTGTTCATAATACACTAATTTGTGAGTTGTCAGTCACAAGTCCCAGGATTCAGTTTCTGAGCTTGTTTAGTATATTTGCATGACACAACAAAAGTACGTTGAGAAACCTTTCGTAAGGTAAATGCAAATATGTGGATCCCAGTGTATGTTTACATGTTTGAGAAGATAGGAGATAGCAGCTTCGGTGTCAGTTCACGCTACATATGTTGTCAAGTAGTGATTGCTTGATGTATAAATTATTGGATATCTAGTTTGCATATTTTCTCAGGTATTATGGTTCATATTCAACAAGTTCAGTTTTTTGAAGTTTGAAGAAAGTCAAATTCAGTTTTGAAGAAGACTTTTAAAGAAAAGGTTTGAAGGTCACATCAGGAGTACAAGTTTGAAGTTTATGACAGTTTACAAACGAATGAAGTTTCTTATCCAGTTCAGTTTGTACCAATATGACATTGCAGGGGGGATAGTTGGAAAACAATGTCACATCAATCCAAAATCCCTTTAGGGCAAAAACCCTAATTTTGGTACTTAGTCATTTTTGGCACAAAAATGGGTAAAATTTTTATGAGCCTATCTTATAGAGCTTGAAGAGAGCTTTCCAATGGTATATGACATTGAGTCATCAGAGATCAGTTTTGGGAGAAAATCCTAATCCTAATTTTTTGCTAATTTAGGGTTTTGATCTCATTTGATAGCTCTCAACATGAGGATCATAAAAATGTTGTCAGATCATTCATCAGGTAGTCAGAAGTGTGAAAAAGCAGTTCAAGAAGCTATTTTTTAAAGTTAGCTAAAAGAAACTTTAAAAATAAAGCAAACTCACTTTAAAATAGCGATTTAAGTTAAAAAGTTGGTTTTCATTGAAAAAAATCGTCCAAGCTTTATTTTGATCACTAGACATTGTGAGGGCTATATAAGAAAGGCCTTGGGTCACTTTTGAATCATCACACACCAATTGGCAACACCAGTTTTTGGCCCTTCATTAGAGGTGGTGCTCTAGTACACATGGGGCAGCCATGGTGCACTCTAGGAGCATGTTGCGGAGAAGCTATGGATTTCTTCTTGGAGAAGAGTGTGCTCACACTCTTTCTTATGGAGAAGACTTACCTCATGTTCAGTTTTCTATGCCAGGAGTTAATTCCAATAATCAAAATAGTCAAAGAACAGGAAATATGAATACACGGTAAAAAATGCAGCTAGAAGATTTTATCAGTACGTAGACCGATGTCCGATGATGGAGAGACCCTCTCAACAAAAGATGATAGCCCTATTTCTGGATGGTCTAACTAATGGAGCATTGAGAACCTTAGTATATGTAAAACTGTTGCAAACAATGAGTGACTGTCTCCAAGAGTGCATAGACTTGGAAGACAACTTAGCAGACAACCCCAAAACCACACAAATTTCTACTAAATCTAAGGACACAAGGAGCAATGCGACTTCTAGTATGCGTAATGTAGAGGAATTGGTAGAGTTAGTAGTGACAAAATTGGGAATATAGTGATAGAGAAACTACTAGACCCCCTCCCATTAGAGTGCCAATGTTTAGAAGATGCACCTAATGTGGTGGAGATCATTGATTCCATGTTTGCATGAGAGGAGGCTTAGTGCCATTCCAACCTTATCCATTCAATAGGCAATTGACCTAGGGACCTAACATGTACTATCATATTGAGCAAAAGTACACCTATCATAATATTGAGAACTTCCCCTTTGTAACTCAGTGATGAGTAGACATGAGGATGGTATGAAGACCTTAAGCAAGTGATGGCACAAGTGTGTGAGTGAGAAGCACACTAACATGCACACACATACACACACACACGCGCACACAAGGTAAGACAAAGAGAGAAGCAATGCAATTCTTTCAGATTACTCAAAAGTGCTCTTACAAGTTCAATTCTACAACAATAAGCTAACCTCAAAAATGAGCTCTCTAGCTCTTTTTATAGTTTTTGACTAGCTTTGGCCCTGTCCAGATCTAGTGTTTGGCCTAGTTAAAAATTAGGTTCTAGGGCCTATTTGAGGGCTCAAACAAAGTCTAAAAATCATGAAAATTGGTACGATGATACTTCTAATACTCCTCAAGCTCGAGGACTCCTTCGCTTGCACAAAATGGAGTTACAAAAAGGTGAAATGGTATTTACAATGATTTTTAGTGATGAGAATCACTGTTATGAAGATGTTGATTTGGAAAAATTTGAATTGCCTACTTGCCAGATCTTCGTTGACTACTTTGTCTGCTTGTGCCTTTTTAGTGATGAGAATCACTGTTATGAAGATGTTGATTTGGAAAAATTTGAATTGCCTACTTGCCACTTTGTCTGCTCTGGCTCCCTTCTTTGGCTTCCTTGTCTTGTGAGTCCTTGGGTGCTTTGACTACTGCCAACACCCCCCCTCTCTCATGTCCGTCGTCTCTGACAGACCCTTGTCCTCGTGAAGGTGCCAGGTATACATAATTGAGCCACTTTGCACAGCCTTTGACCTCCTTCACAGCGATGGCAAACTCAGGCCATGTGCGTCTTCTGAGTATGGGAGCATAACAGGGATTATACTTAATGAATAGGGGCATGGTATTCCAAGTTCGAACCATCTCAGGGTAAGTTTCTAAGAGTCGTAGCCGCCAGGTAGATTGATGAATGGATCCTTTTTTAGCACTCTCATGGATATCATCAGGGCCGAATTGTGTGGCAAAGGTTGGAGCCTTGCCACATCGTTGTTGAATCTCTGCGTTGTAATCTGCCAAGAGTACACAATACGGCACATATTGATCATCGTTGGTGCCTATCCATATGTGATGAGACATACTTTGAAAATATTCTGATTTGATAATGGTGTCCTCAATCTTACTCATGGACTCAATCTGGACCGCTACTCGATCATCATGTGTATTGGCCATTTTTTCGAGTTTCTGCATCCATTCTTGGGCTTCCACCTCTAGTGTGTCCAATCCCTCAGCAGTTTGTTGGCCACCCGGCATTGGCATAGGAACATATGGATCTTCATAGGACTCATCCACTTCAATGGGTACCAATTCTTCTGGTTCGGGCTCGATGATTGGGGAGGGTTGTCTTTCATATTGGAGTAGCTTGCTTTGCAACTCCGCGACCTGTTCTCTCAGTGCCTTTATCTCTTCTGTAGTGGTGGTAGAATCAGTGATCTTGGGTTAGGCTTCTTGCATCGTTAGCTGTTGATGGAGAGTATCCCGTTCTTTGCCCAACTCGTCATGCGCTTCCAGTAGATACGCATAGCTTTCTAGAATTGTCTTCATAGTCTCAGATGGAATAGCTTTGAATTTATCAGGGTCGATCTTCTGGGGGGAACCTTCCATGGCTGCCTCTAAATTTTCTTTGTTCTGCCTTTTGCAAGCGCTTGTTCGCTTCGAGGGCAGTGGCCATGTGCTTTCTGAGTAAGGTCAGGTTGCGACGGCTTTTAACATGTTCTGACTGATAAAGTTCCAGTAGAGCTGTTAGTTTCTTAACTTCACCGGATTCGGATGACTGGAGAGTTTCCAAGAGGGTCTAGTGAGCGTGCTTGAGCATAGTGTAGCGTTGATTTAGGTCAGTATTCTCTGCTTCCAAAGCTGCAAGCCTTTTCTGTAGTTTCTCATGATCCGTTGTTATTTGGCGATGTCAATCTTCCAAGGTTTCGTATTCTGTCTGCAACTGATGTACATACTGATGTAATGTATAAAACATGTTATTTATATTTATGAATGCAGGGAAGGTGGGGGATGCAGGGAGAGTGGGGAGGGGGAAAGGGATAGTGAATGAAGTGGACAAGACAGGTGATGTGGGTGGAGGGGGTATGGGAGATGGTGGTAGAGAGGAGGGAGGGAGTGGTCCTGTGGATGGTGATGTTTCCATTGTGTCAAAAGTGTGGGTGAATGTGTAGATGGGGACCGTGGGTGGGGTGGATGTGATGTTCATGAATATTGTTGTAAATGTGGGCATTGTGATCCCTCCAAATTGGGTTCTTGGTGAGATGGGAATTCCCATAACATATGCGGTAAGTGTTGAAGTTGGGGTGGTAGTGTCATGTGGTGAAGTGAAGTGTGTAGTGAGAGGTGGTGAGGGTGGTGCCTCATGGTGTTCCTCTGTCTGTGTAGTGTCTCCTTGTGCTGATACATTCATGTGAATCTGCTTGTCGGAGCGCATGGGACGGGTAGGCACCCGTTTCTCAAAGCGATGGATATAAGTCATAGATGAATGAATGGCTTCATCCAAGCCCACTGCGTCCGCGTGTAGGTTCATGGATTCAATAAACATTTCATCTATGCCTTCCTCTCCTAACATCTGGCTCATTAGCACCTTGCCTGTTTCGAGCGACAGCTTGTGATTTTCTTGGACTCGCTTCATGGTTTCATACAATATTTTTATTTGTGCCAAATAGGCTGGGGCACTTGCTAGTTCTGAAGTTTCTTCGTATTCTGGATCATGCTCCTCGTCTGCTTCTTCTTCTTCAGTCTCTTCTTCATCTTCCTCTACTTCCACTACTTTTGGTTGGGTCGGGGCTGAAGTTGTAGTGGTAGGTTGTGGCCCTTGGGTCTGCTCTGCTTCTGTCTCCAGGTTAGCCTCATTAGTCATGCGGGCCATTTCTTCATCTGTCAAATCGGCTAGGGTGTAGCCTTGTGGGAACTCCGAGTCCGATGGAATCGGAGGGAACACCAGATTGGGTCCTTCTGCACTTGGTATGGGTAGGTGAATAGTAAATGGTCGGACACGTTGCGTTTGTGGAGGAGTAACCTCTAGTGTGGTGGTGGCTCCCCTTGCTTGGGCACACGGTAATTGGATTGTCCCTCTCATTTTCTTTGATGGAGGACCCGCTGTTGATAGCCGTCTTTGGAATTCCTAGGCTGTGGACCATACTAGTGCTCTCTGAATAGGCACATCATAAGCTAAGCACTTGTAAATTATTTTTGTCAAAGCACAACACCCATGAAGCACGTTCTTCTGTTTCTTATTCCATCGTTGATGTGCTAGGTGAATTTGATCTATGATCCAGTGCGGTAAATTGATTGTAAGATCCTCTGTCTCCGCCAAGTACAAGCTGAACCATATTCTTTTTTGTGGCATAGTGAAACGTTCTTGGGCGGGGAAGGCGAAGTGTTGCATGACCGTTCGTAGGTGGAGGGCGATGGTTGGTGTCATTGGGACCATATCCTTCAATTTATTGAGATCCTTGTGCTTCATCCTACCGGGAATCATTGTTTCTTTCTTAGTGGGAATATGCATACCTTGCATGTTCAACGCTTCCCATACTAGGTTGAGAGTCAGTTTGAATCTTTTGAGCTCGTGGCCTGGCGTCAGTGAGGGTAGCACAAAAGTACTATCGCCTCCCTTAGCTTTGCTAGGGGTCATGGTACTGATAAGGTAGGAGCAGCGCAGGAAATCTGGCTTAGGTAAATGTGCCTGGAAATAGCTATCCAAGCCCACTTTGGTCCATACCGATCACATTACTTCTGCATTCTAGTACTGCTCGAACTCACGGGTGAACAAATGGTATTGTCCCCATTTGCCATTAAACTCAATTTTTGCCTCCCAAAAGTAGGTGCCGTCTCCCAATGGTCCTGCGACATCACTGAACCAATGTGCGTGTTTCCCCACTTGAGAAGTGTGTCCCTGAGGAGGGTCTTGAATAGGAAACACATGCATAGCTCTAAGTTCTTGAGGCCTCTCAATGAGTTGTGGTTCAAGAAGGAGGGTTTCAATGTCCACTATCTGGGCGCTAGACCTTGCCTGGGAATTGGTGCCTCCTGCTTTTGCTATGTTACTGCTTGCTTGCTAGTTTTGTGAGAATATAGAAGCATGCGTTAACATTGTAATGGAAAAGTTAGAACAATTTTTGTCCCCGTTAGAACATTAACATGCGGTGAATGATGAGTTAGTAGGTCAGTGTGTGCTCGATGATTGTGTGTGTTGTTAGTGAACAAGTAGTCCTATGAGCTAAGTGAAAAGATGCCGTGTGAGAATGATGCAGTTAGTAGGTGGAGATGAATGTACAAATGGGATCGGGGGGTTTAGTACAAGCTTTGGGCTGCCAAACACAGTGGATTACTTTCGGTTTTGGTTTTGTGGAGACTCTGGAGGGCTTTATGAGGGTGTCTGCTTAGAAATGAGGCTTTTTAGGGGCCCATTTACAAGTGATTCCGCTCGTGCTCATGGGTAAATATGTGTTTGTGTGTATCGAATAAGAGTGGGCATCAGCTCTTCGAGTGAGTGAACCATGTTGTACATGGTGTGATCTGTGTGTGACTAGTTGAGCCCACAAGCAAGCCTTAGGCACCCAAATTTGTCTTGATTGTGGGCCAGCCTTCATCGACTTCTTGGGTACCCAGATAGACTTCACTTTCACAGAAGAATTTTTGGAAGACTTCTTATTAGTATCATGTCGTTGATCACTAATAGGAAGTTGAGCTAGTTGTTGTGGCTTGACCGCAATAGGATGCTCGCCTTTCTGCACCCACACTTGTTTTGATGGTTGAGACACCGTGCTTCATATTTTCTTTTGGCTTCGAGCATAAGTCGTCTACTTCTTCTGCCTTTTATCTGCCTCTGGTTGCTGATTCCGATGGCCTTTGGAAAAGAAGGGAGTTCCATTGTATCCTTGACTTCTGTGTTGCGATAATCATCCCTCTGCATGACATAGTTTTGGACAAGAATAGCATGGTCATCTTCATGTGTACTTCTGGAAGGACCAGGAGTGTGTGCCTTTCCTAGTTCCTTGAGTGCTCCATTGTCTAATTCAATTGTAATTCGACTGTGATTTACCCATACCTGAAGAAGTCCACTTCTTAGGTTTAGGTTGACTGCGTGATCATAGATCCAGTCTGGACCCAAGACAAGAGGCTCAGTGAGATCCTCATCTTGACACACTAGTACTTTAACTTTCAGTAAAACATCTTAAATGTAGAGGGGAAGTTCCACCTCGCCCATGCAAGGGGTCTCCACGCCTCCCAACCCTATGAGATATGCTTCCACACGATTGACATTTAAGTTCAATTCTCGACAGTAACAAAGTTTAACCGCACTAGTGGCTGCAACTGAGTCAATCAAGGCTCTTATAGTCCTTGCACTCTTTCCTTGTCCTATTTCTAAGGTTACAAAAGGACGTCGGTCAATTATTCTATGAGAGCTAATACCTGAAACTTCACACATAGCCATATGATATCCTTGAGCTGCATAGGCGTTTGTCCTAGGCTGATCTCTACCCAGTCTTCTTAACTTCATCCTTCAGATGCGTTCCAATGCTTATGCCTGTGCCTCTTCTCGAATTCGTTTTTCCTCTTCTTTACGTTTCTTAGCAGTGTTGAGTCGATTGAGCATTTCCTCAGTGAGGGGTTCTTGATATAGTTTGACTCTGCATCCACTTATGTAACTAGGAAGAACATCACCTTCCAGTGTAGCTAATTGAACTGCTCCACTTATGGAGATCATATTAATGATAATAGGTCCATAGCCTCTCTTCTCTAATGTCCGTGCATGTTGTTTCAAAGTGTAGAATAGGACTAGGTCTCCTGCCTTCAAACCCTTATCTTTCACATGTGCATCAAAATATGCTTTTTGTCTTTTCTTAGCTGCGTATATTCCTGCTGCAGCTCTCAGTCTTGTTTCTCCTAATCGCTCAAGGTTAAAGATTCTAGAGGAGAGCTCATGGCCTGTCCAATCATGCTCTTGTGCTACTTTCAATGTAGGTATCAAGAAGTCCAATGGTAGCACTGCATTTTGGCCAAATACCATCTGAAAGGGTGTGGCTTGGAGTACTGTTTTATAGGCAACTCGGTATGCCCAAACAACGTGGTGTAGCTGTTTGTCCCAATCAAAGCGTTTATTATTCACCAATTTAGTCAGCACATTGCATAGAATCTTATTTGTGCTTTTGGCTTGCCCATTAGCTTGTGGGTGATAGGGGACAGACTTCTTGTGTATCACCAAGAATTCTTGGAGAAGATTTTCAATAACTTCATTCAAGAAGTGAGTGCCTCTATCACTTACTAACTCTATAGGTAGCCTGTACCTCGTGAATACATTCTCAAATAAGAATTTAGCTGTCATTTGAGCATCGTTCTTTGTGGTGGCTTTCACTTCTACCCACTTGGTTAGATAATTTGTGGCCACAATAATGTATTCAACATGGGAACCCTTAGCTGGGGGATTAATAAGACCTTAGCTAGGAAGTCTATCCCCCACTTAGAGAATGCACATCCGCCCATCATAGGTTTCAATGGCATCTCATCTTTGTGTATAGGATACTGAGTTTGCTGACAGACATCACACCTCTTCACATAGGTATGTGCATCCATGTGAAGGGTCGGCCACCAAAGACCTACAAATAGTATGGCCTTGATCACGCGATCTGGTCCAAAATGTCCTCCTGCTACACCCTTGTGAGCAGTTTCCAATATCTTGAGGTATTCGCTCTCATGGACACATAACCTGAGGTAACCATCTTTTCCACGCTTGTAGAGATTGTCACCAATGAGTGAGTAATCTAGGGATTCTTGTTCTAAACTTCTTTTCCTAGCCAAAGTCATGTCTTGAGGAAAAGTTTTCGTCCTTAGGAAGGCTACTAGTGGTTCACTCCAATCTGGCACTATGGACACTTGATAAAGAGTGGCATGTTCCACAGGTGGTTTAGTGCAGCAGATCGGGCATTCCTTGCACAACTTATGGACATCAGCCTACATAGTCGGCCAGTGCATTCCGAGTCTCCTTAGTGTCTGTAGGATCCTTTGCTTTGATTAGTGTTGCTCTAATGCACCTACATGTGCTAATGGCAACTATTTAGCATACTCATCTTCTTCCACACAACAAGCCAATATCCCTTGATCTGTATGCTTGTACATACTTCTTGCCATGATATGGTACTTCTAGGCTTTTACTACCTCCCTATGTTGAGTGTTTATGACTGGGTGGTTAGGCCCGTATGTCAATACTGGCACAAGTAAGCATCAAGAAGGTCATCCGATACTCCTTGTGGTGCCTCTCCTGAGGTGAGCCTAGAGAGATGGTCTGCTCTTAAATGAGTCTTGCCTTTCTTTACCACTACCTCGAAGTCATATTCCATTAGTAAGAGAAACCATCTTACTAATCTACCTGTATTGCATGGCTTGTTTACCAAGTACAACAATGCTTGATGATCAGTAAAAAATTTAAACTTATTTGCAAGCAAATAGTGTCTAAATTTCTTCACAGCATACACCATGCCTAACCTTCTCGTTCAGTGGTGGTATAATTTCATTCAGCTGCATTCAATTGTCTACTAGCATAGGCAATTGGAAGATCCATATTACCTTCGCCAGTCGGTTGTGCGCACTCAAAATTGGTCAAAAGTCCGTACAGAGGCTTTGCAATGATGGCATACATGTGTATAAACCGTCGGTAATAACAACAATGCGCCATGAAAACTTGTACTTCCTCGACATTCTTTGGCCTAGGTAGCTCTGCAATAGCTCTAACTTTTTCCTCATCCATAGATATGCCATTCTTTGACACTATGTGTCCTAGAATCTTGCCTTACCTGACCATGAAAACACACTTTTCTGGGTTTAGGCAGACTTAATATTCTCTACATTTGTCAAAGATTTGCATGAATTCAGGTATATGTGTTTGTCTAATGTTGGAATGAGCACAAAGATCGTCAACATAGACCTCTAAGTTCTTCCTCAAGAACTCTTTAAATACATGACACATCAGCCTCTAAAATGTAGCAGGCGCATTGGTAAGCCCAAATGGCATTACTCTAAAGGCAAATATGCCCCATTCTGTGGCAAAAGCTATCTTATGTTGATCTTCTGGAGCAATGGCTACCTGATTGTAACCACAAAATCCATCAAGGAAACTATACACTTCCTTGCCTGCTACTCTTTCTAGTAGATGCTCAGTGATAGGAAGCGGATATTTATCTCAAATAGTTGTTGCATTAACCTTCTTCAAGTTAATGCACACACGTAGCTTTCCATTCTTCTTGGGCACAACTACGATGGGGGACACCCACTCAGTGTGCTCAATTTCATAGATGAATCCAACTTCTATCAGTCTATCTATCTCCTCCTTGATCTTAGCAGCGTAGTTATCGTTATAGGTGTATGGCTTCTGCTTGGATGGTTTGGCATCTGAGGTCATGGGAATTGTGTGTGAGCATATGTCCGGGTCTACACCTTTTAAATCCTTGTAACTCCAAGCGAATACATCTCTGTATTCTCTTAGCAAGGCTATCAACTCATACTCCTCTTCTTCCGTCAGGTCATGCCCTATGTAAGTGCATCTTTCTTCTCCTTCTTCCATGGCTACAACTATTTTCTTGGTGGTTTCTTTGTTATCATACGCCTCTCCTGATTGAGCCTCACGTTTAGGCATTCTTATCATGACTCTCCTGTCATCTATCTCGTACTTTGTGAAATTGTCAGGGACCTCAAACAAAGACTCTTCCTCTTCTGGTGTGACTGCTCTCTTCTTCAACTTCTTACCTTCGCTCTTGGTGGCCACTTGGGTGGCTAACCTCACGTCATTGGTAAGCTCTTCATGTCTCTGAGGGTGAACTTCTACTTTGTAGAAGTATTCTTCATCTGATGCAAAGGGTGGGTCCATAATGATTGACTCTAGATCGGAGTCTCTTGCATCCTTGAATGCATCAGTGCTAGGTTCACATTCTTCCAGAACCAAATCTCCCATGATTGGCTCTATGGAGAAGACTGAAATGTCATAGCCATCCTCGTCACAGTGGGGTGTCCATTGTTCCTCATTGATGGCTACATCCATTGTTGCTAAAATTTCTGTCCGGCCGTGAGGTTCAAATTCTTTGTCAGAAAATACTACAGGTGCATAGGCTGGGTCTTGAATTGATCTATGTTTCTTTCGCACCTACCTCTCTAGATTTTTCTCTCTTCTCCTCTTCTACTGCAACTTTACACATCCACAAGTGGGTGTCTTCATGCATCCATGACGATCCTGATCCTATGGAGTGCACAGACTCTGTGCCATCCTTGGCTGTATGGATGGGATTCCATTGAATAGGCGGTACGTCTCTATGAGAGTAATCCTTGAGATTCACTTTGGTTGTAACACCTAGGTGTTGCAAATACAAAGAATTGGTTCCCCAATCGTGTACCACTTGCAACTGTCGCATGAATGGTCTTCCCAAAATCATCTCATAGGCATGATTCTTGCTAAAGTCGCATATAGTGAAAGTATGCTCGAACTCAACACCACATGTAGTGAGAGTTATTCCTTTTAGCAAGCCTAAGGGTCTTTCTATGTGACCATGAGCCATCTGCAATTTCATTCTTGTTGGCCTGAGTGCTGACTTGCCCCAATGCTTCCATAGGGAAGTGGTAGCAATGGAAACTCATACGCCTTGAGTCCAAAATTGCCTTGGTTGTGTATCCTTGATGGGTAATGGGAAGATAGGTGTTTCCTTCTTCTCCTTCACTCATGTCTCCTATCTTATCCAAGGGTATTTCTAGCACTGTTCTATGGGATCCTACCTGGGAACGAGGTTTCACTACTTCTCGCACTTGATTGGCTACATGTTTCCACAGTTCCGGCCTAACCTTGAGTAACTCTTCTAAAGTGAGATTGCAATGCACTTTAGTATTCTTTTCTACCTCCGTGTTCCTAGGTATGACTGAGTCTTCGTTTCGTACCATGACCGTGGGTGCTCTCATACAAGTAGATTTAGCTTCCCATGAGTGAAGTGGGGTAATTCATGTAAAGAATTAGACTCAAAGTCTAATGTCTCTTGAGATTGTGAACTCTCCTGCTCTCCATAAATGGAGGGAATATCTTGTGGGAATTGATCATGCACGTCATCCACAAGTTCAATGGGAGGAGGAACTTCACTCTCTTTTGCCCATTTCTCTTCTTAAATCTCTCGTAGGAATTCTGGTGTGTACCTATTCATAGAAGAAGAGGTGTCTGGTTCAATGGAATTGGGCACATAAGCTTCCTGTGGGGGAATGCTTATTCTTTTACTTGCCTCATCTCTTCCTTGGTTTTTTTCTTCCTTGGCAGATCTTGCAATTATGCTCTCTAACTTCTCTAATAGTCCATCCAAGTGCAATTGTGCCTTAGCTGAGCAAGAGTAGTTGAAGAGGCGACTGGCTTCAAACATGGTCTGAGCCAATGCTACCATTTTTGCGCAAAGCTTGGTTCTTTCTATCTCTAGGTCAGCTCTAGGGTAGCACTTGTCATGATCCGTCACATTTGGCCCTTCTTGGATTCTGGCCTGATATGCCTTAAGCATCATGTCTATGTCTTCAGGAGTGGGGTCAGCTAATACTGATCCTACTCTAGGGGGTGGTGGAATGGTATGAGGTGGGTTGAAAGGTGGTGGATTAGATGGTGATAGGGATGAAGGTGGTGGGGTTATGTGAGAGTTTGTTTGAGAGGTGAGCTCAATAATCTTGGCTTTTGTCTCTCTTATGCTTTCTTCTAATTCGCTCATCTTTTTAGACCATTGTCTTTTCATTCTCTCTCGGCTATCCTTCCAGGCTCTCGACCGTTTCTTGGCTATGCTCTCAGTTTCACTAACCTCTGCACTCTTTTCTTGGCCTAAACCTTGGTTCTGTTGCAAAGCCTGAGCTCTAGTGACCACCTGTACTAGTGCAGTGGAAGTTACACTTCCTATAGCGTCTACTACTAACCCAATAACATTAATTGGAGTGATTTTTGGCATATTATTGGGATTCTTTGGGCAATCTCGTAAGAGATGCTCCTTTTCGCAATCTTGACAAAAGCCCTAGATTGTTACCGACTGGGGTTGTGTAGGTGCATGCATTGGGCAATCACGAATGAGGTGATCTCCCTGACATCTATAGCATGGTCCTCTAGGGAATGGGGGACTCACTTGCCTAGGTTGAGGTCTAGTGTTGGGATTTGTGTACATGATGTTTGCAAACTCTGGATCCCAACTAGGTTCACTCGGTTCTTCACTATAGTAGGATTCACCATGTTCAGGAGACTGCATGTAGTAAACGTGGGGGCTATCAATATGTGTAGAATCAAAGCTATGGTCACTGGGGTCACTTTCTGAAAGCAATGGTGTTACTGGCACTATGGCTCTATTCAGGTTCTCTTCTATAGCTGCATACTTTACTGGGATCACATTGGCTGGAGCTGGAGGTTTTTGGGCTAGCACTGGTTGAGGTCTCTGCTGGGCCTGATATTGTGGTTGGGAGGTTTGTTGAGGCCTATCATAGTGTTGTGGTGGGTACTGGTTCTGGTATCTGCCCTGCTGTGGATATGGTTGAGGGTAGGTTTGCCTAACCGCTTGCTTATTGTATGGGCAATCTTGTGCTGTGTGATTAGTGTATCTCCATTCTATGGTGCAGTATTGGCTACTAGGATTCACTTGGGATTGAGCCATGATGGGACATACGGTCGCCATATGGTCACCTCCACAAGTATAGCACCATTTAACTGGGGCAAATCTTGGGATTTGTTTGCTAGAGACACCTAGTTTTTGAGCTACTTTCTCAGCGAGTTCCTCAATAAATGTGGATTGCGAGGAAGAAAGGCTAGTAGAACTATCTGAATCTTTGTAGATTTTGGAAAGTTCTAATTCCTCCCCTAGGTTATCTTCGATGTCCATGCACATGCGTACACACTCTTCTATGGTCCTCGGGTCCTTTAAGTACACGTATGATCTCAACTTTGTACTTAGCAGTCCATCTAGGAGTAAAGCCACTTGTTTGGCTGGTGTGGGTAACTCAAAAATAGGACATCTCTCTAGATATTTCCTAAACCTTCTTCCTGCAAGTCTAACCGTCTCTTGA
The DNA here is from genome assembly GCA_020310875.1 of Ceratopteris richardii. Taxonomy (NCBI): domain Eukaryota; kingdom Viridiplantae; phylum Streptophyta; class Polypodiopsida; order Polypodiales; family Pteridaceae; genus Ceratopteris; species Ceratopteris richardii. The sequence continues at coordinate 59,155,546 of CM035408.1, read as the reverse complement.
GGGGTTTGCTTGAAGCTATGAATCAGTGAGGAAGTATTATGCCTTATGCCACTCTTAGAGAATTCAATAATGAAAGCCTCTAGAAGTTGGTCTATGTTCTTGAAGTGTCTCTCATTTAGTGGTTGAAACCACGTAAGAGCGGTGTTCCTAAGGGTTAGACCAAAGGCATTGTACTGCGGGAATAGGTCCTCAACTTGTTCAGCTCTCAAGACTTGTCTAAATTCCACCACATGATCGTATGGATCTCCAGTGCCATCGAAGTAGTTCTTCATGGATTTAACTAGTTGTGTAGGTCTCAAAGTCCTCGTGTGCTCTCTCGATCTTGGTAGAGGGAATACATCAGCGTTTCTTTGGTTTCTTGGGGCTCGAGTTTTCTCAGGTTCCAACTATCCATTTCCGTTCTCATTCTTTCTCTTCCCATTGGGTTGGCGAAACTCACTTCTGGCCTATCTCTACTTCTATCCCTTTGAGCGCAATGAGCTTGGGATGTTCCAGCCCCTTGGTGGCCAAAAGAGACATTAGATCTTGGTTGGGGAAAAATAAATTCTCCCTTCTAAGTGTAGGCATGCCTACCATGTTCTATGACCACAAAGATCCTCTCTGAAGTACTGTCTAGGTAGGTCACTTTGCCTGGGCTATCCGGATCTTTGAACTCATAGATTGACTCGATTTAAATTCTTTTCCCTTAGGTTGTTTCGCAAATGTAATCTCTTGGTACTTGCACTTGAGTGATTAGAGTTCTTGGACTTGGTAGTGCTTAACGTATCCCTAATTGATCAAAACCTCTATCCATACTTAGCCTAAGCTAGGGATTGACAGAGGGTGTTGAGAATTTCTAACCTTAGTTTCTCTCCTTGGTTGCCCTTGTGTGCCCAGGAAGCGTATTCCCAAGCTTGCACTTACTCTTGCTTCGAGTACCCTTCGATGCTCTCAAAGGACCTGTAAAAGTCCCAAAGTTAGCTCAAGAATTGAATTCCATTGATACAACAGACCATGTTCATTCATGCAATTCAGAGATCAAAATTTTGCTTTGGCTTTATGGAAAACAATCCTAAAGATCCCTTAGTTTTTTTCTTCCCCTTAGGTATGGTCACTTCAAAATACTTCAAAATATTCCCCACGAGCTTTCCAACAAAACAAAAATCATAGCAAACAGATTTCGTATGAGAAAGTTATGACTATTCAGAGTTCTAGGTTTAAAACAGGGTTCAAACAGGCTAACAAGCAAACATGACTTCTCAAAATACTTTGTGTAGTGGCCTCACAATGCTCTAAAAAATTTCTAATATTGCCAAAATAATACCCCAAAATAGACCAACTATCTTTGCCCTAAAAAATGGCCGAATTTGCCCGTCAATCGCGATCGAGTAGTCTGTCAATCGCGATTGATATGTCAGTCGTGATCGACGTGTCGGTCACGATTGGCACGTCCATCGTGGCTATCAGTCGTGATTGATGGGTCAATCGCGATTGACATGTGGCCCGAAAATTTAGTCCGTCGTGGTCAAAGGATTGTTGACTTTGTCGATCGCGATTGATGGGTCGATCGCGATTGATAGGTCCGTCGCGAGGGTTCTATCGATCGTGGTCAAATAGTCGTTGACTAGGTCGATCGCGATTGACAGGTCGGTCGGGACTGTCGATCGCGACTGACAAGTCAGTCGTGATTGACACGTGGCACGCGTAAGTTCCATCGATCGTGGTCAGTCGGTCGTTGACTCTGTCGGTCGTGATCGAGGTGTCGGTCGCGATTGACGAGTCCGTCGGCAGGTGTCCATCCTCGTTTGTCGATCGCGATTGACTGGTCAATCGCGATTGACAGAAAACTGAGGAATTTGAAAATTTTAAACACACTTTTGGAATGCCCTAGGCCTAGAGATCATGTTTATGCACTTAGTTTTGCAAAAAGATTCATTTTTCTGTCGGTCGCGATTGACAGAGGTCAATGCCTCGGGACTTGCACAGTCAAAATTTTTACTTGCTAAAGCTGGTACAACTGCTGGGGATGCTAAATCCTATAGAAAATTTCAAAAAACACAGAAAAGCACAAGCACACAAATGCTCTCTCGCTCTCTCTCACAAGTGAAATGAGGGGAATGGCATGGGTATGGTGATATGACCCAAAATTGGAATTTTCTCGATGATGGAGATGGAGGTGGGAGATGGTGATGATGATGATGGTGACGAGAAAAACAAAAGAAAATAGATAAAAGTGACGAAAATACCTTTGACTCCAATGCCTCAACTCTACGTCTTATCATGACACGCTTGTCCTCAAAGCTCGTTCCCCGGCAATGGCGCCAAAATTTGGTGTAGCTCAGTGATGAGTAGCACCTCCTTTAATGTCAATCCGGGAAGACATGAGGATGGTATGAAGACCTTGAACAAGTGGTGGCACAAGTGTGTGAGTGAGAAGCACACTAACATGCACACACATACACACACACGCGCACACAAGGTAAGACAAAGAGAGAAGCAATGGAATTCTTTTAGATTACTCAAAAGTGCTCTTACAAGTTCAATTCTACAACAAGCTAACCTCAAAAATGAGCTCTCTAGCTCTTTTTATAGTTTTTGACTAGTTTTGGCCCTGTCCAGACCTAGTGTCTGGCCTAGTTAAAAATTAGGTTCTAGGGCCTATTTGAGGGCTCAAACGAAGTCTAAAAATCATGAAAATTGGTATGATGATACTTCTAATACTCCTCAAGCTCGAAGACTCCTCGCCTTGCACAAAATGGAGTTACAAAAGGGTGAAATGGTATTTACAATGATTTTTAGTGATGAGAATCGATGTTATGAAGATGTTGATTTGGAAAAATTTGAATGGCCTACTTGCCAGATCTTCGTTGACTACTTTTTCTGCTTGTGCCTTCTCTCCGCTCTGGCTCCCTTTTTGGCTTCCTTGTCTTGTGAGTCCTTGGGTGCTTTGACTGCTGCCAACACCCTTTAATAGACAACCAAGACCAACTATACCACCTCAGTATAGAACATACAGATGCCTAGCGAACAAGGTAGAGAAGTTTTGAGGTATAACCCTTACACAAGACCACAGGTAGCAGCTAGAGTGTATGAACATGGAGGATATGGCCAACCACAACCTGTCCTAGGACAACAACCACCACATCCACAAAATGTAGTACCAGTGAAGTATACCCAACTAGAGGAAAACGTAGAAAAGCTACAATGCTAGCAACATCTTTCACCATCACAAAAACTGTGAATCAGGGCTTTGATAAGACTCAAGGAGAATATTACTCTTATGAACAAGCTTGATAGAATATGATCAAGCATATGAGAATCTGTACTATGATAATGAGGGATATGAAAACTCTTATGGACCTGAGTATGCTAATCTCATGTACAAAACACTCTTATGGACCTGAGTATGCTAATCTCATGTACACAACACTCTTATGGACCTGAGTATGCTACTCTCATGTACACAACACCTAGAGTCCCAACTCCTATTAGGCCAACCACTAGGCCACCTGCCCCAAGAGGATCGTGTTATAGGTCTGGAGGAGATCACTTCATAAGGGAATGCACTTTGACCTACAACCCACCATCCCTCCGTGTGTGGGAAGGTTACTATAACAAATATGGTAAAGAGCGCTTGTTTTGAGACTGTCCGAACAACCCCAACAAGGTCCCTCCTACTACCCAAATCAATGCGATTGAATCATCTCGAAGTGATAAAGAGTACACCATACCATTGAAGGCTATTACTGGAGCCCAAGCCAAAGAGATGATGGGGAAGGAAACATTGTACAAGCTTGAGGTGAAGAAAAACCAAGAACCCAAAAATCAAGTGGTCGAGGATTCAGAAGACCTAGAAGAAGTTGACAAAACAAGGAAGACTCAAAGATGGAAGGCTAAAATAGAAAAAATAAATGGATAAAGAAGAGAACTGAGGAAGAACAGAAAATGGTGAAAGAAATGAGGAAGCGTCATGATCAAGAGGTGCAAAGGACATCTCATCAAGCGACCAAAGAACCTAAGCCCATAGCGACATGATCAATTTTAGTAGATTCCATGCCTAAAGAACTAAACATGTGGTTGAAAGCCTATCAGTTGAGAATAGAGATTGGACCCAATGTAGAGCAACATGAAAGGAGTTATCCAAGAGGAGAGTCGGAGAAGGAAATACTTGAAATATGCAAAAAGTTAATTGAGATAGCTCAGGCCACTCTCGAACATACTATCCCAACCCTACCTAAGATGAGAATACGAAAAAATAAATTCAAGGAATGTTTAGAAATGGACAATCAAGAACCAATAAGTAAAAAATAAGAGGAAAACAAAGAGGAAATATTCATAGTAACAAGGAGTAAAAAATGTTAATGATTCCAAAAAAAGAGGTAAATTGTCCACGTGACCTATGGGCCATGATTCAAGAGGATCATTGGAAAGAGAATGAGAACTCTCCACCACCCTTTGAGAAATCGGATACTTGGGAAAATCAACTTGCATTGGAATTGGAAGAGGTATATGAGGAAGTGTCAATTTTGGATAAAAACCGGGAAGAAGCAAACAATAGATCCACATTACCCAATTATATGGGAGAGTACGAGGGGAAATCAGAAGTATTGCATGCTCCTATCGTCAGGGACAAAGAAGGAAGGTCACAAGATGAGACTTCACATAATTTATCAGAACTCTAGAAAACTAAAGTACAATGCTCATTAATGATAGAAGAATTACTATGAGCAAAACCCAGATTATGGAAACATTTGGTGAAACATTTGAAGTTAGAAGTGGGAGAATCAGTCAAAGAGAGTAGAGAAGTAGAGGCTCCACCAAACATCCAAATTCCAATAGATAAAGTTGGTGAATTTAGCAAAGGAGATGAAGGAAATACATGTCCCATCATCTTTAACGGATAGGACTAAAGCAATCTTAGACATAGGAGTGGATGTAGGCATAGCTACTAAAGAGATTTGGGAAAAATGGGGAAAACCAGCCCTACAACCCACTCGAATGAAACTCCAATTAGCAGATGGTCATGTTGAGAGACTACTAAGAATCTTAGAAAAGCTCATTTCTATCACATGTAGAGCGTAATTTGAACACACCCTAGCCATATGTCGATTTGGAAAAGCTAGAAGTTATGAAATGATCTTAGGAAGACCATTCATGAGAAAAATGAGATTTGTGCAAGATTGGGGAAGAGATGTGTTGTATATGCAGCATCAAGGTATGACAACAAAAATAAATTTACATACCTTCCCATACAGAGATGTACCCCCACCATAGTGGAACCCTGTCCATAAAGAGGAAGACAATCTATCCCTTCATAGCCTAGGGTCAAGTGATCAATCATGGATGAATGAGGATGTTCAACCATGGATATGAAGGAAGCACAAAGAGAGGAAAAGAAAGCACAAGTCTGGCTGATAAGACATGAGAACTTCACACATGTAGATGACCCAACATACATGCCACAAATATTTCCCGATGAAGCATTCAAACCACATGCATGGGTGGAGATATTTGCCACTCTAGATGTGTGTGTAAATGAGGAAGTCCTAACAATTAATGAATGCACAAATGGAGAGGGATACGACGTGAATCTTTACACGGTAATCCTTCAAGAAATGGAAGGTGGAAAATTAATGTGAAAAGAATGGAAAGAGGATTACGAAAGTATTGAAATGGAGCTAGAGTTTAATTCAGAAAAGCAATATTTAAAAGAAATTAAAACTGACGAGGATGTAGAGGAATCGAGATTATTCACCATAGAAAAGTATCAAGAGAAATAGGACAATGAGGAAGTTCAAGTTCAAACAGAACAACCGATGGATCTATTTGAGGTTCCAGAACATTTCAGGCGATCTAAAATACAAGAACAAAAAATAGTTATTCAAATGCCAAAGAGAGAAGCCGACAAAGGAGAGGCATATGATAACAAAGAACAAACCAAGAAGGTGATAATAACTATGGAAGAGGAAGAAGAGAGATGCACATACATTGGGAGGGATGTCTCCCTAGAAGAGGAGCAATAATTGATAGAATTAATAAGAGAATATCGAGACGTATTTGTTGGACTTATGAAGACCTTAAAGGAGTAGATCCCTCAATTTGTTCTCATAGAATTCCAATGACCCCAAATGCAAAACCCACAAAACAAAGACCCTACACATATAATGATGTCTATTCTACTAAAAGTAAGGAGGAAATTTACAAACTATTAGTTGCAAGATTCATCTACGAGATCGAACAAATGGAATGGGTGTCACTTTGGTAGTAGTACCCAAAAAGAATGGAAAACTTAGGCTGTGCATTAATTTGAAAAAGGTTAATGATACTACAATTCATGATAGTTATCCATTACCCATAACTCACCATCTCTTGGAACGAGTTGCAAGCAAGGAGTTCTATAGCTTCCTTGATGGATTCTCAGGTTATAACCAACTAGCTATCACTACGGAGGATCAACACAAAATTGCATTTGCTACTAAATGGGGAGTCTAGAACTTTTGTGTGATGCCTTTTGGACTCACAAATGCTCCTGCAACTTTCCAAAGAATTTCTCAAAAAAAATCATGGAAGTCTATGTGGATGACTTATGCACGTATTGCTCTAGAGGAATCGAGCATGTTCCTAATTAAGAAAAATTTTCGAGAAGTGTAGATAGTACAGAGTGTGCTTAAACCCCGAGAAATGTGTTTTTATGGTGAGGCAAGAAAAATATTGGGACATATTGTATCCAAAAATGGCATCTCTACTGATGAAAAAAAAAATCAAAGTAATCTTAGACTTGCCTAGACCTAGAAGTGCAAAGGAAGTACAAGCCTTTATGGGACATTGTGCATATTACCGAGGATTCATCCACACGTATGCCATAATTGCAAAGCTGTTGTATGGGTTGTTGACTCAATTTACTTGGACGAAGGAATGTGAAAAGGCATTCAATGAATTAAAGTGACGACTAAGTTCGATACCCATCCTGAAAGTACCCAATTGTAATAAACCATTCCATATCTATGTGGATACCTCTAATTTTGGAATTGGATGCATACTAGCTCAATTGACGGATGAAGGAAAACTAGATAACCCCATTGTATATGCTAGTAGACAACTAAATAAGGTGGAAAGAAACCATACGACTACAGAAAGAGAAGGCCTAGGGATGGTGTATGTAGTGAAGTAATTTTGCCATTATCTCCTCACCAATAAGTTCAAGTTTTTTATAGACCACCAAGCATTATTTTACTTTGGTCAACAAACCTTGCAATATGGGAAGACTAGTGAGATGGATTTTGTTATTGATGGAATTCGATTTCGAAGTAGTGGTGAAAAAAGGTAATACTCATGTAAGAACCGATCACTTATGGAGAATGACTCATGGAGAACTACCTACCAAAGTGGCGGATGATCTTCCTGATACATATTTGTTCAACTTGGAAGTGTGTCCAAATCTCTATACTTACGCATGGCCCACACAAGAGGATCAATAGGTGCAACAGAAAAGAGTTCAGTCAATCACGAAATCTACATATTATGGCTGGCAGTCTATATTACAAAGAACCTAATGGCTTATTGTTAAGGTGTGTAGAATATGTAGAATGCCAAAATCTACTCAAGCAAGCACATGTGAACTAGTGGAAAATGCATAAGGGCATCAATGGAACAACGAGGGAGTTGAAAAGACTAGGTGTGTATTGGCTAGACATGTAAAGAGATGCACATGAATATATTTTGAATTTCCAAGAATGCCAAGGGAATGCCTCTGACTATTCTTCCTTACATTTCTCCACTATAGCACTAGAATGGAGTTATAAGGCATGAAGTTTTTGAAATTACAAACTCACAAAGAAGGAGCCAACCTAGCGAGAAAGAGGTCATTGGAGGAACAACGCAAATATTACACTATAATTGGGAGACAACTATTCAAAAGAGGAAAGGACAACCAACTATGATTATGTGCCCACAAGGGAGAATATTTGCCTATATTAGACATGGTGCATGTAGGTGCATGGGGAGGTCATTTTTCAGCTAATAAGATTGTGAAAATTATTCTCTTTGTAGGATTATGGTGGCCGACTTTTACATATGGATGCAGAAACCTACATGCAAATCTGTGAAGTATGTCAAGGAACTAGATATCCTATAAGAAGAGATGATATGCCTCTAAGACCAATGATCTATGCCACAACATTTTTCAAATGGGGTATTGATTTTATAGGACTTATAAATTCTTTTGCAAAAGGGTCACATGCTGAATATATTATTGTGGCCACAGATTATTTGACAAAATGGGTAGAAGCAAAAGCGACTAGGAAAAACGACACTCAAACCACAACTAAATTTCTATTTGAAAATATTTAAATGCATTTTGGACTTCTGATAGAAATTGTTAGCCATAAGGGACCACACTTCATCAATGAGGTGATTGAGTCACTCATTAATGAATTCTTGTGATTCATAAGAAATCTGCCCCTTATCATCCCCAAGCGAATGGAAAAGCTTAGCGTTCCAACAAAGTGTTGTGCACATTGTTATCCGAAATAGTTAGCAATGGGAGGTCCGATTGGGATAAACAATTGCATCATGCAATATGGGCCTTCTGAGTGGCATACAAGACCGCTATTGGAACTAATCCTTTCAATTTAGTGTATGGGAAAATGCAATTCTTTCAATTGATTTTTTAGTTGCCACTTCACGTGTTTCACAACAAAACAAATGGATGGGCCATGAACTATCTAAACAATTGGATCAGATTGAAAAGTTGCATGAGACCAGATTACAAGTAGTGGAGGAATATATGTAGCAAAAGAAGACAAAATGCATATTACGATGCACATATTAAAGATAAGGGTTTGAAGGAAGAAGACTTGGTGTTAGTATACACATTGAAACAACACGTGAAGAAAATACAGCAACATGGATATGGACCACTATTGATAAATCAAATATCCACTAGTGGAGCAATTAACTTCCTCACTATATAAGTGGTTGTAAAGTAAAGAGATACATGGAACTATTAACTGAATTTGGAATATTTTTCCTTATGTGGAACAAAAAGAGACTTTTTGTCTTTACTTTTTACTCGCTTGATAATCTGCCCACAAAGATGCCTTCCTTGACTTTGTAGTGTTTTGGAAATGCTCCTCCAAAGCATTCCATATATCACTTGCACTTTCATGACCTCTAATATGAGGTAGCAAGTATTCATTGACTCCCATATAGATAATGCTCCTTGCTTGAGCATCCTTCTTCATCCAAGTCTTCAAATCTGAAAGTTCATCCCTAGTTGGAACACTACAATCTCTGAATTGTGGTTTTCTATCTTCACCTGTGATGTAACCTTTCACATCTTTGCTCATGAGATGAGGTTCCATCCTCATTGACCATGCTGGATAGTTTCCTCTATCCAATTTCTCTATCTGAAGAGAATCTCCCATCCTTTCTTCACCTTTATATTAAATTCTTCAACCTTTATGAGGAATAAATGTACCTTTACTTTGAATGAAGTTCCTTTTGATCTTCTTGATAGCTTCAGGTCTCCTTCTCAAGCTTTCACTTCAAATTTTCACCTTCTGAACCTTCAAGTGTTGATTTTTGTATGATTGCAGCAGTCGGGGTCCTCTGTTCTTTAATTTTGATGATTCCTGCTCTGATACCATTGATGGATAGTGTTAATCTCCAAAAGAACAAGCTATCCTTGATTTTAGAGCACCTCTATATCAAGAACAACTCAAATCTTTACCAATTTGGAGGATCAATACTAGATTATCAAAATCTTCAACAAATTGTGAAGAGAGTTAATACTCAAAAAGTGTGCTGCACATAATTCACTCATTGACTGATAAAATATGTAAAGGTTTTGATAAAGCTTTGCACAAGATGTCTTCTAGATTTCACACCTTCTTCAAGTTAAATCATCCCAAAATATGTAGTAGATCTTGAGAAATGATCTTCACAATTCACCTATGTCTAAAACTGTACTTTTCTATAGTCGACTTTGACACCTATAACTTCTAAAGCATGGTCCTCTCAAACTACAATTCCTTTATTCAAATGCTTTTAGCCATAGGTAGCTTACCCTTCAACTTAAAGAATGAGTACTTTCTTGCTCAAAACTTTACATTGTGAAAGGAGAAGTGACCAAAACATTAGCATCAAATTTTGCACCTGTTGCAACTTCACTTCTTCACATTTACACATGTAAATGTTCCTACTCTCAATTCTCTCAGCCTGATCACACTTAGAATCTAAAAACTTGTACAAAGGTCAATAAACTATAGACTTAGACTTGTACAAAAGCATTTCACAAAAGATGAAACACAGAAGGAGTACTCAGCAAAAGATCGGGTGCAATATTTGTTCATCTCTAAAAACTTTTACATCTGAATGATGAGAGAGTTATTCCTCACTTCTAAGATGTCTAAATGACTCTAACAACTTCTAATTCTTCTCATCTCTTACTCTCTCATATTTGCCCCGACTTTGTACCTGTATATATAGGGATATATGTACAAGCTCATGACCATACAAAAGGTATAAGTAAGCTAACTATAAATTAATGTACATATGTATACAAGTCTTCATTTTCTGAACATGCACTATCTTGAAGCTTCATAGATTAAACTTTTCTTCAATCTTTGGCTTTAATCCTTCATCCAAAACATCAATTGGTGATTGACTTGCACCAACAATATCAACAAAAGGATTGAGAAGCCTACATGCACATCAACTACGAGAATATGATAGCGATTGAACACATGACTACAGTGGATTTGGAAGGATCAACTACCACAGCATGAGAGTCAGAAGAAGGAACAAACCAATCAATAGCCAGAACCAAGAAGAGATACAAACTATCCCAAAATGCCAAGAAATAAGTCTAGGACTCTACGTGTATGGCTTCCAAAGGCATTGGTGGAATCTCAAAGGTTGCAAGGATTTATCTGGATTGTGAAAGAGATTAGGCAACAAGCCAATCAAGAAATGGAAAAGCTAAACAAAGTATTATATCGGTGTAATCAAGCATTCGAGCAAATCATCGAGGAGAGAAGAAAACCCCAGATAGCTACAACTCAAAAATTCCAAACCATGGCTAGAAGAAAATCAAGGTCTACAGTTAGAAATGAAGAAAGCGCAATGCAAAAAAATCAAATACCACAAAAACAGAATGTGAGGTGCATATGGAGACCAAAGAAACCACAAGGAGTCTGCAAAGACAACCCAATGGACCATACTTGCACACATAAGGAGTTTCTTTCATCAAGAGTATGCATGATAGGGCCATGTTACTCAACCATGCATTTAACACACAACTTCTTCAATAAAAATAGTGGTGCACTTTTCCTCCATAGGAATAGAACTTAGATTGTCCTTCATTGGATTGAAATCAAATTAATGTACATAAATAAATGCTTCAGCTATGAACTAACCTTTTGTTGTCTTCTAGTCAAAAAACGTAAGTTAAAAATGTGACCAGGTATCTTACTTGCCGCAACATACGCAAGGGGGATGCTAGTTCATGTCAAATGATGCGTCATTACACACAAATAGAATGTACATCTTGGTTTATTCTCAAGACTAATCCTCTCTTACATTATAAGTGCAGATGGCTTCTGAAGACACTAAAGCAACAATACAAGAGGAAGTGCTGGAATTCCCATTGAAGAGTGTAACAAGAGCAAAAGAACACTAGTTCCGAGAGGATTAACTCACGAGCGAGCACTTACTCTTAGTTACTATCAAGATCATGGACATAGATCACCAATTTACTATTATATCAGAGGATTTGAAAATCTTGCATTAAATTCCTTCGACATTGAATGCCATGAGAAAAGCCAGAATTCATCAATATTTCGAGCATCCTATTTACAAACCAGATTTCCAAAGGTGTACACAAGTGATGAACACATTACATCGAACACTAGACATGCCTTCACTGCCTGAGGCATGAGTTCTCAATGCAGAGGAAGAATGGAGTACCATTAAATTCATGTAGAGTGGTGGAAAAAAGAGAATGTTCTTGGATATCAACTACATTGACATTGAAGAAGTAGTTTGGTTGGTACACCAACACTTCTTCTTCCCAAACATGCATCGATATAGGACACCTCAAACGATCATAGTACAACTTTTGTCTCATTCTATCAAGCAAGTCAGCAACCAGATAAACTTAACGCCCAATATTCAGGAACAATTATTTGAAGCCAAGAAACAATGGGGCCACAAAAATGTCCTCGATGGAAGTGTGGCACTGACGGTACTAATCTACCATGCATTGGAAATCAAGGAATATCTCCAGGAAATGCCCTCTTCAATGGCAATGACAAAATACACAAAAACAACTACTGTACCTAAGAAGAGAAAAAGTGTGCATATTATAAAAGAAGCAAGAAAAAGCTCACAACCATTGATGCAAGGAGAAAAAAGATTGAGGGAGGTTTTAAATGAGGAAGCAAATTTGACAACGAAGAGGATACATGTCTTCCTAAGAAGTCAATTGGAAAAACCTACACCAATCATAGAGGCAGAGTTACAAGAAGCATTAGAAAAGACCCATGAATTCATGGAAGGATAAATTGATTTGCGAGTAAGAGGTCATCATCACCAACAGGCCAAGGCAGAATCTCATCATCTTTTAGGCAAAAGATTAACCAAGTTTCATAGATATAGAGAATTGGGGCTAATCAATGTTGATGGAGATAGTGGATAGATTCGAGAGATGAAGTGGTGTTGCAGAATCCTGCTTCACAAGAGCCAAGAACAAGTGGTGGAGAGTAGCGTAAACCTTTTCAGCTTCCCAACAATCACAAATAATCACCTACGTGCTTTGGAGCATTATCCTCTAATCAATGGATCAAAACAGATAAGTAGAAAATTCAACTATGAGCTAAGACTTGCTATTTTGGTCTCTACACATGTTTAGTAAAATGAACAATGCTCTCAACCTGCTGGCAACTGAATAAATTCCTTTTGGGACTATCTAATATGCCTAGATAACTACCAATCACAAGTTATTTCAATAAAAATGCTCACGTGTACACTGAGAATGATGCATGCTTGCAAGTTGTATGATTATCCCAACATTTTCGAGCTACTACAGTATGCATACTAGTGAGCAGATATCTGAAGATATCTCAAGATTGAGAAAGACAATGACAACGAAACTTTGTAGACGTGATATAGAGTGTATGCTAAATCTATAAACTTTAAATCACATCAAATGATAAACTATATGCTGAGAACCAAGTCTGAGAAGATCACTGTTCTAAGATGAACTTGACAGAGAAGTGAAGTAGAGATGTGATCAATGTATATGTATTAAATCACATAGAATTACAATGACATTGGAAATGTATAATTGCACAATGTGAGAGAAGTGAAGGAGCTATAGAATGATCTCACTAATCACAGAAAAACCCTCTCAAAAATCTCCAAAAATGGGCTCAGTCTCATGCGCGATTTTTGATCCATTTTTATATCTTGGAGTTGGAGCCAACTTTTGAATTCAAATTCAAGCTCCTACCATAAAGTGAATCCTAAACTTTAGGACTTACTTTCTCATCAATAAACTTTAGGAGCTATAGAATGATCTCACTAATCACAGAAAAACCCTCTCAAAAATCTCCAAAAATGGGCTCTGTCTCATGCGCGATTTTTGATCCATTTTTATATCTTGGAGTTGGAGCCAACTGTTGAATATGAAGAGTTTGAACCTCATGGTTGGGTTGAAATCCTAGTGACAATGGATGTAGCCATTAATGAAGAACAATGGACATCGCACTGTGATGAAGATGGCTATGAAATTTTGGTTTTCACTATAGAACCAATGATGTGTGATTCAGAATGGGAACCTAGCATGGATGAAATGGAACAATCAAGTGACTCAATTTTAGAGTCAATTATTATGGATCCTTTTTGTGCATCAAAAGAGGAATCTCTATATGTAGTAGAAGCCCACTCTCAAGGACAAGAAGAGTTTATGAATGATGTGAGGCGAACTACACAAGTAACCACCAAGAGTGAAGGAAAGAAAAGAAAGAAGAGAGAACTCCCACTAGAAGAAGAAGGATCCTTATTTGAGGTGCGTGAAAATTTTAAAAAGTATGAAGTAGAGGATAGGAAAGTTATGATCAGAATGCCTAAATGCAAAGCACTCACAAGATTCACATACGATAACAAAGAGACAACCAAGAAAATATTGTGACCATAGAAGAAGGTGAAGAATGATGCACACATATATAGGACATGACCTGACGAAAGAAGAAAAGGAGTTGATTGATTTATAAGAGAATATAGAGATGTGTTTGCATGGAGGTATAAGGACTTAAAAGGAGTAGACCATGATAGATGCTCACATACAATTCCCATGACTTCATAAGCCAAACACTCTACATAGAACCCATGCACATATAGCAACAATTATGCTGCCAAGAACAAGGAAGAGATAGATCGGTTGGTAGAAGCTGGATTTATCTATGAAAGTGAGCACAATAAATGGGTGTTTGTTGAGATATCAAGCTCAACATGTGATGATCCAGGATGACATGTACCAGTTTTTCGTTTCTCTGACATGTATAGTGGTCACGCCGGTATATGTCAGGGATACTTCATTGAGCTTTATTAGATTTATCTACCAAGAGTGATGGCACATTTGTTTCTTGCCAGCTCACTCATTCGCAGACATTAGGTTTTTCCTTATGTACTGGTCTTTATATATTGCATTGGTTGTATTCTTGTTTTTAGGTCATTCTTGTACATTCCTTTTATGTAATAGAAGAAGAAGAAGAGGATCATTCTTCCTTGCCTCAATCTGTGTGTGTGCTTCTCCTTGAGAGTGAGAGTGTGTGTGTGAGCCAGCGTGGCTGTAGAGAGCTTGTGGAGAAGGCAACGCTGAAGACTACGCAGCAAGGCGTGGAGAAAATGCGATTTCACAAACTGCCTCCGTTTGCTACGAAAATCGCCGTGAAGGTAGAAGACCTCAAAACATTTTCGTGAGTTATCTCTTTAGGGTCACTCGTTTTTGTCAGATCGAAGTTTCGGAGCCATCTCGACCTCCGTTTCAAGCCCGCAAGGTGGGGCCCACAGAAAAACCAGGTCAGTTTTAGAAATTGTAACTTGCGTTGTGTTCGGCGACACTCATATATTCCAGATTCAGAATTTCAAGTGATTTCGTCTACTGTTGATACACGAAAACTGTGTTTTTCTGAGATCAAACTGTCACGTCATAGTGCGACAGTGTTCAAGCAGAAGTGCTGCTTGTACTGTGTTGCAGTGTTGTGAATTGTTGCAGAAATGGCAAACGCAGATGGAATGAGTCAGCTTATGAGCGATAAGCTGGACAAGAACACATGATTGGACACATACAGGATGCCAAGACTCCAAAAGAGGCTTGGAACAGTTTGGTCACTTTGTACGAGACCAATACAAAGGCACGGAAATTGCAACTCAAGAACGAGCTGCATACATTGGAGAAAAAGAGTCGGTAAGTGACTACACGCTAAAAATCAAAAGCATATGTGAGTCACTTGCATCTATTGGCGTGAATGTAGATGATGATGATAAGGTGGAAGTGTTCCTTCGTGGTTTAGGAGCTACATATAAGCAGTTCAGAACTTCTATACAGACCAGGGAAAATATTCCGAATTTTGCTGATTTGGTCTCTATGCTGATCATTGAAGAAAAGAATCTCGGTGAGGATTCAAACTCCCAAGGAAAGCCCAGTTCTGAGCAGGTATTCTACTCTGGCAGAGGAAGAGGCAGAGGTAAAGGTTTTGGAAGTGGAAGAGGAAACAGTAACCAAGACCAAGGTCAACAACAGAATCATGCAGGAGGAAGAGGACAGTTTCGAGGCAGGGGGAGCCAAAGAGGTCGCAGAAATTTCCAAAGAAATGATTTAGGTAATGATAGTAAAGGATGCTGGAATTGTGGTAAATCTGGACACTTTGAACGTGATTGCAGGTTAAAGAATCAAAATAACAGAAGGCAGCAAAACAACTATGCATCCACAAGTGCAGATGATTCTGAGAAGCTGTTTATGGTTCAACATTACATGATGAATACGATGTCTGCTGGTGTTTCAAAATCGAATGATAATGTCTGGTATGTTGATTCAAGTGCTTCAAATCACATGACCAGTCATGCAGAATGGTTTAGTAGTTTGCAGAAAATGCCAGTTCCTGGATATGTTGAAACAGGTGATGACACATCGCATCCTATTGAGCATACAGGAAACATATCATTGTCCATGGAGGACGGAAAGGTAAAACATTTCGCTGATGTGCTGCATGTTCCAAATATAACGAAGAATCTGGTTTCTGTTGGACAAATGGTTGACCACGGATTACAAGTCAGGTTCAATGATGATGGATTATATGTAGAAGAGTACAAGCAGGATGGACGATTGGTTGCCAAAGGAAATAAAGTGGGTAGGATGTTGACCTTAAATGTGAAGATTCCTGAAATGAATGCAGCCATGTTTGCGAAAGGTGCAGGAGTTATTGCAGATATAGAGATATGGCACAAACGGATTGGACATGCAAACTTGCAAAGGTTGAAATTGATGCAGTCAAAGGAGATTGTCCATGGACTACCAAATTTCAAAGTTGCAGAAAGGCAAAAGGTATGTGCAGCATGTCAATTTGGTAAACAATCAAGAGCATCATTTCCACATGACAAGCATGTTAGTGAGAATGTACTAGAAGTAGTACATACAGATGTTTGGGGTCCAGCAAAGACCACATCTATGGGCGGTTGCAGGTTTTATGTTACTTTCATTGATGACCATACACGCAAAGTATGGGTATATTTCATGAAAGAGAAGAGCGAGGTGTTTACTCACTTCCAGAATTTTAAAGTTATGGTGGAAAAGCAGATAGGGAAGTACATTCAAACATTAAGATCTGATGGAGGAGGTGAATACATGTCAAATGAGTTCAACAGTTTTCTAAAAAATCATGGAATTCGGCGTCAATTTTCATGCAGGTACACACCACAACAGAATGGTGTTGCTGAACGCAAAAATAGACATATTGCAGAAATAGCAAGAGCCTTGATGGTTGAGAAGAATATGCCTCATTGTTATTGGGCAGAAGGTGTGCATACTGCTGTATACATCATGAACAGAACTCCGACTGCTGCTGTACATCAAGTTACACCTGAAGAGAAGTTTATAGGTAAAAAGCCAAACTTATCACATCTGAAAGTTTTTGGCTGTATTGCATATGTACATGTTCCACATGAGTTGAGGACGAAGCTTGATCCGAAAGCAGAAAAATGTGTCTTCATTGGATATTCCCTTGAGCAAAAGGGGTACAAATGTTATAACCCACTCACACGACAGGTGAAGGTGAGCAGAGATGTGGTATTTGATGAAATGTCAAGCTTCTATGAAAATGCCAAAGAAGGACTGAATCTTGAACCAAATGACAAAGAAAATGCTGAAAAATCTAGTGCAGAATCTCAAGTTTTGAGTGGACCGGATGCATCACCAAGCAATAGTTCCAACTCAAATCCATGGAGTGGAAGATTGCGTGGAAATTTCAGTCCAGCAAATTCGTCAAATACATCCAAGAAAGGTAAAGAAAAGCTTTCTGCTGGTAGTAAAACAGGTGCAGGTTTTGAAGACGTTGATGGAGATTCAAGCGGTTCAGAAAAGAGTTTTGATGAGGAACTTGGATTGCCCTCTGTGAAGACTCCAGGAGTAAGAAGGGCACATGTAGATGATACAAGAAGAAGTGACCCAGGACCAAGAAGATCTGGGAGGATGCGTAATTTAGTGCAACGATTGACATATGATAGTTACATGGCTGGCCATTGTGCCTACATGACAAAGGTAATACAAGATGCTGAACCTTCTTGTTTTGAAGATGCAATTGGTAATGCAGATTGGGAAAAAGCTATGGATGAGGAGATGGCTGCACTTTATGGAAATGATACATGGAAGCTGGTTCCATTCCGCAAGGAAAGAAATCCATAGGCTGCAAATGGGTTTACAAGGTAAAGCATAATGCTGATGGTAGCATAAGCATGTATAAAGCACGATTGGTAGCTAAAGGTTATGCACAGACATATGGCATTGATTATGAGGAAACATTCAGCCCTGTAGCTAAAATGTCTACTGTCAGAACACTTGTTGCATTAGCTACAGCAAAAGGATGGACTTTGCATCAGATGGATGTGAAGAATGCTTTCCTACATGGTGAGTTACAGGAAGAAGTATATATGGACCAGCCACAAGGATATGAAGATTCAAAGCATCCAGAATATGTTTGCAGGTTGCAAAAGGCTTTGTATGGGCTGAAGCAGGCTCCGCGTGCATGGCATGCAAGGATTGTTGATTACTTAACCAGCATTGGGTTTTCTATGTGTGATGCAGATCACTCACTATATGCAAGGAAGGCTGATGATGGCATCACTATTGTGGCTATTTATGTTGATGATCTGATTGTAGGTGGTGATAATGAAGAAAGCATCAAAGAGGTAAAGAAACTTCTTATGCAGGAATTCGACATGAAAGATCTTGGTGTGCTGCGCTATTTCTTGGGCATTGAGTTTATACATACAGAAACAGGTATATGGATGTCGCAAAGGCAATATGCCTTGAATATGCTGCAAAAGTATGGTATGGCTGATTGTAAGCCAATTTCTATGCATTTAGATCAGAATTTGAAATTGGATACTACATCAGGTGAAGCATTGGAAAATGCTACTATGTACAGGAAAATTGTGGGAAGTCTTATATATCTTACAATTACAAGGCCTGATTTAAGCTACACTGTTGGACTTGAAAGTCAGTTTATGCAGGTTCCCAGGAAGCCACATTTGGATGCTCTGAGGCGCACTCTACGTTATGTGAGTGCTACTTTGGATTATGCATTGTTTTATGAAGCTGGTGTAGATTTGCAGGTTCATGGATACACCGATGCAGATTGGGCTGGTAGTACTCCAGATAGAAGATCTACTAGTGGCTTTCTTTTCTCACTTGGAGGTGCAGCTATTACATGGAGCAGTAAGAAGCAACCCACTGTTGCTTTGTCGAGTACAGAGGCTGAGTATAGAGGTGCTGCAATGGCAGCATGTGAGGCATCATGGCTGGAGATGTTACTTGCAGATTTAGGTGTGGAAGTGCAAAAGCCTATCACTATCTATTGTGATAATCTTAGTAGCATACAGTTAGCACGGAACCCTATTTTCCATGCTAGAACAAAGCATATCGAGGTACATTATCACTTCATCAGAGAGAAGGTATTAGCAGGTGATATTGATCTTGTTCATGTGAGAACAGATGAGCAGGTTGCTGATATTTTCACCAAAGCACTTGGAGCTGAGAAGTTGAAGAAGTTTCAGAAGATGCTTGGATTACAGGATATGGCATTGAGCTTGAGGGGGAGTGTTGAGATATCAAGCTCAACATGTGATGATCCAGGATGACACGTACCAGTTTTTCGTTTCTCTGACATGTATAGTGGTCACGCCGGTATATGTCAGGGATACTTCATTGAGCTTTATTAGATTTATCTACTGAGAGTGATGACACATTTGTTTCTTGCCAGCTCACTCATTCGCGGACATTAGGTTTTTCCTTATGTACTGGTCTTTATATATTGCACTGGTTGTATTCTTGTTTTTAGGTCATTCTTGTACATTCCTTTTATGTAATAGAAGAAGAAGAAGAAGATCATTCTTCCTTGCCTCAATCTGTGTGTGTGCTTCTCCTTGAGAGTGAGAGTGTGTGTGTGAGCTCTCTTCCTTATCTCCTTCCTTGTGACAGTGTCCCCTATTGTAGTGGTGCTAAAAAAGAATGGAAAGTTATGTATATGCATTAACTTGAAGAAGATTAATGCAGCCACTATGCGAGATAGTTATTTGTTTCCTATCACGAAACATCTATTAGGAAGAGTAGCAGGCAAGGAAGCATACATCTTCCTTGATTGATTCTCTAGCTACAATCAAGTGTCCATTGCCCCAAAAGAGCAACATAAGATGGCTTTTGGCACAGAGTGGGGCATATTTTCATTTTGGGTAATGCCATTTGGAAAATTGTGCCAACTACCTTTCAAAGGTTCATGTGCCATGTCTTCAAAGAGTTCTTGTATAAAAACTTGGAAGTGTATGTGGATGATCTATGTGCTCATTAAAACATTAGAAAAACACATATACCTGAGCTAAGATAAATCTTTGACAAATGTAGAGAATATCAAGTCTTCCTGAGCCCAAAAAAGTGTGTTTTTATGGTCAAGCAAGGCAAGATTCTAGGACACATAGTGTCAAACAATGGCATCTCCATGGTCGAGGAAAAAGTTAGAGTAATTATAGAGCTACCTAGGACAAAGAATGTCAAGGAATTAAAAGGTTTCATGGGGCATTGCGGCTATTATAGAGGTTCCATTTATATGTATGCAATCATTGCAAAGCCTCTGTACTCCCTTTTGACTAACTTTGGGTGGACGAAAGAATGTGAAAACTCCTTCAATGAGCTTAAGTGATGATTGTGTTCCACAACCATCTTAACAATACTAGATTGGAACAAACCCTTCCATGTTCACATGGATGCATCTAATTATGCTATTGGGTGTGCACTAGCACAACCTACGGATGAAGGTAATATGCATCTTCCAATAGCTTATGCGAGTAGACAATTGACCGTAGCTGAACAAAATTATACCACTACCAAAAGAGAAGGATTAGGCATGGTATATGTAGTTAAGAAGTTCAAACATTATTTGCTTTCAAATAAGTTCAAATTTTTTTTAAATCCATCAAGCATTATTATATCTACTGAACAAACCTTGCAATACTAGCAGATTAGTAAGATGGTTTCTCTTACTAATGGAATATGACTTTGAAGTTGTGGCTAGGAAAGGTAGGACTCATATTAGGGTGGACCATCTTTTTCTTTAGCCTATTTTAGCTCTTCACATCAATAGGAAAATTTTTCCTATGCATCACAATAGACACACCTCCTCTTATGGAGTATCAAATGACCTTCCTGATGCTTACTTGTTCAATCTAGAGGTAGTGCCTAAATGGGCCAAAACTATAGTGCTTATTCTCACTTTTGGACCTAAACATCCTGTACTGAAAGCCAAAGAAGGTCTCAAAAATATCATATATGAGTAGGTAGTGTGTTTAAGCACATAAATCAAGAAATAGTGGCTTGCTGTGTAGATGAACATGATCATATAAAATGGTTGCAAATAGCATATATAGGTGCATGACAGCAACATCACTCACAACACCAAAGCTTATAGACTCTGCAAAGATTAGGCATTTATTGGCCAACTATGGAAGCAGACGTCTATAAGTTATGCAAGGAATGTCCAATCTGTGCTTTAAGACCACCTGTGAAACATGCTACACTATATCAAGTGTCTCTAGTACCAAATTCGAGTGAACCTTTAGTGGCCTTTTTGAGGACGAAAACATTCGCTCAAGAGATAAAATTGTCTAGAAGAAGGGGTTTAGAACAAGAAGCCCTAGATTACACACTCATAGGTGATAATCTATACAAACAAGGAAGAGATGGATATTTTAGACTGTGTGTTCATGAGAGTGAATATCTCAAGATCTCTCACCAAAGTGTAGCAAGAGGACACTTTGGACTGGATAGGGTGATCAAGGTAATACTCTTTGGAAGTCTTTGGTGGCCAACTCTTCACATGGATGCACATACCTACATGAAGAGGTGTGATATTTATTAGCGAACGCAATACCCCATATGTAAAAATGAGATGCCACTAAAACGCATGATGGGAGGATGTGCATTCTCTAAGTGGGGAATAGAATTTGCCAGTCCTATTAATGAGATCATTGAATAATTGTTACAAGATTTCATGGTGGTTCATAAGAAGTCGGCTCCATATCACCCACAAGCTAATGGCTAGGCCAAAAGCATGAATATGATACTTTGTAATGTATTGACTAAATTGGTGAACAATAAATGCTCTGATTGGGATAAACAACTACATCATGTTGTTTGGGCATATTGAGAGGCCTATAAAACTATACTCCAAGCCACACCCTTTCATATGGTATTTGGCCAAAATGTGATGACACCATTAGACTTCTTGATACCCACATTGAAAGTAGCACAAGAGCATCAATGGACTCGTCATGAGCTCTTGTCTAGAATCTTTGATCTTGAATGATTAGGTGAGATGAGATTAAGAGCACTAGCGGGGATATATGCGGGCAAGAAAAGACAAAAGATACACTTTGATGCCCATGTGAAGGCTAAAGGCTTGAAAGTGAGAGATTTAGTCCTAGTATACACTTTGAAGCAACATGCAAAAAAGTTGGAAGTGTGGCTATGAACCCATGATTATTAATAGAATATCAACAAGTGGAGCTGTCCAATTAGTCACCTTAGAATGCAATGTCCTACCTAGTTACATCAGTGGATGTAAAGTGAAATTATATCAAGAATCCCTGACATAGGAAATTCTAGATGGACTCAATACTGCAAAGAAACATAAGGAAGAGGAAAAATGATTTTGAGAAGAAGTGCAGGCATAAGCTTTAGAATCTATATGAGGAATCAGATTGAGAAGAGAGGATAGAAATCACCCTAGCTCAAAAACTCAAGATGATCCCAGATATCACATGGCCATGTGCCAAGCATCACGAGTACATTACCCTATTATAGTTGACCAATGTCCTTTTGTGACCCTAGAAGTAGGACAAGGAAACAATGTCAAGACTATATTAAGAGCATTGATTGACTCTAGTTGAGCCACTAGTGTAGTTTTCCTTTCTTACTATCAATAATTTTAATTAAAATTTGATCCTATAGAAGCATATATCATAGTATTTGGAGGTATGGAAACCCCTTGCATGGTTGAGGTAGAGCTTCCCATCTACATTCAGGATGTTCTTATGATAGTGAAGGAGCTAGATTATCAATCAGCTAGACATAATAGAAAGATCAAAGATCAAAGAATATGTGCCTTGGTTAAATCTCGAATATATAGCCATGATTATCAATCAGCTAGACATAATAGAAAGATCAAAGATCAAAGAATATGTGCCTTGGTTAAACCTGATATAATTCAAAAATGTGTATGCAACATGCTTGAAGACTTTCAAAACTATAAAGAGCATCCTCAACACTTTCTTGGTAATCTTTATTGCTAGTTCTAGAACTTTAGCACATCTTGAAAGCCAAAATTCTATTATGTGCACCATGTAGTCTTCTGTTGGTAGATAATTATGTGGTGGGCTTGGTAGAAGTGGGTAATTTACTTGCTAATTATTAATCATGCCATGGTGCTGTGAGTCCCAAAATTGCACCAATGGTCTTCTATGTGGTACCAGAAAAAAAGAAGGATTTACTTGAAGTAAGTATGGTGCATCCTCCCAATGCACCCACAAAGTAGGATTTTTCTCCAGAAATTTTCGCCTCCAAATTGGATCTGCTTTATCAAATTCATTTTGTGTGTATGAAAAAGTGTTAGTTCTAAAGTTTAGTTACTAATCTAGCTCTTTTTGCATCATTCTTTTGATGTATTTCCTAGTTTCTTTTTTGAGCAATCCGTACAGTATATTGAATGGCTTAAGAATTTGTTCTAAATTTTTGCTCTTGCTTCCTTCATGACTTTAACTACTGTATCTTCAAATTGTGGAGTAAGCTCGGACACTAGCAGTGTCCGTTCTCTTCCGTCTACTTCTATAGTATGTGGTATATCTTGATTAGAATGATGTTCCTTCTCTTCAATATGTATTGGTGCGTTATGGATGGGGGAGACAGAGGGCGTACCTCATTCTCTCCAATAGCGGCTTGAGAGCTTAGAACTACTAGTGTCCCCATATTGACCTTCTTTGCAATCTGATTTTGTAAACTTTTAATTAGTTCATCTTTGTTTCTTATTTGTTCGTATGCTGTTGGATTCTGCTGCCTTCTACTTGTTTCTAAGCTCATCTGTGTCATGCATGTAGTTTCTTTCCCATTGCTCACGTATTCTTGCTCTTGCTTGAGCTAATCAACATACTTCGCTATTTGTGCCTCTAGTTCCACTGAATCTCTTTGGTTAGCTTATGGTACCTCTATCAATTGATTTAATAGAATTGAATTCATTACTTCGTTATCTCTATTTCTTAGTGTTTCTACCTCATCCATGTATATCTTTATTTGTGTTTCAAAATTTTTTCTTCGGTTCATTAGGCATACCATTTTTGCTTCATTTGTTTTGTACTTGTTTGTAAGATCTTTGAGTTGGTCCTTGAGCTATCGGTTTTCCTCTATGAACTTTTGGTAATTCTTAATAGTTTCCTTGATTTCTGCCTCTTTTTGTCCTAGGGCCTGTTGAGCTTGTAACACCTTTGCAGATAGTTCTTCACTTAATATTTTGAATCAGTTCTTTCTACTAGTGCTTTGTCATAATCCTCATTTGCTTCCAATAACTATTGTTGTGTGTTCATGACTATTTGTATCATATTCTTGACTATCGATTTTAGTAGGACCACGTCCACATTCAGCCATGTTTGTGGTATGATTGGTTCTTCACATGTTTTTACATCTCTTCCTTTGACGATATGTAATATCTAATTGAATGGTTATCTAATTTGAGGATGAATCTATTGTGCATCCTTGGTAGTTATATATGGCTTTGATGAGCTACCCCAAAATGTCACATCCATAGGGAATGGTTCTAACACTACTCGAATGGGTGTAATTGGTTCTTGTTCAATAATCTTCTCTTCGTCCTGCTCTTTCTTTGGCAGTTGCAATCTAGTTTGATCTTCAAGAATAGCTTCTTGGAATTGTAGGTTTGTTGTATCCTTTATTTGGAGAGTATACATTCCTTCTCTTGATTGGTCCTCCTTTGATTCTTGCTCCAATTCTGTATGTTGTTCTTGATTTTGTTTTTTGCTCTCCACTTCCTGTTAATCCTTTACTTGATTTAACTCTTCCCACCCACCATCATTTAATTCAATGTGGATATCCATGTGCAAGGTTGATTGATCATTTTGTTCCAGGGACTTGGGTGATGAACTTGAAGTGATTGTTGATGCAAATGAGCCCAAGCCTACATACTTGGATAATTAGCATTTCTTTCATATAGTCACATATGACTATTCCCTTATAAAAATCAATTTACTTTTATCCTTGTAAAAGTGCATATGTTAATTGCACTCCTCACACATGGACTTAGGAAGAATCAAATCTCGAATTACTTGGCAGTTGATTTATAAGAAAGTAAGTCCTAAAGTTTAGGATTCACGTTATTGTAGGATCTTGAATTTGAATTCAAAAGTTGGATCCAACTCCAACTAAAAAAATGGATAACAATCCTTGCAAGAGACAGAGCCTGATTTTGGAGATCATTGAGAGGGTTGTTTTGTGATTAGTAATCTCATTCTATAGCTCCTTCAGTACCCTCAGATTGTGTGATTATACATTTCCAATGTCATTGTATATATATGTGATTTAATACATATACATTGATCACATCTCTAATTCACTTCTCTTTCAAGTTCATCTCAGAATGGTGATCTTCTTAGACTTGCTTCTTAGCATATAGTTGATCAATTGATGTGATTCAAAGTGGTATAGATTCAGCATAATATCTACTTCATAGCTAAAAACATTTGTTGTCATTGTCTTTCTTCACATCTCTGCTCATTGGTTTCATACTGTAATAGCCCGAAAATGTTGGGATAATCATCCAACTTGCTAAGAATAATTTTGAGTGTACACTTGATCATTTTTATTGAAATAACTTGTGATTGGTATCTATCTAAGTAAGTTAGATACTCCCAAAAGGAATGTAATCAATTGCTAGCAGGTTGAGAGCTTTGTTCATTTTATTGAACATGTGTAGAGACCAAAATAGCAAGTCTTAGCTCATAGTTGAATTTTCTACTTATCTATTTTGATCCATTGATTAGAGGATCATGCTCTAAAGCTCTTAGGTGATTATTTGTGATTGTTAAGAAGCTCATAAGATACTCTACTCTCCACCACTTGTTTTTGGTTGGTGTGAAGCAAGATTTTGCAGCACCACATCATCTTTGGAATCTATCCACTATCTCCCAGAACGGTGGTATCAAAGCAACATCAAGCAAAATGGGAGATGGATTTCCATCATTTATTTACAAATTCTATAGAAGCAACTATCTAGCATGGTCCCTAAGGATGCAAGCTTATCTCCAAGGAAGAAGCTTATGTGGATACATCTCTAGAGACGATAAAATTCCAATATTGAGAAGCAAACATCAACCTACAAGAGAAGATCAAGAAAGTCTAACCACATGGTGTGCAAAGGATGCTCTAGCCAGGTCTTATATACTTAAATCAATATCTAATTTCTTATTACCTCACATTAGGAATTGCAAGACCTCCCAAGAGACTTGGGAAGTACTTTCTTCATACTTCTCATCAAATACAAGAGCTAGGAAGAACCAACTTTGGATGGAGTTCACAACCTTGAGGAAGCAACCAAAGCAGAGTGTGGCTGACTATGCGACCAAGATGAAGGATGTAGATGACCAAGTTGGGAGCACTGTAGAAGAAATAAAAGAGGAGCAGATAGTAAGGCAGATCATAAATGGCATCAAGGCTGATGACAAGTGGGAATCCTTTACCATAGCAATGGACCTATATATGCAAATGCAGATACCTGACAACACATTGATGAGGCAACTCTTCACACATGAGACAAAGCTCAACAAGAATGGAGATAGCTTTAGAGTTAATCAATCTTCTACCCTTTACACAGATAGAAATAAGAGTAAAGATAAATGCAAAGGAAAAGAGAATGAAGAAGAGGTAAGTACCTCTCAAGTGAATTTCACAGGTAGAGGAAGAGGTACTAGACGAAGGGGCATAGGAGGAAAGTAAGGCAGGGGAGATCATACAACTCTTCACCTTGCAATATATGTGGTTTGACCAATCATACCATATATGACTGTCTCAAGAACACAAAGAATTAGAGAGGAAAAGGCTTCCACAGAGGAGGCTATGGAAAATCTTGAGGTAGGTTCAACAATTGAGGAAGCAATTACCATCACAACTACAACCAAGGCTACAACAACAACTGTCAAGGAGGCTTTAGAGGTAGAAGAGATTATAGCAACTATACAAAAAACTAAGAGGATTCTCTATTGATCATGAACATGACATCCAATCAAGGTAAAGATAATGAGCATTTATTCTATATTGATTCTGGTTATTCCAATCATGTGGTTGGAAATGTAGCATTGCTATCTAATCTTGAAGAACCTAAAGGGGAGCATGAATTCCAGATAGGTGATGATACTAGGCACTCAATTAAGAAGATTGGAAATATTAAAGCATCTAATGGTAATATGAACCTTTTAACTAAGGTATTATATGTGTCAACCAAAACAAATAATCTAATCAATGTTGGGTAGATTGTTGAAAAGTGTTTAGAGGTTAGATTCACAATGCATGGAGCATATGTGGAGGACCCTCAACAAGGCTTCAAGAGGATTGCAAAAGATGAGAAATCTGGTAGACTATTTACATTTGAAGTTGAAGATACCAGAAACATTGCACTCTTCAATTACAAAGATCAAACCCTATCTGAACTAGAGATATGGCATAAAAGACTAGGTCATATAGGTGAAAGAACACTAAAACAAATATGTAGGGATTAAAGTGTGCTTGGCATTCCAAATGTGTGAAAGCAACACATGATTTACAAATGTTGAGCATGCCAAATTGGCCAGTCACACAAGCAACCATTAAACAGAAAAGGATACAGGTATGAAGACTATTTGGAGCTTGTGCACACAGATGTGTGGGGTCTTAGTAGAGAGCCATCAATCTTTGGATCAAAATACTATGTTTCATTCATAGATGACTATAGTAGTGATGGAGAGTGTTAATCTCCAAAATAACAAGTTATTCTTGAAGTTAGAGCATCTCTATATCAAGAATAACTTAAAACCTTCACCAAATTGGAGGATTAATACTCAATTTCTAAAATCTTGAAGAAACTGTGAAGCAGATGACTACACAGAAAGTCTGCTGCGCATAACTCACTCATTGACTTATCAAATGTGTAAAGTTTTTTATAAAATTTTGCACAAGGTGTCGCCTATATTTTTGCGCACCTCCTCCAAGTTAAATCATTCCAAAAGAATCTTGAGAAATGATCTTAACAAGTCACCTACGTCTAAACCTATAGTTATTTATAGTCGACTTTGACACCTGCAACTTCTAAAGCTTGCTTCTCCCAAACTAGAACCCGTTTAATCAAATGCTTTTATCCATAGGTAGCTTACTTTCCAACTTAAAGAATGAGTGCTTGCTTGCTCAAAAATTTACACTGTCGAAGGAGAACTGACCAAAACATTAGCATCAAATTTTGCACCTCCTGCAACTTCTCTTCTTTACATTTACACATGTAAATGTTCCTACAATCAATTCTCTCAGCCTGATCAGAATTAGAAGCTCAAAATTTGTACAGAGTTCAATCAGCTTTAGACTTAGACTTGTACAAAAGCATTTCACAAAAGACTCAACACAGAAGGAGAACTCTTAGAATTATCAGGCGCAACTTATCTTCATTTCTGGAAAACTTTACATCTGAGTGATGAGAGAGATCTTACTCACTTCTAAAGTGTCTATTGACTCATACAACTTCTAATTTCTCTATTCACATGCTCTCTCATATTTGCCCCAACATTTTTCCTTGTATATATAGGCAAATATCTACAAGTTCATCACCATACAAAAGTATAAGTGAACTAACTCTAAATTAATGTACATATGTATACATATCTTCATTCTCTAAACATGTACTTTCTTCATGCTTCATGAATTGATCTTTTCTTCAATTCTTGACTTCAAAACTTCATTAAAACTTCAATTGTTGATTGTCTTGCACCAACAACTCCCCCTCAATCATCAATTGAGGTTTTATCTATCTTCTTTATACCTCCCATGTCTTTGAATCTTTGTCGCTTTGGTCCATCCAAGCTTTTGGTTAGCATATCAGCTATCTGATCTTTTGTTGAAGTATGTATTACTTCAATCTCTTTATCCATCACCTTCTCTCTTAGAAAATGATATTGAATCTCAATGTGTTTAGTCATGGCATGGAAAACAAGATTAGCAGCTAAATACAATGAACTCATGTTATCTCCATGAATAGTGGGTGTACTCTCGATGATGTCAAAACTCTTCATAAGAGTCTTAAGCCATATCACTTCCTTTGCAGCTTCAACCATACCTTTGTACTCAGCCACTGTGGATGATAAAGCAACTGTGTGTTGCTTCTTTGAACACCATGAAATTAACTTATCTCCCACATAACACAAGTATCCATAAGTTGATCTCCTATCATCAGGATTACTTGCCCAATCTGTATCACTATATATCTTGATGTTTGTATCTGATGTAAAACCATAATACAAACCTTCTTTGAGTGTACCCTTAATGTACCTCAACACTCTTTGTCCTGCAACCCAATGTTCTTTTCTAGGACAATGCATGAATTGAGACAATACTCCAACTGCATATGACAAATCAGGCCTGGTTAATGTAGCATAGATCAGACTACCAACCAAAATTTGATATAGCTTCATCTCCTTGAACTCTTCTCCTCCATATCTGCTCAATTTGTGATTCATCTCCATTGGAGTAGGTGCTACCCTGCAATCATCCATTTTAAACTTGATCAACAAGTTTTTCAAATACCTTTCTTGAGTTACATACACTCCATGTTGAGTGTATGAGTTCTCCATGCCCAAGAAATATGACAAGTCTCCCAAGTCACTAATCTTGAACTCTTTCTCCATTTGCTTCTTTAGGCTTTGAATGTCTTTCTTATCTATACCTGTAAGAATTATATCATCAACATATATGCACATGTAAGTGAACCCATCATCACTTGCTTTGACAAGCAAGCTACTATCTGCTTTAGATACTGAAAACCAAGTTCTTTCAAGAACTTCACAAGTTTATAATTCCATGCCCTTGGGGCCTGCTTCAAACCATATAAAGCTCTGTTGCACTTACATACATGATCTGGATACCTTTCATTTTTGAAACCTTGTGGTTGCTCCATGAAAACATCATCTGAAATGTAACCATTTAAAAAAGCATTCTTCACATCTAATTGACAGAATTTCCAACCTTTACATGCAGCAATGGCTATGAGTGTCCTGATAGTTGTCATTTTTTCCACAGGACTATAAGTCTCATCATAATCTATACCATATGTCTGAGCAAACCCTTTCACAACAAGTCTAGCTTTATACCTAGACACACTTCCATCTGGAAACCTCTTTGTCTTGTAGACTCATTTGCATCCAATGATCTTCTGACTATTTGGTTTAGGAACCAAATCCCATGTCTGATTCTCCATCAATGCATCATACTCTTCCTGCATAGCTTTCTCCCAATTTTCCTTACCTTTTGCCTCTTCATATGGAGAAGGGTCTTCATCTGCCTTTATCATATAAGAATAATCTTTGGTAGCTAAAAAAGAAGTGTCATAACTATACCTTGTAGGTTGCCATTTGTGTCTTGATGACCTTCTGAGTTCTCCACTCCTTGAGGTTTCTGGTTCATCACATTCTGGATCAAACCTTGGCACTTCTTCAACTTCACCCTGTACTTCATTATTCTCGTCTTCATCAAATATCTGAACCTTTGATTTACCTTTCTTTTGATTCACAACTTCTTCATCACCTACATAAATATTGATTGTACTTGCATACCAAGTACCTTGCTCATCAAATGTAACATCCTTTGATACAAGGAATTGTTTTGTGGATGGAATCCACAACCTATATCCCATCTGCTTATCATCATATCCAATGAACACATACTTTTCAGGTTTAGGTTCCAATTTGTGTCTTAATTGACATGGCACATATGCATATGCCAAACATCCAAATACTTTGCAACGATCTAGAGTAGGTCTCTTACCCCACCATGCCTCATATGGTGTCATACCCTACAAAGCTTGACATGGAATTCTATTGACCAAATATGTAGTTGTATTTACAGCCTCAGCCCACAAATAATTTGGGCAATTTTTCTCCCTCATCATGGATCTTGCAAACTCAACAAGAGTTCTATTCCTCCTTTTTTCTACACCATTTTGTTGAGGAGAGTACCTCCAAGTAATTTCCCGTTTTATACCTGCATTCCACAAGTAATCATTGAACTCATTAGAGAAATACTCTCCCCCTCCATCTGACCTTAGTCTCTTCAATTTTTGACCTGTAATTCTCTCTACATACACATGCTAATGTTTGAATGTATTGAATACCTCTGACTTATCTTTGATCACATAGATAGTGATCCATCTGGTAGCATCATCAACATAAATCACATAGTACCTTGAACCATTGATGCTGAAATCCTTTGATGGTCCCCACACATCTCTATGTACCAATTCAAGCTTCTCTGAATACATAAAACTATGCTTGGAATAAGATTGCTTATGAGCCTTAGCTAATTGACATGCCTCACATTTGTATATCATATCTTGACCTGCAACATTAGGCAATCCAAGCACTGAACCATTGTTAACCATATCTTTAATACCTCTTTCATTGAAATGTCCAAGCCTTTTGTGCCAAAGATCTAACCCAGAGATCTTATGTCCTCCATAGGTGAACAAGGCATGACCAATGTTACCTTGAATCTTCAATGTGAACAATCTTCTTTCCTGAAACAATTTGTTTATACCCATTGCTTGGGTCTTCCACCAAAACTCCTTCATTAGTGAACCTAACTTCATAACCTTTTTCAACAATTTGTCCTACACTTATCAGATTCTTTGGAATTGTAGGAACATACAAAACCTTAATCAAGAGAGTACTTCCATCCTTGGCCTTCATTGATCCAATTGACTTCATATTGTGCTTTGTATTGTCACATGTTTGAACTACATGATTAGTTACCTTATTCTCCAAATCAGTCATCAAAGCTATGTTGCCACTCAGG
The DNA here is from genome assembly GCA_020310875.1 of Ceratopteris richardii. Classification (NCBI taxonomy): domain Eukaryota; kingdom Viridiplantae; phylum Streptophyta; class Polypodiopsida; order Polypodiales; family Pteridaceae; genus Ceratopteris; species Ceratopteris richardii. Next base: position 59,123,655 of record CM035408.1, on the reverse strand, counting down.
TGATTGCTACACCTTGAGTCAATGTAGAAGACTCTTTGGTCTTCACTTTGCCTTTCACAAGTTGCATTCGTGATCAATGTTGAATCCTCCTTCTGATCTGAAGCATAATTATAGTAGGTATTTTTGTATTGTTGACTTTGGAATCCTCTACCTGCATTTCTTCCAAAGTAACCTCTACTACCTCTACCTCTAAAATTACCTCTTCGATTTTTGCCACCTCTTCCTCTTGAATTAAAGTTCTGATTATATCCACCATTATTCTAAGTATTATGCCAACAATCATGAGCTAAGCGATTTGTCTTACCACAAATCCAGCAAGCTTTGACTCCATCTTTATTACTTTTGCCTCTTCCTCTACCTTTTCCACCTCCTCTTCCTCTTAGGAAGTTAGTTTGGCTAGTTGTACCTTCATCTTCATTTGCTTGTTGCTTCCCTTTGCTATTCTTCTTCTTATCCTTTGAATACATTGCTTGTCCTGCACTTTTATCACTTTCACCTTTGACATCCTGCTCAAAGATTAACATGTGTCGTAGCAAGTGATTTAAATCAGGAGTAAAATGATCTAATGATAATTTAGTACACAAAATGAATGGCTTCCATTTGTCATCACCTCTCAAACCTTTGAGGATTTGCCTTACCAATTTATCCTCCTCAATATCTTCATCAACTGCTCCTAATGCATCTACAATGTCCTTCATCCTTGTTACATAATCTGAGATGGATTGAGAGGCCTTCTTCTTGAATGTGGTAAACTCTACCCATAAGGATGCCTTCCTTGACTTTGTGGTGTTTTGGAAATGCTCCTCCAAAGCATTCCATATATCACTTGCACTTTCAAGACCTCTAATGTGAGGTAGCAAGTAGTCATTAACTCCCATATAGATAATGCTCCTAGCTTGAGCATCTCTCTTCATCCAAGTCTTCAAATCTGACAATTCATCCCTAGTTGGAACACTAGGATCTCTGAACTGAGGCTTTTCTTCTTCACCTGTAATATAACCTATCAAGTCTTTGCTCATAAGATGAGCTTCCATCCTCGTTGACCATGCTGGATAGTTCTCTCTATCCAATTTCTCTATCTGAAGAGAATCTCCCATCCTTTCTTCACCTGTGTATTAAATCCTTCAAGCTTTATGAGGAATAAGATTACCTTTGCTTCGAATAAAGTTCCTTTTGTCTTCCTTGATATCTTCTCCCCTACTTTTCAAGCTTTGCTTTCAAGCTTTCACCTTTTGTATCTTCAAATGTTGAATTCTTTATAACTGCAGCAGTCGGGGTCCTCCTTTCTTCAATTCTGATGCTTCCTGCTCTGATACCACTGATGGAGAGTGTTAATCTCCAAAAGAACAAGTTAGGAAGTTAGAGCACCTCTATATCAAGAATAACTTAAAACCTTCACCAATTTGCAGGATTAATACTCAATTTCTAAAATCTTGAACAAACTGTGAAGAAGATGACTACACAGAAAGTCTACTGCACATAACTCACTCAATGACTTATCAAATGTGTAGAATTTTTTATAAAACTTTGCACAACGTGTTGCCTATCGTTTGCGCAAATCCTCCAAGTTAAATCATTCCAAAATACTCAGTATATCTTGAGAAATGATCTTAAAAAGTCACCTATGTCTAAAACTATAGTTATTTATAGTCGACTTTGACACCTGCAACTTCTAAAGCTTGGTCCTCCCAAACTTAAAGAATGAGTGCTTGCTTGCTCAAAAATTTACACTGTGGAGGGAGAACTGACCAAAACATTAGCATCAAATTTTGCGCCTCCTACAACTTCTCTTCTTTACATTTACACATGTAAATGTTCGTACACTCAATTCTCTTAGCCTGATCACAATTAGAAGCTGAAAATTTGTACAGAGGTCAATCGACTATAGACTTCGACTTGTACAAAAGCATTTCACAAAAGACTCAACATAGAAGGAGAACTCTAAGAAATATGAGGCGCAACTTTTCTTCATTTCTGGAAAACTTTACATCTGAGTGATGAGAGAGATCTTACTCACTTGTAAAGCGTCTATTGACTCATACAACTTCTAATTTCTCTATTCACATGCTCTCTCATATTTTCCCCAACATTTTTCCTTGTATATATAGGCAAATATGTACAAGTTCATTACCATACAAAAGTATAAGTGAACTAACTCTAAATTAATGTACATATGTATACATATCTTCATTCTCTGAACATGTACTTTCTTCATGCTTCATGACTTGATCTTTTCTTCAATCCTTGACTTCAAAACTTCATTAAAACTTCAATTGTTGATTGCCTTGCACCAACAAGTAGATGGAAAATTCTTTAGTTCATGAAGCATAAAGATGAGGTCTTCACATGTTTCAAGAAGTATTTGGCATTGGTTAAGAACCAAACAGGTAGAAGCTTGAAGAGGTTCAAATCTGATGGAGGTGATGAGTATTTCTTGCATGAACTTGACTCATTCTTACAAGAAACATGTATAAAGAGAGAGGTTACAACAAGATACACTCCTCAACAGAATGAAGTGACATAGAGAAGGAATAGACTAATAGTAGAGGCTGCAAGGTCAATGTTGAATGATAAGAAACTTCCAAATTACTTATCGACAGAGGTTGTTTCCATAGCCACATACTTAATTAATGGGCTTCCATCCAATTCATTGGATTGAATGACACATTATGAAGAATGGAATAGCAGGAGACCTTCCCTAGACTATTGTAAAATCTTTGGGTGCATTGCTTATGTACATATACCCTCATAGATTAGAGGAAATCTTGATACATTGGCTATGACCAAAACTAGAAAGGATATAGGTTGTACAATCCCAATAACAAACGATTTACAGTTAGTAGGGATGTAGTGTTTGATGAAAGTAACTCCTGGTTTGAAGATAATTGTAGGAAAATAAAGCTACCATATGACTTGGAGGGTGATTTTCCAACTTTGACTCAAGAAGAACCACAAATATCAGAAGATGTCAACTTAGAAGATGAAGAACACATTGACCTCAAAGCTTGGAAGTCCAAGGGCAAGACAAAACTCAAGAAATTGGAAGACATTCTAGAGTCTTCCAATCAAGCACTTAGAAGATCTCAAAGAGAGAGTAAGAAACTTATAAGGTATGGCTATGATACTTCACTAGTCACCAAGCCATGCAGCAAGAAATCAAAGAAATTTAGGAGAACAACACTTAGGATTGGTTCCCAAGAAACAAGCATGAAGGTAATAGGATCCCGGTGGATTTACAAAGTAAAGAAAAATTCAGATGGTTCAATCAATAGGGATAAGCAAGGCTAGAAGCAAAAGGGTTTGTTCAAACCCATGAAGTGCGTAATGAGGAGACCTTCTCACCTATGCCTAAGATACCAACAATCAGAGTTTTAGTAAGTATTGCTGCTTCAAAGAATTGGAGCTTGTATTAGTTAGATGTTAAAAATGGATTCCTAAATGGATGGATCTTAGAAGAAGTCTACATGGCTCAACCACCAAGGTATGAAGAAAAGGACAAATTAGATTATGTATGCAAATTAAGTGAAAGCACGCTATGGTTTAAAGCAAGCTCCCAAAGCTTGGAACCATAGGCTTATCACATATTTGCAGGATCAAGAATTTGTTGCTAGCAAAGTAGATTCTTCTTTGTTCATAAAGAAGACCAACTCGGAAGTTACTTATCTATGTGTTGATCTGGATCACATTATCATTATAGGGAATGATGCCAACGGCATCAAGCAAATCAAATCTCAGATGATGGAAGAGTTTAAAATCAGTGACCTTGGTTTGTTAACATAATTTCTTGGATTAGAACTTGTATATTCAGATTCTAGAATTTTTATTACTCATAGGAAGCACATTCATGATACGTTAGTCAAATTTAAGAAGAGAACACTAAAGTTACAGGTACACCTATGGAGCGCAATCACAAACTTAGTTCTCATGAGGGAGAAATCCTTGAAGATATTATAAGTTATCAAAGGCTTTTTGGGAGTCTCAATTATGCAACCCTAACAAGAGTGGACATATGTTATGGAGTAAGTACATTAAGACAATTTATGCATACACCAAGAGAACCTCACATGGAAGCTGCCAACCAGATGTTAAAGTATCTAAAGGTACTATAAATGAAGGACTATTTTATCCATTCACATCTAACTTGGATATCAAGCTATATTCTGATGCAGATTGGGCTCGCTCAAAATATGATATGAGGAGTACTTCTGGCTACCTATCTTTTGTGGGTTCAAAGCTAATTTCATGGTCATCAAACAAACAACCAATTGTGACATTGTCCTCACCTAAAGCAGAGTATAGAGGCTTAGCAAATGCAACACAACAGGCTATGTGGCTCAAACTACTTTACACGATTTGGAATCACATTATTATACTCCAATGATCTTTGAAGATAATACTAGCTCACTTCATTTGGCTGCTAATCCTGTATATCATGCAAACACTAGGAACATTGAAGTGCACTATCATTATGTAAGAGAGAAGATACTTAGTAAGGACATCCAATGGTCCTATGTATCAACCAATTTGCAATGTCCATATATGCTAACAAAATCTTTGGATGAAACTAAGATGAATATGTTCAAGATGATGGACCTTGGATTGTAGGAAATCAAAGAGAAATGAAGACGAAGCATGTTAGGCTTGCGGTGGAGCTATTGGTGCAGATAAGCCCAAGCCTACATACTTTGATAATTAGCATTTATTTCATATAGTCACAAATGACTATTCCCTTGTAAAAATCAATTTACTTTTATCCTTGTAAAAGTGCATATGTTAATTGCACTACTCACACATGAAGTTAGGAAGAATCGAATCTCCAATTACTTGGTAGTTGATTGATGAGAAAGTAAGTCCTAAAGTTTAGGATTCACTTTATGGTAGCAGCTTGAATTTTTGGAAATACTATAGTTGCATAGGCTAGGTCTCAAATAGATCTATGCGTTTCCTTCACACCTATCTCTCTCGAATTTTCTCTTTTCTCTTCTTCTACTACAACTTTGCACATCCATAAATGAGTGTCTTCATGCATCCAAGAAGAAATGATCCTATGGAATGTAGTGACTCCCTATCATTAGTGCCTTTATGGATAGGATTCCACTGTATAGGGGGCACATCTCTATGAAAATAGACTTTGAGATTGACTTTAGTTGTCACATCTAAGTGTTGCAAATACAAGGAATTGTTTCCCCAATCATGCACTACTTGCAACTGCCTCATGAATGATCTTCCCAAAATCATCTCATAGGCTTGCTTTCTTCTAAAGTCACATATGGAAAAGGTGTGCTCAAGATCTACACCAGAAGTGGTGAGACTTATCCCTTATAGTACACCTAAGGGTCTCTCTATGTGAGCATCGACCATTTGCAATTTCATTCTTGTTGAACTAAGTTGGATTGCCCCCATGCTTCCATAAAGAGGTGGTAGCAATTGCAACTCCTAAGGCTGATTCCGAAATATCCTTGGTTGTGTAACCCTGATGAGTGATAGGAAGATAGATCTTTCCTTCTCCTTCACTTATGTCTCCTATCTTTATCCAAGGGTATTTCAGGCACTATTCGATGTGATCCTACGTGGCAGTGGGTTTCCGCTATGTGTGGAACTTGATTGGCTACATGTTTCCACAATTGTGGCTTAACCTTGAGTAGCTCCTCTAAAGTGAGATTGGACTTCACTTTAGTTTTCTTCACTACCTATGTATTCCTAGGTATGATTGACTTTTCATTTCTTACCATGACTGTGGGTGCTCTCATACTGAGGTAGACGTTGCTTCCCATGGTCCTATGAAATGAGAAAATTCTTGCTAGGAATTAGAATCGAAGTCTAATCGTTCACTAGAGTGGTCATCTTCTTGCTCTTCATAAATAGAAGGAATATCTTGTGGGAATTGGTTGTGTAGGTCATCCACAAGTTCAATGGGAGCATTTTTCACTTTCTTTTTCCCATTTCTCTTCTTGAATCTTTCTTAGAGATTCTCGAGAATACCGATTCATAGAAGAAAAGGTGTCTAGTTTAGTGGAATAAGGCACATATGCTTTCTTGGGAGGAACGCTCATTCTTTCACTTGCCTTGTTCTTACTCTAGGAGGTGGCTACCTTTCCAAATTTTGCAATTAACCTCTCCAATCTTTTTAATAGTCCACCAAAATAATCACCTCTATTGAGGTACCAAAGCTCTCCAAAGCTTGGTGTTGAAACTAGGTGAAGGATATCTTGATAATGAGCCAATGGCTTCTTATATAGTATTTGTTTGTCCTTAAAGCTCCTTCAAAAGCACTTATTGACAAAAGCTACGCGATTTCATATTTTGAAAATGCTTTTGGAAGAGAAAATCTATTGTTGAATCGTACGTCACATCGCCCGTGTGCTTTTATTTCCCAAAAGCTGAACAAAGGAATATAGCATTTTTCGCACTGCCGTTCGTAGGACTTGAACTTAGACGGGTTGGATGAGAGGCTCTTGCCTTAACCAAGGCACCTTCTTCTTTTTCTTGTAGAGGAAGTATAAAAGAGAGCTACACATGCTGTGTATACTGAGGCCTTTTGGACTAATAGGACATTGTTTTCCAACAATCCCCCCTGCAATGTCATATTGGTACAAACTGAACTGGATCTGCAAACTTCATAATCACAATCTGCAAACTATCACAAGCTTCAAGCTTGTACTCCCGAACTGACCTTCAAAGCTTTTCTTCAAAAGTCTTCTTCAAAACTGAATTTGACTTTCCTTCAAACTTCAAACACGTGAACTTGCTGAATATGAACCATAATACCTAAGAAAATATGCAAACTAGATATAATAGTGTACTCATCAAGCAATCATTTGCTGACAACAAATATAGCATGTAATGACTCTTAACCTGCTATCTCTTGTCTTCTCAAACCTGAAAACATATACTAGGATCCACATATTTGCATTTACCTTACGAAAGGTTTCTCAACATACTTCTGTTGTGTCATGTAAATACACTAAACAAAATAAAAAACAGAATCCTAGAACCTGTGATTGACAACTAACAACTTAGTGTATTATGAACACTAGCTGGTTCACCTTTGACTGTACTCAACTGAACTCAATCCATGAGTCTCATCAAAATCTATGATGTCATCATCTCTTCATCCTTGTTCAAACTATAAGTCTTTCATACCTCTTTCCTTCAGAATCTGGTATAAACATATATGTGTGCACTTCTCAAACATACCTCTATGAAATATCAAGCTTCTCTTCAAAAGAACTCTAGAACTTTCTCCTGAATAGGACTACCTAATAGGAACTTTCTCCAAACATTCTTCTTCTTCCTTCTTCTTTCAAAGTTGGAACATAAAGAGAACCTGACAAATGAAATATAGGAATACCTGTAATTCTTATAGGTATGACTCTGCATTCTTTCACATATGGCTGATAATAAGTCTTCATGTTTCATCACCCCCCTGGATGATTTAACACTAGTATCCATAATTCTTCAAATATATCAGACTTTATGAAATCTGGAACGACTTCCTTCTTTCAATAAATCTGATCTTCAATGATCTATACCTTTATCTGAAACAAAATTTTTGAACCCTTTTTATTAGCAGTGTACATATGCCAATAGCTTTCCCTGTCATTCCTCAGCTTCCCAAAATGTAGAATAAGGTTAGTTGATCTATCATAAAATCCTTGATGAAAGCATTTTAGGATTGATAACCTTCTGCAACATAACAAGTTTCTTCTTCTAGCTCTCTGCAACACGAATTTGATAGAACCTGAATCTTTAACTTCTTCCAATGCTAAGAACCTTACAAACAAAGGATAGATATCTGACTCATCAATACTCAAGATCTTCAAGATCATTCAAGATCTTCAAGATCATTCAAGATCATCCAAGATCAATGATCTCTCCAACAAAATACCTGTATAGAATCTGCTTTCATCAAACTTTCATGACTAAATGTTTGATTTGTTACCTAAATGTCTCTAAGTGTCCATGCTTCTCAGATAAAGTTGTAAAACGTTTCTACAAACAAATCCTTCTCAAGAATCTACAACTCCTACTTGAAACATAAGCGGATAAACTTCTCACCTTGATAACTCCAAAAGCTGCAAGTTGATACTTCATATTTTCATATTCTACCCGGGTGAAATGTGATAGTACCTGCTTGAATTTCTTTTGGCTAACTCCACTTCTCAATCAAGTGATAGGATTTGATGGAACACCTTTTTTTAATACAAGCATGTATCCAAAAATCAAGACAAACATAAAAAGTAGATTCTCCATCTAACAGGTACATAAAAAATCTGAATTTTCTGAAGATTTCTGAAAATACTGAAGTTTATCTCAAGAGTTAGATAAAGAAGAAATATACTTCTCTGCAACTTGTCATATACCAAGTAGCTCTGAATTGACACTCCATGAAATCTTTGAGGGAACATATAATTGCCTGCTCAAAAACTTCAACTTATACATAACTCATACACATATGAGTCAAAACATACAAGTTGTCTTCAAAATATGCTACTTTTCTTTCTCTCAATGCAATTCTTTGTCAAAACCTACTAAATCATGACTAAGTATAATGGAAAACAAGAAACTGCTTCTTCTTTAAACTATCCTTTTCTCAAGATGTTCTCGTAGACTTGTCTTTGGATGTGGAGGATAAAATAGGAAAAGTATATGGAAAATATATGAGAAAAGGAAGTATTACGTTTCTTTTGGAAATATTTGAATTTCTTCTTCTGCATCTTTCTTCCAATTGATGATGTCAACATCTTCAAACTTCTCTTCCATACCTTTTGTTCTCTTCATCTTGAAGTAGCAAGCACTCTTAACTTCTTCAAATGAACTCTTTCTTCTCCTCTAGTGCTAAGAGACAAAACAAACATGGTATAAAATGGAAGTGAACATAGAAACGTGTTTTATCATCTCCTCATATCTCCTAGATGAGCTTTCTTGTCCTGAAAGAGATCTCTCAAAACCCTTTAAAAAACTTCTAGATATTTGTTTTGATGTAGCTAATGCTCTTGTATAAAATCACTTCTTCAATTCTTCAAATCTCTTCATAACTGCTCTTCTAAGATATGACCTGCAAATGATAATTTGATAAATTGATACTTGTGATTTGATGTTGATCTGATTCCTTCATCTTCTCCAAACCATTGTTTTTCATTGAATATGAAGTAGCCTTCTCTTCATCAAGTCTTGGTCTTCAAATAATACTTTTGTAAAGTATTTGCATACTCCTCCAAAAATATTCGGATGCTAATAGATCATCAACTTCATACTCCACACTAATGAATAAACATGTGACTGAATTGTCTAATCCTCAAATCTTTACTCATCTAGATTAAGTGTGTATGTCAAATGTCAAATATTAGAAGATGCCCTTAAATCATATGTTGTAAACCTAGAAGTCTAGGAACCTGGGAATCTGAGAGCCAGAATGATATCAAAAAACCTAAGGCTCTGATACCAAATGTCGGATATTTAGAACGACCATTACTAATACCATAGGTCCAAGGTTCCATAGGTCCAACATTTACAACATAAATTCCAGCAATCTTCCAATTTTGACAAAACATGAATATACCACACTTAATCATACAAATGATGAGACAAAGATAGAGAAGGATTAGACAACAGGTGTAAAGTGTTACGTAAGCCACTGCTTACTCACACTATCATATATAAAAATCTCAATTTACAATGTGGGAGCAAAACTCTCAACCACTCTATGTGAACAAAAATAGATGGATGAGTCAATGTACAGATGTAACAAAGATATTCAGATGTATGGACATAAATGTGAATATATGAGATGTGTAACCTAATAGGTTGCAGAAGAGTGAATATGAGTGACAGAAAGAGGAAGGATCAGTCTAAAATTGATAATCAACAAACCCTCATCTAGCCTTAGGCTATGGAAGACCCTAATTTAGACATGTGTGTCAAAAGATCACATACTTACAAAAGTAGCAAAGAATGCTAACAAGTTTGCTGTTGGAAATCCTCAAACTCATATAAACATACCTTCTCGAACACCTCATCCAAATATGCATAAAGCATATATGTACTGATTCTCTTGTACCTATGCCGAATATGACTCCTCCTGATATGGATGTCAATGCCATATACTTCAAAAGTAGTACCTCTATGCATAAAGAGAATATGTACCTGAATTCTTAACATAAGATGTAAATCTTATGCTTATCACCATCCAATGTCTTTGAAGTAAACCGAAATCTTCATGTAGAAGACAATCTTCGAATACATCATGTGGATGGCTGATCCACACCACCAAGCTATTGCGGGGTAAATCTTCTCCATAAGCAAGAGTGTGAGCACACTCTTCTTCTCCAAGAAGAACTCCATAGCCGCTCCTCAACATGCTCCAAAATAGCACCATGGCTGACCCATGTGCTAAAAGCATCACCTCTATTGAGGTACCAAAGTTCTCCAAAGCTTGGTGTTGAAACTAGGTGAAGGATATATTGATAATGAGCCAATGGCTTCTTATATAGTATTTGTTTGTCCTTAAAGCTCCTTCAAAATAGCTTATTGACAAAAGCTACGCGATCGCATATTTCGAAAATGATTTTGGAAGAGAACTCTATCGCTGAATCGTAGGTGACATCATTCGTGTGCTTGTATTTCCCAAATAGATTTTAGTTTGTTCAATCTCTAGTTTGGCCCTTCTTGGATTCTGGATTGATATGCTTTAAACATCATGGCTAATTCTTTAGGAGTGGGATATGCTAGAACTCATCCTACTCTAGGTGGTGGTAGGACTACATGACTAGGTCTTCGGGAGTGGGATATGCTAGGACTGATCCTACTCTAGGTGGTGGTGGGACTACATGTACTTCATTAGATGGTGATGGTGTTGTCGGTGGTGCTGGTGTGTGAGAGGGTGTTTGAGATGCGATTTCAATTATCTTCGCTTTTGTTTCTCTTAGGCTTTCCTCAAGGTCGCTCATTTTCTTTCACCATTGTCTTTTCATTTGCTCATGGATATTTTTCCAAGATCTTGTCCTTTTCTTAGTTATACTTTTAGTCTCACTGACCTCTGAACTCTTTTCCTGAACTATACCATGACTTTGCTATACTGCTTGAGCTCTGGTGACTACTTGCACTAGGGTAGTGTAAGTTACACTTCCAATAGAATCTACCACTAACCCAATCACATTAATAGGAGTGACCTTTGGCCCATTGTTTGGGTTCTTATGACAATCTTGTAATAGATGCTCCTGCCCCCAATCTGGACAAAAGCCTTGAATTTTCAATGAGTGGGGTTGCATTGGTGTAGGTATAGGGCAATCATGAATGAAGTGATCTCCCTAGCATCTGTAGCATGGTCCTCTAGATGTTGGGGGTCTCATTGTCTAGGTTGGGGCCTAGAGTTAAAATGTGCATACATGACATTAGCATATTGTGGCTCCCAACTAGATTCACTAGGATTTTCATAGGATTAAATCTCATTGTGTTCTGGTGACTCCATATAGTGCGTTGGTGGACTATCCATTTAAGTTGAGTCAAAACTATGATTGTTTGGGTCACTTTCGAAAATTAATGGTGATGCTACCACTAAGGCTCTATTCAAGTTTTATTCTAGGACTGCATACTTCATTGGGATCACATTTGCTGGAGGTGGAGATTGATGGACTAACACTAGTTGAGGTCTTTGTTGAGCTTGATAGGGTGACTCATAGGGTTACAAGGGCCTAACATACTACTATGGTGGATACTGATTCTGGTATCTCCTCTGTTGTGGATATGGCTATGGATAATTTTACCTAACCCCTTGCTTGTTATATGGCCAATCTTGTGTAGTGTGGTTAGTATATCTCCTTTCTATGGTACAGTATTGGTTGTTAGGGCTCACTTGGGGTTGAGCCAGGATTGGGCACACATTAGCCATATGGTCTCCTCCATAGGTATACCACCGTTTCACTAGGGCAAATCTAGGTATCTGTTTGCTAGAGACTCCTAAATTCTGGGCTACCTTCTCTACAAGTTCCTCAATACATGTAGAAGGTTTGGAAGTGAGGCTAGTAGAGCTATTTGAATCTTTATAGATTTTTGAAAGCTCTAATTCCTCCCCTAGGTTATCCTCAATGTCAATGCACATGTGTACACACTTTCTATGGATCTAGGGTCCTTCAACGACACATAAAATCTCCATTTGGTACTTAATAAACCAACTAGGAATAAAGCCACTTGTTTGGTAAGTGTGGGGAACTGTGGAGTTGGGTATCTCTCAAAGTATTGCCTAAATCTTCTTCTTGCAAGTCTTACTATCTCTTGAGGTGTTTGTTTAAATCTATGTATAAGCAATGAAGTATTGGCACTTTTGGAGAATTCAATAATGAATGCTTCTAGCAACTGGTCTGTATTCCTGAATAGATGTTGGTGTAGTGGTTTAAACCACATTACGGCACTATTCTTGAGAGTTAGAGCGAAGGCATTGTGCTAAATGAATAGGTACTTGACTTGTTCAACTCTCAAAATGTGTCTAAACTTTGCTACATGATCATATGGATCTCTCATGCCATCGAAGTAATTCTTCATGGATTTAACTAGTTGAGTAGGTCTCAGGATTTTGGGGTGTTCCCTATGCCTAGGAAAAGGAAAGTCATCCATGCCTCTTTGATGTCTTAGATTTCTATGTCTCTCTTGACCTGTTCTTTTTGCATCTAATCCTGATCGCTCTCTTCCTAAGGGGCATGCAAAGCTCACTTTACTTCTCTCTCTAGCTCTTTCCCTCTATGTTTCATGAGTCTCGAATGATCCTGCTCCTTGATGCCCATGGGAAACATTAGATCTTGGAGGAGGGAAAATCAATTCTCCCTTCCAAGTGTATGCATACCTACCATGCTTTGTTACCAAGAACATTCTCTCTGATGTGTTATCCAAATAGACAGCTTTGCATGGAATCTCTGAATCTTTGAACTCGTAGATGGTGACTCCGCCTATTTCACTAAGTTGATCTCTCTTGAATCTCCAAAAAGCTTCCTCTATTTCTCTATTCAAGAACACTTCTATACTTTTGTTGTCTTTAGGGACCCACTTTGGAGTAATCACTCTGGTCAAAACAGAATTGCCTCGAGGAGTCTTGGGTTCTCACCCTAGTTCCCCTTTCTCTAGATCTTCTATCTCATTCTTGGGAATGACATTTTCGAACTCATCTATCATATCTAGTAGGCTGGTGACCACATACATGGTTCCTTGATTATCAATATATGAACCCTCTTCAAACTTAACCACTGGGTATTCAAGTCCGAAGGGTTGATCAAGATTTTTTATTAGGATAACTAATTACCTCACACCATCCTCATCGATGCGTGCACCTAATCCGTTGGCTCTAATATACTCCAATTATTTCTTATATGGATGTTCTAGTATCTGTAAATAGGTTGTGCTTGCATTACCTACCAATTGTTGTTAAAGAACATGTCTGAATCACTCATTTCGAAATTGAGTATATAGGGATAATCACTAAGCTACTAGGCCCAACTGATTAGCCCAATGACGCATGTGCAACCACATTGTTGATTCCTTGATATGAATTACTTGTTTCTTTTAATTTCTTTCTAATGTATTTCCTTTTCTTTAATTATGCTTTGTCAGGAGCACTTTGGTTTTTTGTAATTGATGTTATTCATCCAATCAAATTAACTTCTTTTTCCTTACATTGTCCCTTGACTGCAGTTGATCTACTCTTGAACTTGAGAGTTTAAAGGCTCTTAGAACTTGAGTGTTCCTATCGTGTAATCAATCAAAACCACTATTCACACTTAGCTTATGCTAGGAATTGACTGAGGGGGGTTTAGATATCTTCCAACCTCAAGTCGCTTCTCCTTGGTTGTACTTTTATGCCCAGAAAGCGCATTTCCAAGCTTGCATACACTAGCACCTTGCTTTGGTCTCTCCAAGAGCTATCAATAATCTTGTAAAAGTTCCAAGTTTGGCTCAAGCTTTTGACTTCAATTGACATACATTTTGATTTAGACACTTTTAAAACCACTCTTTTTACCCTTGTGTTGCACAAAAAATCTCTAGAGTTCCCTTGGTTTCCTTATCCCTTGGATTTGAAACAAGCTTTCCAATGCACTCAAGATCATAGAAAATGGATTTTATGTGAAAAAGTCATATCTATTCAGGGTTCTAGAGGTCAAAACAGGCAAATAGGAAATAGGACTTCTCAAAATATTTTCTTGGGGCCTTACAATGCTCCAATCACTTGAAATTTATTATCAAAATTAACCAAAATTTGAAAATAAAAAAGCCCTAAAAAAATGGCCAAAATTGCTTGTCAATCGCGATCCAAAGGGCTATCAATTGCAATGGATAGATATGTCCATCATGGCATGTCAATCGTGATGGAAAAAATCAATCCCGATGGATAGAGTCAATCGTGATGGATGTTGGAACATCAAGCTTACACTATGCTTGAGGTGGATTTGATCTACATCAAAGGCTATCGCGTCGAAAGAATATCCATTGGAGAGTTCTTTTTCTTATGCTCATTTATTGTATTTTTTGAGAGATTTTTGATGGTTCATTTACCGTTGTAAAAGCCTTGAGTTTTACACATGTAAAGGTAGAAAGGTAGAGCCCAAATCCCACGAATTTGTGGTGGTTGAAGTTGCATTCAATCAAGCAATCAATCACCTAAAAGTAGATCAAACTAGATATTCACTTTTCCTAGATTGTAGGAAAGTGAATTGATTCCCTCCAACAACCATTCCCACCTTCATTTGAATTCAAACTTCACTTGTAGAAGTTGTGGAACACTCCTAGAGTCTATATAAAGACTTGAAATCACTTCTGCATTACATGGAAGCAATATACATACACTTTTGACCATCACTGTCTTGCTCTTTCAATTCTTTGCATCATCTTCTTCGTTAATAGTAATCTTGCAGAGGCTGCTGATCTCTCTCCAGAGCTCCAAATTGAGTGAAAGATGGCTCATTTGAAAGGTATTAGTGTCTAATTTATGTTTATACATTGTCATAGCATTTAGTTTCATAGATTGGTAGAAATCTGAGTTTTTCTATCTCGGTGTCAATCTCTGCATATTCCTGAAAAATAGGAAGTACCACTGGTGAATGTCTCATTCATTCCTATAGCATATTTTGCTTATTCCTTATAGTTTTGTGCATTATATACACTCAACCCTATGTTTATCACGCTCATAAAAGGATTTTTTCTAATTGTAATCACGTTGTTTGCTATGGGCATTTGAAGTTCATTGTCTCTTCCATAGATAGTAAGTTTTTTGAGCTAGTCGGCCCGCGGACCTATCTGTTTTGTATCGACTCATTCTGCTTGATGCTACAATGTACATAGTGTCTTTCTTTGCACTTATCACATGCTTATAAGGTCTATTTGAGAATCCATAATCTCAAGGGCTGGTCTTGTGCCGGTTTGATAGACCAAACTTTGTCGCTTCGAAATAATTTTTCTACCTTCTACAAGCTTCTCCAAGTTCTTTTAGTGGTATCAGAACTAGATCAAGATGGGTGACAGCTTTCCCTCAATGATCGAGAAGCTTGATCCACACAACTACATGGCTTGGCAAATCAGGATGGATGCCTATTCGCAAAGTAGAAATCTTTATGGAATTGTAGAAGGTGATGAAGCTATGCCTATTCCAAGATCCAAAGGAGGACCTACACAAGAGGAAATAGATAACCTCACACTTTGGTGTGCAATGGATGCTCAAACAAGGTCATACATACTAAACTCATCTTTGACTTTCTATTACCACATATTAGAGGATGCAAGACATCTCAAGAGACTTGGGATGGCCTTGAGACTTTCTTTTCTGCTAGTACCAAAGAAAGAAAGAATCATCTTTGGAATGAGTTCAACCAAATGAAGAAGACACCTAAACAAACCATCATAGTATTTGTTATCAAGGTCAAGGAGGTTGCAGATCAGTTAGCATCCATTGGAGAGCTGATTGAAGAAGAGGTCATCATGAGGCAAATTCTCAACGGCATTCGAAGTGATAAGCAATGGCAATCCTTCATGACGGCTTATGATCTCATCATGGGTGTGCAAACTCCAGACTTCAACATCTTTCTTGGACAACTCTTCAATCAAGAAGCCAACAATAGCATAAAGGAAGGTAACTCTTATCATGGTAATTCAACTAGTGCTCTATATGCAGATAAGAAGGATAAGAAGCAGAAAGGCAAGAAGAAGGAAGAAGATGAAGAAGAGACCTCCCAAGCCAACTTTGCAAGCAAGAGCAAGTGGAAAGGGAAGAAGAAAGGACCAAAGCAAGACAAAGCCAAAGGTCAGAATGTTCAACCTTGTGCCATATGCGATAAGACCAACCACACCACACCACTAGGAATTGCTGGTTCAATGGGAAGACCGAGAAAGGAAGTGGAAGAGGTGGATATGGCAGCAATAGAGGCAGAGGTGGACACAACTTCAACAATAACAATAGAAGCTATAATAGAAGGGACTACAACAATTATTCAGAAGATCAACCACATGAAGACTCATAGCTTCTTATGAATCTAAGCCACAAAGAAGGTAAAGAAGATGATCATTTGTTATACATAGATTCAGAATGCTCGAATCATGTTGCAGGCAAAATTGCTCTTCTATCTGACTTGGAAAGTCCAAAGCATAGACATGAAGTGCAAACAGGAGATGCCACAAAGTACAATGTGGAGAAGATTGGTGATGTCAAAGCTTCCAATGGCAGGACAAACATTCTGATTAAGGCTCCTTATGTACCCACTATCACTAAAAACCTAATAAGTGTAGGCCAAATAGTTGAAAAAGGCTTGCAAGTTAGGTTCACCCAACATGGAGCTTTTGCGAAAGATCCATGTCAAGGCTTCAAAAAGATAGCTCGAGGTGAGAAGCATGGTAGGATCTTTACTTTTGAAGTAGGAGAAACGAGGAACATAGCTCTATTCAACTTTGGGTCTCAAACCCTAAGTGAGCTTGAAGTGTGGCATAAGAGACTTGCTCACGTGAATGAACAAACCTTGAAGGATATATGTAGGGATCAATGTGTTCTAGGACTGCCGAACATATCAAAGCAACACATGATCAGGTGTGATGCATGTCAGATTGGGAAGGCACAAAGACAACCATTCAACCACAAAGGCTACATCCACAACAACTTATTGGAATTAGTACATACAGATGTATGGGGACCAAAGTCAAGAATCTTCATTGGCAGGATCAAGGTATTATGTCTCATTTACTGATGGCCATAGTAGATGGATTGTTCTATACTTTATCAAGAGTAAGAATGAAGTGTTTGATTGCTTGAAGAAGTATCTTGTACATGTGGGGAATCATACAGGTAGATCATTAAAGAAGCTTAGATCTGATGGAGGGGGAGAATACTTCTCCAAAGAGTTTGATGATTTTTTGTAGGACAAAGGTATCAAAAGGGAAGTGACTACTAGGTACTCTCCTCAACTAAATGGAATTGCAGAGAGGAGAAACAAGGCACTGGTTGGATGAGCCCGAATAATGCTTGAAGAGAAGAAGCTGCCACATTATCTATGGGCAGAAGGTATTTCAACTGCTATCTACCTTGTCAATAGACTACCATCCAAATCACTTCAAGGTATGACTCCTTATGAAGCATGGCATGGAAGAAAACCTAGTCTTGGACATTGCAAGGTTTTTGGTTGTTTAGCTTGAGTTCATGTACCATCACAAATAAGAGGTAAGCTAGATGAAAGGGCAACAAAAGCAGTGTTTATTGGATATGATTCAACTCACATGGGTTACAGGTTCTTCAATCCTTCAACCAAGCAATTCACTACAAGTAGAGATGTTGCGTTTGAAGAACACAGGTCTTGGTATGATGAAGACAAACAAAAGGTAACACTACCATATGATCTTGATTCTGACTCTTATCAATTAGGAAGCAAGCATGATACACAGGTCCAGGATCCAAGAAGTGATACAGACGATGACCAAGATGAAAGGGAAAAGGATTACAAGCTATGGAAGTCAAGAGGCAAAGCAAAGATGCAAGAGGTTGGAGAATGCTCCAAACAAGTACCTAGAAGATCATCAAGAGAGAAGAAACAACCATAAAGGTATGGATATGATTCCACATTTTTTACGAAGCATTCAATATACTTGGCAAAAGACTCTATTTCAGAGGAACCCTCAGCCTATGAAGAGGCAAAGGGAAACCCTAATTGGGAAAAGGCCATGAAAGAAGAGATAGATGCATTGAAGGAAATGGAAACTTGGGATTCGGTTCCAATATCGCCGAATCAAAAGGTAATTGGTTGTAGATGGGTATATAAAGTAAAAAGAAACTCAGATGGATCAGTTTGCAGGTACAAGGCAAGATTAGTTGCCAAAGGATGCTCCCAAACGCATGGTATAGACTATGAGGAAACATTCTCACCAGTTGCAAAGATGACTACAATCAGGACATTGATAAGTGTAGCTGCTGCAAGGAGTTGGAGACTCCTCCAACTTGATGTGAAAAATGCATTCCTAAATGGTTGGATAAGTGAAGATGTGTACATGTCACAACCACCAGGTTTTCAAAACCCTAATCATCCATCTTATGTTTGCAGACTTAAGAAAGCATTGTATAGATTGAAACAAGCTCCTAGAGCTTGGAATATACAGATGAAGGAATCTATTTGACTCAAAGAAGATACATTCAAGATCTTCTTCTCAAGTTCAAAATGGAGAACACTAAACCTGTAGGTACACCTTTGGAGATGAATCATAAACTAAGTGTTTATGAATGTGAGAAAATTGAAGACATTAAAGAGTATAAAAGTTTGGTAGGTAGCTTGATATATGCTACTCATACAAGGGCAGGCATCTCATGTAGTGTGGGAGTGCTTAGTCAGTTCATGCACTCACCGAGAAGAACACACATGGATGCGGCTAAGAGAGCACTTATCTCAAAAGTACAATCAACGAAGGTATATTCTATCCTTATTCTTCATATTTGGATATCAAAATCTACTCAGATGCCGATTGGGTAGGAGCTAAGGATGATAGAAAAAGTACATTTGGTTACTTAGCATTTGTAGGTTTGAAGCTAGTGTCATGGAGTTCCAAGAAGCATTTGTAGGTTTGAAGCTAGTGTCATGGAGTTCCAACAGTTGCTTTATCCTCAACTGAAGCAGAGTACAGAGGCTTGACCATAGCAACTCAAGAGGCAATATGGTTAAAAGCATTGTATACAGATTTGGGACTTGTGAGTTCCAATCCTCACATATTTGGAGATAATGTAAGTTCCATGCATCTAGCGGCAAATCCTATTTTCCAATGGAGAACCAAGCACATAGAAGTCCATTACCACTTCATCAAGGAGAAGCTCATGGCAAAGCAGATTGACATTTCTTTTGTTCCAACTGAAAACCAAGTAGCAGATATGATGACGAAGGCACTTGATGGAATAAAACTTTGTAGATTCAAAGCTATGGCAGGTATTCAACCTATCAGAGAATGAAGACTCAAACATACTTTAGCTTGAGGGGGAGTTGTTGGAACATCAAGCTTACACTATGCTTGAGGTGGATTTGACTTACATCAAAGGCTATCACGTCGAAAGAATATCCATTGGAGAGTTCTTTTTCTTATGCTCATTTATTGTATTTTTTGAGAGATTTTTGATGGTTCATTTACCATTGTAAAAGCCTTGAGCTTTATACATGTAAAGTTAGAAAGATAGAGCCCAAGTCCCACGCATTTGTGGTGGTTTAAGTTGCATTCAATCAAGTAATCAATCACCTAAAAGTAGATCAAACTACATCTTCACTTTTCCTAGATTACAGGAAAGTGAATTGATTCCCTCCAACAACCATTCCCACCTTCATTTGAAATCAAACTTCACTTGTAGAAGTCCTGGAAGCCTCCTAGAGTCTATATAGAGACTTGAAATCACTTGTACATTACATGGAAGCAATATACATTCACTTGTGACCATCATTGTCTTGCTCTTTCAATTCTCTGCATCATCTTCTTCACCAATAGTAATCTTAAAGAGGCTGCTTCTCTCTCTGCAGAGCTCCAAATTGCATCTAAGATGACTCATTGGAAAGGCATTAGTGTCTAGTTTATGCCTATACATTTTCATAGCATTTGGTTTCGTACATTGGGAGAAATCTGAGGTTTTCTATCTCGGGGTCAATCTCTATGTATTCCCGAAAAATAGGAAGCACCACGGGTGAATGTCTCATTCATTCCTATAGCATATTTTGCTTATTCCTTATACTTTTGTGCATTCTATACACTCTAACCTATGTGTATCACTCCCATAAAAGGATTTTTTATAATTGTAATCACGTTGGTCGCTATGGTCATTTGAAGTTCATTGTCTCTTCCATAGATGGTAAGTTTTTTGAGCTAGTCAACCCGCGAACCTATCTGTTTTGTACCGACTCATTCTCTTTGATGCTCCAAAGTACATAGTTATAAGGTCTATTTGAGTATCCATAAGCTCAAGGGCTGGTCTTGTGCCGGTTGGCTAGACCAAACTTCATCGCTTCAAAACGATTTTTCTACCTTCTACAAGCTTCTCCAAGTTCTTTCAATGAATAGAGTCAATTACGATGGATAGAGTCTATCGCGATGGATGCCTGTCTATCTCGATGGACAGAGTCAATCGCGATGGACATCTATCTATTGCGATGGTCAGAGCCAATCGCGATGGACAATGTCTATGGACATCTATCTATCGTGATGGTCAGAGTCAATCATGATGGATACCTATCTACCATGATGATTTGTGGTCTGTCTATTGCGATGGACAGTCTGTTGGTCATGATGGACATTGTCAATTGCAATTGATGGTGTCAATCAGGATGGATAGAGAACAAGCAAATTTTTTTGAACTTTTAGTGGATTTCTGATGATTTACAAGGTCTCTAGTCTATGGTGGTGTCCTTAGTTCTACTAAAGGAACGATTTTTCTGTTTGTCATGATGGGTAGAAGTCAACACCCTGGGACATGTGCAAAGACTTTTTGTACCTATTGGAGTTGCTATGGCTTCTATGAGTGCCTATACCTGCAAGAACACTCGAGAAACATGCAATAACAAAGCACATAAATTTGCTCTTTCTGTCTCTCTCTATCACGCTCACAAGTGAAATGAGGGAATGGTGATGGAATGTGGAGATATGACCAAAATGGTGAAGATGATGATGGAAGGAGATGGAGTGTAGAGATGGTGATGATGATGATGAAGTAGGTAGAAGAGTAAAAAGTAAGAAATTACCTATGGTTCCAATGTCATGTCTCTACATCTTACCATCACATGCTCGTCCTCAAAGCTCGATCCATGGCAACAATGCCAAATTTGGTGTCATTCTAGCACAGTGGCAAGTACCAGCATGAGGAGATCCACCTCATAATTGTCAATCTAGGAAGACATGAAGAGGTATGATGACTCTGAGCAAGTGAGATGCACAAGTGTATGAGTGAGAAGCACACTAGCATGCACACACATACACACATACACACATACGTGCACATGACAAGACAAAGAGATGGAGCAATGGAATCTTTAATTAACCAAAAACAAGATTATAAGATTTTAAACTTCAATTCCCATTTTGCTAACCCCAAAAATCAGTTCTCTAGTTCTTTTTATAGTTTTTTACTATCTTTTGGCACTGTCCACACCTAGTATCTAGCCTAATTAAAAATTAGGTTCCAAGGCTTATTTGAGGGCTAAAATGGAGTCTAAAAATTATGAAAATTGATACATAGGTACTTCCAACACTCCTCAAGCTTGAGGAGTCCTTGACTTGAACAAGTTGGAGACTAAACTACAAAAATAGTATTTAAAATGTTGATGTAGTGATGAAAATCACTATTGAAAAATATTTATCCTTTGAAAAATTGTACAGGCCTAGTTGTCAAATCTTCATTGACTGCTCTGCCTCCTTGGTCTTGCTTGGCTCTCTCTCTCTTTTTTTTTTAAATCTCTTTGAGGGCTTCCCTATCTTGTAAGGCCTTGATTTCCTTGGCTGCTACCAACAGACTTTCTTTTCTACTAGTACCCAAGCAAGAAAGAATCATCTTTGGAATGAGTTCAACCAAATGAAGAAGACACCTAAGGAAAAAACTATCACATATTTTTTTATCAAGGTCAAGGAGGTCACAGATCAATTACCATCCATTGGAGAGTTGATTGAAGAAGAGGCCATCATGAGGTAGATTCAAAATGGAATTAGAAGTGATAAGCAATGGGAATCCTTCACCATAACTTATGATCTCATCATAGATGTACAAAACCCATATTTGAACATATTCCTTGGACAACTCTTCAACCAAAAGCCTACCAATAATATGAAGGAAAGTAACTCTCATCAAGGTAATACTACAAGTCCTCTTTATGTAGATAAGAGAAACAAGAAGCAAAAAGGCAAGAAGAAGGAAGATGCTGAAGAGTAGACTTCCCAAGCCAACTATGCAAGCAAGATTTGGTGGAAAGGGAAGAAGAAAGTAGCAAAGCATGACAAATCAAAAGGTCAAAATGTTCAACCTTGTTCCATCTATGAGAAGACCAACCACACCACTCAAAATTGATGATTCAATGGAAGGTCTCAAAAAGGAGGTGGAAGAGGTGGATTTGGCAACACTAGAGGTAGAGATGGACACAACTTCAACAACAACAATAGAAGTCACACTAGAAGGGACTTCAACAATTAATAAAATGTTCAAACACATGAAGACTCATTGCTTCTAATGAATTTGAGCCCCAATAAAGGTAAAGAAGATAATCACCTATTTTGCATAGATTCAAGATGTTCAAACCATGTTGCAGGAAACATTGCTCTTCTATCAGACTTGGAAACTTCAAATAATAGACATGAATTAGAAACAAGGGGATGATACTAACCAGAATGTGTCAAAGATTGGTAATTTCAAAGCTTCCAATGGTAGGAAAAGGATTTTGACTAAGGTTCTCTATGTAGCCACTATGAGTGAAAACCTAATAAGTCTAGGCCAAATAGTTGAAAAAGGCTTGCAAGTTAGGTTCACCCAACATAGATATTTTGTGGAAGATCCATGTCAAGCCTTCTAGAAGATAGCCAAAGGTGAGAAGCATGGTAGGCTCCTTAGTTTTGAAGTAGGAGAAACCAAGAACATAGCTCTATTCAGCTTTGGGTCTTAAAACCTAAGTGAGCTTGAAGTGTAACATATCAAAGCAACACATGATCAAAAAATGTGATGCATGTTAGATTGGGAAGCAACAAGACAACCATTTAACCACAAAGGGTACATCCACAACAACCTTTTGGACTTAGTACATAGTGATGTGTGGGGACTAAGTCAAGAACCTTGAATGGTAGGATCAAGGTATTACGTTTCCTTTGTTGATCATCAAGAATAAGAATGAAGTGCTGGAATGCTCCAAGAAGTACATAACACATGTGGAGAATCATACAGGTAGATCATTGAAGAAGCTCATATCTGATGGAGGAGGAGTACAAAATGGAACATTTTGTACTTTATCAAGAATAAGAATGAAGTGCTTGAATGCTCCAAGAAGTACCTAACACATGTGGCAAATCATATAGGTAGATCATTGAAGAAGCTCATATCTGATGGAGGGGGAGAATACTTCTCCTAAGAGTTTGATTAATTCTTTTATGATAAAGGCATCAAAGGGGAAGTGACTACCAAGTATTCTCCTCAATTGAGTGGAATTGCAAAAAGAAGGCACAAATCTTTTGTTGGATCAACTAGAACAATGGTTGATAAAAAGTATTTAGCACACTGTTCATAGGCAAAAGCAATGTGAATAGATATATATATTGTGAATAGATTTCCATCCAAATCTCTTCAAAGTATGGTTCGTTATGAAGAATGCAATGGTAGAAAGGTCATTTCAATGTATTTGATTGTTTAGCATTTATACGTGTACCCTCCAAATCTGAGGTAAACTTGATGAAAGAGCAACCAAGGCAATATTTATTAGCTATGATTCAACTCAGATGGGCTGCATGTTTTATAATGCTTATACCAAACAATTCACCACAAACATGGCGGTTGTGTTTGAAGAAAACAAGTTATGTATGATAGAGACAAACAAAAGGTAAACCTACCATATGATGTTGATTCTGATTTCCATCCATAATGTACCAAGCGTAGTACAGAGGCCCAGGATCCAAGAAGTGAATATGATGATGATCGAGATGAGAAGGAAAGAGACTACAAGCTTTGGAAGTCAAGAGGAAAGACTAAGATGAAAGAATGTTGAGAATGCTCCAAGCATACTCCTAGAAGGTCCACAAAGGGAGAAGAGACAACCAAAAATGTATGGGTATGATTCTATGTTTGGTACAAAGCACTCAGTTTACTTGTCAAAAGAGTTAATTTTAGAAGAACCTTCAATGTATGAAGAAGGAAAAGGTAATCCTAAGGAGATATAAGCCTTAAAAGAAATGGATATGTGGGAGTTGCTTCCAATGCAAACCAATAAGAAGCTAAAAGGTTTAATATAGGTCTATAAAGTAAAACGAAATTCAAATGGATCAATTTGTAGGTGCAAAGCTAGACTAGTTAGCAAAGGATGTGCTCAAACTCATGGTATATACTATGAGGAGACCTCACCAATTAAAAAGATGACTACAATTAGGACATTGCCAATTGTAGCTAGTACAAGAAATTGGAGACTACTTCAAGTAGATATGAAGTATGCATTCCTTAATGGTTGGATAAGTGAAGAAGTATACATGTCATAACCTCTAGGATTGAAAAAACTAATTATACATATTATGTATGCAGACCCAAAAAGGCATTTTATGAATTGAAACAAGCTCCTAGAGCTTGGAATTTCAAATTCGTAATATATCTTCAAGATCAAGGTTTCAGGTTGATCAAGCGATGAAATGAAGTATTTTGATGGAGATGCACCACAGTGTGCTCTCTTTCTTTAGATCTCCACGAAGATACGCTCGGAGTAGAAAACCGAGCTCCTAAGGCCGCACACAGTTCTCCGCACAGCGGCTGTAGAATACACAGAAAACATAGTACATAGGGA
The DNA here is from genome assembly GCA_020310875.1 of Ceratopteris richardii. Lineage (NCBI taxonomy): Eukaryota > Viridiplantae > Streptophyta > Polypodiopsida > Polypodiales > Pteridaceae > Ceratopteris > Ceratopteris richardii. Next base: position 59,098,660 of record CM035408.1, on the reverse strand, counting down.
GCACAAAGACATACTTCTTAGGTCTTACAAATGCGGTCGAACTTACAGTCTGTGACTGACCAAGCCGGTATATGTTTTATTAAAGATCATATACAAAGAAGTTTCCAGTGGCCATTTGGCCTTTCACATGGACACTAACAATAACAATCTCCCACTAAAGGCCAGCATGGCCAAAGTAATTATGGGAGAAAAATAAAGAATGATAAAGAATACCTTAGTGTAAGTATACAAACTATACCTCCCACCTGATGGGCATGTTACACAGTACACAAGTGACTGTGTAAGATCAAGAATCAAGTAACCCCCCATCAAGTGACAATAGTGTCGAAAGCTATCCTGTGGTAGAGCTTTAGTCAAAGCATCTGCAACATTATCTCGAGTGTGAACCTTCTCAAGAATAATGCACTCAGTGGCTAAGCAATATCTAATGAAGTTATACCTCACCTCAATGTGCTTGGTCTTTGCATGATAGACTAGATTCTTAGCCAAAGCAATGGCACTCTGACTATCACTGAGCAAGCGAGGTACATGCTGAGGTAAAGCCATATCACAAGCAAGACGAGAAAGCCACAATGCTTCCTTACATGCCTCACTTGCTGCAACATACTCTGCTTCTCTGGTGGAAACAGCTATACATTCTTGAAGACAAGATCTCCAAGAGATAGCACCTCTAGCAAAATGAAAAATGTACCGTGATGTAGACTTATGATTTTCTACACAACCAGCATAGTCAGAATCTGTGTAACCAATAATGGATGCTTTCCCTCTACCTAAGCATAGACACTTGTCCTTAGTGCCACTCAGATATCTCAAAATCATCTTGACTGCTTCCCAATGTTTGTTGCCAGAATTAGACATATATCTGCTCACAACTCCCACTGCAAATGCAATGTCTGGTCTCGTAGCTACCATAACATACATGAGACTACCAACAGTAGACTGATAGAGAATTTTGGTCATGAATTCCTTTTCCTCATCTGATTTGGGGCAATCATCCTTGCTCAATTGCACATATGTGGGTAAAGGTGTACTCAATGCCTTTCCACCCTGTATATTGAACCTGTGAAGTACTTTGGATATATACTCACTTTGAGACAAGTATATGCATCTTTTACTCCTATCACGAGTAATGCGCATGCCAAGAATATGTTTGGCATCCCCCAAATCCTTCATATCAAATGTCTAACTTAACTTCTTTTTGAGAATTGACAAGTCATAAGAGGACTTCCCAGCAATCAACATATCATCGACATAAAGTATCAAACATATCAAGCTGCCATCTGAGCATCTCTTTGTGTAGAGACAATGATCCTCATTTCTTCGAGAATAGCCTTGAGACTTCATAAAAGCATCAAACTTTTGATACCATTGTCTAGGGGACTGTTTAAGTCCATACAAGCTCTTCTTGAGCTTACAAACTAGACTTTCCTTTCCAGGAACTACATAACCCTCTGGTTGTTCCATATAGATCTCATCTGTAAGATCTCCATGCAAGAAAGCAGTTTTCATATCCATTTGGACTAACTCTAAGTCCTCCATTGCAACGAATCCAAGCAATATGTGCAGGGTAGTCATCTTGACCATTGGAGAGAAGATTTCCTCGAAATCAACACCATGTTGTTGCTTAAAACCCTTTGCAACAAGTCATGCTTTATACTTCGGAGAAGCACTATCTGATGTGAATTTCAACTTATATACCCATTTACATGGTAAAGCTTTCCTGCCATTTGGCAAAGGTACTAAATCCCAAGTACCATTCTTGTGAATAGAATGCAACTCACTCTTCATGGCATGCTCCCACTTGACATGATCCTGTGTCTGTATAGCCTCTTTGTAGCAAGAAGGCTCACCGGCATCTGTTAGCATAACAAAAAATCTAAACCTGGAACATATCTATCAGGTGGATGTGAGACACGTGCAAAACGTCTGAATGGTTGCTAAACAGGAACATGTGCAAACTGATCTGAATGGACATTCTCTTGAACATCCCTATGTGCAACATTTTTATGCATGCTAACCGGAGGACTAGTATCCTCAAACACCCACTCTTCTCACTTCAACCTCCTTAATAGGATGTTTATGCATCTTAGACTCATTGAAAATGAAATCACTACTTCTGATCACTGTCCATGTTTCAGGATCCCATAAGTGATATCCAAATTGTCCTTCTCGACCATATCCAAGAGAAATGCATTTCTTTGACTTATGATCCAACTTTTGTCTAAGATTCTTGGGTATATGAACATATGCTTCACACCCAAAAACTCGAAGGTGATCATAATATGGTGGCTTCCCTGTCCACAACTCTTGTGCCACTTTTAGACCTTTGGCAGTACTAGGTGAAAGGTTAATCACATGAACTGCAGTCAATACTGCTTTTGCCCAAAAGCCTTGTGAGAGGTTTGCATGATCCAACATAGAGACTACTCTATCTTGAATAGTTATATTCATCCTCTCAGATACACCATTCTGTACTGGGGTATAAGGAGATGTAAACTCTCTACGAATCCCTCTAGACTGACAGAAAAGGCTGAATTCATGTGAGGTATACTCACCCCCATTATCTGAACCTAAAGCCTTAAGCTTTAAATATTATCTTTCATCCATTTACTATGCAAATATACTTATGTAATGCAAAAGCTATACAATGTTTAGATAATCGATTGCCTATGATTTTGTTTATCTCATAGTCACTAGTACTGTCGTTAGATATTGTGATTTCAAATTGATTTGATAGAAACACATACTCTAAATGGCAGTAAATATGTGCGCATGCTCAAGATAAACATTCTGCAAGTATCTTAGTCACATACGGCAGACATAAGAGGCATGCACAAATTCGAAAGTGAGAGATAGAAGGTTCACGGATCAAAACTAAGTATACAGAGCATTCATTTTTAAATCAAAGCACACCTTCCATTCATACTTAGCCAACCCATTCAAAGCTAAAGGCTAAAAAAAATCTTTCAGAGCATGCAAAATCAAAAGTAAAGTAAAGTGCATGTTAAATTAAATATATCATAAAGCTTGCAATTCAATCATCGAGTTTTGCATGCAACTCAATGTAAAGGCACTTTTCTTTATCTTTTTGTCTTTAGGCCAATGCCAATACTCTAAGACATAAGCAGAACTATCAAGAATTCATTCTTTCTTGCTTGGACAAACAGGGGCAGTGCGTGCATATAAAAAATTATGCTAATGACAGCAAGTAGCAACAACTTACCAGCATTCTTGTTAACAGAAAGGTACGTGAATGCTTATATAAAAAAATGGACTTCTCAAGGATTTCCCATTGCAATGTCTTTAAATGTACCTTTAAATCATTTGAAATTATGGACGTTTTACTCTTTTTCACTCTTGAATGATCTGTTGACTTTAATAAAAGAGGCATACAAAGATGCTTCAATATTAAACTCGCACATGAATCAAACGGAACAAAGCTTTTCAAAGTATAATAGCGAGTAAAAGCCTATAGTCAATGGTAGAATTAAGATGATCAAAAGTAAAGTACCTGATCAAATATGTATTCGATGGCCACACACACACACACATACATATATATATATATATATATATATATATATATATATATATATATATATATATATATATATATATATATATATATATATATATATATATATATATATATATATATATATATATATATATATATAGATAGATAGATAGATAGACCACATCTAGCGCTTTGCCCACAAACTGCCATTGTCAACAGAGTCTGCAGATCTCAAATATACATTCTCCATATCTAAGCGCAACAAAACATATTCTTAATGAAATTCAATATGTAACGACGATAAGAAATAGTGACATCTGCTCATTTGTCTGCTAATTACTTCAACCTACGAAGGTCATAACATATAGTAGTCTGAATACAATCTATGAACAGGTCACCAAGAGTTCAGCATTAGAGAGAACACTTGGAAGCGTTATCATAGTAGAACACAAGCAAATTTTAAACCAAAGAGATTCATTAACCATCTGTAAGCTTCTAAAAGAGAAAAACGATATGTCTACATTACAATTTTTTATGGATGATGAAATTCAAAACAAACAATATCGAGAGAGCGACGAAAATACAGAAACACAGATCAAAGACAAGATTTCAAATTACACTGTATGTGAAACAAAAAAAATAGAAATAAGGTTTGCATCAAACTTATGCTAACCTAGGATTTACAACTTCTCCTAAACATAGCATTTTTTCGGAATCGCATTAAGTCAAATCACTATGGGCAATTGCTTTACCATCAACGAGTCTTCATGCAACATAATCATCACTAGTTCATCATTGAGAGTTTAACGCCAATCTTCCATCTCCATGTGAATCCCATTAATCATTTGTTTGCCCTTCTGAGAATTATTCCAACGTTCGATCTCTTTAGCTCTGCTTCAGATCAATATGAATGATGCAGGGTGGGACAACGAATCTCTGTTCTTGTGTGTTATTGCCTTCCTCTCTACAGTGCGCATTTCCCTCTGTACAGAAACGAGGCAAAACCCTAAGCACCAAAAACTCTTTAAACGCTTGATGACCAGAAATGTCAAAAGAGCGTGAAGAAAAAGAAACGAGGGCTGCCCTTCTATCGTCCTTGAATATCTATAGCCTTCCCCCTTTTGTGACCGAAAATGGTAACCTTTTGATCGTCTGCCACTCCTCTTTTCTCAGATTTCCAGGGATCCTTTCCCTTTCTTAGTAATCAAGGCTTCTAAGGTTGCTGCTTTCATGAGCATAAAAGTACCTGAAGATCGCATGTTTCCAAAGTAAAAATTACTTTAGGTCACTTGAAGATTATTTGCTGCTTACCGCATAAGTCCATCAACTGTAAAACCCATTCAGTGCCACTCCATGCTTCGAAGCTAACCATGACATGCACAATTATTTTCATAGTCATAGCTAGAACCAATTGATGTCTATGGTTTCTCCATCACTTTTGAGAGTACTTTTATCCTCCATATGCTCAAAAGGTAATCGATCATGGGGATGCGATCGTGGAGAAGAAATCTCCATGACATCCACCCCCTCTAAACATGTGTGGCCTTTGGACACACCATCACCAATTCCTACATCTGCAAGTCATTTTAAAATTCAAGTAGAGTGAAATGAATCAAGTGCATGGGCATACAAATCATTGTGTCTATGCACGGCCATATAGTGGGCCCTATTCATGCATACTCTTAAATGCATAAAAAACATAATGGTGCAATAAGAGATGTAATTAGCATTCGATGATGAGGCTTTACACTCATTTCAAAACTAAGATTTTCTTCATGTATTTACAACCCATTTAACGTGCAATTGGACATGCACCTATGGAATTTAAATCAAGTGTGCACTTAGATTTTCAAACATGCATACTCTAGGTGCATGAAGGGAAACAAAATGGTGTGAAAAATTGAGGGTTTATGGTATCTAAGCAAGGAAACTCTCAATACTCACAATTCCACTCTCTCACAGATGCAATCTCTCTTCCGTACTCAGAACTACACTCTCTCTATTTCTCTCAAAACTTGATTTATTAACTTTTCAATGATGTTTACCTATTTATCTAATGTGCAGATGGACATGCTTCTATTGGCTTTAAAAGATGTGCTTTCTACACATTTGTACATGCATATTTGGTGTGCAATGCATCTCAAAATGGGTGAAAAAAAGATTTTGGCTAACAGGAGAACTAAGAAAAAGACAAGGCTTTTTTGAACTCTTCTTTAATCTCGATCACCTTCCTTCGATCTTCTCCTGCATTCAAACACTTAGCACGTGATAAGAAATATCGAATCAAAATATTCATATGTACACATGCAATCCATGATAACACTTCACGGTATGTATAGATGATTCAAAAATTGTTGCTCTTTTTACAATCCATTCAAATTTCTAATTTGCAATTGACTCCAAATCTTCACCTGTACTCATAAACTCAGAAAACACATCAGTAGCATCATATTCAAAAAGATTATTTGAAAAAAAACTCATCTACTTGAATACTAGATGCAATTACTTCTTCTACTTATTTGTATATTTATTTATTTATTCACGTATTTCTTTATTTATTTATATATTTATTTATTTGTTTATTTATTTATATATTTATGTATTTATTTATTTATTTATTTTAGTTATGTATATGTTTATTTATTTATTTATTTATATTTTATTTATTTATTCATGTATTTACTTATATTTATTTGTTTATTTATTTATTTATATTTTATTTGTATTTATTTATTTATTTAATTTATGTATTTATTTATTTATCCATTTATATATCTATTTATTTATTTATTTATTTATTTTTATATTTACTTTTATTCATCTCAGAAAATCAAAACATAATTATTAAGTATTTACGTACTTATATTTACAAAAGTCACTTTTTGAATTTCTTGTAAATTCAAGAAATTCATTTCCAATACATTTTCACAAATAAATGCTCCCCAAAGAAGCTATGTTTAAAAACGAGCCATCTTTGAATCGCATCTATCAACATAACATTTATAAATATGGTAGATTTATACACAAGCCACCTTATTTGCTTGTCTATCTCTTGGCGGCTTGTCTGGCGTATATAGTTCTTGGAAAATTTGGAAATCCAAGCTTCGATTGCTTGGACATAGACTTCTTTATTCATGATTGTTCCAAGTTCATCATATCCGGAATAAAAAAGATATGTATATTAAGTTCTCAAATTGAACGTGTTTGTCTCATTATCAGAAGTTTCTTGCAAACATGCATTTTCTTCTATTTCATGTTTGAAATCATTTGAAGGACTTTCATCCTTCTTGTCATCTTCTTTTTTACTCCCATCTTTATTAGAATGGGTTTCTTGAATTGATTCATTTGGATCCCACTTCAAATGGAAGTGTTCACCCAATTCAAAAAATGATCCATATTCATCTTTGCAATCTTTAGTAAGACCGTTTCCTTCTACCCGAATTTCAGAGATTATGAGGTCTGCTTCTACTTCCAATCTATCCACAAACTCTGCATCACTATCTTTTTCATGATCCCAAACTAGTTCTCCTTCAAAACAACGGGAATCCATATCTTCATAATCAAGAAGGCTTTCATCTTCAGTTTCACTAGAATCATGCATATAGAGGTCAAACTCATCACAATTTGAACTCCTTCTAGGACTATGCATATAGTTTGCAAGAAACTCAATTTCTTTATTTGCAATGCTATCATAGAATCCTACATCATCTCCATGGATTCTTGTTCATTTTCTTCAAAAGATGAACTTAGACCATATTCTTCATACACTTCATCAGCTACTGATTCTTCAAGCTGAGCTTTTGGGACTCGTATAGCTCATAAATTCCAAGGGACAGGAATGGTGAAAATCACTATCGGAGCTGCCACCTTTGGATCTACACAACCTATTTCTCTAGGCTCAAATGCAAATGCTTTGCCGTGCTTTATAATCATCCATTCAAATTTCTTCTTTTCTTGTGGTAATAGAAAGTTTTCACATCCAATCTTTAATTTTTCTATGGTTTCATCAGTAAAGGTATGACCAATTTTCTTAACATCTCTCAGACTAGGCTCATCACTTACTTCATTCACAATGTTTTGACTTTCTTCAGGTAAAGGTTGTGCTATAGGTTTAACTTTCCTATCAACAGTCTTGTATTTTGTTTCAACTTGAGGCTCAAACTCTATCTTCTCTTTGTCAATTAGAGACTCAAAGTACTTAGATATATTCACATATGCCTCAAGTTAATATACGTTCAAAAACTGATCATAGGAGTTCTCTTTTACTAGAAATGTTTCAATGCTTTCCACTATATCAGAACATGAAGAGCAATCAAACAAACCACTAATTTTCTCATCTTGTTCTATCAATCCTTCTTTCACAAAATTGTTTTCTTTTCGTGTAATAATTTTCCTCAATCCTCGATTCATATCTTTGCATCTTATAAATTTTGACTCTCCTGTATCACAGATAAAACTTGAATTTTCTTCCATCATGGCAGGAGGCGAGATTTCTATAAACCTCATGCCACAATCATCTTGTTTAATCATGGCACTTTTATAAAATCCTGTTCAAAATGTGCAATAGGATCACATCTCAGCAACATCCTATTACGCGGATGGTTAACACACATGGTCATAAATTGAACAGACTTGAGTCCATCTCGTGAACGAATACGTGCATATGCACTTCCATCATCAAGGACTTTAGTCTCTATTTGTGCTTCACTAATGAATGGTTGTCCCAAAATTACCGGATATGGGCAACCATCATGTATGAAAAAGTGATATTCATCACAAACATCTCCTACGGAAATTGGTACATGAGCACATGCTCCATGTAAAGCTCCAGTAAGGTTATTTGCAGATTTCATCTTCCATCCATGTTCTCGATCAATCGGCCACTTCTCTTGATCATAAACATTTTTGGAGATTACATTAATTTCTGACCCAGATTCAATAAGAGAAACATAAGGTCTTGGTTTCCAACCAAGTTTCACCATAGTTTCTGTTGTCCCTCTAGCCCAAAGATTATTTGCATAGTAACTTTTAGGTACATTCCATTCTTGCTCATCATCGGGAAGTACCTTAGGTAATCTTCTAAACTCATTACACTTTATTTCTATTTGAATACTTTGGACCATTGGAAGTGGCTCATTTAATCTTTGGTTGAGTTGCATTTAATCAATCAATCAATCACCTAAAACTAGATCAAATTACTAGATCTTCACTTTTCCTAGATTGTAGGAAAGTGAATTGACTCCCTCAAACAACCATTCACACCTTCATTTGAATTAAAAATCCACTTGTGGAACTCGTGGAGCAATTCTAGAGTCTATGTAAAGACTTCAAACCACCTGTACAATACATGGAAGCAATATACATACACTTGTGACCATCATTGTCTTGCTCCATTTTTTTGCATCATCTTCTTTGCCAACAGTAAGCTTGCAGAGGTTGCTTCTCTCTCTATAGAGCTCCAAATTGGATGAGAGATGACTCATTGGAATGGAAAGGCATTAGTGTCTAGTCTATGCCTGTAAATTTTCATAGAATTTGGTTGAGTATATTGGGAGAAATCTGAGTTTTTGTCTGTGTTGGAGCAAGTCTATTACAAGCCTAAGTATTGGCTTGAGTCCCACAAAGTCATAGAAGAAGCCTTAAAATGAAGACAATGTAAAGTTCACTTGTGAACTACCTCTTGTAACTTTTGAAGAGTTTACTTAATGTAAAAGTGAGAGAATCTTAAGTGGTTGAGTCCACTTGATCAAAAAGGGCAAGAGGATCCACGAATTCGTGATTTGTGGTAGATAGAGAATCAATGATTTTTTCACAAAGCTCAAGGACATAGCAGATCAGTTGGGAAGCATTGGAGAGGTAATAGATGAAGAGAAAATTGTAAGGCAGGTCATCAATGGCTTGAAGGCAGATGACAAGTGGGAAGCATTCACCACAGCTATGGATTTGTACATGGACATGCATGTACCTAATTTCAATACACTCATTGGACAACTACTTACTCATGAGGCTTATCAAAAATGGAGAAAGCTCTAAAGGTAATCAATCTTCAGCTTTATACACTGATAAAAGCAAGTCCAAAGATAACAAAGGAAAGGCAAAGAAAGTGGATGATGAAGCACGTACATATCAAGCTAACTATGCAGGTAGAGGAAGACATGGCAGAGGTAGAGGAAGAGGAGGTAGACAAGGTAGGGGGAGATCCCAAGACTCCAACTCATGTTCTATTTGTGGACTAACTAATCATACAACTGAAAATTGCTTTAAGAATTCCAGGAATCAAAGAGGAAGAGGATACAATAGAGGAAGTTATGGCTAATCAAGAGGAAGGTTCAACAATTATCATGGCCACTACAACAACTACAATAATTCAAATTACCAAGGAGGCTACAAAGGAAGGAGAGACTACAATAACTACACAGAAGACTAAAACAAAGAGGATTCATTATTGATCATGAACATGGCTATGCCACAAGGTAAATCTGATGAGCATGTTTTCTACATAGATTCAGGTTGTTCAAATCATGTGGCAGGAAATGTGGCACTCCTATCAGATTTAGAAGATCCAAGGAATAAGCATGAGGTACAAACAAGAGATGATACAAAACATCCTGTGGAGAAAATAGGCAATGTCAAAGCACCTGATGGAAACATCAACCTACTCAGTAAGGTACTCTATGTCCCTACCATTACAAAGAATTTGATAAGTGTTGGGCAAATAGTAGAGAAAGGGTTTCAAGTCAGGTTCACAAAAGCAGGAGCATTTGTTGAAGATCCAAGTCAAGGATTCAGATAAATTGCAAAAGGTGAAAAGGCAAGTAGATTGTTCACATTTGAATTAGAAGACACTAGAAACATTGCTCTCTTTAATTATGGTAGTCAGACACTCACAGAATTGGAAGTATGGCACAAAAGATTAGCACATATTGGTGAAAGGTCATTAAAGCAAATTTGTAGGGACCAAAGTGTACTTGGACTCCCTAACTTGTCAAAACAACATATGATTTATAAGTGTAGTGCATGTCAATTTGGAAAGTCTCACAGGTTACCATTCATGAAGAAAGGTTATATACATGGAGATCTCTTGGAGTTGGTTCATACAGATGTATGGGGACCTAGCAAGGAAGCTTCAATATCTGGTTCAAGGTATTATGTCTCCTTTATTGATGATTGCAGCAGATGGACTATCCTATTCTTTATGAAACACAAAGATGAATTTTTTTCATGTTTCAAAAGATATTTGGCTCTTGTGGAGAATCAAACAGGTAAATCACTAAAAAGGCTAAGGTCAGATGGAGGGGGAGAATACTTCTCCCATGAGTTTGATTCTTTTCTTCAAGAAAGAGGAATCAAAAGAGAGGTAACTACAAGGTACACTCCTGAGCAAAATGGAGTGGCAGAAAGGAGGAATAGGACAATTGTTGAAGTTGCAAGGTCCATGTTAAATGAAAAGCATTTGCCTAATTATCTATGGGCTGAGGCTGTATCTACAACCACTTACTTGATTAACAGGTTGCCTTCAAAATCCCTTGATGGGATGACTCCATATGAGGCTTGGAATGGAAGAAGACCAAGCTTAGATCATTGTAAAATTTTTGGATGTATTGCTTTTGCTCATGTTCCTTCATAGGTTAGAGGCAAGATGGATCCAAAGGCAGAAAGGTGTGTATTTATTGGATATGACAACAATCAAAAGGGCTACAGGTTATACAACTCTACCAACAAAGGATTCTTAGTAAGCAGAGATGTAGTTTTTGATGAAAACAATTCATGGTATGAAGATTCATGCAAGAAGGTCAATTTACCATATGATCTTGAAGAAGATTTTCCAAAGCTTGGTAGAGAACAATCGAAGATTGAAGAACAAGACACCTCAGAGGATAATGAAGAATCTCAGATGGAAAAGATCAAAGCATGGAAGTCTAAAGGTAAAGCAAAATTGCAGGAACTTGGACATGAGACAGAATCATCACATCATGGCCTAAGAAGATCTATGAGGGAAAAGAAAAAACCAGAAAGGTATGGGTTTGACACTGCATTAGTAACTAAACATTCTATCTACATAGCACAGGACATAAACTGAGAGGAGCCATCATCATTTGAAGAGGCCAAAGCAAAAACAGAATGGAAGCATGCAATGAAGGAAGAGATTGAAGCACTTGAGTAAAACAACACTTGGGATTTGGTGCCCAAGACTTCATCCATGAAGGTAATAGGCTCAAGATGGGTCTATAAACTCAAGAAGAATTCTGATGGTTCCATTAACAGGTATAAGGCAAGGCTTGTAGCAAAAGGCTTTGCACAAACTCAGGGAATTGATTATGAGGAGACCTTCTCTCTTGTGGCAAAGGTGCCTACTATTAGGGTTTTGCCTAGTATTGCCTCTTCCAAGAATTGGAAGATACTTCAACTAGATGTAAAGAATGCATTCTTGAATGGTTGGATAACAGAAGAGGTATATATGGCACAACCACATGGTTTTGAGAATCAAGTTTATCCTGATTATGTGTGTAAACTTAACAAAGCATTGTATGGTCTCAAGCAAGCTCCAAGAGCTTGGAATTTCAGACTTGTTTCATTCTTGCAGGACAAAGGCTTTCAACCAAGCAAGGCAGATCCTTCACTCTTTATTAAAAAGAGTAATTCTGAGATCATCTACCTATGTGTATATGTAGATGATATTATATTGACAGGAAATGATGCAGATGGTATGAAGAAGATCAAAGATCAGATGAGAGAAGGGTTCAAGATAAGTGATTTGGGTTCACTTACCTACTTCCTAGGTTTGGAAGTTGTCTACAAAGATCATGGTTTGTTTCTCACTCAAAGAAAGTACATTAAGGACATGTTGGCAAAATTCAAGATGCAAGATTGTAAGATTGCAGGTACTCCAATGGAGGTCAATCACAAATTGAGCTCACATGAAGGTGAACTCATAGAGGACATCACATCATATCAAAGTCTAGTGGGTAGTCTCAACTATGCCACATTGACAAGAGTAGATATATGTTACAATGTGAGTGTGCTAAGTCAATTTATGCACACACCAAGGAAACCACACATGGATGCTGCCAAAAGGATTCTCAAGCATCTCAAAGGAACCATAAATGAAGGACTTTATTATCCTTATATATCTGATTTAGGTTTGACGCTATTTTCTGATGCAGATTGGGCTGGCTCCAAAGAAGATAGAAGGAGCACTTCAGGTTATCTTACCTTTGCAGGATCAAAGCTTATTTCATGGTCATCCAAGAAGCAACCCACAGTTGCTCTCTCTTCTACTGAAGCTGAATATAGAGGTCTTGTCATAGCTACACAAGAAGCTATGTGGATGAAGACATTATTCAAAGATCTTGTATTGGAGTTTGGAACTCCAACTATTTATGGTGACAATATGAGTTCTATTCATTTGGCTGCTAATCCTATTTTTCATGCAAGGACTAAACATATTGAAGTTCATTGTCACTATGCAAGGGAGAAGGTTCTAAGCAAAGAGATTCAAATATCATATGTGTCCACTCATCAACAATGTGCAGATATTCTAACCAAAGCATTGGATTGTACAAAGCTCTGCAAGTTCAAAGCCATGATTGGTTTGCAGGTAATCTTGGAAGATTGAAGACCTCACACATACTTGGCTTGAGGGGGAGCTGTTGGAGCAAGTCTATGACAAGCCTAAGTATTCGCTTGAGTCCCACAAAGTCATAGAAGAAGCCTTAAAATGAAGACAATGTAAAGTTCACTTGTGAACTACCTCTTGTAACTTTTGAAGAGTTTACTTAATGTAAAAGTGAGAGAATCTTAAGTGGTTGAGTCCACTTGATCAAAAAGGGAAAGAGGAGCCACGAATTCATGATTTGTGGTAGATATAGAATCAAATCAATCACTAATTGATTGGAGAGTGATTGAGGGGAGTTAGCCTCCCAAGCTCAACTATAAATAGATGGCAGCTTAAGTCGTGGTTAGAGAAGACCTATGTGAAGACCTCCAAGAGCTTAGCTTTATGCCATATCAAGGTGTGATTCCAAGGCACACATATGTATCTGTAAGTCCATTGTATTCTACAATCAATATACTTTCATTTTCATGATCATTTGAGTTCATATTTCCATGTTCTTGTGAAGTGTACTACTCACTGCCATATCTCTCAATTTTCTCAGTCAGATTGCAGATATCGTTTCTCTGAACTTGGTGCATCATTTTCAGTGATTTAACTTGGTAAAGTTAGCTCTATAAGTCTACTATATGCTCACCAATTTTCATTTCATTTGGGTGTTTCAATCTTCAGTTATGTTTAGTTGAAGTCAATAGTGTCTGTTCATTTTCACTTCTCTGTCAGGTACCCGACTTTTTTACTTATCTTGTCAGAGTTGTTTCTCAGTGTGTACTTACCAACATTCAATGATTCAAAGCTTTTTGGATTCATCATAATGTCTAGTATAATATACAAATTTTCATAATAATTGAATTCTTAAATCTGGAGTTATGTTCATTTTTTTGCTCACTGGTCTCATTACTGTAGCAGCCTGTGAAAATCGGGATGATGTCATCACTTGTTAAACATCTTTTTCACTGTGTGGTTCATTATTTTTTATTATATTACTCTTTAAAGTTAGCTCTTTAAGTTAACTAGAGTTCCCCAAGAGGAATTAAGCTAATTGCTGCTGTGCTCAAAGAATTATGCAAAACATTGGACAGGTGTATGAACCAAAATAGCAAGTTCTTCACCTTTGAGCTAACTCCAACTTATCTGTTTTGATCTATCTTTTCGAGAGTGATCTTCCAAGGTACATAGGGTGTCTAATAAATCCATTGACAAGCTAAAAGGGCCCAACATATACTCCTGGAGTTCATTTGGCTGGTGTAGATCAAGGATTTTGTAACACCTCTTCATCTTCAAGCACATACCTATCCATCTCTTCACAGTCTGGGGGTCAATCTCTATGTATTCATAAAAAATAGGGGATACCACTGTTGAGTGTCTGGTTCATTCCAAAAGCACAATTTTAATATTTCTTGTACTCTTGTGCATTCTATACACTCAACCCTATGTGTATCACTCCCACAAAAGGATTTGTTTCTAATTGTAATCACGCTGGTCGCTATGAGCATTTGAAGTTCATTGCCTCATCCAAAGATAGTAACTTTTTGAGCTAGTCGATTCGCAAACCTATCCATTTTGTATGGACTATTTCCCCTTGATGCTCCAAAGTACATGGTGCATTTTTTTGCACTTACCACATGCCTATAAGGTCTATTAGAGTCTCCATAAGTTCAAGGGTTGGTCTTGTGCCGGTTGGCTACACCAAACGTCATTGCTTTGCAACTCACTTTTCTACCTCCTACAAGCTTCTCCATGTAGAGAGTATGCACGCGGAAGCAAAATGGTAAGTAAAGTACTCTCACAAAACAAAGAATGTGTGAGACACAAAATGAGTAGACCATGAAATGGGCAAACTCATGTGGATTAGAAATGAGCTTGCCATGAGCATGGAGTAGGCTCCTCAAGCTTCTAACCAAGTACAAATGAGGGGAGAGGCCCTCCTTATATAGATTTGGGAGGGGCTTTCAAAAGTACGTCATATGTGGGATAAGTCTCGTGACAGGAGAATGAATACAATTGGTAGAAGCACATGGCAAGGTACCCAAATACAAAGGAAGTACAATATAAAATGGAAATAGAATAGAAATGGAGTGCCTCCTGGATACAAAATGGAGATGCACTCATGCGGATACAAATGTAGATGAAGTAGGAGCGATCATGTCATCAACACCCCCTCTGTAGCTCCATTTTGGAGCGGCTGAATGTTGTAGAGGTCCACCAAGCGCTGAAGCGGGACCGGAGGTAGAGCCTTCGTGAACATGTCTGCCAGGTTCTCCTGAGAGGTATAGTGCTCCAGAGTAATCTCCTGAGATATGAGCTTTTCATGGATGAAGTGGTACTGAATCTCGATGTGCTTCGTCCGAGCGTGGAATACTGGATTCTTGGCGATGGCCAAGGCTGACTGGCTGTCCGTGCGAAGTCATGTCGGAGTATCCTACAAAACACCAATGTCAGATAATAAATGTCGAAGCCAAATGGCCTCACATGCTGCAAAACTGGATGCCTGGTACTCGGCCTTGGTAGATGATAGTGCAACTATAGGCTGCTTCTTACTTGCCCAAGAGATAGGTCCTAAGCCAAGCAAGAATATATACCGAGAAGTAAACCGTCGAGAATCAGGATCACCAGCCCAATTTGAATCAGAATATCTGGCGAGTTCGATGCCCCCTCTGTACCAAAGACCATGATGTCGGGTGGGGGCAAGGTAATGAAGTAGTCTCTGAGCAACATCCCAATGAGTCTGACGAGGCTGATGTGCAAATTGACTGAGTATATCAACTGCATAAGCAATATCTGGTCTAGTGTTGGCAAGATAGAGTAATGAGCCAACAAGTTTTTGATAGGTATGCACATCCACAAGTGATGATGAATCGTCTAGTGTAAGCTTGATGTTTGGATCTAGTGGTGTAGAAATTGAGCAACACTGGTCCATGTTATATCTGGAAAGTGGATCAGAGCAGTACTTCTTCTGTGAGAGGAATATAACTTCTTTTGTTTGCCAAACTTCCATACCCAAGAAGTAGTGTAGTAATCCAAGATCTGTCATAGAGTACTCAAGGTGAAGCTCTGTGATGATGAACTGGATGCATTCTTCTTCTGAGCCTGTCAAGATCAAGTCATCTACATAGAGAATGATGATGGCTACTAAAGACTCCTTTTGATAGATGTAGAGATTAGCATCAGCATTGCTTCTGTGAAATCCCTTGTCTTCAAAGAACTTGTGAATCTTTTAATACTAGGCCCTGGGAGCTTGCTTAAGTCCGTAAAGTGCTTTGTGAAGCTTGTAGACTTGATCTTCTTTGCCTTTGATCTTGAAGCCTTCAGGTTGTTCAACATATACTTCTTATTGAAGATCACCATTGAGGAATGCACTTTTGACATCTAGCTGGTAAATGGGCCACTTAAAGTGAGCACTTAGTGCTAAGATGACTCTTATGGTTGTGAATCTTGTAGTAGGAGCAAAGGTTCTTCAGATTCAATGCCATGTTGTTGCTTGTATCCCTTAGCGACTAATCTTGCCTTATATTTATCTAGAGTGCCATCAGACTTGTATTTGACTTTATATATCCACTTGACTCCTATGATTTGATGGTTGGTTGGTTTGGGAACTAATGTCCAAGTCTTGTTCTTTGTTATTGCATCTAGTTCTACTTGCATAGCTTCTTCCCACTCTGGTTGGCCTTGAGCTTCTTTGTAGTTGGATGGCTCCGGGATTTGCTGAATTTGGTGCATTAGAGCATAGTTAACATAATGAATTTATTCGCGTTGTTTCTTATTAAGAAGCCTTTGAGATCGGCGTGGTTGTTGTGAAGTACTTGCTTCTGAGTTGGAGTTTGGAAATACTAAATCCCCCTCTGAAATGTAGATAGGTGGACTAAGACTTGTACGTGAATCTTTTCTTGAGTATGATGAAGCTTCGTTGAACATCACATCCTTCGAAATGGTGATGGAGTGGTTTTCCATATTATATAGATGGTATGCCTTTGATTGGTCACTGTACCCTATGAATATGTGTTTCTTTGACTTTGATTGTAACTTGTTTCTATCTTCTTTTGGTACATGGACAAAAGCTTCACTACCAAAGACTCAAAAGTAGTTCACATTTGGTTTTCTTCCATGGTAGGCTTCGAAGGGTGTTTTGTTGTGTAAAGCACTTGTAAAGCCTCGATTAAGAATGTGAACGGTTGTATGCACTGCTTCTGCCCAAAACTTGTAGGGTAGATCCTTGTGATGAAGCATTGTTCGTGCCATTTCCATCACACTGCGTATCTTCCTTTCAGCTACTCCATTCTGGGATGGAGTATGAGGCTGAGTGACTTGTCTTTTGATGCCTTTGTAGGTGAGAAAGTTATCAAATTCATGATTGATAAATTCCCCACTTCCATCTGATCTGATGGTTTTGACTTCCGTTGAAGCTTCATTCTCAACTTCCTTGATCCAAGTTTGAAACTTAGAGAATGTGTATGCCTTTGACTTCAAAAAGTACACCCAAATAAAGCAAGAGTGGTCATCTACTAGAAGATAAAAGTAGAGGGATCCACTCAGCGATGGGGTATTCATAGGTCCACATAAGTCCATGTGGATAAGGGCAAGTGGGTTCCTCACTCGTGTTGAAGCTTCTTTGGGAATCGGGGCCCAGTGTTGCTTGCCTTGGGTGCAAGCTTGGCAGACATCAGTAAGTTGCCCTATCTTGGGCAATCCCTTCTTTTGCTTATATATATATATATATATATATATATATATATATATATATATATATATATATATATATATATATATATATATATATATATATATATATATATATTGAGTGTACAAAGATCGGGGGCACTTAGTGCGAAAGGGATCGAATGGAAGTTGAGACCTTCTCAAGAAATACAAGTGGACCCTTTACAATTGATAGAGCCAAATGAGATGCCCTAAACCAAGGATTAGTACCCTTGAAAAATACAAGATAAATCCTTTAGGATTTTGATGGTTGTGTTGGTCAATTGGCATGAAACTTGGAGAACAATGAACCAAAATTAAGGTTGTGGAATGCAAGGGGTTGACAAGCACTAAGCGATCTTTGTAGAAGTAATGCTTTGAAAATGATGTGAAGTGAATATTATTCCATAAGGCACAATATGTATGATGTGACCATGTCCAGTCCAAGATTAATTGTATGTGAATGAAGATGTGACCCGATAGGCAATGGATCAAAGCAAAAAACGATATTGATATGAAAAAAACATTGATATCAAAGCCAAAAAAAAACACGTTGATATGTTGTGGTCCTGCACATATGGACAGTTCCAACTTCCATACATCATTGATTACGTTAGGTTATCTTTGTATTTGGCAACATATGCACAGTCCACCGCTCATTCGCCACTAGATATCTGTCACTGTGCGCTGAATGCCACGATCAGTGCTATCCACGTCAATGAAGAATGCGCTGTCAGAGATATGAATGGTGAGGTGGACTGTTACAGGCTAGGTGAGGCAGAGAATTTCAGCTCTGCTATGCATTCATTCTCTTTCTTTCTCTCCAAGATTGGCGCACAGGCCAGGTGAGAGCAAGGAAGATGCTCCCATTCGAGATTCTCCTCCGATTGTCGCGAATAGGAACTCTGAGAACAATATTTACATCTTGAGTGGTGCGGCCAATAGAATGATCTCCCCAGTACTCATGCGGAAGCTGATAATCTGTTGAGGCCTATGCAAAAAAATGAGTTGCTCCCTCTTTTTCTCTCTCTTTCTCTCTCTCTCTCAGGCACACGTAATGCGTTGTCTTTGGCAGCCAATATGCATCAAGAGAATGAGAGTTACATGATTGCGCATTCTCTCTAGTGGTGGTTGGAGGGTAGAAAACCCGAGAGTTGGCTGTAGACAAGGAGGCAATGAAGGAGTTGAGGGTGTCCTTGGCTGTTCCTCCCTTACTCCAGGTCGCTTCCCGTTGAGCTACAGTTATAGACTGTAGTAGTTCGATGCTCTGATGTACACAGAGCTAGCCATCCTATTGACATTACAACTCTTGCAACATATGATATCCACCTTGCTGTGCTCTCAACCGAGAGAGATATCACTCATAAGGACACATGGACAGAGGTGGCACAGCTCGTGCATGTGGACTAGCATGCAAAAAATTTCCATCAAAATAAGGGTAAACTTAAAACGTCACCAATTAAATGGGACAATGTCGAAGAGCCTAACTGCAGAGATACCTCATGTATAACAAAACAGATATGAAGACCATAAAGTACCTCTAAAAACCTCAAAGCACAAGGGTGGGAGGGTGGGAAAATGGGGATAAAGGGATGCAAAGGAATGAGTAAGAAGGGATGGGAGGTGGGCAAATGGGTAAATTGAGGCCCAAAGATCACAAAAGAGATGGCAAAAGCTTCTCACAATAAGGAGAAAGCAAGATCACCAATGCTCAAGCACCACCACCACCAAAATGACGGCATAATGCACCACCGAGACCTCCACCTAGCGCTCTGATACCATGTAGAGAGTACGCACGCGGAAGCAAAATCAAAAGTAAAGTACTCTCACAAAACAAAGAATGTGTGAGACACTAAATGAGTAGACCATGAAATAGGCTCCTCAAGCTTCTAACCAAGTACAAATGAGGGGAGAGGCCCTCCTTATATAGATTTGGGAGGGGCTCTCAAAAGTACATCATATGTGGGATAAGTCTCCTGAAAGGAGAATGAATACAACTGGTAGAAGCACATGGCAAGGTACCCGCATACAAAGGAAGTACAATATAAAATGGAAATAGACTAGAAATGGAGTGCCTCTTGGATACAAAATGGAGATGCACTCATGTGGATACAAATGTAGATGAAGTGAGCGATCATGTCGTCAACACTCCAACTTCTTTCAATGGTAATAGAGCTAGATCAATATGGATGATGGATTTCCCTCAATGATCGAGAAGCTTGATCGACACAACTATGTGGCTTCGAAAATTAGAATGCATGCCTTTTTGCAAGGTAGAAATCTTTACGAAGAAAGCTATACCTATTCCAAGATTCAAAGGAGGACCTACACAAGAGGAGAGAGATAAGCTCACACTTTGGTATGCAAGGGATGCTCAAGCAAGGTCATACATACTAAAATCTATCTCTGACTTTCTATTACCATATATTAGAGGATGCAAGACATCTCAAGAGACTTGGGATGCCCTCGAGACTTTCTTTTCTACTAGTACCAAAGCAAGAAAGAATCATCTTTGGAATGAGTTCAAACAAATGAAGAAGAAACCTAAACAAACCATCACAGAGTTTGTTACTAAGGTCAAGGAGGTTTTGGATCAGTTAGCATCCATTGGAGAGCTAATTGAAGAAGAGGCTATCATGAGGCAAATTCTCAATGGGATTCGAAGTGATAAGCAATGGAAATCTTTCATGATCGCTTATGATCTCATCATGGATGTGCAAACTCCAGACTTCAACATCTTTCTTGGACAACTCTCCAATCAAGAAGCCAAAAATAGCATAAAGGAAGGTAACTCCTATCATGATAATTCAACTAGTGCTCTATATCAGATAAGAAGGATAAGAAGCTTAAAGGAAAGAAGAAGGAAGAAGATGAAAAGGAGAGTTCTCGAGCCAACTTTGCAAGCAAGAGCAAGTGGAAAGGGAAGAAGAAAGGACCAAAGCATGAAAAAGCCAAAGGTCAGAATGTTCAACCTTATGCCAACCACAACACTCAAAATTGTTGGTTCAATGGGAAGAGCCAGAAAGAAAGGGGAAGAGTTGGATATGGCAGCAATAGAGGCAGAGGTGGACACAAGTTCAATTATAACCATAGAGGCTATAATACAAGGGACTTCAACAATTATTCAGATTATCAACCACATGAAGACTCATTACTTCTTAGGAATCTAAGCCACAAAGGAGGTAAAGAAGATGATGATTTTTTCTACATAGGTTCGGGATGTTGAGATCATGTTGCATGAAACATTGCTCTTCTATGTGATTTGGAAAGTCCAAAGCATAGACATGAAGTGCAAATAGGGGATAACACAAAGCACAATGTGGAGAAGATTGGTAATGTCAAAGCTTCCAATGGTAGAACAAACATTTTGACTAAGGTTCTCTATGTACCCAATATCACTAAAACCCTAATAAGTGTAGGCCAAATAGTTGAAAAAGTCTTGCAAGTTAGGTTCACCCAACATGGAGCTTTTGTGGAAGATCCATGTCAAGGCTTCAAGAAGATAGCCACAAGTGAGAAGCATGGTAGGCTCTTTACTTTTGAAGTAGGAGAAACTAGGAACATAGCTCTATGCACTTTTGGGTCTCAAACCCTAAGTGAGCTTGAAGTGTGGCATAAGAGACTTGCTGATGTGATTGAAAAAAATTTGAAGGATATATGCAAGAATCAAAGTGTTCTAGGATTAGCGAACATATCAAAGAAACACATGATCAACAAGTGTGATGCATGTAAGATTGGGAAGGCACAAAGACAACCATTCAACCACAAAAGCTACATCCACAACAACTTATTGGACTTAGTACATATAGATGTATGGGGACCAAGTCAAGAACCTTCATTGGCAAGATCAAGGTATTATGTATCATTTATTGATGGCCATAGTAGATGGACTATTCTATACTTCATTAAAAGTAAGAATGAAGTGTTTGATTGCTTGAAAAAGTATCTAGCACATGTGGACAATCATATAGGTAGATCACTCAAGAAGCTCAGATATGATGGGGGGGAAGGGGGGAGGGAGGGGAGAGTACTTGTCCAAAGAGTTTGATGAGTTCTTGTAGGACAAAGGTATCAAAAGGGAAGTAACTACCAGGTAATCTCCTCAACATAATGGAATTGTATAGAGGAGAAACAAGACATTGGTTGGATCAGCTAGAACAATGCTTGAAGAGAAGAAGCTGCCACATTATCTATGGGCAGAAGCTATCTCAACTACTATGTACATTGTCAATAAATTACCTTCCAAATTACTTCAAGGGATGACTCCTTATGAAGCATGGTATGGAAGAAAATCTAGTCTTGGACATTGCAAGGTGTTTGGTTGTTTAGCTTATGTTCATGTACCATTACAAATAAGAGGAAAGCTAGATGAAAAGGCAACACAGGTAGTGTTCATTGGATATGATTGAAGTCAGATGGGTTACATGTTCTATAATCCTTCAACCAAGCAATTCACTACAAGTAGAGATGTTTTGTTTGAAGAACACATGTCTTGGTATGATGAATACAAACAAAAGGTAACTCTACCATATGATCTTGATTCTGATTCTCATCAATTAGGAAGTAAGCATGATACATAGGTCCAAGATCTAAGAAGTGATACACAAAATGACCAAGATGAAAGAGAAAAGGATTACAAACTATGGAAGTCAAGAGGCAAAGAAAAGATGCAAGAGGTTGGAGAATGCTCCAAACAAGCACCTAGAAGATCAGCAAGAGAGAAGAAACAACCACAAAGGTGTGGATATGATTCCACATTTGTTACAAAGCATTCAATCTACTTGGCAAAAGATTTAATTTCAGAAGAACCATCAACCTATGAAGAGGCAAAGGGAAACCCTAATTGGGAAAAGGCCATGAAAGAAGAAATAGATGCATTGAAGGAGATGGACACTTGGGATTTGGTTCCAATGTCACCAAATCAAAAGCTAATTGGTTGTAGATGGGTATATAAAGTTAAAAGAAATTTATATGGATCAATTTGTAGGTAGAAGGCAAGATTAGTTGCCAAAAGATGCTCACATACTCATGTTATAGACTATGAGGAAACATTCTCACCAGTTGCAAAGATGACTACAATCAGAGCATGGCTAAGTGTAGCTGCGTCAAGGACTTGGAGACTCCTCCAACTTGATGTGAAAAATGCATTCTTAAATGGTTGGATAAGTGAAGAGGTATACATGTCACAACTACCAGATTTTGAAAACCCTAATCATCCATCTTATAGTTGTAGACTTAAGAAAGCATTGTATGGATTGAAACAAGCTCCTAGAGCTTGGAATTACAGGTTGGTTACATACCTTCAAGATCAAGGATTCAAACCTAGCAACTCATATCCTTCTCTATTCATCAAAAGGGATAATGTTTATCCTCAAGTGAAGCAGAGTACAAAGGTTTGACCATAACAAGTCAAGAGGCAATATGGTTAAAAGCATTGTATACAGATTTGGGACTTGTGAGTTCCAAACCTCACATATTTGGAGATAATGGAAGTTCCATGCAGCTAGCAGCAAACCCTATTTTCCATGCAAGAATCAAACACATAGAGGTGTATTACCACTTCATCGAGGAGAACCTCATCGCAAAGGAGATTGACATTTCTTTTGTTCCTACTGAAAAGCAAGTAGCAGATATGATGAGAAGGCACTTGATGGAATAAAGCTTTGTCGATTCAAAGCTATGGTAGGTATTCAACCTATTAGAGAATGAAGACTCAAGCATACTTTAGCTTGAGGGGGAGCTTTTGGAACATCAAGATTACACTATGCTTGAGGTGGATTTGATCTACATCAAAAAGCTATTGCTTGGATTACGTCAAAAGAATATCAGTTGGAGAGTTCTTTTACTTATGTTCATCTATTGTGTTTTTTTTTAAAAGATTTTTCATGGATCTTTTACCATTGTAAAAGCCTTTAGCTTTACACATGTAAACATAGAAAGATAGAGCCCAAATTCCATGAATTTGTGGTGGTTGAGCTGCATTTAATCAATCAATCAATCATCTGAAAGTAGATCAAACTAGATCTTCACTTTTCCTAGATTGTAGGAAAGTGGATTGATTCCCTCCAACAACCATTCCCACCTTTATTTGAATTCAAAATGCAATTTTAGAACTTGTGGATCAATTCTAGAGTCTATATAAAGACTTCAAATCACTTGTACACGTGATTATCATTGTCTTGCTCCATTTTTCTACATCATCTTCTTCACCAATAGTAAGATTGCAGAGGCTACTGCTCTCTCTCTCTCTACAGAGATCCAAATTGGATGAGAGATGACTCATTGGAATGGAAAGGTATTCGTGTCTAGTTTATGCTTGTAAATTTTCATAGCATTTGGTTTAGTAGATTGGGAGAAATCTGAGTTCTTCCTTGTGTATTCTTGAGAAATAGGAGGTACCACCGTTGAGTGTCTGGTTCATTCCAAAAGCATATTCTGCTTATTTATTGTAATATTGAGCATTCTATACACTCAAACCTATGTGTATCACTCCCATAAAAGGATTTTTTCTAATTGTAATCACGCTTGTCGTTATGAGCATTTGAAGTTCATTGTCTCATCCAAAGATAGTAAGTTTTTGAGCTAGTCGATGCACAAACCTATCTGTTTTGTATCGACTCTTTCCCCTTGGTGCTCCAAAGTACATAGTGCATTTTATTGCCCTTATCACATGACTATAAGGTCTATTTTAGTCTCCATAAGTTCAAGGGCTGCTCTTGTGCCGGTTGGCTTGACCAAAGTCCATCGCTTCGCAATTCACTTTTCTACCTCCTACAAGTTTCTCTAAGTTCTTTCATATTTTAGAGAAGTGACTGGATGATTCTTGATCTAGGGAGTGAGAGTAATTTTTAAAGATCTTTCTTTAGTCTTACATCAACTACCTAAGGAAAATCTTTTTCTACGGTTTGAGTGTTTATAATGAAAATTCTTGATTCACTTGATTTCTTTCTTCATTTGATCTAGCTTAAATTCATTTTTCTTGATTTCCTCGAATTGATTCACTTAATTTCTTTTCTATCTAAAAAATCTCTTTACTAATCTTGACTTGTTTTCTTTCTTAGACTTGATTTTTACTTGATTTCTTCTCTTAGTTTTGACTTGATCTTTTCTTTAATTAGGCTTGATTTCTTTTTCCCTCTTAAAAGTTTGATTTTTCTTTTTACTTGATTTCTTGACTATCTCTTTTTTATGCCTTTTTCTTTTTAAAATTTTTGAGGATTTTTTTATTTTTATGTTATTTATAAAGTTTTATGTTTTTGTTCTTTTTAAAGAAGTTTTAACTTAGCTATGACAGTAGCAGTTTCCTAAAGAAATAAGAATTGAAAAGAGTGCTTAAGATGAATCATTTAAAGTAACGCAAAATATGAGTGATCAAACTTAGATAGGAAAATCAACCTTTCTTTTTATGTGCATGGAAATAATGCAAGTATTGATGGAACTTTAAAGACGAATACGTGGATTTCTGATCTAATGCTGAGGGTTTAGGTTTGTGAAGTAAAAATAATCTTTACATTTATTTTTTATAGGAAAACTAAATACAAATCTTTCTAAAAGTGCATGAAGTGCTTTTGCAAACTTCAAAAAGTGTGGGTGGCAAGTGTGGCTTTTCTTATCACCAAGGCAACCTCTTTGCTTCACATCTAGTTCAGTTTTTTGGAGGGAAGTGGGGTCGCAATGGGATGAGCGTAGGGTTGGATGAGGTCATAGGGTGCCACTCTATTTGGCGAGTGGTGTTTGCACATTAAGCACCTTTCTTCAAGGATAGTCTCACAAGAGGTCTCACATCTACACTTCCAAAGGGAGTGGAATACTAGCATGCAATCGATGGAGTAGGTCATTGTCAGATAGTCACATGATCATGAGCCAAAAGTAAAACATAAAACTCAAATAAAAAAAAACCATTCTTATCAACACTCAAGATCTAGATCATATGTTTACAATCAATGAGGTGTTTTGCTAATGGACTAATATATCATGGAAGATTGTGAAAGGATCAATCAAAAAATCAATGTACAAGTGAATGTCACTAAGTGATGATGGATAATACAATTCTAGTAAAGATATAAATTGCTTTATACTAAAATATACTCCACTAGAGTGAGGATTGGAATAAGTAGTCTTTGACCTTCTTTGCTATAGGGCCGAATATATATATTTGAAATACATCCTTCCAATTCTAATAAAAATTCTATATTTCTTGACAAATGATTTGAACAACCAGAGTCAATATAGAATACCTTGAGATCTTCATTCTCTGACATGCTTATCGAATTCATCATCAACGTCATATGATTGTCATTTTGTGTATCATTTGCATAGTTTGTAGTAGGTAGTGTTGTGAGACTGATCCTGTCCCCAACTTCTTGCTCCACCTCTACCATATCTACTTCTTTGGATTTGTCTTCCTCTTTGATATCTTTCGCTTCTGCCTCTGCTATTGTTATTCTGATTCTGACTTGATCCTTGAGAATTATGCCAACAATCATGAGCCAAAGGATTGCTTAATCCACAGATCCAACAAGTCTTCTTGTTGTTATTCTGATTACCTCTTCCTTTTGTATTACCTCTACTTTTACTTCTGACATTACCTCTTCCTCTTGCATAATTTGCTTGAGTAGTCATCTCTTCTTCATCTTTTTCTTTTCCTTTGTCACCTTTCTTCTTACTCTTTGCGTAAACTATGTCCTTTATCTCCATCTGTCTTCAAATCTTACTCAAACGTTAGCATTAGTCCAAGCAGCTGATTTAAATCTGGTACAAAATGATTTAATAAAAGTTCAGTTGAGAGTACGAAAGGTTTCCACCTTTCATCTCCTCTTAGTCCTACAAGCACTTGTGCCACACCACAAGAACTAAGCTAAAGTGATGTTAGAACACCTCTATAATCATCAATAGCTTAGCAACCTTCTGAAAACTGAAAAACGTTATAACTGTATTTACTGAACTCCAAAAAATCACTTTACAGAAACCTTTGCCTTCCTATAGGCTTCAATTCTGATCTGGTTTACTTCAATCTTTACAATTCTTTGTTAGCTTACTATTAGATATTCTTCTATCACTTAGATATGCCAAAACTGTGTTTTGAAACGCACCGGAATATCACCGAACTGTTACCGGACTGTTACTGGACTCATCATAATTGTACCGAAATGTTACCGGAATCAACTGCAATTCTGTTTGTGATTACTTCAAATGGTTGTAGATGAAATAGAGAAGTAATACCTTAGTTTTATTCAGTGAATGAACTTTATCTCAAGTTTGAAGAAAAAACTTCACCAATTATGGATGCCTTTACGGTCAGACTTAGTACTGTGTGTACATGTCCCGTTTTACAAAACTCTTTGATCAGTTTGTAGTTGAGACTACTAGCTTCACGTTAAGCTATCATTCATGAAAAACTTTACACTATACAGTGAGATCTAACTTGTAGAAATACCGTAAAATGTGTACTGAGAAAACTGTAACTGTTAACTAACTTTCAGAGTAACATGAAATCACTTACATTTCTTCACAAAAGAAGAATGCGCTCAAATCTTTCCACATAAATATGTTTTTTGAATTAGAGAAGATGTGTACAAAAATGGCTTGGCCTCACTTCGCTCATAGCCATGGAAAACTCTCCTATTCTGGGTAGTTCTTCCTTACCATCTCTCTCAGATGAATTGCCCGACTATTCAGGTTCTATTATTCATCTCTACATATGTGCACTCTCTAAGCCTCTCTCTTTGGCTATCTAAGACTTTCTGTCTCTTTCCTTTTCCCACATCTACTACGGCCTCTCATCTATCATATTATGATCTTCTAACTCACATATATATACAAGTTTGCTCCAAGATTCAAAACTCGTGATTCTGGAAGTTTCTATGAACTATATTACAGTCGTGAATTTGTCCCTTCACTAAGGCTTGATTTTCTGAATGCTTTGTTTCTGCTTCTCTTCGTCTTTCTTTATCCTTCATCCATCTTCAGGTCTTTATGTCTAATTAGTGAGTGAATCTTCAACAAAAACCTATCATAAACCATGCTTCATACAAATTTATACAATGAGATGAGATCACCTTGGCTACATATATCTTTGCTTCATCACTCTCTTCTTCCTTGTGCTCTATTTGTGAATCTCTCTCTCTCTCTCTCTCTCTCTCTCTCTTTATACCTTCATGGCTTCATGTATTCTAAGTTTTTTTGCTTTGATTTGATGCTCCTTTGTCTTTGGGTCATCTTCAATTTCAAAGGTTTTTTTGTGACCTAAGGTTTTGAAGCCTTTGGACATTATTTGCTGCTCTTGTAAATTGCAAAGCCTTACTTTGTAGGTGTTGTGCTGAAATTATTTTCTCTATCAACTTCAGATGCCTTTTTCTTACCTATGGATGCTCTTTGCTTTCCTTTTGACATCATGATGGTTGTCATGCCTTCTTCCAACTTATCTTCATGAAGTATTTTTGTATATCATGGCTGCTCTTTTTCTTATAAACACTCCTTCCATAGATGTTTGCTCTTTATCCTTTAAAATTACCTTTTATGGTTGTTCTGATGCTTTCTTTGAGCATACTTCTCTTCCAAATCTGAAGATTATCTTGGATGCACTTTCTCTTCTTTTGACTCTTCTTGGATTTTCCAATCCTTGAAAGCTAACTCTCCCTTTCTTCATAATCTTTTCTTCATGGTTTATGGCTGCTTGCAAACCGGTAAAATCAATAATGGGCTGATCATACATGAACTCATTCATGAGTTCCTTTGCATGTGACACATTTGTAGCTTCCATGTCCTCCAAGCTTTCTTCATCAAGAAAAGACAAGAAATCCTCAAGAATTGAGAGCTCATTCACATGCTCTCTATATGCTTCCTTGAGATTGAGAATGGGAGAATTTTTCTTGAACTCCTCATTTGATCCTTTACTTTTATTTTACCTATGAAAGAGAAACAACGCCACTCACTTGGCAAGAATTATGGAAGCCATACTTCCCCTTTTATTTGTTGGCATTTTTTTGTTACACTAATGAATTAAATGCTCCTTTGAATTTAGCACATTAACATTGTAATCTTAACACCATCCTCAACATCCACAATCATGTTTCTTGCACCTAAGAAGGCTTGACATTCCTTTTGGGGTTGTCTTACTTGCCTTTACATGGCTTGTCACTCTCTTTAGTGGTATTGCTAGCCTCAATTTTTCATTAGACCTTCACTTGCTCATTGGTGCTTCTTGCACCTAAGAAGGATTTCAATTCCTCTTGGGATGGTCTAACGTGCCTTTATATAGGTTTGAGAAGGATTGCCATTCCTCTTGGGATGTTCTAACCTGCCTTTAAATAGGCTTGCTACTCTCTTTGGTGGTCTAACTAGCCTCAAGATTTTAATATAACTTTACTTGTTCTTTGCTTGGATCTTACCACCACACACAATGTGGAGTTTTTGTTTCCCTTTATATTGGTCCTTAGCTTTGAAAATGGACTTCTTACCTTCTTTAACTTTATCTAATTCTCCACACTTTTGTTGGTTGACTCTTTCTTCTAGCTTGGAGCTTGCTTGTTGTTCCTTGAACCTTGGGGGATGTCTTCAAGTATTTATTGAGTCTTCAAAATTTTATGGCAGTCCTTCTTTGAAATCTTCTACCACTTCTATGTCTAAAAGCTCAATCCTAGGCTTCAACCTTCTTCAATATCATTGCCCTCTCAGAACGATCTTCAAATTGATTGCAACCCACTCCAAGTTTGATGGTAGCTTTCTTGACTTCCTCTAATCTTCAAACCTTGTTTTGTTTGTGTTCCACTCCTTAAAATCTTCAATATTATTCTCATGGACATCCTTGCTTTGCTCGTACTCAGATTTGGCTCCAATATTCAAGTCTTCAAAACTTTAAATGCACAAATTATGTGTTTGAAAACCTTTTAGCTTGAGCTTCTTGCTTCTCTTTGGCTCCAAGCTTTTTATCCTTGCTTCATCCAAGCTTTGTCCGTCTTCTCTAGCTTGTCAAAATAGGATCATTGCATTCACTTGCTATATCTCAACTCAACAATCAAATGCTTTTAGATTTCATAGCATGAACACATTTATAGTTGCTTTTGCAACTTTATCTCAATGATTTTCATCCACAACAAGATACATCTACAAACTTCATACATTGCACTCTTTCATTTCGTCAATTTTCATTGCATCCAAATATATATAACTTCAGCTCATCCATGTCTAAATATGAACAACCTTCAAAGGTTCATGTCATGCTAAAAAAATCACATAACCATGGAAAGAAATTTCTAGTCATTTAAGCATATATTCAATCCTCTTTATGCAAATGCATATGGCTACATAAACTTCAAAATATTTAACTTGTATAGACTATAGAAGATGGCCTATTTCTCATCCATACATCATGAAACATGTATGTATATTTTGCTTGACCACATGTGCATAGATTCATACATGTTAGACATCAATCATCAAATCTAAATTCAACTTATATTCAGCTTCAACATGGCTGTTCAAAAATAGCATTCATCTTGACTTTAAACTTCATAAACCTGCATACATAAGCATCTTCATTGCATACTTTTTTTGCACCAAGTAAGAAGCATATAATGCTATTTTCAAGATTACATATAAGCTTCAATCTTCAACCATTTACATAATAGAATATTTTATCATTGAAATGAACACAATATCTAAAAGATTCATACAATGTTCATGTACAACGAGTAGTTATACATCCAAGATTCTTTACTTGAATCTTCATCCTCTTGTATAGGCTACTCATAAGCCTTCATCGGAGTGATTAGTATCAATTATAGCATCATTCAATTATCAAGAATATGTAGTAGAGAGTAGGAAAAGAGAGTGTATGATTTAAAATAACATAAAGCGACAAAAGTTTCTTACATGTAAAGCTTCAACTCCATAGCTCATGAGTGTTGCACACTCCTTGTAGAATCGTAGGCTCATAGCTCCAAGCTTTCCTTTGATTTCTTTGAGTCTTCTTCAATTGCTCTTTCTTTATGAATCCATTCGCTCCAATACCATGCTCTGATTAAAAAGCTCTGATACCAAATATGAAGAAATTTCACTCCAATATGCACAATAGAAGTAAGTAAATCTCTTCTAGAAACTTTCCTATCAAACATCTGTGTGCATTGTATCACACTATTTGGGACACTTATGATATCCTTTGGCAAGATAATGACCAGCATCTGCTTCTACAACATCTCCTTGTCATCTCCATAAACTTTCATGTCAAGAAGCCTTCTATATATAGAGAAATTTGCATGGGAGTTTGTGACTTTTCATCTATCCTTGCATATCCTCTCCTCTCTTGACCTTCCACTTCATCTTTTGTCCTTCCATTTCCTTGGGTGATGTTTGGTGCTTCAAATCTTTCCATATGGATAAGGTTGCATCTTTTTTTGTAATCTATCTCTTCAATCTTAATTTGTCTTTTATCCAAGTCATAAATAAATTTTCACCTTTACTTCAACACTCTCCTTCAAGGTTATGGGTGTAATCTCTCTGTCTTCAAGAACTAACTTCCCTTTGACCTTAGAAGAACTACATAAATGGCAAAGAGGTAAATAATAAGAGGTGATTATGCATCAAGCCTCACAATTGGACCTTATACAAGTTCCATAACTTTAAAAATATAAGGAAGTGCCAAGGTACATGGAAGGAAATCAACCCACAAAAGGAAATAATGCCAAAAATTTATGAAAAGCTTCAAACTTCTCCCTAGGAAGAGCCTTTATGAAAAGATGTGCAATATGATCCTCTGTAGGCACATAAGCCGAATTGATCTCTCTAGTAGAGAACTCTCCCTGATATAATGATAGGGCATCTCAATGTGCTTTCTGTAAGCATGGAACACAAATTTCCTTGCAAGTACCAATGTGCTCTTACTATCACTAAAGATGGTGGTGGTAGAAGAATAGCCAGTATCCAAATGAGCCAAAAGGTATCTGAGCCACAAACACTCAATAGCCACCTTGAAAATTTCCTTACACTAAACCTCACAACTAAAAATGTTGATAGTAGGCTCATTCTTGCTCAACAACATGTGCATGAGCTATCGAGCATAAAAAAAACACAATTAGTGAACACTTATGTGTCATAGAAACCAACTCACTCTAAGCCTAAAAGAGCATTTAAATATGGTGGTGATGATCCTCCTTGAGATAAAAAAGATCCAAGTACCTAGGTTCTACTTAAGTAGTGAAAGATGTGTTTAGCCTCCTAAAAATGTTTGACACATAGGAAATGCATAAACCTGCTCATCTAAGAGATATAAAATTGAGTATGAGGCCAAGTTATGCATAAGAAAATCAAGCTTCCACAACCTACTAATAGAGAACAACATCAAATGTATCTCTAGCATCATGAATACTCAACCCTAGGCTCTTTTTCATGGTAGTGGTAATAGGTTTGCAATATTCAAGTCCAAAATGCTATAGGTATTAATGTATTTTTTTGACATAAAGCTATTTTCCCATCAAAATTCATAAACTAAATGCCATAATAATGATGCATATGCCCTAAATCAGACATCCTAGAAAAGGCATGCAAATCATCATTAAATTCATTAATATGCTTCTCATTAGGACCAATGCGACATATCATAATGATAAAAAATACCACCAATCAGGCTTATGTTTCAACTTGTATACCCATTGAGTGTCAACTGCCTTTTGCCTAGAGGAAAACCACATAAAGAACAAGTACCATTCTTCATAATAGTATTTTATTCTAATTGCATAACAATGATCCAAATTTTTGAATTATATGCTTCACCAAAAGAAATAGGCTCATTCTCATCACAAAGACTAGAGAAAACAATTACATAACAATCTGATGCAAAGAAGACACTATGCGAGCGAGAACAAGTACGAAATGACAAACATGCATCTAATTTCCTATCTCTTAGAGTATGCACCAATTATTTAGGCATAGTTTTTGCCTCTTCTATGTCAAATCTCTTATCAACAAGTGCATCATGCAAATTTGCATCGAAAATGGAATGATTTGCATCAGCATTTGGGACCTGTAAAGGTTGAAAAATTGCCTCATTTTCACCAAAACTTGACCATCCACCTATAGAAAAAAGAAAAAAGTATCATACACATCCTTTGAGCTAACTGATGTCTCCTTGGTACATGAAAGTAAGGAATGAATTGCATCTTGTACAAAAACAACATCATGACTAATCAGAATGTGTTTAATCTCTGGATGATATAGATGAAAGCCTTTGCTTCCAAAGTTGTATAAAAAAAAAACATTTCATAGCCTTATCATCCTATTTTCTATCTTGTAGTTAAGGTTCAAATGCGCTAGACAAAAAAAATAAAAACATGCTATGGTAGAGAATCCAATCTCTACTTTCTTTGAAGCCAAAATCAAACAAGAGTGCAATGTATAAGTTTATATTGATTTTATGTGATTGGAATCAATAATACTCGAGTTGTGATAAGATGATTCATATTTTGTCCTTTGGTACATTTCCATCTTTTTATTCTCTTTACGTACTCCTCTCGATCAAAGAAATTTCTTCGCTCACGTAAGTTTCTTTGGAAGCTACATTTTTCATCAACCATTTATGAGGATCAATATGATTTATAGATAAGCTAGATATTGACAATACCCTTGAAGAAATTCAATATATGCTATTGTTTGCATATTATACAAGCCCCACTTAATAATTACGAGAAAATCTGAGGACTTGTGGTGTATGGGAAAGTTGTCTGATATAAATGGATCCTAGGAGTTGCAGATTTTTAATAAAAGCTTTTTTTTTTAAGCTTTTGCAATTAGAGAAGGAAGTCCCCATTTTTTTCAAAGAAGTATTGCTATATAAGAGGAGGAGATTCTCACCTCAAGCACCGCAAATTTTCTCGAGGTTAGGACTTTGTCTTTGAAGTTATTTCTTCTAGGGTTTTGTCGGAGATACAGAATATGACACACATGGCGGCTTGAACAACAATGTTTCCATTCATATACGACTCCCGAATCGGACTCCAATCAACACATCAGTGATCAACGTTTTTGATGCTTGACAGCTCTGACGCGGACACATGCCATTTGTTTTGCAAGTTGAGGTCCCCTAGTTTTAGAAATTTTCTAGAGAAGTGTGCTTTGTTGCAGAAGTTATTTCTTTGGGAGTTCCGTTAGAGAGAAGGGCTTCAATTCAGTAATTAGAGATATTGCAAGTTTGCTCATCGGGAAGTCTATGTTGATGAAGATTGCTTATCTCGACGGGATGTCAATCATCTGTTTCCAAGTTTATTATGAGGGATCATATTTTCACAGATTTATTATAAGGTCTCCATCTTAGCAGACCGAGAAAGGTGTTAATGAAGAACAGGTGATTGTTTGTTTCCAGAATTATTATAAGTCTCCGTCTAAAGGCGTTAATGAAGAACAGGTGATTGTTTGTTTCCAGATTTATTATAAGTCTCCGTCTTAGCAGACAGAGAAAGGCGTCAATGAAAAAACAGGTGATTGTTTGTTTCCAGATTTATTATAAGTCTCCGTCTTAGCAGACAGAGAAAGGCGTCAATGAAAAAACAGATGATTGTTTCCAGATTGATCATGAGTCTCCGTCTTAGCAGACGGAGAAAGGCGTTAATGAAGAACGGGTGATTTTTTGTGTCCAGATTTATTATGAGCCTCCGTCTTAGCAGACGGAGAAAGGCGTTAATGAAGAACAGGTGATTGTTTGTTTCCAGATTTATTATGAGCCTCCCTCTTAGCAGACGGAGAAAGGCGGTAATGAAGAACAGGTGCTTGTTTGTTTCAAGATCTATCATAAGTCTCCGTCTGCTAAGGCGTTAATGAAGAACAGGTGATTGTTTGTTTGAAGATGATGGAGATATGTGCTTCTGAATGCTTGAAGATATTCCAACCACTGAAGTTTCTGTGCAGTTGTAAGTGTTTTTCCCACATTCTATATGCAAATACGGATTCTTGATAACATTGCGCATCTTTTCTAATCTTTCCGTTCTCTGCTAAAATCTTCATATCCTCTGTTGATGCTTTTCGAGATTTCAGCAATACTCACTATTTCTGTTTAACAAACTCATTGTCTCTGGCACATCATGAGTCTATCTGAGACTTTCAATGTTTTGTTTCTAGCAGGAACATCCGGGTTCGAATATCTATTGCTACAGATGCAATGAATATTTTTGTGCTTTTGATTTGATTTTGCAAAGTGAATGCTGACACTAACTTTCTGGATACATACGGATGTCAATAGATTGACATAGGATATTGGTTAAATTGTTTCCTCTCATTTACAGAGGTCGGCAGTTAGAATCTATAAACATGCAATGCTTTATGATTTGCTTTTATTTTCACATAAATGAACATGGCTTCTGAATGCATGTCATGATGAACATGGAGCGTGATGGTTGAAATAGTTGACTCTGTGTTTGAATTCTATAGCTAGCAGAGTATAATCAATTCCATTTTGTCATTAGTTTTTCACCGAACTTGAGTTAAAGTATTTCATGTGGAAGTCTCAGATGCGATTTCAATTGATAATATAAATCCAAATCCGAATAAAATATTTTCCTATGTTCTTTTGAAGACGCTTGAAGATTCAAAAGGTTCCTTATGATATTAATACTTTGAGAAAAATTCCTTGTGAAAGAAAAGAGTGCTTGTTCTTTAATATTCTTTAATATCATTGCATTCATTCTCCTGTAAGAAAAATTATCCCACATGAGATGTACTTTGGAGAGCCCCTCTCAAATCTATATGAGGGTCTCTCCCCCCATTTGTACTTGGTTAGAGGCTTGAGGAGCATACTCCATGCTCTTGGCAAGCTCATTTCTAATCCATGTGAGTTTTACCATTTCTTGGTCTACTCACTTTGAATCTCTCATAGTCTTTCATTTTATGAGTCCACTCTTCTTTTCATTTTGCTTTCGTATGTGTACTCTCTACATGATATCAGAGCGCTAAGTGGAGGACTTAGTAGTGCATTTGGTTATTGTTTTAGTGGTGGTGGTGCTTGAGTTTGGTAATGTTACTCTCCTCCCATTTGGAGAAGTCTTTTGCCATCATTTTACACTCTGTTGGGTCTCATTTGTCCATTTGCTCACCCTTCCACCCTCTTTTTCAACATTCTTTTTATCCATTTTTCTACCCCCATCCTCTTTGTGATGATATTTAGTGCTCTTGCATGAGTGTAATCGTGATTTTAAAGACTCTTTAGCATTTCTTATAATTCGTGTCTTGAATAAGTATTATGAAGTATTCAGCAGCACTCATGACTTGTCACATATTGATGGTGATTTTGTGAACGTGATAGTGTACATCTAGTTTATTTAAAGTGATTATAATCACTATTTGGGATTCCTTAATGTTGTGATCCATCCATGGGTCTTTTGATCTCGACCATAGCACCATCATCCATTGTATCTAATTGAAGTCTTACTAGATCAAAATATAGCAACAAGCACAAACTATCTTTCCATGCGTAGAGAGCCCCTCCACTGCTGCATATCGTTGCCTACCAATGATAGTCAGCTACCTAGGTCATCCCAATCACACACGCATCACAAAAAAGTGATCCCATGAGCATAACATTGTTGTTCTCTTCAAACAAGAGCCAGAGAAGAGAGATCGCAAGGGTAAACTATATGTCATCCATGAGCTCAAGATTTTCACAACTTGCGTATATCTTTATGGGCATTTGTCCTCAACTCATAGGGATAAGGGAATAACTAGAGCATGTACTCTAGTCCACTTTTTGAGCGATGATCCCTACTTGATGTATATCAAGTTGAGCTAAGTCTTTTATGTTAATCTATGCACAAAGCAATGTTTGCCTACCTTTCATGAATGAGATTAGTTAAGGGGAGGAGCTCCAACTCTAGATTCATGAACATGCTACTCATAACCCTAGAAAATCAATCAAACAAGGTTCAAACACTTTTAACAAAGAAGTTTAGTTGTAATGTTTATGGAAAAATAGGATACATTGGAACATTTTGCTACAAAAAGAAGAATGACTCAAAGCCCTCTATATCGAGGAACAAGTCAAAACCCTCTCAATATAGGTCTCACTCTTTTAGTGAAGATCTATTTATTTCAATAGAACCCAATGCCTTAGTAACTTGAAGTTCATCTCAAAAATAGATCTTTGACAGTGGAGTCATCTCTCACATGTGCAAAAAGCCCTCTATAATGAGGAACCAATCAAAATCCTCTCAATATAGGTCTCACTCTTTTAGTGAAGATCTATTTATTTCAATAGAACCCAATGCCTTAGTAACTTGAAGTTCATCTCAAAAATAGATCTTTGACAGTGGAGTCATCTCTCACATGTGCAAAGATCAAGTATCTCAATGAAAAATAATTCTTTGATGATATTTATGAAGATTGGTGTGCGAAAGATGCCATGAAATAAAAATCACCAATGATCGAGAGAGCACAAATCATTATCCAATGTATTATTTTTTCCAAACTTATGCATGATATAACTATTAGTAAAGGCTATCACCGACCATGATAAACAAGTATTATTTGATAATACTTTTGTAAAGGTGATTAATCCAAAAACCAAAGGCATCAATGCATAAGATATAGAAGAAAAAGGGCTATATAAACTCTCCTGCCTTCTATCTTAGGAGTCACTTTCCAGTATGTGGCATCAAAGGTATGGCCATACATCATATTTATCAAGGAGTTTTGCATCACAGATAGTTAGAGGATTGCCCAAGATCGAGCAAGTCAATGATGTCTGCTAGGCTTGCACTCAAGGCAACCAACATAGGGCTCCCGTTCCCAAGGAGGCTTCCACATGAGCTATGAGCTCTTTAGCCCTAGTCCACATGGATCTCTATGGACCTATGAATACCCCTTCTCTTATTAGATCAATCTACCTCTTTCTTCTAGTAGATGACTACTCGAGATATATTTGGGTATATTTTTTGAAGTAAAAGGCAGATATCTTCTCTAAGTTTTGAGAATGGATCATCTAAGTTGAGAATGAAGCATCCAAGATGGTCAAAACTACTCAATTAGATGGCGGTCATGAAGTTATCAATCATGTCTTTGATAATTTCTTAAAGCAAAAAGGATAAAAAGACAAGTCATCCAACCTCACACTCCATCCTAAAATGGAGTAGTTGAGAGAAAGATCTGAAATGTAATATAGATGGTACGAACCATGCTCCACAACAAAGAATTATCCTTCAAGTTTTGGGTAGAAGTAGTACACACTACAATGCATATACTCAATAGAGGCTTCATTAGTGCATTGTCCAACAAGACATCCTTTGAAGCCTACTATGGAACAAAGTCTAATGTCAATGAGTTTTAAGTATTTGGCAGTGAAGCATTCTTCCATGTGCCAACAGAAGATCGAAGTGAGCTATAGTTCAAGTCTAGGAAGCATATATTCATTGGCCATAGTGAACAATCAAAACCATATAGATTGTATGATCTTGAAAACCACTCCATCACAATTTCAAAAGATGTAATCTTTAATAAAGCTTCAATATACTCAACTGCTCCACCCATCTACACTTTAAAGGGGACACAGTCTTTTTAACATCAGAGGAAAGTACTTCAAATCAACCAAGAAGATTACAAAGGCTAATTGAAAAGCAGCAGTGAGAATAAATTCATTATGTAAACTATGCATTGATGCATCAAATCTAGTAGATTCTAGAGCCTTCTAACTAGAAAGAAGCTTGAGGACAACCTGAGTAGGAAAAAACTATGCAAGTCAAAATGGATGCAATCAAGAAGAACAACAATTTGACACTTGTTCCTAAGCCTTCAAATCAAAAGTCATAGGAGTTAAGGCTCTATCAAGTTAAGTATAAACCAGATGGCACATTGGATAAGTACAAATCTAGACTTGTAGCTAAAGGATACAAGCAACAACATGGCATTGATTATGAAGAAACCTTTGTCCCTATTACAAAGTTTGCCACCATAAGGATCATTGTAGCACTAAGCGCACATTTCAAGTGGCCCATCTACCAATTGGATATCAAAAGTGCTTTCCTCAATGGACTTCTTCAAGAAGAAGTATATGTTGACCAATCAGAAGGTTTCAAAGAAAAGGAAGATCAAGTCTACAAGTTCCACAAAGGACTTTATGGACTTAAGCAAGCTGTCAAGGCTTGGTATGAAAAGATTCATAAGTTCTTTACAGATAAAGGATTTCAAAGAAGCAGCATTGATATAAACTTATATATCTATCAAAAAGATTCCTTAGTTTCCATAATCATTCTTTATGTAGATGACTTGATCTTGACAGGCTCTAATGAACACATCCAATTCATCATCACACAACTTCACCTTGAGTACTCTATGATAAATCTTGGTCTACTTCACTAGTTCTTAGGTATCGAAGTTTGGAAAAGAAAAGAAGATATATTTCTATCACAGAAGTACTACTTTGATCTTCTTTCCAAATATAAAATGGACCAGTATCACTTAGTATCTACACCACTTGATCCAAACATATGGAGGATTCATCAACAATTATGCATATGCATACTTATCAATAGCTTATTGGTTCCTCGCTTTACCTAGCCAATACAAAATAAAAGATTACCTACGTAGTTGGTATAATTAGTTAGTTTGCATATCAACCTCGTCAGAAGCATTGTGATATTGCTCAGAGACTCCTTCGATACCTTGTCCTCACCGGACATCATGGTCTTTGGTACTGAGGGAGCATCA
Organism: Ceratopteris richardii; assembly: GCA_020310875.1. Classification (NCBI taxonomy): domain Eukaryota; kingdom Viridiplantae; phylum Streptophyta; class Polypodiopsida; order Polypodiales; family Pteridaceae; genus Ceratopteris; species Ceratopteris richardii. The sequence goes on along the minus strand of CM035408.1, from coordinate 59,059,157 downwards.
AACTCGCAAGATATTCAGATTCTAATTGGATTGGTGATCTTGATTCTCAATGATCTACTTTTGGATATATATTCTTGCTTGGCTCAGGACCTCTCTCTTGGGAAAGTAAGAAACAGCCTATCGTTGCTCTGTCATCCTTTGAGGCTGAGTACCAAGCATCGAGCTTTGTAACATGTGAGGTCATCTACCATCGATGATTATTATCTGACATTGGTGTTTTGTAGGTTACTCGGATATGTGTCCACACAGATAGCCAGTCACCCTTGGCCATCACCAAGAATCTAGCATTCCACGCTCGGAGGAAGCACATCGAGATCTAGTACCATTTTATCTATGAGAAGCTCATCTCTCAAGAATTTACTATAGAGTAGTGTACCTCTTAGGAGAACCTGGCGAACATGTTTATGAAGGCTCTATCTCTAGTTCCACTCTAGCGCTTGGTGGACCTCTGTAGCATTCAACTCCTCTAAAATATAGCTATAGAGGGGGTGTTGATGACATGATTGCTCCTATATCATCTACATTTGTATCCCCATGAGTGCATATCCGTTTGTATCTAGGAGACACACCATTTCAAGTTTATTTCTATTTTATATTGTATCTCTTTTGGGTACCTTACCATTTGCTTCTACCATTGTATTCATTCTCCTTTAAAGGGAGTTATGCCAAATGAGATGTACTTTGGAGAGCCTCTCCCAAGTATATATAAGAATGATCTCTCCTCCCATTTGTACTTGGTTAGAAGCTTCAGGAGCCTACTTCATGCTCTTGGCAAGCTTATTTCTAAACCGTGTGAGTCTATCCATTTCTTGGTCTACTCACTTTGAGTCTCTCACACTCTTTCATTTTGTGAGTACACTCTTCTTTTCATTTTGCTTCCACACATGTACTCTCTATACTTGTCACAATTATCCATGATTTTATCTTTCCCTGAGTGCATGCTATCATGGATAAGAAAATCATCCTCAATCTTAGATTCCATGTGGCTTCTAAATCTTATGATTTGTTCAAAATTTGGAGAAACCAATGCTTTGATTGCATCCAAAATGTGAAAAACCCTAAGATCAGTTATCTACTTTCCAAATTCTCAAATCCAAAGGTCATTGACATCATTAATTCACCACCATTGATGAAGCACCCTAGAAAATCTATACAAGGAGGGATTGACCACATATATTGTTAGTCTTGCCAATGCTAGTCTTGGGAGCTCAGGGAGATTTCCAAGAAGGTACTTTCCAAGTTTGAGTTTGAGTTCTATTCTTATCTAGTCTAGTATCTTCAATATCCTATGGTGTCTTGTTGTAGTATCATAGTACGAGATCCTTTCCAACCTTTCCAATTACTTCTTATATCTAGTTTATCTCCCTGAAGGGAGTTCTTATAATCCACATATCATACTTCATACCTACAATCCTAGGTTATGGGATCTCATGTATCATCTCAAGCCTAGTTATCCATACCTATTAGTCTCGGGTTGTGGAGCTTCTTGTATCATTTATATACTCTTATATTATTTTTTCTATGTCGATGAACTCATAATCAAAAGTATAATTCCAAAATCTTGTCTATTCTAATTAGAGGTCATAATCTAGTGCTTACCTCATATTTTGGTAAAACAAGCTTCTATCTAAGGATAGGTATCGTGGATAACAGAGTTGAACAGATTGTGGTCTTGCTTTAGAGTCTTTAACAACGAGTTGAGGACCTAACTCATTGATAGAAACAAGTTGAGATGGGATATTGGGTGCATGTAGGCACTCTCCGCCAAGAATTATAAGACCAAATTGGGAATCTTTTACCAAATCAAGGAAGCATTCAAGTGAATCAATTGTTTAGTTCATCCTTCATGAAGGAACCCAAGATTTGCATGCTAGAAGAGTTTGATGGTGATGGCATGAAGTTCCATAATTCCTCCAACAAGTTGAATTTTACATCCATATGCAACGTATTTTAGGGGAGCAATAAATTGTGCCCTTTGAGTAGACTAGAAAAGATTTTAGAATTATACTTCTGATTACAAGATCACTAACACAAGGAAATTAATATAAGAATATCGAACTATTACAAGAAGTCCCACAACCCGAGACTCATAGATATAGATAACTAGACTAGAGATGATACAAGAGATTCCTCAACTTGGGATTGTATGTATGAAGCAAGATATCTGGGTTATAAGAACTCCCTTCAGAGAGATGAACTAGATATAATAAATAACTAAAAAGGATCTCATATTATGACATTACAAGAGGACAAGACTAGATGCCCAATGGCTATACTAATCAAGAGTAGAACAAGGAACAAGACAAGAACTCGAACTAGAACTTTGGAAGTACTTGGTGATAATGACTCCTTGAGCTCCAAAGAGTGGTATCCATAACATTCAGAGTATATGTTGCTAATCTCTCCTAATATAGGTTTTCAAGGGCAGTTATAATTTGATGATATCATTGATGATATCATCAACTTGAAGCAAGATCTCTAGGTATCTAAATCTAGAAAATAGATAGTCAATCTTAGCATTTTGGCATATTATAGATGTGATTAGTTTCGCCAAACTCTTAACCAATCATTTGATAAAGAAATTCACATATGATCTAAACTTGAGGATAGTTTCCTTCATATCCATGACATCACCTCTCCCTCAAGTGACAAGTTCTATGAGGAGCGGTCATATTCTCTATCTTGAATTTCATTGGATTCTTCCTATGGAATTCACCATCCTTGATTGTTTCTCTTTGTATATTTTTTGTAAGTTCCCAAGTAGGATCATTGACATCATATCCTTTCCAATGAATAAGGTATTCGAATCTTCCTCATGAGATTCTTCAGTCTAATACATGCGCAACCTTGAATTCTTCATGGTCCTTAATCTTTGTAGGTGGTGCAAGTGTGGGTCTCTCTTGAGCTTCCTTGGATTCATGCAATAGATACTTTGAGCTTCTAGTGGTATATTGTGGTGTTTCCAAGATTTTTGATGGAGAGCCTTGAGTAAGCACACCTCCTTGATTGAACATGAATTCCTCCTTGTCCTTTACCTTCTTGTTATCTTCATAATATGTATACTCCATGTTATTTGTAATGATCTCTTGAGTGTCAAAAATTCTTGATTTCGATTCTAGATTAAAAGTATCTTGATAATTCAACACTTTTAACTCTGACTTTTGGCTTTCTTTTAATAATTGATTCTCACATTGAACTGCTTGATTGATAGCCTCATCTAAAGTATTTTTTTGACATGTAGATGATAAAGGATCCTTCATTTCATTTTTAAGAACACTTTGAAATTGATTAATTAGATAGTCTTCTTGATATGTGGATCCTTGAAATAAAGTTTCGAAGTCTGATGAAAATTGCACAATAGAGCGATCAACTTGTAGTAACCTTATTTTGAGATCTTGGATTTTTCTATATATATCATTCAAAGTAAACTCAATATTTCTGAGTATGAATATGGAGTCCCATCATTCTTGACATCATCTTGATGTGGATAGTCTTGCCAAAATGTCAGGGGAACACTAGATAGTGCCCTATAACTAGATTGGAAAGGATTTCAGAATTATACTTTTGATTACAAGATCATCCACACAAGGGAAATAATACAAGAATATCGAACTATTACAAGAAGTCTAACTACCTGGGAGTAATAGATATGGATAAGTGAACTAGAGATGATACAAGAGATCCCAAAACTTGGGACCATAGGTATGAAGCAAGATATTTGGGTTACAAGAACTCCCATCACGAATAGAATAAGGAAGAAGACAAGAATTGTAACTAGAACTTTGAAAGTACTTACTTGGTGATCATGACTCCTTGAGCTCCCAAGACTGACATCCACAAGACTCTCAATATATGTGGCCAACCCTTCTTATATAGGTTCTCAAGGGTGGTTATGAATTAATGATATCATGGATGATATTATTAACTCGAAACAAGATCTTTAGGTATCAAAACTAGAAAGATAGACACTCGATCATAGGATTTGGGCATGTTCTCGATGCGATGGTAGGATCAGTTTCTTCAAATTCTTAACCAATCATGTGATATAGAAATTCACATAGAATCGAAAGTTGAGGATGTTTTCCTTTATGTGCATGACAACCTGATAGATATCTTGATGGGTCATCCATGGTTGGTTTTATTGGAACCTTGCTCTCTAGTCAAGCATTATTATTGTTGGTTCCAACCTTGAAGAAGAACATGGCAGTACTTCAGGACTTGGAGAAGAACTATAACAGGGAACTCCACCATGGTCTCCTACCCATGCAAGGTCTAGCTACTATAAGTATATTCAACTTATAGTTCTAATATTTGATAGATACATACATGACTGATATATTTCTTTTAGTATTATGTTATAATTAGTATCTGATAAATCAGTGGGTACACCACCTCCTATCCATGCAATGACTTCACATGTGGCATCTGATATGAATTATGATGATTTTTACTATGAATATAATATGATATATTGGCCTAATCTTTGCAATTGCACGTGATAGAAGAAGATATGAGGGATGGCAAAAACGAACACTTCCTTTAGATGGTGGGATAAGGATTTGAATCTGTACTCTTGATTTTACTCACTGCAGATCACCACAAATGCAACCGCAAAGAAAATCAATGGTGTAGTTGTAGACTTCAATTTATTACATAAAAATTCAAGACATCAACTCAACAATAGGTGTGCCTTCTACACCAATTACTCACAATGCTTCTATGTATATATATCTGAAATTAATATTTGAGCTTGATAAAAAAAGGATGATAGCTTTTGTTAAATGCAGTGGCAAATAAGCCACATACCAAATATCATGTGTTCCCTTGGAAAGATTAATTATTAATTGGCCTCATCCTTGGGGATTACTGATCACGTTCATTGAGCGTTGCAGGATTTTATGATCTTGCAATAATCTTGGGGAATAAAAAAAATTCTCAAATATCATTTAAGATCCGTGGTTAATATTTATACGGACATCTAAGATCTTCATAGTCGAGTCGAGGAAACCTTTATCCATGATTTTATCCTTCCTTGAGTACATGTTGTCATGGATAAAGGAAACCATCCTCAACCTTAGATTCCATGTGAGTTCTATATCTTATGATTGGTTCAAAATTTGGAGAAACCAATGCTTCGATTGCATCCAAAACATGAAAAATCCTAAGGTTGACTTTCCACTTTCCAAATTATCAAATCCAAAGGTCAATGACATCATTAATTCACCACCATTGATGAAGCACCCTAGAAAACCTATACAAGGAGGGGTTGGCCACATATATTCTTAGTCTTGCCAATGCCAATCTTGGGAGCTCAAGGAGATTTCCAAGTAAGTACTTTCCAAGTTCGAGTTTGAGTTCTATTCTTATCTATTCTAGTATCTTTGATATCCTATGGTGGCTTGTTGTAATCTCATAGTACGTGATCCTTTCCAATTACTCATATCTAGTTTATCTTCCTGAAGGGAGTTCTTATAATCCACATATCTTACTTCATACCTACAATCCTAGGTTATGGGATCTCATGTATCATCTCAAGCCTAGTTATCCATAACTATTAGTCCTGAATTGTGGGACTTGTATCATTTATATATTTTTATATTATTTTTTCTACATGGATGAAGTCATAATCAAAAGTGTAATTCGAAAATCTTGTCTATTCTAATTAAAGATCATAATTCTAATTAGAGATCATAATCTAGTGCTTAGCTTATATTTTGGTAAAACTAGCTTCTATCCAAGGATGGGTATCATGGATAACAGA
>CM035408.1:58993396-59038396 GCA_020310875.1 Ceratopteris richardii | reverse complement strand
TGATACATGCATTGATGTAATGCCATGAATATACTATGTACATTAAACGATGTAGGGAAAGATGAAGATGCAGGGGGAATGGGAAAGGGGAAGGGAGTTGTGAATGCTGTGGAGTCAAGTGGTGAGGTAGGTGGAGGAGGTATGGGAGATTGAGGTTGCGTGGAGGGTGGGAGTGGTGTTGTGGCTGGTGATGTTTCCATTGTGTCGAACGTGTGTGTGACTGTGTAGATGGGAACAGTGGGTGGGGTGGATGTGATATTTGTGAAGAGTGTTGTGTAGGTGGGCATGGTAACTCCTCCGAATTGGATGCCCGGAGAGAGGGGAATTCCCATGACGATTGTGGTAATGGCAGAAATAGGTGTGGTAGTACCAGGTGGGGAGGTGACTTGTGTAGTGAGAGGTGAGGTGGGTGGTGAGAGTGGTTCCTCCTGATGTTCTTCTATTTGTGTGTTACCTGCTGGTTCTGATACATTGATGTGGATTTGTTTGCTAGATCGCATGGGACGGGTAGGCACTCGTTTCTCAAATCAATGAATATAAGTCATGGCTGCATGAACAGCCTCATCTAAGCCTACTGCGTCAACGTGCAGGTTCATTGATTCGATAAACATGTCATCCACACCTTCCTCGGCTAACATTTGGCTCATGATCATCTTTCCTGTCTCGAGCGACAGTTTGTGTTGCTCTTGGACCCGCTTCATGGTTTCGTATAATCTTTTTATTTGGGCCGAGTATGCCGGGGCACTTGCTAGTTCTGAAAGTTCTTCATATTCTTGATCATACTCCTCGTTTGCCTCTTGTTCTTCTATCTCTTCTTCATCCTCTTCTACTTCTACTACTCCCGGTTGGGTCAGGGCTGAAGTTGTAGTCGTGGGTTGTTGTCCTTGGGTCTGCTGTGCTTCTGTCTCCAGGTTAGATTCATTGATCAAACGGGCAATTTCTTCATCTATCAAATCAGCAAGGGTGTAACCTTGAGGGAACTCCAAGTCTGATGGGATAGGAGGGAACACCAGGTTGGGTCCTTCTGCACTTGGTCTGGGTAGGCGAATGGTAAATGGTCGGACACGCCTCGTTTGTGGAGGAGTCACCTTGGGTGTGGTAGTGGCTCCCCTTGGTTGAGCGCATGGTAATTGAACTCCCCCTCTCATCTTCTTCGATGGAGGACCCGCCGTTGATAGTCATCTTTGGAACTCTTGGACCCTGGACCATACTAGTGCTCTTTGAATGGGCACGTCGTACGCTAAGCACCTGTAAATTATTCTTGTGAGAGCACAGCATCCATGAAGTACATTTTTCTGTTTCTTATTCCACCGTTGATGGGCTAGGTGTATTTGATCGATGATCCAGTGTGGTATGTTGATGGTGAGATTCTCTATCTCCGCCAAGTACAAGCTGAACCATATCTTTTTTGGTGGCATAGTGAATCGTTCTTGGGCAGGAAAAGTGAAATGTTGCATAATAGTTCATAGGTGGAGAGCAATGGTAGGTGTCATTGCTACCATGTCCTTCAATTTGTTGAGATCCTTATGCTTCATCCTGCCTGGAACCATTGTTTCTTTCTCAGTGGGAATATGCATTCCTTGCATGTTCAATGTTGCCCGTACCAAATTGAGGGTTAGTTTGAATCTCTTGAGTGAGTGAGTGGACCCTGTCGTGTATGGTGTGATTTGTGTGTGACTAGTTGAGCCCATAAGCAAGCTTTAGGCACCCAAATTTTTCTCGATTGTGGGCCAGCCTTCATCGACTTCTTGGGCACCCAGATAGATTTCACTTTCTCAAAAGAAGTTTTGGAAGTCTTCTTATTAGTATCATGTCGTTGATTACTAATAGGAAGTTGAGATGATTGCTGTCGCTTGACTGTAATAGGCCACTCACCTTTTTGCACTCACAATTGTTTCAATGGCTGCGTCATTCTGCTTCGCACGGTCTTTTGGCCTCCAGCATAGGTAGTCTTCAGTAATTGATCTGCCTTTGGTTGCTGCCTCCCTCTGGCCTTTGGAAAAGAAGGGAGTTCTGTTGAGGCCTTGACTTCTTTATTGAGATCACCATTCCTCTGCATCACATAGCTTTGGACAAGAACAACATGGTCAACTTCATGTGTACCCCTGGAAGGACCAGGAGTCTGTGCCTTTCCTAGTTCCTTGAGTGCTCCATTATCTAACTCAACTGTAACTCGACTATGATTTACCCATACCTGAAGAAGTCCACTTCTTAGGTTTAAGTTGACTGCATGGTCATAGATCTAGTCTTGACCCAAGACCAGAGGCTCAGTGAGATCCTCATCTTGACACACTAGTACCTTAATTGTCATTGGAACATCTTGAATGGAGAGGGGAAGTTCCACCTTGCCCATGCAAGGGGTTTCCACACCTCTCAATCCTATGAGATATGCTTCTCTAGGATTGACTTTTAATTTCAATTCTCGACAGTAAGAAAGTCTCACCGCACTAGTGCCTGCACCTGAGTCAATCAATGCTCACACAATTTTTGCACTAACTCCTTGTCCTAACTCTAAGGTCACAAAAGGACGTCGATCTATTATTCTTTGGGGACTTATTCCTGAGACTTCACACATTGCCACATGATATCCTGGATCCTCATAGGCACCTGTCCTAGGTTGATCCCTACCCTGCCGTCTCAACTTCATCCTTCTGATGCGTTCTAAAGCTTCTGCTTGAGCTTCTTCTCGAACTCGTTTTTCTTCTTCTTTGCGTTTCTTAGCAGTGTTGAGTCGACTTAGCATTTCTTTTGTGAGAGGTTCCTGATACAACTTGACTCTGCACCCGCTGATGTAGCTCGGAAGAATATCACCTTCTAAGGTGGCTAGTTGTACTGCTCCACTCGTTGAGATCCTATTTATGATCATAGGTCCATAGCCGTGTTTCTCTAATTTTCTTGCATGTTGCTTCAAAGTGTAGACTAAAACTAGGTCTCCGGCCTTTAATCCTTTATCCTTAACATGGGCATCAAAGTACGCCTTCTGTCATTTCTTAGCTGCATATATTCCTGCTGCAGCTCTTAGTCTGGTTTCACCTAATCGTTCAAGGTCAAAAATCCTCGAAGAGAGTTCATGGCCCGTCCACTCATGCTCCTGTGCTATTCTCAATGTGGGAATCAAGAAGTCCAAAGGTAGCACCGCATCTTGGCCAAATACCATCTGAAAGGGTGTGGCTTGGAGTACCGTTTTATAGGCCAGTCGGTATGCCCAAACAGCATGGTGTAGTTGTTTGTCCCAATCAGAGCGTTTATTATTCACCAATTTGGTAAGCACATTGCATAGAATCTTGTTTGTGCTTTCGGCCTGGCCATTAGCTTGTGGGTGATAGGGGGCAGACTTCTTATGTACTACCAAGAACTCTTGGAGAAGATTTTCAATAACTTCATTCAAGAAGTGAGTCCCTCTATCACTAACTAACTCTATAGGTAGCCCGTATCTCGTGAATACATTCTCGAATAAGAACTTAGCTGTCGTTTGAGCATCGTTATTTGTGGTAGCTTTCACTTCTACCCACTTGGTTAAACAACCCTTGGCTGGGGGGATTAATAGGGCCTACAAAGTCTATTCCCCACTTAGAGAATGCACGTCCACCCATCATAGGTTTCAGTGGCATCTCATCCTTGCGTATAGGATACTGAGTTCGCTGACAGACATCACACCTCTTCACATAGGTATGTGCGTCCATGTGAAGGGTCAGCCACCATAATCCTGCAAATAGGATTGCTTTGATCACCCGATCTGGTCCAAAGTGTACTCCTACTACACCTTGGTGAGCAGTTTCCAAGATCTTGAGATATTCACTCTCATGGACACATAGTCTCAGGTAACCATCTTTACCACACTTGTATAGATTATCACCAATGATTGAACAATCTAGGGCTTCTTGTTCTAGACTTCTTTGTCTAGCCAGTGTCACATCTTGAGGGAATGTTTTCGTCCTCAAGACGGCTACTAATGGTTCACTCCAATCTGGCACTATGGAAACTTGATACAGAGTGGCATGTTCCACAGGTGGTTCAGTGCAACAGATTGGGCATTCTTTACACATCTTATGTACATCAGCTTCCATAGTAGGCCAATGCACTCCGAGTCTCCTTAGTGTCTGTAGGGTTCGTTGTTTTGAGTAGTGTTGCTCTAATGCACCTACATGTGCCAATTGCAACCATTTAGCGTACTCATCCTCTTCCACACAACAAGCCAATATCCCTTGATCTGTCTGTTTGTACATGCTTCCTGCCATGATGTGGTACTTCTGGGCTCTTACTACCTCTCTACCTTGAGTGTTTATGACTGGGTGGTTAGGCCCGTATGTCAATACTGGCACTAATGGCTTAGCCCACTGAGGTACAACTTCCAAATTAAACAAGTAAGCATCAGGAAGGTCATCTGATACTCCTTGTAGGGCTTCTCCCGATGTGAGCCTAGAGAGATGGTCTGCTCTCAAGTGAGTCTTCCCTTTCCTCACCACAACCTCGAAGTTGTATTCCATTAGTAAGAGAAACCATCTTACTAATCTACCTATATTGCATCGCTTGTTTACCAAGTACAACAGTGCTTGATGATCAGTAAAAAATTTAAACTTATTGGCAAGCAAATAATGTCTAAACTTTTTAACTGCATATACCATGCCTAATCCCTCTCATTCAGTGGTTGTATAGTTTTGTTCAGCCGCATTCAACTGTCTACTAGCATAGGCAATTGGAAGATCCATATTACCTTCACCAGTAGGTTGTGCGAGTACACATCCAATGGCATAATTGGATGCATCCACATGAACATGGAAGGGCTTATTCCAATCCAGTGTGGTCATGATTGGTGCTGAACACAATCTTCTTTTGAGCTCATTGAAGGAGTTTTCACATTCATGAGTCCACTCAAAGTTGGTCAGAAGTCCATACAGAGGCTTTGCTATGATGGCATACATGTGTATAAACCGTCGGTAATAACCACAATGCCCCATGAATGCTTGTACTTCCTTGACATTCTTTGGCCTAGGTAACTCGGCTATGGCTCTTACCTTCTCTTCATCGGTGGATATGCCATTCCTTGACACTATGTGTCCTAGAATCTTGCCTTGCCTGATCATGAAAACACACTTTTCTGGGTTCAAGCAGACTTGATACTCTCTACATTTGTCAAAGATTTGCCTGAGTTCTGGTATATGTGTCCGTCTAATGTTGGAATGAGCACAGAGATCATCAACATAGACCTCTAAATTCTTCCTCAGGAATTCGTTAAACACGTGACACATCAATCTTTGGAAGGTTGTAGGGGCATTGGTCAGCCCAAATGGCATTATCCAAAAAGCAAATATGCCCCACTCTGTGGCAAAAGCTGTCTTGTGCTGATCTTCAAGAGCTATGGCTACTTGATTGTAGCCTGAAAATCCATCAAGGAAGCTGTACACTTCCTTGCCTACTACCCTTTCTAATAGATGTTCTGTGATAGGAAGCGGATAGTTATCTCGAATTGTGGCTGCATTGACCTTTTTCAAGTTAATGCACACACGTAGCTTTCCATTCTTCTTGGGCACCACAACAATGGGGGATACCCACTCAGTGTGCTCAATTTCATAGATGAATCCAGCTTCTACCAGATGATCTATCTCTTCTTTGATCTTAGCAGCATAATTATCATTGTATGTGTATGGCTTTTGCTTGGAGGGTTTGGCATCTGAGGTCATGGGGATAGTGTGTGAGCATATGTCTGGATCAACACCCTTCAAATCCTTGTAACTCCAAGCGAATACATCTCTGTATTCTCTTAGCAAGGCTATTAATGCATGCTCTTCTTCCTCTGTTAGGTCATGTCCTATGTAAGTGCATCTCTCCTCTCCTTCTTCTAGGGCTACTACTATTTTCTTGGTGGTTTCTTTGTTATCATAGGCTTCTCCGGATTGTGCCTCTTGTTTAGGCATCCTTATCATGACTCTCCTATCGTCTATCTCATACTTTTTAAAGTTTTCCGGGACCTCAAACAAAGATTCTTCCTCTTCTGGTGTGACTTCTCTCTTCTTTCTTTTCTTTCCTTCATCCTTATGGGTCACTTGTGTGGCTAACCTTACATCATTTGTTATCTCTCCATATCTCTGGGGTTGAAATTCTACTTCATAGAAGTATTCTTCATCTGATGCAAAAGGTGGGTCCATAATGATTGACTCTAGGTCGGAGTCACTTGCATCCTTAAATGCATCAGGGCTAGGTTCGCATTCTTCTAGAACTGCCTCTCCCATGATTGGCTCTATGGAGAAAACTGAAATGTCATAGCCATCCTCATCACAGTGGGGTGTCCAGTGTTCTTCATTGATGGCTACATCCATGGTTGCTAGGATTTCTGCCCAGCCGTGGGGTTCAAATTCTTCATCAAGAAATACTACAGGTGCATAGGCTGGGTCTTGAATGGATCTATGTGTTTCTTTTGCACCTATCTCTCTGGCTTTTTCTCTCTTCTCCTCTTCTACTGCCACTTTACACATCCATAAGTGAGTGTCTTCATGCATCCATGAGGATCCTGATCCTATGGAGTGCACTGACTGTGTATCATCTTTAGCTCTATGGATGGGATTCCATTGGATAGGAGGGACATCTCTATGAGAGTAATCTTTGAGATTGACTTTGGTCGTAACACCTAAGTGTTGCAAATACAAGGAATTGGTTCCCCAATCCTGGACCACTTGCAACTGTCGCATAAATGGTCTTCCCAAAATCATCTCATAGGCATGATTCTTGCTAAAATCACATATGGCAAAAGTATGCTCAAACTCAACACCGCATGTAGTGAGAGTTATTCCTTCCAGCAAGCCTAAGGGTCTTTCTATGTGGCCATCAGCCATCTGCAATTTCATCCTCGTGGGCCTGAGTGCTGGCTTGCCCCAACGCTTCCATAGGGAAGTGGTGGCAATAGCAACTCCTGCACCTGAGTCTAGAATTGCCTTGGTTGTGTACCCCTGATGGGTAATGGGAAGATAGGTGTTTCCTTCTTCACCTTCACTCATATATCCTATCTTGTCTAGAGGAATTTCTGGCACTCTCCTATGAGAACCTACCTGGGAACGAGGTTTTGCTATCTCTGGTACTTGTTTGGCTACATGTTTCCATAGTTCTGGCCTAACTTTGAGTAGCTCTTCTAAAGTGAGGTTGCACTGCACTTTAGTGTTTTTCACTACCTCCGTATTCCTAGGTATGACTGAGTCTTCGTTTCTTACCATGATTGTGGGTGCTCTCATACAAGTCGACTTGGCTTCCCATGGGCCTGTGAAGTGGGGTAATTCATGTAAAGAATTAGACTCAAAGTCTAATCTCTCTTGAGACTAGGTGCTCTCTTGCTCTCCATAAATGGAGGGAATATCTTGTGGGAATTGATCATGCGCGTCATCCACAAGTTCAATGGGAGGAGGGACTTCACGTTCTTTAGCCCATTTGTCTTCTTGAATCTCTCATAGGAATTCTGGTGTGTACCTATTCATAGAAGAGGAGGTGTCTGGTTCAGTGGAATTGGGCACAAAAGCTTCCTGTGGGGGAAGGCTTATTCTGTTGCTTGCCTCATCTCTTCCCTGATTTTTTTCTTCCTTGGCAGATCTTGCAATTATGCTCTCTAACTTCTCTAGGAGTCCATCCAAGTGCAATTGTGTCTTAGCTGAGCCAGAGTAGTTGAAGAGACGACTTGATTCAAACATGGTCTGAGCCAATGCGACCATTTTCGTGCAAAGCTTGGTTCTTTCTATCTCTAGGTCAGCTCTGGGGTAGCACTTGTCATGCTCCGTCACATTTGGCCCTTCTTGGATTCTGGCCTGATATGCCTTAAGCATCATGTCTATGTCTTCAGGAGTGGGGTCAGCTAATACTGATCCTACTCTAGGGGTTGGTGGGATGGTCTGAGGTAGGGGGACAGATGGTGGGTTAGATGGTGATCGAAATGAGGGTGGTGGTGGTGTGTGCAAGTTTGTTTGAGAGGTGAGTTCAACAATTTTGGCTTTTGTTTCTCTTATGCTTTCTTCTAAGTCACTCATCTTTTTAGACCATTGTCTTTTCATTCTCTCTCGGCTATCCCTCCACGCTCTCGACCGTTTCTTGGCTATGCTCTCGGTTTCACTAACCTCTGCACTCTTCTCTTGACCTATTCCTGGGTTCTATTGCAAAGCCTAGGCTCTAGTGACCACTTGCACTGGTGCAGTGGAAGTGACACTTCCGGTTGAGTCTACAACTAGGCCAATAATGTTAATTGGAGTTATTTTTGGCATATTATTGGGATTCTTTGGGCAATCTCGTAAGAGATGCTCCTTTTCGCAATCTTGACAAAAGCCTTGTATTGTTACTGATTGTGGTTGTGTAGGTGCAGGCATGGGACAATCACGAATGAGGTGATCTCCCTAACATCTGTAGCATGGCCCCCTAGGGAATGAGGGTCTTACCTGCCTTGGTTGAGGTCTAGAGTTGGGGTTTGTGTACATGACGTTTGTGTATCTATCTATCTATCTATCTACCTATCTATCTATCTATCTATCTATCTATCTATCTATCTATATATCTCTCTATCTATCTATCTGTCTGTCTATCTATCGATCTATCTATCTACCTACCTACCTACCTACTTACCTATGTTTCTATACATGTATCTATTTATCTATCTATCTATCTATCTATCTATCTATCTATCTATCTATCTATCTATCTATCTATCTATCTATCTATCTATCTATCTATCTATCTATCTATGAATCAATCAATCTATCTTTCAATGTATATATCTACCTATCAATCAATCAGTCAATCAATCTATCTATCTATCAATCTAACTATCTTTCTTTCTATCTAGCTATCTATCTATCTATCTATTTGTCTATCTATCTATCTATCTATCTATTTATCTATGTATGTATGTATGTGTTATGAATTATGGAATGTGTTGCAAAAGGAATTATTGGAGAGTTAATTTATTAATATATTAATGTGTTTTGGTGTTTTTGATATAGTAGTTGAAGGTTAATGAGTGTGAAAGGTGTGAAAGGATGGGCATTAATAATGGGATTTATATTTTATAGAGTTTGTCAATAAACCCATGTAGAGGGTTTGATTTTTAGAAATAGTTAGTAAAACTATTGGTTAGGATAGGGGTCACTATAGACCATGATTTTTGTTACAGCAAAGGCTCTATAAAAAAGAGACCAAATTTTACTTTCATGCATGGGTTTCAAAGTCGCTCTCATGTAACAAGATCAAAAATCTTATAAATACATGCACTCTGTGGACTGTGAAAATAGAGTGTAGGGGGCAGTTTGCACCCAATACTGCATTCTATCTCGTTTCCTTGCATGTCTAGTTTCTCTGTGTATTTTCAACATTCTTAACCTTTGTATGTGCATGAGTTAAAATATTTATAATAGTGGTATGAGAGCCCTACATGTGTCACTACGGAGGGGTTTATTTCTATTCATTTTGGTGTTGGATCTCTGTTCGTTGTTTGTTTCGGTTCTGTTTTCATTTCCACTTCCATTTCCACTTTTGATTTCATTTGCAGTTTCGGTTTGTGTTTCAATTTTGGTAGTTTCTATTTGAGTTTCAATTTTTTGTTTTTGTTCGAGTTCTAGAACTAGAACCTATGTTTAGACCTACATTTATGCCTACATTTATGCCTGTGTTTACTCCTTTGGCTTACTCCAAGGCATCAACTACGGCATAAAACTAGGCATAAAACTAGGCATAACTAAGGCATTACTTTGACATCTTTGGCACAAATGGCTCCCTTGGCGACTGTTGGTACCCATTGACTATGTGCGAACCAATTTTAATTTATGAGTGACAATAAGGAGTTTTATATTCATCAAGGAAGGAGGATTTGAACCCACAACCTCACACTCATAAGGGAACTATTTTACCACTACACTGTCGCTCTGTGTTGTGACTCTAGTTCTCTTTTCTTATATTTCACAAAACTTGCATCTCTTTCATACTTTTTCAATTCCCAAGAACAACCCTTCCTTTTTTGTTTTAATTCAAGCAATCTCAAATTGTTTTTACATATCTAGCAAGAGGCTTTTGTTCTCTACATACTAATGGCCCTAGGAACACCATGGAGGATTTTGGTAATTCACCTCCACCTAAGGCAACACTTGAGCAACAGCTAGAGCTCTTACGATACGAACTTTGAGGCACTTAGAATGAGATCTGGCAACACGACGAAGTACTTTAGAAGATGCATTCTGATAAAGTCAACCTTACAAGGGTGGTAAAAGTGATTGTCTCTGCCCAATCGAATGGCACACATTCCCAGATTAGTGTTAAAAATTACCAGTTTCTATAGTTTGATGGTCATAAGGATGGCCCTTTATTTCTTTCATGGTTATCATCATTTGACAATTTTCATATTGATGAAACATGTGTTGAAAGTGAAAAAGTCAAAATTTCCACTAACTATTTAGTAGGAAAAGCTCAACTTTGGTGGAATTTCGTGTGTCACAACACAGATCATCCAACAACGTGGAAGGCTTTCCAAGATAAAGTGAAGGATTGATTATAGGCTTATCTTGGAAGGCTTTCCAAGATAAACTTATCAAATGTGCATTGATTATAGAGCCCTTAACAAGATCATAATAAAGAATAGGTACCCTATTCCTTGAATAGATGATCTCTTAGATAAGTTACGAAAATCTTGAGAAGAATTACTTCTTTCAACATAGGCTATAATATCTAGTACATATTAGTTCAAGTGAAGGCATGCATGTGGATCCAGAAAAGATTAAGTTATAGTGGAATGGCCTACACCACAATCAGTCGATGGTGTTCGTTCTTTTCTTGGGTTGGCTAGTTTCTATAGGAAAGTTGTTCCAAGTTTTTCTTATTTAGCATTGCCTCTTACCTTATTATTGAAAAAGAAAACAAAATTTGCATGCGGATTTACCCAACAATAATCCTTTGAAAAACTCAAACATGCACTTTCACATGCACCTGTTTTACAGTTACCTAATTTCTCACAACCATTTCATGTCATTACTAATGCTAGTGGGTTAGGAATAGGTGTTCTTTTAATGCAAAATGATCATCCCATTGCATTTGAGAGTAGGAAGCTTAAACCTTCAAACAAGAATTATAGTACATATGATACAGAATTGTTAGCAGTTACGCATGCTTTGGAAATTCGAAAACACTATCTTATGGGATCTGAGGTAGGAATCAAAACCGATCAACAAGCTATTAAGCATTTTTTAAATCAACCCTTAATCTCTGATCGACATCTTAAATGGGCTTCATTTATTCAAAATTTCCAACCTATGATCCAATACCAACTTGGTAAAGCTAATGTTGTAGCCAATGCTCTCAACCATTTTCCTTCCCATTCTATTGTTTTGCATAATATTTCTACCATCCAGATTCATTCCTTTCAAGAAATGGTTTTCACTTATGCATGTGATTTGTATTTCTCACATGCGTGGCATGACTTCAACAATGGTGCATCTTTATTTGAGGAAAAATATAAATTTCATAATGGTTTACTTTATTTTCAACATAGATTATGCATAACCCAAGCTTTTAAAGATTTTCTCATCAAAGAAATGCATGAAACATCTTACATGGGTCATAGAGGCATAGAGGGCTACATTTCTACTTGCAAAGATTTCTTCTTTTGCCCCACATGGAAAAAGATATTGCACATTTTGTTTCTCAATGCATTGTATGTCATCATGTAAAATGTCATCATGGTAAACCATTTAGATTATTAATGCCACTTCCCATTCCAAATGAGCCATCGTAAAGAATCTCTATGGATTTTATCATAGGTCTTCCTATCACTTCATCACATAACAATATGATTTGGACAATACTTAATAGGTTTAGTAAATATGGATATTTCATTCTGTGTAGAAAACGTTTGTCTACACCACAAGCTGCAAAATTATTCATCAAATGCATTTTTCCACATCATGGATTTCCTAAAGTGATGTTAGATTCTGATTGTGATGTTTGTTTTTGCAATCATTTTTGGGTTTCCTTATTTCGGTAGTTTGGTTCTAAAATAGATTTTAGCTTTGCGTTTCATCATGAAAGTAATGGACAAAGTGAGGCTACAAATAGTAATATTCTTGATTTATTGTGTTGTTATTCATTAGATAGACCCACTAATTGGGATGGAAAGTTGCCATTGCTTCAATTTTCTTACAATAACACCACACACACCACCACAGGTCGTGACCTTTTGAAATTTTTATGGTAAAAAACTTCCCACTCCCATGTGACTCACCCAAATCGATATTCTGATGGTTGATTCTATTGCTCACGATCAAATTTCTATACTTCACAATGTTCATGAGCACATGAGAAAAGTCAAGAACGATATACACATAATATCAATACAAAATGATTAGCCAAGGAATTCAAGGAAAATGATCTTGTATGGTTATGTATTATTAAAAGACATCTGAAAAAGATTTTGCGGCATCCTAAAATTAAACTTGCACCCCTCTATTATGGACCATTTCGCATTATACAAAAAAATAATGATAATTCATTCAGATTAGATATACCATCGCATTGGAATATACATAACTCTTTTCATATTAGTTTACTTAAACCATTTAAAGGAACTTGACCACTTACTCTGTGTTGTTTGTAGACTCTTTGATCTTCCACGATGATTTTACAGTCCCATTCCGTTCATCAGCTTGCTCCTTTCTGCAATCCTTGATGGCATGGCCTTTCTTTTCACAATAGAAGCAACTTCTTGTGAACTTTTTCTTCTTTGGCTTCTTCTTTGATCCATCAGAAGAACCTTTACCTTTTGCATTTGCTAAGAATGCAGCATCACTTGCACTTTGTCGATTCTTCAGCCACAACTCTTCTTCTAAAAGCATCGCACAAAACTCTTCAAATGTAAGGGGATTTGGTCTTACCTGAGTGTTAAGTTCTGTTACTAATCCATCATACTTTGCTGGAAGAAAACATACACATCTTTGAGCCAGCTCTTCTGGTGTTATAACAACACCAACCGCAACCGATTGATCTTGAAGATGTTTTATCCGTTTGATAAAATCTTCAGCCATTTCAGAATCAGAATGCTTTTCATTTGCCAACTGATTTTCTAAATTCTCTATCCTAGTGTGGTTCTTGGTCTCCTATTGACAAACCAATATGCCGCAAGCCTCATGTGCTTTAGTAGTATGTTGAACTAAAGTAAGCACAGAATCACTTACACTAGTGACAATCGCACATAATGCATCAACATTCCACCTCTTCCAAGCTCGTAGAAGATCTGGATCTGGCTGAACCATCAATCTTGAATTTGCTGGATCTTCAACTGGTATAGGCTCTGGATCCAATCCCATGAGTCCCATGACAGTGTGAAGTAATTCATAGGAGTCCAAAATTACAAAAATTTTGAACTTCCAGAGTGTATAGTTGGTTCTATCCAGCTTCCCTTCAGTGAATGCAGGTGGGCAAATTCGAATAGGTGCAGCACTAACATTAGCTGAAGCACCAAGACTATTGTTTGACGATGAATCCATCATGTAATCACTCGAATAATCTACTGATATTCTAGTCTGCTAGTAGGCTAAAATAGTGATACTTATCAAGCTATTCGAACCTTATGGATCTTATACCATGTAAGACAATAGTTATGCAACATAACACAGGAGCAATAGAAGAGAAGATAACAGATATAGGAGAATCAACAATTTTCTACTAGCAACAAGTACAAAGATGATGGCGTCCACCCCTGGGCTCTCAAGGTAGAGCTTAAATGGTGATCTAGACAACTCTAGGATCATGGATGGCCTTCCATGGACGGCTATACATGGGCGGTAGAGCGTGGGCGGCCACTGCCCCGGTAATTGCCATACACGGCTTAGGCTGGTTGAACCAACCTAACAAATATAAATGATTTTTGACTCCGATAGGGAATATTCCATGGAATATTCCCTTTACCATCGCACCGGGGGCAACAGACCCCAGTCAGGGGGCCCGCTGGCCCCCTTGGGCCCCCCAGTCGGGGCTGCTCCCCACTGCCCGAGACCCCACAATTGGGGTCCCTAGTAACTCCCTTTCCTTACAATACCTTACCTGGTCCAATATGACCTTCATCCAACATGCAAGTTCGGATTCCCATCAATTGGGTAATGCAAGCTTCTCCTCATAATGGGGGCCTTACAGAATGTGCATACAATCATGAGGGGTAGACATTGATCATATACTAACAGTTTTTACATGGAACATGCTTATTTTTGTCTAGTATTGAAACATGTGACTAGCCATCCACGTTTATTATTCTTTTCTCAACTAAGGTCAATTGCTTTTTCAACTAAGGGGCATGTTATAAATTATGGAATGTGCTGAACAAGGAATTGTTGGAGAGTTAATTTATTAATGTATTAATGTGTTTTGGTGTTTTGAATATAGCAGTTGAAGAGTGAGGAGCTTGAAAGGCGTGAAAGGACGTACATCAATAATGGGATTTATATTTTATATAGTTTGTAAATAAACCCATGTTGAGGGTTTAATTTTTAGAAATAGTTAGTAAAATTAGTGGTTAGGATACAAATTGCTATAGATTGTAATTTTTATTCTTAAAAGCAAAGGCTATCTACAAAAGAGAACAACTTTTACATTCATGCATGCTTTTTGAAGCCGCTCTCATGTAACCACTATTTTCCACATAATCAAAAATCCTATAAATACATGCACTTTATGGATTGTCAAAACAAAGTGCATGAGAGGAGATTGCACCCAATACTGCATTCTGTCTTGTCTCCTTGCGTATGTATTTTCTCTGTGTATTTTTTAGCATTCAGAACCTCTATATGCACGTGAGTTAAGATCTTGATAACACTATCTATCTATCTATCCATCTGTGTATCTATCTATCTATGTATCTATCTATCTATCTATCTATCTATCTATCTATCTATCTATCTATCTATCTATCTATCTATCTATCTGTCTATCTATCTATCTATCTATCTATCTATCTATCTATCTATCTATCTATCTATCTATCTATCTATCTATCTATCTGTCTATCTATCTATCTATCTATATATCTATCTATCTATCTATCTATCTATTGATGGAGAGTGTTAATCTCCAAAAGAACAAGCTATTCTTGATGTTAGACCACCTCTATATCAAGAACAACTTTAAACTCCAACCAATTTTGGAAGACAAGTACCGAACTACCAAGAAATTAGCTAACTGTGAAGAAATTCATTTCTCAGAAAAGTCTGCCGCACATTAATCAATGATTGACTAATCATTTGTGTAAAGTTTCTAATGAAACTTTGTAGAATGTGTTGCCTAGAGATTGCACACCTTATCCAAGTTAAAACACTTCAAATGCTTGAGTAGATAATGAGAAATGATTCAAACAATCTACCTATGTCTGAAACTATCTCTCTATAGAGTCGACTTTGACACCTAGAACTTCTAAGACATGGTTCTCCCAAACTAGAACCCATTTAAGCAAATGCTTTTAGCCATATATGGCTTACCTTCCAACTTAAATTTTGACTCCTCATTTGTGTAAAACTTTACACTATGCACTGAGCACTGTCCATTTCTTTGATCATCGAATCTGCGCATGTTTTAGAAGACACTCAACACTTTCTCACATATAGATGTTCCTACACAAAATTCTCTCAGCCTGTTTGCAATTGGACTCTCAAACTTTAGCCATAGATAGACTAACTATGGACTTAGAAGTGTACAAAAGGATTTCTCATAAGATTAAACATAGAAGGAGAACTAGAGAAAAGATCGACGCGCAATTCTTTGAGAATTTTTTCTTATCTTAACTCTTCATACATCTGATGGATGATACATACAATGTTCATCATCTACTCATCTATATTTCATCTCACACTCTTCTATTACGACTATGAGCACGTACTTATATACATATATGTCCTAATTTGTCATTACTTCAAGTATATTGAAGTATATACAAAACTAATGTACATATGATTTAAAGAACTTTGCTATCTGAATCTTCTCTTCATTCCATGAATTTGATCTTCAATCTTTTCTTCATCTCTTCACTTCTAGGCTTTATATAATCACCAATTGTTGATTGTCCTGCTCCAACAGCTCCCCCTCAATTATCAATTGTGATTAGCTGCATCTTCTTTATCCCTGCCATATCTTTAAACCTCTACAACTTTGGTCCATCCAAACTTTTTGTCATCATATCTGCAAGTTGATCTTTTGTAGGAGTATGCATAACTTCTATTTCTTTATCAACAACCTTCTCTCTCAGAAAATGATACTGAATCTCAATATGTTTAGTTCTAGCATGAAATACAGGATTTGCTGCCAATATTGTCTCCACAAATGATAGGAGTACTCTGAACAATATCAAAACTCTTCATAAGAGTCTTTAACCATATTACTTCCTTTGCAGCTTGTACCATGCCTTTGTATTCTGCTTCTGTAGATGTTAAAGCAGCTGTATGTTGCTTCTTGGAGCACCATGAAATTAGCTTATCTCCCACATAACACAAATATACATGTGTTGATCTTCTATCATCAGAATTACCTGCCCAATCTGCATCACTGTATATTTTGATTCTTGTATCGGAAGTATATCCATAATACAAACCTTCTTTAAGTGTACCCTTGATGTACCTAAGTACTCTTTGTCCTGGAATCCAATGTTCCTTTCTAGGACAATGCATGAATTGATGGAGAGTGTTAATCTCCAAAAGAACAACCTACTCTTGAAATTAGAGCACATCTATATCAAGAGTAAGTCAAAACCCTCACCAATTTAAAGGATCAATGACCAATTATCAAATTCTTGAACAAATTGTGAAGAAGATGACTACACAGAAAGTTGCTGCACATATCTCTCAGATTGACTTATCAAATGTGTAAAGTTTTTGATAAAACTTTGCACAAGGTGTCGCCTAAAGATTGCGCACCTCCTCCAAGTTAAATTACTTCAAAAAACTCAGTAGATTTTGAGAAATCTACTTAACAAGTTACCTATGTTTAAATCTGCACTTCTGAAAAGTCGATTTGGACACCCCTAACTTTTAACACATGGTTCTCTCAATCTAGAATCCATTTAAGCAAATGCTTTTAGCCATGAGTAGCTTACCTTCCAAATTAAAGATTGAGTGCTTTCTTGTTCAAAACGTTAAACTGTGGAAGGAGAACTGAACAAAACATTAAGATCGAATTTTGTGCCTGTTTCAAGAACCAGTGAATACTTCTTCACATATGAATGTTCCTACACATAATTCTCTTAGTCTGATCACAATTGGAAGCTAAAACTTTGTACAGTAGTCGATCAACTATAGACTTAGACTTGTACAAAAGCATTTCACAAAAGATCTACCACAGAAGGAGAAAACACAGAAACATCGGGCGCAACTTTTCTTCTATTTCTCAGAAAATTACAACTGAGTGATGAGAGAGACTTCAACTCACTTCTAGGAGGTCTAATGACTCTTACAACTTCTCAATACACTATTCTCATACTCTCTCATACTTGCCCCGACATTTTCCATAGTATTTATAGGCAAATATGTACAAGCTTATGACTAATCAAAAGTATAAGTGACCTATATCTAAACTAATGTACATATGTGTACATTTCTTTCAACCTCTGAATGTAACCATCTTCTATGCTTCAAGAATTGATCTTGTCTCCATTCTTTGTCTTCCAAAACTTCAATTGTTGATTGGTCTGCACCAACAGCTCCCCCTCAATAATCAATTGAGGTTTCTCTTTTCTTCTTTATGCCTGCCATGTCTTTGAACTTCTGTAGCTTTGGTCCATCCAAGCTTTTAGTAAGCATATTAGCTATCTGATCTTTTGTTGAAGTATGTATAACTTCAATCTCTTTATCCATCACCTTCTCTCTTAGAAAGTGATACTGAATCTCAATGTGTTTGGTCCTGGCATGAAAAACAGGATTAGCAGCTAGATACAATGAACTCATGTTATCTTTATAAATGATAGGTATGCTCTGTATAGTGTCAAAACTCTTCATCAGAGTCTTAAGCCATATTATTTCCTTTGCAGCTTCAACCATTCCTTTGTACTCTGCTTCTGTAGATGACAAAGCAACTGTATGTTGCTTCTTTGAACACCAAGAGATTAAATTATCTCCCACATAACACATGTATCCATAGGTTGACCTTCTATCATCTGGATTACCTGCCCAATCTACATCACTATATATTTTGATATTTGTATCTGATGTAAAACCATAATACAAACCTTCTTTGAGTGTACCCTTAATTTACCTCAACACTCTTTGACCTGCAATCCAATGTTCTTTTCTAGGACAATGGATGAATTGAGACAAAACCCCAACTGCATATGATAAATCAGGCCTAGTTAATGTAGCATAGATAAGACTACCAACCAAACTCTGATATTGTTTCATGTCCTTGAACTCTTCACCTCCATATCTGCTCAATTTGTGATTCACCTCCATTGGAGTAGGTGCTACCCTGCACTCATTCATTTTAAACTTGATTAACAAGTTCTTCAAATACCTTTCTTGAGTTACATACACTCCATGTTGAGTGTATGAAATCTCCATGCCCAAGAAGTATGACAAATCTCCCAAATCACTGATTTTGAACTCTTTCTCCATTTGCTTCTTTAGGCTTTGAATGCCTTTCT
Source organism: Ceratopteris richardii (assembly GCA_020310875.1). NCBI lineage: Eukaryota > Viridiplantae > Streptophyta > Polypodiopsida > Polypodiales > Pteridaceae > Ceratopteris > Ceratopteris richardii. Next base: position 59,019,777 of record CM035408.1, on the reverse strand, counting down.
CATATGTACCTGTAAGAATTATATCATCAACATATATGCACATGTAAATGAACCCATCATCACTTGCTTTAACAAGCAAGCTACTATCTGCCTTAGATACTTGAAATCCAAGTTCCTTTAAGAACTTTACAAGCCTATAGTTCCCTGCCCTTGGGGCCCGCTTCAAGCCATATAAAGCTCTCTTGAGCTTACACACATCATCTAGATACCTTCCATCTCTGAATCCTTGAGGTTGCTCCATGAAAACATCATCTGAAATATAACCATTCAAAAAAACATTATTCACATCTAATTGACACAATTTCCAACCTTTACATGCAGCAATTGCTATGAGTGTTCTGATGGTTGTCATCTTTGCCACAGGACTATAAGTCTCATCATAATCAATACCATATGTTTGAGCAAACCCTTTCACAACAAGTCTAGCTTTGTACCTAGACACACTTCCATCTGCAAATCTCTTTGTCTTATAGACCCACTTGCATCCAATGATCTTCTGGCTATTTGGTTTAGGAACCAAATCCCATGTTTGATTCTCCATAAATGCATCATATTCTTCCTGCATAGCTTTCTCCCAATTTTCTTTACCCTTTGCCTCTTCATATGTAGAAGGGTCTTCATCTGCTTTTATCATGTAAGCATAATCTTTGGTAGCCAAAAATGAAGTATCATAGCTATACCTTGTAGGTTGCCACTTGTGTCTTGATGACCTTCTGAGTTCTCCACTCCTTGAGGTTTCTGGTTCATCACACTCAGGATCAAATCTTGGCATTTCTTCAACTTCAACCTGCACTTCATTATTTTCTTGTTCATCAAATATATGAACCTTCGATTTACCTCTCTTTTGACTCACAATTTCTTCATCATCTGTATTAATATTGATAGTACCTGCATACCAAGTACCTTGCTCATCAAATGTAACATCCTTAGACACAATGAATTGCTTTGTGGATGGACTCCACAACCTATACCCCATCTGCTTGTCATCATAACCAATGAACACATACTTTTCAGCTTTAGGTTCCAATTTGTGCCTTAATTGTGATGGCACATATGCATATGTCAAACATCCAAATACTTTGCAATGATCTAAGGTAGGTCTCTTACCCCACCATGCCTAATATGGTGTCATACCCTGCAAGGCTTTACATGGTAACCTATTTACCAAATAAGTAGCTGTATTTACAGCCTCAGCCCACAAATAATTAGGACAATTTTTCTCCTTCATCATGGATCTTGCAAACTCAACAAGAGTTCTATTCCTCCTTTCTGCTACACCATTTTGTTGAGGAGAGTACCTGCAAGTAATTTCCCTTTTTATACCTGCATTCCACAAGTAATCACTGAACTCATTAGAGAAATACTCTCCCCCTCCATCTGACCTTAGTCTCTTCAATTTATGACCTGTAATTCTCTCTGCATACACATGATAATGTTTGAATGTATTGAACACCTCTAACTTATCTTTGATCACATAGATAGTGATCCATCTGGTAGCATCATCAACATAAATCACATAATACCTAGAACCATTGATACTGAAATCTTTTGATGGTCCCCACACATCTGTGTGTACCAACTCAAGCTTCTCTGAATACATAAAACCATGCTTGGAGTAAGATTGCTTATGAGCCTTACCTAATTGACATGCCTCACATCTGTATGTCATATGTTGACCTGCAACATTAGGCAAACCAAGCACTGAACCATTGTTAATCGTATCTTTGATACCTCTTTCATTGAAATGTCCAAGCCTCTTGTGCCAAAGATCTAACTCAGAGATCTTATGTCCTCCATAAGTGAACAAGGCATGACCAACATTACCTTGAATCTTCAATGTGAACAATCTTCCTTCTTTCTTCCCTGAAACAGTTTGTTTATACCCATTGCTAGGGTCTTCCACAAACACTCCTTCATTAGTGAACCTTACTTCATAACCTTTTTCAACAATTTGTCCTACACTTATCAGATTCTTAGGAATTGTAGGAACATACAAGACCTTACTCAATAAGGTGCTACCATCCTTGGCCTTCACTGATCCAATTGACTTTACATTGTGCTTTGTATTGTCTCCTGTTTGAACAACATGATTAGATACCTTATTTTCCAAATCAGTCATCAATGCTATGTTACCACTCAAGTGATTGCTACACCCTGAGTCAATGTAGAAGACTCTTTGGTCTTCACTTTGCCTTTCACAAGTTGCATTCATTATCAATGTTGAATCCTCCTTCTGTTCTGAAGCATAATTGTAGTAGGTATTGTTATATTGTTGACTTTGGAATCCTCTACCTGCATTTCTTCCAAAATAACCCCTACTACCTCTACCTCTGAAATTACCTCTTTGATTTCTGCCACCTCTTCCTCTTGAATTAAAATTCTGATTATATCCACCATTACTTTGATTATTATGCCAACAATCATTAGCTAAGTGATTTGTCTTACCACAAATCCAGCAAGCTTTGACTCCATCTTTATTGTTCCTGCCTCTTCCTCTACCTTTGCCACCACCTCTTCCTCTCAAGAAGTTGGCTTGACTAGTTGTGCCTTCATCTTCATTTGCTTGTTGCTTTCCTTTGCTAACTCTCTTCTTATCCTTTGAGTACATTGCATGACCTATACTTTTGTCACCATCTCCTTTGACATCCTGCTCAAAGGTTAGCATATGACCTAACAACTGATTTAAATCAGGAGTGAAATGATCAAGTGATAATTCTGTAGACAAAATGAATGGCTTCCATTTGTCATCACCTCTCAAACCTGTGAGTATTTGCCTTACCAATTTATCCTCCTCAATATCTTCATCAACAGCTCCTAATGCATCTGCAATGTCTTTCATCCTTGTTACATAATCGGAAATGGATTGAGAGGCCTTCTTCTTGGTAATGTGAGGTAGCAAGTAGTCATTGATTGCCATATAGATAATGATCCTAGCTTGAGCATCTCTCTTCATCCAATTCTTCAAATCTGATAATTCCTCCCTAGTTGGAACACTAGGATCTCTGAATTGAGGCTTTTCTTCTTCACCTGTAATGTAAGCTATCAAGTCTTTGCTCATAAGATGAGCTTCCATCCTCATTGACCATGCAGGATAGTTCTCTCTATCCAATTTCTCTATCTGAAGAGAATCTCCCATCTTTTCTTCACCTGTGTATTGAATTCTTCAATCTTTATAAAGTATAAGGTTACCTTTACTTTGAATGACACTCCTTTTGACTTTCTTGATGTCGTATGATCTCCTCCTCAAGCTTTACCTTCAAGCTTTCACCTTTTAATCCTTCAGATGTTGAATTCTTTGCAACTGCAGCAGTCGGGATCCTCCTTTTCTCAATTCTGATGTTTCCTGCTATGATACCACTGATGGAGAGTGTTAATCTCCAAAAGAACAACCTACTCTTGAAATTAGAGCACCTCTATATCAAGAGTAAGTCAAAACCTTCACCAATTTAAAGGATCAATGACCAACTATCAAATTCTTGAACAAACTGTGAAGAAGATGACTACACAGAAAGTCTGCTGCACATATCTCTCACATTGACTTATCAAATGTGTAAAGTTTTTTATAAAACTTTGCACAAGGTGTCGCCTAAAGATTGCGCACCTCCTCCAAGTTAAATTACTTCAAAAAACTCAGTAGATTTTGAGAAATGTACTTAACAAGTTACCTATGTCTAAATCTGCACTTCTGAAAAGTCGATTTGGACACCCCTAGCTTTTAACACATGGTTCTCTCAATCTAGAACCCGTTTAAGCAAATGCTTTTAGCCATGAGTAGCTTACCTTCCAACTTAAAGATTGAGTGCTTGCTTGTTCAAAACTTTAAACTGTGGAAGGAGAACTGAACAAAACATTAAGATCGAATTTTGCGCCTGTTTCAGGAACCAGTGAATACTTCTTCACATATGAATGTTCCTACACATAATTCTCTTAGTCTGATCACAATTGGAAGCTAAAACTTTGTACAGTAGTCGATCAACTATAGACTTAGACTTGTACAAAAGCATTTCACAAAAGATCTACCACAGAAGGAGAAAACACAGAAACATCGGGCGCAACTTTTCTTCTATTTCTCAGAAAATTACAACTGAGTGATGAGAGAGACTTCAACTCACTTCTAGGAGGTCTAATGACTCTTACAACTTCTCAATACACTATTCTCATACTCTCTCATACTTGCCCCGACATTTTCCTTAGTATTTATAGGCAAATATGTACAAGCTTATGACTAATCAAAAGTATAAGTGACCTATATCTGAACTAATGTACATATGTGTACATTTCTTTCAACCTCTGAATGTAACCATCTTCTATGCTTCAAGAATTGATCTTGTCTCCATTCTTTGTCTTCCAAAACTTCAATTGTTGATTGGTCTGCACCAACATGAATTGAGATAGAACTCCAACTGCATATGATAAATCAGGCCTTGTTAATGCTGCATAAATCAAGCTACCCACCAAACTCTGATAGAGCTTCATATCTTTGAATTCCTCTCCTCCATATCTAGTCAATTTATGATTCACTTCCATTGGAGTTGGTGCCATCCTGCAATCTTCCATTTTAAATTTGGATAGCAAATTTTTCAGATACCTTTCTTGAGTTATATATACTCCATATTGAGTATATGAAATCTCCATTCCCAAAAAGAATGACAAATTTCCCAAATCACTGATTTTGAATTCTTTCTCCATCTGTTTCTTAATCATGTGTATGCCTTTGTCATTTGTTCCTGTAAGTATTATGGCATCAACATAAATACAAAAATAAATCCATCCTCACTTGCTTTGACTAACAAGCTACTATCTGCTTTTGATGCTTGAAATCCAAGTTCCTTCAAGAACTTTACAAGCCTATAATTCCATGCCCTTGGAGCCTGCTTCAATCCATACAAAGATCTCTTGAGCTTACACACATAATTTGGATACACTTGATCTTTGAAACCATCTTGTTGCTCCATGTAAACTTCATCTCAAATATAACCATTCAAAAATGCATTCTTCACATCTAATTGAGATAATTTCCAACCTTTGCTAGCAGCAATTGCTATAAGAGTCCTTATGGTTGTCATCTTTGCAACAGGACTATAAGTTTCATCATAGTCCACACCATATGTTTGTGCATATCCCTTCACAACAAGCCTGGCTTTGTACCTAGATATACTTCCATCTGCAAACCTTTTTGTTTTGTATACCCATTTACATCCAATGATCTTCTGACTATTTGGCTTAGGAACCAAATCCCAAGTCTCATTTTCCATCAATGCATCATATTCCTCTTGCATAGCTTTTTCCCAATTCTTCTTCCCTTTAGCTTCATCATATGTGGATGGATCTTCATCTGCTTTTAACATGTAAGCATAATCTTTAGTAGTCAAGAATGAAGTACCATAGCTATACCTTGTAGGTTGCCATTTGTGCCTAGATGACCTGCTGACTTCTCCACTTCTTGAAGTTTCTGGTTCATCACATTTTGGATCAAATCTTGGCATTTCTTCAACTTCAACCTGTACTTCATTATTCTCATCTTCATCAAATATTTGAACCTCTGATTTACCTTCTTTTGATTCACAATTTCTTCAACATCTGCATGAATATTAAGTGTGCCTGCATACCAAGTACCTTGCTCATCAAATGTAACATACTTAGACACAAGGAATTTCTTTGTAGATGGATTCCACAACCTATAACCCATCTGCTTGTCCTCATAACCAATGAATACATACTTTTCTGCTTTAGGTTCCAATTTGTGCCTCAATTGAGATGGCACATATGCATATGCCAAACATCCAAATATTCTACAACGATTCAAGGTAGTTCTCTTACCCCACCAAGCTTCATATGGTGTCATACCCTGCAAGGCTTTACATGGTAACTGTCGAGCCCTAACCGGTTGAAACTAAGGGTGCAAAGTAATTTTTCTCTTAAGGTTTAAAGGATGAATTTAAAGTCTTAAGGTGCAAAAGTAAAGAATTAAAAGGAAAGGTGAAGGTATGGAAGGCCGCGTACGCAAAGGTGGAAATAGCAAAGGTGGAAATAGGGCCGCCCAATCAAAATTTTATTTTAAAGTCACTCTTGTTCTAAAGTCACTACAGGACAAAGTAGTGAGTCGTTGAGGACCAGTTCAAAAGACAATCTTGGGACATTGAAAGGGCACCAAGATTGTATTACAGTTAGAATGCGGGACCGGCGGATTCAAAAAAAGAGGACAAAGGCTATTCTTGGACACATTGAGAAGGGAAAAGAGAGAGCTCAGAGGAAGCAAGAAGAGCCACCAGTGTGCGACGACACAAAAGAGGCAAGAGGTGTCAAGAGGAAGGTGTGCAGAGAAGGCGGAGTGGATTCCAAGAGTCCCAAGGTCTATTGTGTGTGCGCCGAGATACCAATTCCTTAGCTTGGTGGGAGCTTAGTGCAAGGTGTGCACAAGGGAAGCGTGAAGCAAGCGAAGGATTGGTGCAGTCATTGTAATTGTTGCAAGATACTCAATATTCAAGGTTTCCAAGAGTATTCCTTTGCAGAAGTTCTCACTGTTATTCCATTTTCATCATCTCCCTTTTTCTCCTACAAACCCTCAAACTCCTTCTTGTCCACGAATCCCCAACAAATTTGGCACGCCCGGTGGGACATCCAAGGAGATTTGAGCATAGGAGACTATATATTGCCATTGGAGAGCAATATTCCAGTGTCGACAACACTACTCCAGTGGGCCAAAAGGTACATACTTTTATCAAGTGTCTCATTTTAAGTGGACTATGAATAGCTCATGACCGCGACCCGGTCACAAACCTTGAGGATCAAGTGCAAGCAGACAAGAAGAAAGACGAACAGAAGATCATCGAGTCCACTTTCATCGACTTCATCGGTAGGAAGCATGGCAAGACAGGTGGACCTAGAAACTTTACTCTCCCGATTAAACATAAAATTTCCCTCCTTCAGAGGTTTAGCCCATGAGGACCCAGATGAGCACATTCTAAGATTTCTTGCATTATGCAAGACTAGAGGTCTAATGGGTAGGGAAGATGCTTTCTTGATACTCTTCCCCGCCACATTGGAAGGTCTGGCAGACAAGTGGTTTAGCCAGTTTGCTGAAAATCACTTTACCTCTTGGGATTTAATGAAAGAGGCTTTCAAAAATCAGTTTCAGCATGGCAACACGGCTGAGATCATTATAGAAGAGTTGGAAAACTTGAAATTGAATCCAGGAGAAAAGTTCCCAGAGTTCGTGACCAGGGCCAAAGCACTAATGGCTAAACTACCGGATCCACCACACGAATTCTTTGTCAAGAAGTGGTTAGCCAAACCTCTACCTGTGGTCACCCAATGCAAAATAAAAGAGTTAGTGCTACCTACTGCCTCTGTTGAGGAGTTCATCAATACGGCCACACGCTTGGAACAGATAAGGTACCAATATGGTGCAACCTCTTCTCAACCAACCTATGGTACAGAACTGGAGGACCCAGTGATCCAGTTAAGAAGGGAGCTGGAAGGCTTGAAAAGGAATAAGCCTTACACAGAGGAGGAGACTGCTGTAGCTCAGCTGAGAAAAGAGATTGAAGCCCTCAAGCTCCAAAGGGAAGAGGAAGCCCAAGCAGAAGAACTAGCTCAGCTGAGACAGGAATTGCAAGAACTCAAAGGAGGCGGCATTAAAAACGGACTCTGGTGCTCCATGTGCAGCAAGCAAGGGCACATAGTAAGTGAATGTCCTATGCTAAATGTGACTTGTCAATCATGCAGGAAGATTGGGCATGAGGCCCATGAATGCCAAGTAAGGGGAATGCCGACAACGACATACTGGACACAAGGAGGGCTCTTGCCACCAGCAAATGTAATGGCAGCAGCAGCAAACCAAGGTAATAACTATAATCCTAGGCCGAGAACTAACTTTGCAAATGGGCCTAGAAGGCCAATTATTTGCTTCAGATGTGGAGAATGTGGGCACTACCAATCTAGGTGCACCCTCCCAGAAAATGCACCTCCTTGCAGGAACTGTCCAGAGGCCAGGGATCACTATACAAACTGTTGTCCTAAGAATCAAGCCTCTACTTCCGGACCCCATCTCCAAATGATCTCTGTATTCAAGGAGGAAACATTACCTCAGGAGAATGAACCCTCACCATCTACTAGAGTGGTACAATTAGAAGAACTCGAATCTTTTGCAGTACAGACAAGAAGCAAGGGAACAGCAAAAGTGGTAGAAAATCAAGAATCGACAATCAAGGGATTGGACAAGGATAGAGTTGCAATTGAAGACAAAGCCACCACAAGTGCAGACACAAACCAAAAGGAATATCTCATAGGCACCAGTGATGCCATTGGGCATGCCTTCAACAGGGCTCAAGAAGAGTTTGGCAAAGCAAATGAAGCTCACTCTCTTAAAGAGTCAGAGGCTTCAAAACTACTCAAGTCAATGAAGAAGGAGGTTAGTATTTTTGAATTAATAAAGATGGATGGGAAATTCAGGTCAGAATTAGTGCAAATAATTGATGAGGCTTCTACTACAAGCTTAGTGGCCAAGACTGCTATTTTACATAAAGGGATAATTAGGGGGGAAGCACCCCTCACAGATTATAAAAGTCCTCGGCTTACAATATCAATCAAGGGTCATGAATTTCAAGGTGTTATTGTAGATGGTGGTTCTGGCATTAACTTGATGCCTGAATATACCATGAAAAGGATTGGACTCCACCCTTCAAGGCCTGCAAATTTCACGGTTACTTTGGCAGATCAGAGCAAAGTAAGGCCCTTGGGGGTAATCCCAAAAGTTCCACTTGAAGTACAAGGTAATCTATTCATTCTGGATTTTGTGGTTTTAAGATTGCCCCAGGTTGAAGGAGGATTTCCTCTCTTAATTGGAAGACCTTGGCTGAGGTATGCCAGTGTCATTCATGATTGGGGTAAGGACACTATGTGGGTTCAAAAGAAAGGGCAGGAGCTGACACAAATTCATTTAGAAGAAGGCCCAGACAATCAAGGAAACACTAGTATGATGCAAACAGTGAGCATTTGCATGGAAACAGAAGCGGAGGATCAACCCCAAATAGATTTTGAGGAAGAAGAGGATATTCTAAGTTGGCTCCAAGCAGACAACTCTTCTTCTTGTTTTGGAATTTTTCTTGATAATCCTAGCACGACTAATGATTATGATGAAGACAAGGAAAAGGTCCAGGTTGATGGATTAGGAGAGCCCATCACTGACCACAGAAGAGGCAGGAAGATACCCCTCAAATACAAATTGGAGGAGGATGTGTCAACAACGGATAACGAAGTTTCTAAGGCTAAAAACAAAGTAAAAAATTCTGAGGTTGAATGTTCTTTCCCAATTCAAGAAATCCCTGCAGGATGGATGCAGGACAAGGAGGAACACATCGTAATCCAAAATACACTTGCTTATGAAGCAATGCACGAAAAGCTAGTAGAAGAAGACAAGGAAGCAGATGCACGGGGAGATAATATGGTAACAAGAAATCCGGTCCAAGAAATACACTTAGACACTCAAAACAATACTCAACCAGTTCTGGTGGCCACTTGGTTGTGGAGCCACCCAGAGCTCCTGGAAAAGGTAAAATCATTCTTGACCCAGTATGCAGATGTTTTTGCCTGGCATTATAAAGACTTAGAAGGAGTGCCTGCATCTTATGGAGAGCACAGAATTCCACTAGTTGATGGAGCCAGACCCATCAGAGGAAGGAGTTATAGACTTAATCCAAAGTATGCCGAAGCTGTCTATGTAGAAATCCAAAAGATGGAGGATGCAGGAATCATCATCCCTGTGGAACACTCAGAGTGGCTCTCACCTATGGTTATAGTACCGAAGAAGAATACTAATAAAATCAGAATTTGTGTCGACCTTAGAGCTCTCAACAAGGTGACCATTCCAGATGGGTTCCCTATGCCTTTTGCAGAACAGGTCATTGAAGAAGTGGCTGGGCATGCATTATATAGTTTTATGGATGGATTCAGTGGCTATAATCAAATATCAATACATCCAGATGATCGTGAAAAGACTGCTTTTATCACACCTTGGGGAACATATGTGTATGTAAAAATGCCTTTTGGGCTCAGAAATGCACCAGCTACCTTTAACAGAACGGTCAATCTCATTTTTGGCCCCCTATTACTGGAATCACTTAGAATCTTCATGGATGACTTCTCTTCATTTTCAGGATCTCACAAGGAAACTCATCTAGATTGTTTGGACCACCACTTGAGGCAGCTGCAGAATATTTTCCAAAGATGCAGAGAGACTAAGTTAAAGCTCAATCCAAATAAATGTCATTTCCTTGTGACAGAAGGAACCCTTTTAGGACATGTGGTGTCGGCTAAAGGTATGGCCCCAGATCCTGACAAAATCATGTCTATATTAAAGTTATCTAAACCTAAATCTTCTAAAGAGATCCAGAGTTTCTTGGGGCATACCGGATATCATAGAAGGTTTATAAAACTGTATGCAGAGATAGCTAGACCTCTGACTAGACTTACAGGTAAGGAAGTACCTTTCAAATGGGAAGAAGAGGAGGAAAAGGCATATCAAACATTACGGTCAAGGTTAGTGTGTGCTCCTATCTTAGTCACACCTGAGTGGTCAAAAATCTTTCATATACATGTCGATGCCAGTGCATATGCAGTAGGGGCAGTTTTGACCCAACCCAGTGATGAATTTAAAGTGGACAGGCCAATTCAATATGCAAGTAGAATCTTGACCAAGGCTGAGAGGAATTACAGTACTACTGAAAGGGAAGCCCTAGCAATGGTCTTTGCTGTCCAAAAATTCCGTCATTACTTACTGGGGGTAAAATTTATTATTATATCAGATCACCAACCACTAAAATACCTACTCAACAAACCCCAGGCCACCGGTAGAATATGGAGGTGGTTATTGTTGTTCCAAGAATTTGATTTTTCTGTAGTCCATAAACCAGGGAAAGACAATGTTATGGCGGATCACCTATCCAGAATAAATATGATGAATCAATCTAGTGGAATCAATGATGACTTTCCAGATGCACATCTGTTTGCTGTAAAAGCTCAAGGTTGGTATTACGACATTAAAAATTTCATTAAAACTGGATTGTATCCAGAAAAGGCTAGTGCTGTACAAAAGAAGAGCCTGCTAATCAAGAGTAGACCATATACTTTCATCCAAGATAAATTGTACAGACAAGGCAAAGATTATCGGTTTAGGAAGTGTTTGGAAGAAGAAGAAGTGAGGGAAGTCCTTCACTCTGCACATGAAGGAACAGGTGGTGGGCACCTCCCAGGACATATTATGAGTCAGAGGATACTGGATGCGGGTCTATGGTGGCCTACACTTTTCAGGGATGCAGATGAATGGGGTAAGGCATGTGATATTTGCCAAAGGTGTGGACCTAAGCCAACAAAGCAGAGAAATAACCCCTTGGTTATCTCCACCTCCTGGCAACCATTTGAGAAGTGGGGACTAGATTTTGTAGGGCCCATCTACCCTCCCGCTTTTCCAAAAAGAGAAAAATATCTCCTGATAGCTACAGATTATGCAACAAAGTGGGCTGAAGCTATTGCTTCCACAGATTGCACTGCCCAAACTGTTGCTGACTTCATTTATAGTAACATCATTTGCAGGTTTGGTTGTCCACTTGAAATTTGTACTGATCAAGGTACCCATTTTGTCAATAAAGTCCTGCAAGAAATCTTTAACAGGTATAGAATTCTTCATAGGACCTCTTGTGCTTACTATCCACGAGCAAATGGACAAGCTGAGTCTACAAATAAGGTTCTAATTGCAATGTTAAGAAAGGAGTGTATGTTGCAACCCACTTCATGGGGCAGTGCGTACTTAGGTACACTTTGGGCATACAGGTTAGCCTACAAAGAGGCCACTGGATATTCCCCATTCCAACTGGTTTATGGCATATTACCCATCGAGCCCTTTGAATTTTTACATGGCTCGCCTAAGATAGCATTCATACAGGGAAAGAAGGATCCTGATGTCTCTCAGAGGCTAGGAGCTTTACATAAAGTGGAGGAGATTCGTCTACTAGCGACCAAACAATTGATAGAGACTCAGATGAAACGGAAGGAGGCACATGATCGACATCTGTGGAAAACCAACATTGAAGCAGGCATGTTAGTTCTTCTCCATAAACCTAACCCTCATACGACTGCAAAAGGGAAATGGATCCCTCACTGGGAAGGACCTTTTCGCGTGCTGAAGATATTGCATTGGGGTGCTGTGCAATTGGAAACCCTCGCTGGAAACACCCTACCTCTCGTAAACATTTCCAGACTCAAGGCTTATTATCAAGTGTCATAACCATTGTAGTTTCATTTATTTTGTTCCTTGATGGTTTTGGTTTGGTTTATTAGGTAACAAAACTCAAAAAAAATTCACGCGTTTTCTTTTCGGCCATTTTTTTTTCCCTTTTCTTCATGTTTATTTTATCCACTCAATCCTTTCAAATCCACAGTTAAATAAAATTGGGCGCAAATTTTTGGATGGCCCTCACTTCTGCACAATCACTTTCATTCATGCCCATTTCTTTGTTCTCCCTTGAATGGCTAAGATTCACAGTTGCATCTCCTCTCTTTTGAGCACCCTTTTATGGTGAACCATTCTTGATTAGGAGGTGCCCCTTCATCCCTCATTGCTATATAATATGCCTTCTCTTCATTCTTGCTCCCTCAGAATCAATACTGCTTCGCGCCCTGACTATGATGGTGAACTTGGATCTCAGCAACCCCTCAAAGTACAGAGCAGTTGACGTGATCTTCCATCGTGATCCTCCATCGGGGAGGTAGACGGATCCTCAACAACCTTCCGAGCCCCCCTCCATCCCCCTCGCAACATAGTCAACCACTCGGACTCCACCGTCACCCGCCCCCCTCATCCACCACCCCCCTCCAGCCCCCTCCAGCCCCATCTGCCCCCGCGCGCCCTCATCCACCACACCACTAAACCCCCCCCTCTCCACCCCTCCGCCCCTCCACCCCCTTCCCCCACACCACTCCATTCCCCCCCTCCATCCACCTCGCACCTCCGCCTCCCACCACACCACTCCATCCCCCTCGCACCCCGCCCCCCACCACACCCCTCCGCCCCTCCACCCCCTTCCACACGCCACTCCATCCTGCCCCCTCCATCCACCTCGCACCTCCGCCTCCCACCACACCACTCCATCCCCCTCGCACCCCGCCCCCCCCACCACACCCCTCCGCCCCTCCACCCCCTTCCACACGCCACTCCATCCCCCCTTCCATCCCCTCGCATAAAAGTCAATCTCTCAGACTCCACCGTCACCCGCCCCCCTCATCCACCACCCCCCTCCAGCCCCCTCCAGTCCCCTCTCGCGCGCACTCATCCCCCACACCACGCCATCCCCCCTCCATCCCCCTCGGGCTCCGCAGTCAACCGCCCCCCTCCTCCAAAACACACCTCGACCCCTCTGCCCCGCTGCCCCGCCGTCGCCCGCCCCACCCCAACCCCTCCCACCAACTCAACCCCCGCACGCTCCCACCCCCTCCCTCCACAAGTCCCCTCTCCCTCCCACCCCCTCAACCCCCCTCAACCCTCTGCCCCGCTGCCCCGCCGTCGCCCGCCCCCACCCCACCCCCTCCCACCAACTCAGCCCCCGCACGCTCCCACCCCCTCCCTCCCCCTCGACCCGCAAGCCCCGCCCCCACCCCACCCCCTTCCACCACCTCCACCCCGCCGTCAACCGCCCCCACCCCACCCCTTCCACCACAAGCCCCCTCTCCCTCCCACCCCCTCAACCCCCCTCAAACCCTCTGCCCCGCTGCCCCGCCGTCGCCCGCCCCACCCCACCCCCTCCCACCACCTCAACCCCCGCACGCTCCCACCCCCTCCCTCCACAAGCCCCCTCTCCCTCCCACCCCCTCAACCCCCCTCAACCCTCTGCCCCGCTGCCCCGCCGTCGTCCGCCCCCACCCCACCCCCTTCCACCACCTCAAACCCCCGCCGTCGCCCGCCCCACCCCACCCCCTTCCACGACCTCAACCCCCCGCAAGCCCCCTCTCCCTCCCTCCCCCTCGACCCCCGCCAGCCCCCTCTCCCTACCACCCCCTCCACCCCCTCTCCACCATCTGCCCCGCCGAGCGCCTCATTCCACCCCCTCAAACCCTCTGCCCTGCTGCCCCGCCGTCGCCCGCCCCACCCCACCCCCTCCCACCAACTCAACCCCCGCACGCTCCCACCCCCTCCCTCCACAAGCCCCCTCTCCCTCCCACCCCCTCAACCCCCCTCAACCCTCTGCCCCGCTGCCCCGCCATCATCCGCCCCCACCCCACCCCTTCCACCACCTCAAACCCCCGCCGTCGCCCGCCCCACCCCACCCCCTTCCACCACCTCAACCCCCCCGCAAGCCCCCTCTCCCTCCCTCCCCCTCAACCCCCCGCAAGCCCCCTCTCCCTCCCTCCCCCTCGACCCCCGCCAGCCCCCTCTCCCTACCACCCCCTCCACCCCCTCTCCACCATCTGCCCCGCCGAGCGCCTCATTCCACCCCCTCAAACCCTCTGCCCCGCTGCCCCGCCGTCGCCCGCCCCACCCCACCCCCTCCCACCAACTCAACCCCCGCACGCTCCCACCCCCTCCCTCCACAAGCCCCCTCTCCCTCCCACCCCCTCAACCCCCCTCAACCCTCTGCCCCGCTGCCCCGCCGTCATCCGCCCCCACCCCACCCCTTCCACCACCTCAAACCCCCGCCGTCGCCCGCCCCACCCCACCCCCTTCCACCACCTCAACCCCCCGCAAGCCCCCTCTCCCTCCCTCCCCCTCGACCCCCGCCAGCCCCCTCTCCCTACCGCCCCCTCCACCCCCTCTCCACCATCTGCCCCGCCGACAGCGCCTCAGTCCACCCCCTCAAACCCTCTGCCCCGCTGCCCCGCCGTCGCCCGCCCCACCCCAACCCCTCCCACCAACTCAACCCCCGCACGCTCCCACCCCCTCCCTCCACAAGCCCCCTCTCCCTACCACCCCCTCAACCCCCCTCAACCCTCTGCCCCGCTGCCCCGCCGTCTACGCCCCCACCCCACCCCTTCCACCACCTCAAACCCCCGCCGTCGCCCGCCCCACCCCACCCCCTTCCACCACCTCAACCCCCCGCAAGCCCCCTCTCCCTCCCTCCCCCTCGACCCCCGCCAGCCCCCTCTCCCTACCACCCCCTCCACCCCCTCTCCACCATCTGCCCCGCCGACAGCGCCTCATTCCAACCCCCTCAACCCCTCAACCCCTCTGCCCCGCCGTCTCCACCCCACCCCCTCCCACCACCTCCACCCCGCAAGCCCCACCCCCTCCATCCCATTCGATTCCCCGCACACCCCCTCCCCCTCCCACCCCTCCACCACCGACTGCCCCCCCCCCACTCCCTCTACCCCCACCGCCTATCCCCTCCGCTATCCCGCCACAGCCCCATCCTCTGTCCCCACACTCTTCAATTCCCCTCCCCCTGCATTGGATTTCCCATCAATGGCTGACCCCTCAGCTCCGGGTGATATTTCAGATCCTCCGTCTCAGCTTCCTCCCAACCATCACAATCAATCCTTTCCCACCTCCGAGATTCCTTCCGACCATCCAAATCAACCTCCTCCCTCATCGGCAGCACAATCTGTTCAAGCTAACCCAGATAATCCCACTGCCCTTCTTGATATTCCTATTTATTCCATACACTCTGATTCCACCGACCTTTATTCCCCACCTCCCATCCCTCACCCTCCTTCTCCTTCCCCATCTATGTCTCATTCATCACACCCCACTTCACCAACCGGGGATTATATGCGCCTGTTTCTTCCACCTGACTTAAACCTGCAAATCCGTATGCATTTATCCCTACCTACCATTGCCCTTCGTCAAATGTTTTCCATTGAGGATCTTCAGCAGGCGGGCCTGTGGGGCTTGGCTAATGTTTTCTTCAATAACCCCGCCAATTTTTCCCAGGTTTATGTAGCTATCCGCCTCTTCCCTCATTTTAGAACCGGCACTCTCTTCATCCCAGACATTGCCACCAGTATTGGGTCCCCCCTATTACATTTTCGTGCTCCCCCTTTCCTATACTCTGGATTGTCCGCCTCGGCTACTATTGCCTTTTGTACCACTCACTTTCAAAGTAATGCTAGGTTTTCACTCCGCATGACCACCATTCTCAATGCCTTCATCTTTTTCTTCTTACTGCGTAGTCCCACTTCTTTGCTTCCCTGGTCAGACATTCGTATTGCCGATCCGCTTTTCTGCTTTCTCCATAGCCGTCCTTACCCTTACGCAACCCTCATTTATAGTTCCTTGACTTTGCGCTCCCGTCGACTCCGCGAGGCTATCTCTAGAGGCTCTCATGCATTTTCCATCTATTCTGCACCCTTCTTAGCCTGGCTCTATCACATTCCCGCACAATCTGCCCACAATGTTGCTTATCTCCCTACCAACCCTGGGCTACCGTCCATTGCTCAATCTCTCTCCCCCCCTCTAATATCAATTGACTCAGCTTCCGCATCGACACCCGCATCCGCACCCCCTGATGTCCCCTCCTTCCCTCCCCAATCTTCTTCAATCATCCCTCCTGCACCTACCACTTCTCCATCCATGACTACCCCCCCTGATGTCCCCTCCTTCCCTCCATAATCTTCTTCCCCTATCCCTCCTGCATCTACCACTTCTCCATCCATGCCTACCCCTCCCCTTATACCTAGACCTCCCCTCTCTTCAGCTGTCAAGCCACTCATTCAAACACAGCTCAACCCTCAAAACCCCACCTGTATGCCCCCACTTCCCCCGGATTCCACCTCACCCCCTCTCATTAATATCCCTGTCAATCAACCACTTCCCTCCCCCAATCCTTCCATTCCCAATCCATCTTCCACTACAACCCTTCCTCCTCCTCCGCCGGTTATTCCCCCTTCCCCTCCCCCTCATGCTCCAACGGCCACTCCCCCTCCGCATTTTGACCTCCCATCAACCCCTTCCTTTTTGCAATTACTACAAGACGCGAGTGTAGTCGCTCTCGGCAATGCTCAGGCCTCCCAGATTTCATTGGATTCGGTATCGGCCGCCGCTTCGGTTCATCAGCAGTATATCTCCACAATAGAAAACATCAATCGCATGGCCAATTCTCAATGGCACTCGCTCAACGAAACGGCGCGATTGCTCAAAGAAGAGAGAGATCATTATCGCGATATGGCCGACTCTGCGTTGAAAGCCTTAGAAGATCTTCAGAATCGCTCTACCTTAGGGCTTTGTGCTAATGCTGCATGCAGACGTATCCGACGGGAAAGGGATAATCTTAGGCAATGCCTTAGTTCGCTACAGCATATGATTGAACAAGCTTCTGCTCCTTTGCCCCCTCTCCACAAACCTCGGCTGAGAATCTCCATCAACCTGCTCCATAAATTTATTTTGCCATCCATAGTCTAAATAAATTGCTCATCCCCTTCCTAATAATTGCTCTTAGATTCCATTTTCGCTTTGTCAATAATTTTCTCCTCCCTTTTATTTCTCAATAATTCTTGTAGGGTGCCTTATACTTTTTCTTACTTAAATAATATTCACACCCTTTAACTATTTTCTTGCCTCAGTTTCGTTGTTTTCATGTCTGTGTCTTTGCCATTTTTCTATTTTGTATTGTTGTGTCTCTCCGGGACGGAGAGATCTTTAGGTGGTGGGCATCTGTCGAGCCCTAACCGGTTGAAACTAAGGGTGCAAAGTAATTTTTCTCTTAAGGTTTAAAGGATGAATTTAAAGTCTTAAGGTGCAAAAGTAAAGAATTAAAAGGAAAGGTGAAGGTATGGAAGGCCGCGTACGCAAAGGTGGAAATAGCAAAGGTGGAAATAGGGCCGCCCAATCAAAATTTTATTTTAAAGTCACTCTTGTTCTAAAGTCACTACAGGACAAAGTAGTGAGTCGTTGAGGACCAGTTCAAAAGACAATCTTGGGACATTGAAAGGGCACCAAGATTGTATTACAGTTAGAATGCGGGACCGGCGGATTCAAAAAAAGAGGACAAAGGCTATTCTTGGACACATTGAGAAGGGAAAAGAGAGAGCTCAGAGGAAGCAAGAAGAGCCACCAGTGTGCGACGACACAAAAGAGGCAAGAGGTGTCAAGAGGAAGGTGTGCAGAGAAGGCGGAGTGGATTCCAAGAGTCCCAAGGTCTATTGTGTGTGCGCCGAGATACCAATTCCTTAGCTTGGTGGGAGCTTAGTGCGAGGTGTGCACAAGGGAAGCGTGAAGCAAGCGAAGGATTGGTGCAGTCATTGTAATTGTTGCAAGATACTCAATATTCAAGGTTTCCAAGAGTATTCCTTTGCAGAAGTTCTCACTGTTATTCCATTTTCATCATCTCCCTTTTTCTCCTACAAACCCTCAAACTCCTTCTTGTCCACGAATCCCCAACAGTAACCTATTGACCAAATATGTGGCTGTGTTTACAACCTCAGCCCACAAATAATTAGGACAATTTTTCTCCTTCATCATAGATCTTGCAAATTCAACAAGAGTTCTATTTCTCTTTTCTGCTACCCCATTTTGTTGAGGAGAGTACTGGCAAGTAACCTCTCTCTTTATACCTGCATTCCACAAATAATCACTGAACTCATTAGAGAAATACTCTCCCCCTCCATCTGACCTTAACCTCTTCAATGTTTGACCTGTAATTCTTTCTGCATATGCATGATAGTGTTTAAATGTATTAAACACTTCTGACTTGTCTTTGATCACATAGATTCTAATCCATCTGGTAGCATCATCAACATATATGACATAATATCTTGAACCATTTATACTGAAGTCCTTTGAAGGACCCCACACATCTGTATGTACCAAATCAAGTCTTTCTGAATACATAAAACCATGCTTATTGTATGATTGCTTATGAGCCTTACCTAACTGACATGCTTCACATCTGTATGTCATGTGTTGACCTGCAACATTAGGCAATCCAAGCACTGAACCATTGTTAACCATTTCTTTGATACCTCTTTCATTAAAGTGTCCAAGCCTTTTATGCCAAAGATCCAATTCAGACACCTTTTGCTCTCCATATGTAAACATAGCATGTCCAATATTACCTTTGTATCTTTAATGTGGAGAGCCTTCCTTCCTTATTACCTGTAACAATATGTTTATACCCTTGATGTTGTAAGTTGGTTGGATATCCAGGTACAAATGTATCTAAAGAAGGTAACTCTAGAAGGGTAATTCATCATTCAGACAATGATTGGTGAATTTAGTCATTTCAGACATTTGAAGCAGAATTTTGATTTAGAGATATGAGGAGATGATAAAACATGATTCTATATTCACTTCCATTTATATACCATGTTTGTTTTATCTCTTACTCTTAGCACTAGAGGAAGAGAAAAGTTCATTTTGAAGATGTCAAGAGTGCTTGCTACTTCAAGATGAAGATAACAAAAGGTATGGAAGAGAAGTTTGAAGATGTTGACATCATCAGGTGGAAGAAAGATGCAGAAGAAGAAAGTCCATCATTTCCAAAAGAAAAGTAAGACTTCCTTTTCTCATATATTTTCCATATGCTTTTCCTATTTATCCGAAGAAAGTCCATCATTTCCAAAAGAAAAGTAAGACTTCCTTTTCTCATATATTTTCCATATGCTTTTCCTATTTATCCTCTACATCCAAAGACAAGTCTACGAGAACATCTTGTTTAAAGAAGAAGCAGTTTCTTGTTTTGCATTACACTTGTTCATGATTTAGTAGACTTGACAAAGAATTGCATTGAGAGAAACAAAAGCACTCATATGTGTATGAGTTATGTTGAAGCTTTTTAAGTGGGCAGCTTATATGTTCCCTCAAAGAATTCTTGGAGTGTCAATACAGAGCTACTTGGTATATGACAAGTTGCAGAGAAGTATATTTCTTCTTTATCTAACTCTTGAGGTAAAAGAGTTTTTTGTAGCAGATGTTGAAGACTTGGGTTGAGGTTTTATGTTCGGAAAAGGTTACCTCATATTCAGTATTTTCAGAAACTTCAGAAAATTCAGACTTGTTGATGTACAAGTCAATGAAGAATCTACTTTTTATGATTGTCTAGTTTTTTGGATACATGCTTTGTATTCAAAAATGTGTTCCATCATATCCTATCACTTGATTGAGAAGTGGAGTTAGCCAAAAGAAAATCAAGTAGGCACTGTCACATTTCACCTGGGTAAAATATGAAAGTTATGAAGTATCAACTTGCAGCTTTTGGAGTTCTCAAGGTGAGAAGTTTGTCCACTTATGTTTCAAGTAGGAATTGCAAATTCTTGGAAGGATTTGTTTGAAGAAAAGTTTTACAACTTTTTGAGAAACATGGACACTTGAAGACATTCAGGTAGCAAATCAAACATTCAGTCATGAAGGTTTGATGAGAGCAGATTCTACACAAGAGAGATCATTGATCTTGGATATATCTTGTATGATCTTGAGTATTTATGAGTCATTTGTCTATCCTTTGTTTGGTAAGGTTCTTAGCTTTGGAAGAAGTAAGTCAAAGATTCAGATTCTATCAGATTTGTGTTGCAGAGAAAAAGAAGATACTTGTTATGTTACAGAAGATTATGGATCCTAAACTTTTGTTTTAGATACAGGTATTGATCACTGAATATCAGATTTATTGAAAGAAGGAAGACATTCCACATTTCATAAAAGAATACTGGATACTATTGTTAAATCATCCAGGGGGTGATGAAACATGAAGACTTATTTTCAGCCATATGCAAAAGAATGCAGATTCATACTTACAGATATTCCTATTTTAGGTATTCCCCATCTTCTCTAAACCATTGTTCTTCCTTGAATTTGAAGTAGTCTTCTCTTCATCAAGTCTTGGTCTTCAAACAGTACTTTTGTAAAGTATTTGCATACTCTTCCAAAAATATTCGGCTGCTAACAGATCATCAACTTCATACTCCACACTGATGAATACACATGTAACTGAATTGTCTAATTCTCAAATCTCTACTCATCTAGATTAAGTGTGTATGTAAAATGTCAAATGTTAGAAGATGCTTTCAAATCATATGTTGTAAATCTGGAAGTTTGGGAACCTGAGATATGAATGAGCCTTAATGCATTGATGCCAAAGATCTAAAGTTCTGAAACCAAAAACCTTAGTGCTCTGATACCAAATGTTGGAAGTGAGGTAGGCCCTTAGGCTCATGTCACAGGTCCATGGTTCCATAGGTCTAGTCATGTTCAACATTAATTCCAGCAATCTTCCATATTGACAAAACATGAACATACCACAACTTAATCATACATATGATGAGACAAAGATAGAGAAAGAATAGACGACATGTGTAAGGTGTTACGTAAGCCATCGCTTACTCATAGTATCATCTATACCAATGTTCAATGTACAATGTGGGAGATTGCTGGAATTAATGTTGAACATGACTGGACCTATGGAATCATGGACCTGTGACATGAGCCTAAGGGCCTACCTCACTTCCAACATTTGGTATCAGAGCACTAAGGTTTTTGGTTTCAGAACTTTAGATCTTTGGCATCAATGCATTAAGGCTCATTCATATCTCAGGTTCAGAAACAGTTCATGCTATATTTGTTGTCAAGCAGTGATTGCTTGATGAGAACACTATTGGATATCTAGTTTGCATATTTTCTCAAGTATTATGGTTCATATTCAGCAAGTTCAGATTTTTTGAAGGAAAGTCAAATTCAGTTTTGAAGAAGACTTTTTAAGAAAAACTTTGAAGGTCAGTTCTGAAGTGCGAGAGTACAAGCTTGAAGCTTGTGACATGCTATTTGAAGCTTGTGGTAGTTTGCAGCTTGTGATAGGTTGCAGATCTAGTCCAAGTTGTACCAATATGACATTGCAGGGGGGATTGTTGAAAAAACAATGCCTTATTGGTTCAATGGTCCAACAATTTAGAGCATGTGTAGTAGTCTTTTCAACTTCCTATATAAGTTACTCTACAAACAGACGATTGCGAACAGCATATGTAGTGCTTGGTAACAGCTCTTGTACATCAAAAGCATATGGGCGTCGTGGATGAGTGGGAGCGTTCTCATCCAGACCACCCGGGTTCAAATCCCGTGCGCTGCAGCGAAAACGCGTTTGTTTTATCTTTTAAGATATGCTTTTGGGTAAAGCAACATACAGACGAACAACGAACACGGCGGATGTTTTTTTCCGATTGCTTTTGTTCAGGAATAGCGATCGTGGCTTTATTATGGCTTTTGGTGAGCTTTTCAATGGACAAGCAAAACTATATAAGGAGAGTATTGGCTCATTGTCTTGCATCCTTCACCTAGTATTCAACACAAGCTTGGAGCTTGGACCTCAGTAGAGGTGGTGTTTCTTCTAGCACATGGGGCAGCCATGGTGCTTACTTGAAGCATATTGAGGAGCACCTATGGAGTTCTTCTTAATGATTCTTCTTGGAGAAGACGAAGGGTGTGCTCACACTCTAGCTCATGGAGAGGAGGTTATCTATTGTTCATGGCAAGAAGACTTGGTCATTAGCAGCTTGATGGTGAGGATCGGCCATCTACATGGTGTATTTGAAGATTGTCTTCTACAGGAAGATATTAGGTTGAAGATTGTCTTCTACAAGAAGATGTCGGGCTACTTCAAAGACATTGGATGGTGTTTAACATAAGATTTACATCTTATGTTAAGTATTCAGGTACATATTCTCTGATGTGAAGATGGGATGAGTTTTATAGCCAATTTTCTGTTGTAAGTTGGTTGGATATCCAGGTACAAATGTATCTAGAGAAGGTAACTCTAGAAGGGTAATTCATCATTCAGACAACGATTGGTGAATTTAGTCATTTCAGACATTTGAAGCAGAATTTGGATTACTAAAGATAGAGAAATAATAGACGACATGTGTAAGGTGTTACGTAAGCCATCGCTTACTCATAGAATCATATATACCAATGTTCAATGTACAATGTGGGAGCAAAACTCTCAACCACTCTATGTGATGAGAAATAGATGAATGAGTGAATGTACAATGTAACAAACATATTCAGATGTATGGGCAGTAATCTGAATATATATGAGATGTGTGACCTTATAGGTTATAGAAGAGTGAATATGAGTGACTGAAAGAGGAAGGATCAATGTGAAACTGATAATCAACAAACCCTCATCTGAACTTAGGCTATGGAAGACCCTAAGTCAGATACGTGTGTGAAAAGATCACATACTTATAAAGTAGCATAGAATGCTAACAAGTTTGCTGCAGGAAATCCTCAAACTCATGTGAACACACCTTCTCAAACACCTCATCCAAATATGCATAAAGCATATACGTACTGTTTCTCTTGTACCTATGCTAAATAGGACTCCTCCTGATATGAACGCCACAGCCTCCATAAAATTCAAGTAGTACCTGTGTGCATAAAGAGAATATGTACCTGAATACTTAACATAAGATGTGAATCTTATGTTAACCACCATCCAATGTCTTTGAAGTAGCCCGACATCTTCTTGTAGAAGACAATCTTCAACCTGATATCTTCTTGTAGAAGATAATCTTCAAATACACCAGGTAGATGGCACCATCCAATGTCTTTGAAGTAGCCCGACATCTTCTTGTAGAAGACAATCTTCAACCTAATATCTTCCTGTAGAAGACAATCTTCAAATACACCATGTAGATGGCCCCATCCAATGTTTTTGAAGTAGCCCGACATCTTCTTGTAGAAGACAATCTTCAACCTGATATCTTCCTGTAGAAGATAATCTTCAAATACACCATATAGATGGCCGATCCTCACCATCAAGCTGCTAATGACCAAGTCTTCTTGCCATGAACAAGAGATAACCTCCTCTCCATGAGCTAGAGTGTGAGCACACCCTTCATCTTCTCCAAGAAGAATCATTAAGAAGAACTCCATAACTGCTCCTCAACATGCTTCAAGTTAGCACCATGGCTGCCCCATGTGCTAGACGAAACACCACCTCTATTGAGGTCCAAGCGCCAAGCTTGTGTTGAATATTAGGTGAAGGATGAATACAAGTGAGCCCAAGCACTTCTTTATATAGTGAATTGTTCCCTTGAAAATCTCTTGAAATAAAGCACCTCAAAAGCACTTCGTAGAACAATAATTACGCAATTGCGATTCCTAAAAAATCATTCAGGAAAAAAATATCTGCTGCCTGTCGCCGTCTGATTTAAAGCGCCGTCTGATTTAAAGCAAAAGCTATACATAAAAAACGCACGCGAGCGGCACCTGCTGGGAAACGAACTCGCACCAGATCTTTGAGAGGCTAATGGTCTAACCAACGCGCCACGTGCTGTTTGTTGTAAAGGCATTCATATTGAAAACTATGGATGCTGAAATCCCTGAGCAAAATTGACTAGCTTTGACCAATTTCAAACCAATGAAACATTGTTTCCAACAATTGACTAGGGTCTTCAACATAAACTCCATCATTAGTGAACCTTACCTCATACAGAACCCTTTTTCCACAATTTGTCCTACACTTATCAGATTTTTAGGAATTGTAGGAACATACAGAACCTTACTCAAGAGAGTACTTCAATCTTTGGCTTTGACTGAACCAATTGACTTTACTTTGTGCTTTGTATTATCACCTGTTTGAACTGTATGATTGATTGCCTTATGATCTAGATCAGTCATCAAAGCAATATTTCCACTCAGATGATTACTACATCCTGAGTCAATATAAAACACTCTCATGTCTTCATGTGAGGCTTCACATGTTGCATTCATAATAAGAGTTGAATCTTCTTTCTGATCTGATGCATAATTGTAGTAGGTGTTATTATAGGACTGATTTTGAAAGTTTCTTCCTCCACCTCTTCCAAAAGAATTCCTACCACCTCTACCTCTGAAGTTTCCTCTCTGATATCTGCCACCTCTTCCTCTTTGATTAAAATTCTGATTAAAATTACCATTGCTTTGATTATTGTGCCAACAATCATGAGATAGATGATTGGTCTTACCACATATCCAACAAGCTCTAACATTATCTTTGTTATTTCTGCCACTTCCTCTTCCTCTTAGGAAGTTTTCTTGGCTTGGAGTACCTTCATCTTCAACTGATTGTTGCTTTCCTTTGCTAGCTTTCTTCTTGTCTTTAGAATACATTGCATGACCTGCACTCTTATCAACATCTCCTTTGATATCATTCTCAAAAGTTAGCATATGTCCTAACAATTGATTCAAATCAGGAGTGAAATGATCTAATGAAAGTTCTGTAGACAAAATAAAAGGCTTCCACTTCTCATCTCCTCTTAGCCCTATGAGAATTCGTCTTACCAATTTATCTTCTTCAATATCTTCATCAACTGCACCTAAAGAATCAGCAATGTCTTTCATCTTTGTCACATAATCAGATATTGATTGTGAAGCCTTCTTCTTGAATGTAGTAAACTCTGCCCATAATGAAGCTTTCCTTGATTTGGTTGTATTATGAAAATGCTCTTCCAAAGCATTCCAAATGTCACTTGCACTTTCAAGTCCTCTAATATGAGGAAGCAAATAATCATTCACTGCCATGTAGATTATGCTCCTTGCTTCACCATCCTTCTTCATCCAAATCTTTATATCTGCAAGCTCCTCCCTAGTTGGAACACTAGGATCTCTAAATTCTAGCTTTTCTTCCTCTCCTGTGATGTATCCCATCAGATCTTTGCTCATAAGATGAGCTTCAATTCTCATTGACCAAGTTGGATAGGTCTTTCTATCCAACTTCTCAATTTGGAGACTATCTCCCATCCTTTCTTCACATGTACTATCAAATCTTTAGTCCTTATAAAGAATGAATGTACCTTAGCTTCGAATGTTGCTCCTTCTGATCCTTTTGATAACCTTTATGTGTCTTCCTTCAATCTTTCTTTCACACTTTATCCTTTTGAACCTTTAAGATGTGAAATTTGTATATCTGCAGCAATCGGGGTCTTCCTTTCCTCAATTTTGATACAACCTGCTCTGATACCACTGATGGAGAGTGTTAATCTCCAAAAGAACAAGCTATTCTTGATGTTAGACCACCTCTATATCAAGAACAACTTTAAACTCCAACCAATTTTGGAAGACAAGTACCAAACTACCAAGAAATTAGCTAACTGTGAAGAAATTCATTTCTGAGAAAAGTCTGCTGCACATTAATCAATCATTGACTAATCATTTGTGTAAAGTTTCTGATGAAACTTTGTAGAATGTGTTGCCTAGAGATTGTGCACCTTCTCCAAGTTAAAACACTTCAAATGCTTGAGTAGATTATGAGAAATGATTCAAACAATCTACCTATGTCTGAAACTGTCTCTCTGTAGAGTCGACTTTGACACCTGCAACTTCTAAGACATGGTTCTCCCAAACTAGAACCCGTTTAAGCAAATGCTTTTAGCCTTAGATGGCTTACCTTCCAACTAAAATTTTGACTCCTCATTTGTGTAAAACTTTACAC
>CM035408.1:58953396-58968396 GCA_020310875.1 Ceratopteris richardii | reverse complement strand
CCTTGCCCCAATCATGCAGCACATTGGCATGCCTTAACCAAGGTCTCCCAATTAACAGGGAGAAACTTCATTCTACCTGTAGCAGCCTTAAAAGAACAAAATCCAAGTTAAAGATGGTACCTTGTATCTTGACTAGGACTCCAGGGACCACTTCCATAGGCCTTACTATGCTTTGGTCTGCCATTGTTACATCGAAGTTGGTAGGTCTTGAAGGGTGTAGTCCAATCTTTTTCATGGTATGTTCAGGCATCAAGTTAATGCCAGAACCACCATCCACAATAACTCCTTGAAACTCATGACCTTTTATGGATACTGTGTTGGAGATTCACTCACTAATTATGCATAACAACATGAAGACGAAGGAAAACAGAAACAAAGTGGTCAGAAAATCAAAGCCTTAGTGAAGGAAGAAATTCACGTCTGTATTATACAAGTATAGAAACTTCCAGAATTAGAGTCTGTTGAAACCGGATCAAAATGTATATAAGAGAGAGCATAGAACCGGAATGTAGTGTAGAAAAGAAGTGCGCATATGAGATAGAGAATAGAAGTAAGATATAGAAGACGCCATAGATCGCGTATGTAGAGATGAATAACAAAACCTGAAATGTCGGGTATTCATCTGAGAGAGATGGTAAGGAATAACTACCCAGAGTAGGAGAGTTTTCCATAGCTATGAGCAAAGTGAGGCCAAGCTATTTTGTACACATCTTCTCTAATAGAAAACACATGTTCATATGGAAGTTTCTGCGCATTCTTCGTATGTAAAGAAATCTGAGTAATTTCATGTTACTGTGAAAGTTAGTTAAGAGTTACAGTTTCTCAGTGAATGTTTTTCCGGTACTTCTATAAGTTAGATCTCGAAGTACAGTGTAAAGTTTTGTATGAGATATAGCTTATCTTGTAGCTATAAGTCTCAATCATAAACTGATCAAAGATTTCGGTGAAATGGATATGTACACACAGTACAAAGTCTGACCGGAAAGAGGCATTTAGAACTGGTGAAGCTTTTCCTTAAACTTCAGATAGAGTTCATTCAGTGAAGGAAGTTCAGATATCACTTCCTTACTTCATGTATATACATTTGAAGTAACTACAAACAAAATTGCAGTTGATTCCGGTAGTATTCCGGTATAATTATGGTGAGATTTCGGTAACAGTCCGGTGAAGTTCCGGTGAAATTTTTGTGAGTTTAAAACACAGTTTTGACAAAGTTAAATGACGCAAAGATTGTTCAACTGTAAGCTAATACAGTAGTGTAAAGATTGAAGTAAATCAGTTCAGAATTGAAGCTTGAAAGAAACGAGAAGCTTTCTGTAAAATGAATTTTCAGTGTTCACTAGATACAGTTATAAGTTTTCAGTTTCAGAAAGTTTGCTAAGCTACTGATGATTATAGAGGTGTTCTAACATCACTCTAGCTAATGGTATCAAAGCAACAAGATCTACGAGTAATATCAGAGTGGTAAGATCCACAAGTGGTACCAGAATAGAAAAAGTTTTGAAGAGCAGGAAAGGTTTCTCAGAAGAAGAAACGAAAAGAGAATTTGAAGAATTCTCATAAAGAAAAGTGAAAGCTGAGGTGATCAACAACAAACGACGTCAAAAAACGTTCCAAAGTCATTCTCAAGGTAAAGGTTTACAAAAGGTAAAAACCTTTTAACGTTATACTCACCGGAAGTAACACAAACAAGAAGATCATGGCAGATCATATCTCAATTGACAAATTGGACAGAGATAACTATCCCACATGGGTAATGCGCATGGAAGCTTTACTTATGAGTAAAGACTTAATGATATATGTGACAGGAGAAGAAAAGAAGCCGACTTTCGAAGATGATAGTCAACCAAAGAAAGAAGAATTAGAAGCCTTGAAGCTGTGGCAGAAGAAAGATGCAATGGCAAGAGCGTATATCTATAATACTGTTACAGATCATCTACTACTGCATATTAAAGGTCTAGAGAAAGCAAAAGATATATGGAGAGCATTAGAAGATCACTTCCAAAGTACTACGAAAGCTAGAAATGCGAGCTTATGGTCGGAGTTCACAACATTCAAGAAAAAGCAAAGTCAAAGCATTAGTGATTATGTCACTAAGATGAAGGACTTGGCAGATAGTCTTGGATCGATTGGTGAAGATATTGAAGACCACAGGTTAATAGTACAAGTGCTTACAGGTTTGAGAGGAGATGAAAGGTGGAAACCTTTCGTACTCTCAACTGAACTGCCTTTAAATCATTTTGTACCATATTTAAATCAGTTGCTTAGACGAATGCTAACGTTTGAGCAAGATTTGAAGACAGATGGAGAAAAAGGACATAGTTCGGCTATGTACGCAAAGAATAAGAAGAAAGGTGATAAAGGAAAAGAAAAAGATGAAGAAGAAGTGACTGCTCAAGCAAATTTTGCAAGAGGAAGAGGTAACGTCAGGAAAAGAGGTAAAGGAAGAAGTAATCAGACTAATAACAAGAAAGCTTGCTGGATCTATGGATTAAGCAATCATTTGGCTCATGATTGCTGGCATAATTCACAAGGATCAAGTCAGAATCAAAATAACAACAATAGAGGCAGAAGTGAAAGATATCAAAGAGGAAGACAAAGCCAAAGAGGCGGATATGGTAGAGGTGGAGCAAGAAGTTGGGGACAGAATTAGTCTCACAACACTGCCTACTACAACTATGCGAATGATACGCAGAATGATGATTATACGACGTTGATGATGAACTCAATAAGTGTGTCAGAGAATGAAGACCTCAAGGTATTCTATATTGACTCTGGTTGTTCAAATCATTTGTCAGGAAATATAGAATTATTATCAGAATTAGAAGGAGGCATTTCAAATCATACAGTACAGACAGGTGATAACACAAAACATAATGTAAGGTCAATTGCAAAGGTAAAGTGTAAGAATGGAGCTGACCTACTAACAAATGTTTTGTATGTTCCAACAATCCCGAAGAATCTGATCAGTGTGGGTCAGATAGTAGAAAAAGGTTTTCAAGTCAGGTTTACAAATGAAGGAGTATTTGTTGAAGATCTAGAGAATGGATACAAACAGATTATCCATGGTAAAAAGGAAGGTAGACTTTTTACTCTGAAAGTACAAGGAAATGTTGGTCAAGCCTTGATCACACATGGTGATGAGGTATCTACGGGACTAGACCTTTGGCATAAGAGGCTAGGACATTTTAATGAAAAGGGAATCAAAGCTATGGTGGAGAAACAATCTGTGAGAGGATTACCAAATATGAAGAACCAACATATGATTCACAAGTATGAAGCTTGTCAGATGGGAAAAGCCCACAGGTTACCATTTCATAAAAATGGTTGCAAACACGATGGTGTGTTAGAACTCATACATACAAACGTATGGGGGCCAACAAAAGGAGGATCTATCAACAGATCTAGGTATTATGTTCTTTTCATTGATGATGCAACAAGATGGATAACTCTTTATGTTTTGAAAGAGAAATCAGAAGTGTTTGGAGCTTTCAGACATTTTCATGCATATGCTGAAAGACTTACAGGACAGAAACTCAAAAGACAAAGGTCTGATGGAGGAGGAGAATATTTTTCTCGAGAGTTCAATGATTATCTGTGGAATGCAGGTATCAAAAGGGAAATAACTTGCAGGTATACACCGCAACAAAATGGAGTAGCAGAAAGAAGAAACCGAACTCTAGTTGAGTTTGCACGAGCAATGCTAAAGGAGAAGAACTGTCCAAATTATCTTTGGGCTGAGGTTGTAAATACAGCAACATATCTGGTAAACAGATTACCATGTACACCTTTAAATGGGATGACCCCTTATGAAGCTTGGTAAGGCAAGAAACCAACACTTGATCATTGCAAAGTGTCTGGATCAATTGCTTATGCTTATGTGCCATCACAATTGAGACATAAGCTTGAACCAAAAGCTGAAAAATATGTGTTCATCGGATATGATGAAAAGCAGATGGGTTACAGGTTATGGAGTCCTCTAACCAAACAGTTTACTGTTTCCAGAGATGTGACATTTGATGAAGGAAAAAGCTGGTATACAGATAAAGAGCATAGTGTTGAAACACTTGAAAATGAGATAAGAAGAAAGGAAAAAGGTAAATCACATATGCAGGTGAATGGAGATGAAGATCATATGCAGGCAAGTACATCCAAGATCGGATCAGGTATGAGAAATGAAGATGGATCAAGATTTGATGAAGATGTGTATTCAGATACACATGAAGAGTTTGAACCAAGAAGGTCAAACAGAGTAAGAAAACAACCAACAAGGTATTCTTATGACACTTTTTATTTGACTTAGAAAAAATATGCTTACTTAGTAAAGGAGGACAAAGAACCTCTTAATTACAGTGAAGCAAAAGGTAAGAAACAATGGGAAGAAGCAATGAAGGAAGAGTATAATGCAATAGAGGAGAACAAGACTTGGGAACTTGTTCCAAAACCAAATGGTAAGAAAGTGATTGGAAACAAATGGGTTTACAAAGTCAAGAAACTTGCAGATGGAAGGATAGCCAGATATAAAGATAGACTGGTTGTCAAAGGCTATGCTCAGACATATGGCATAGATTATGATGAGACATTTAGTCCGGTGGCAAAGATGTCAACTATAAGGACATTGATTGCTATAACAGCATCAAAAGGATGGAAGCTAAGTCAGCTAGATATAAAGAATGCATTTTTGAATGGATATATATCAAATGTGTTGGAGTTGGACGTCTGCGGAAGCACGCGAACAGCACAAGGAAGAAGAAGAAGCTTGGAGCACAACACACAAGACTGAATGTATTACTAGAGAATGTACAAAGATAAGTAGCCCATTAGGGCAATAGGCGTATATACAAGCCGGGGGAAAAAAACCTCCTAAAGAGGGAAAAAAGTGCCCCGGCAGTCCTAGAGTGTTCACACACATCACTACCTAAATATATCAACAAATCCCCCCTGGGAGTGATGCGGTGAACAAGGAGCTGGCACTCATGTATAAGGAAGTGCCAAGCTATGTGGAAATCACTCCACAAAAGGAAGTAAGCCCAAAGCTTTGCGGAAAGCTTCAAACTTCTCCCTAGGCAGAGCCTTCGTGAAAAGGTCTGCAATGTTCTCCTGCGTGGGCACATATGCCAAGCTGATCTCCCCAGCAGAGAACCTCTCCCTGACATAGTGATAATGCACCTCAATGTGCTTAGTGCGAGCATGGAACACAGGGTTCCTCGCAACTGCCAATGCGCTCTGACTGTCAGTGAAGATGGTGGTGGCAGAAGACTGGCCAACACCCAAATCAGCCATAAGGCGTCTGAGCCACACACACTCAACAGTCGCTGTGAAAGCTGCCCTATACTCAGCCTCACAACTGGAAGTGGCCACAGTAGGCTGCTTCTTGCTCAACCAAGATATACATGAGCTACCAAGCATGAAGCAAAAACCACTGGTGGACACACGAGTGTCATAGCAACCAGCCCAATCTGAGTCAGAAAAAGCATGCAAATCTGGCGGTAGTGATCCCCCCTTGGGATAAAACAACCCAAGTAGCCGAGTACCACTCAAGTAGCGAAAGATGCGCTTAACCGCTTTCCAATGCGTGACTCCTGGGCAATGCATGAACCTGCTCATCTGTGAGACAGCAAACTGAATATCTGGCCGAGTAATGCATAAGTAAATCAAGCATCCAACAGCCTGCTGATAGAGAACAGCATCAAATGCATCTCCAGCATCATGAAGACTCAATCATAAACCTGTCTCCATAGGAGTGGCAATAGGCTTACAGTCTTCAAGGCCAAAACGCTGCAATAATGTGTCAATATATTTCGTTTGACACAAAGCCATTCCACCATCAACATGCATAAACTGAATGCCCAAATAGTGATGCAAATGCCCCAAATCAGACATCTCAAATGAGGCATGCAAATCAGCCTTAAAATCAGCAATATGTGTCTCAATAGGACCAGTGAGCAGCATGTCATCAACATAGACAACAATGATCAGAAACACATCATTAGCACGCTTAACATATAAGGTGCTTTCAGTTGGACTGTTCTCAAAACCATGTGCAATGAGATAGGCATGTATCTTCTCATACCAAGCACGTGGTGCTTGCTTTAAACCATATAACGCCTTCTTTAACCTGCACACCTGGTTTTCATGCCCTTTTTGCACAAAGCCACGGGGCTGAAAAACATACACTTCTTCATGCAAGTCACCATTCAGAAATGCTGTTTTAATGTCCAACTGATGTACATTCCAACCATGATGGGCTGCAAGTGCACAAATGCTCCGAACAGTAGTCATACGGCATGTAGGTGCAAAGGTCTCATCAAAATCAATGCCTCTTTCCTGCGCATAACCCTTTGCAACAAGCCTAGCCTTATACCTGTCAACTGTACCATCAGGTTTACGCTTCAGCTTGTATACCCACTTAGTGCCAATGGCCTTCTTGCCAGGAGGCAAGTCACATAAAGACCATGTACCATTCTTCATTATAGCATCATATTCAGATTGCATAGCAGCCATCCAATTTTCTGAATTTTGTGCTTCATCAAAAGAAACAGGCTCATTCTCATCACAGAGACTAGAGGCAGCCATAGCATAGCAATCTGATGCAAAGGAGGCACTATGAGAGCCTGAACGAGTACGATATGACAAAGGTGCATCTAATTTGATGTCACGCAAAGTCTGCACCAGCCATTTTGGCATAGTTTTTGCCTGCTCAATATCAGCTCTCTCATCAACAAGTGCATCATGTAAATCTGCATCAGAAATGGAATGATCTGCATCATCATATGAAACCTGCAAAGGCTGAGAAGTTGCCTCATTAGGACCAGCACTAGCCTGTCCACCTGTAAAAAGAGGCATCAAAGTATCATACATGTCTTTGGAGCTAACAGATGTCTCCTTAGTACATGAAAGCAATGGCTGAATAGCATCTTCCACAAAGACAACATCACGGCTAACCAGAATGCGTTTAGTCTGTGGATGATACAGACGATAGCCTTTACTTTCAGAACTGTACCCAACAAAAATACATTTTACTGCCTTATCATCCAATTTTCTGCGATGTTGTTCAGGCACTAATGCATATGCCAAACAACCAAAAACACGCAGATGAGCAACAGATGGCTTGCGGTCATGCCAAGCCTCATATGGAGTGATAGACTGCAATGCTTTAGTGGGACACCTGTTCAGTACATATGCTGCACACATGACAGCCTCAAGCCAGAAACTATGTGGTAAAGCCTGACTTTTGACCATGCACCTCGCCATCTCCATGAGTGACCTGTTCTTTCGTTCAGCAACTCCATTCTGTTGAGGTGTATATGGCACTGTACATTGGTGTTTTATCCCACGTTCAGCCAGAAATGCATTAAAATCTGAAGACATATATTTCCCCCCTCGATCAAAACGGAGGGTGCCCATTTTACATGCTGACAGATTTTCAGCCAAAACCAAAAACTGTTTGAAGCACATGAACACTTCGGACTTTGCTTTGAGTGGATATACCCATGCATGCCTGGAAAAATCATCAATGAAAGTCACGAAGTAAAGGTAATTTCCAAAAGAGGGTGTCTGCATAGGACCACAGACATCACTATGTACAAGCTGTAATTTCTGTGTAGCCCGAACTGAACCATCTTTTGGAAAGGAAGAACGCTGCATTTTGCCCAAAATACAGCCTTCACAAACATGTTTTCCAGGTGCCTCAAGTTTGGGCAAAGAGGACACCATTTCAGATTTCTGCAGGCGTAACAAACTAGCAAAATTCAGATGACCAAAGCGTGCATGCCAAAGCTTTGCATCTGACATAGCCTGAGAATCATGAACTGCACATGCCGAATCATTCACAGATCTTTCATAGTCTATGAGCTTATACAGCCCACGACATAAAATGCCAGAAGCAATAATCACATCGCCATTTGAGAGATCATGGACTGTACACCTGTCATCAACAAATTTCACAACCAAGCCAATCTTGGCTAATGCAGAAACTGATAACAGATTCTTTTTTATCCCTGGCACAAATAAAGCATCTGACAAAGTGAAAGAACTACCATCAGCAGTAGTCAGAATGATCTTACCAACTCCCATAACAGGATAAGAGGAGTTATTGGCGCATGTGACAGTATTCCCTGTAGGAGCAGGCTCAAGTGAAGAGAAGAAACTGCGCTGCGAGGTAATATGTTTGGTCGCCCCACTGTCAAAGTACCAAACATCTGAGTCTACTGCAGACATGCACTGATCATGAGAAGATGGGTCAAAACTGCAGACAGTAGTAAACGCCCATTCTTCTTCCTGCACAAGATTTGCAGACTCTGTTTTTGGTGTAGAGGCCTCTGCAACAACCATTCCAGCCTCTTTCTTCTTTGCCTCTTTAGCAGCCAGTTTTGGACAGTTCTTTATGATATGATCATTGCCTTTACAGTACTTACAAAACAATTTCTGCTTTTCTGATTTTTTCTCATCTTTGTCTTGGTTCTTTGAATGTGCAGCATTTGCAGATTTCTGCTTACTAGTAGAAGAGCTCCATTTTCCTTTGCCCTTCTGACTAGCCAGGAAAGCTTGATCTGCAACACGCATAATGGACCTGTTCTGCCTGGACTGATCTTCCTGCAACAGAACAGAGACTAATTCCTCAAATGACAAGGCATTCGGATTGCCTTTCATCATCAACCGAAGAGTAGAGGCAAAACTCTGATATGAATCAGGAAGACCATTCAGAACGGTCTGCACAAGTGAGCTATCTGGTATAACCTCATCAGCAGAAATCAATTGTTCCTTCAGGTCTTTGATCTTTGTAAGAAAACTGTCCATAGAATCACCTTCATTCATGTGCTCACTCTCCAACTGTTTTCGGAGGTAAGCAACACGAGCCTCATTCCTAGCCTGGTACAAAGTGGTAAGTGTATCCCAAGCATCCTTTGCTGTTCTGCAAGAGCGAATGTGAGGAATAATGGCACGTTTGACAGACAAAGCTATCAATGCATGTGCCTGGGCATCTCTGCCATCCCAACGAATCTGCTCTGCAGTAGGTGCAACAGAAACAGCAGCACGAACAGGAATCTGCGGAATATCATCTTCGACACCATCTTCATCAGCTCCAACACCTGTATTTGCAGTACCTGTCGTTACAGGTGTAACAGGACGTCTTTCAACACCCTGCACAATGTTCCACAATCCTTTTGCAACCAGTACATGTCGCATCATATAAGCCCATAATGGGTAGTTGGTACCATCCAACTTATCCTCAACAGCCAACATACGGAATACATCACTGCTTTCAGCCATGGCCGGTGACTAAAATACCTTGATGCAGAAAATTGATTGTATCTAAAAAAGTTGAACGGAACTGCCCAAACGAGTTCTGCTAGACCTGTAGCAGACTTCGAGACGCTTAAACTAGCGAACAGAAACTGGTATATACCTTTGGCACAAAAGGACGAAATAGCCTGCAGAAGCGCTGCGATAGTGTGTTCGGAGGCCGAAACGAGCTCAGATCGCGATTTTGACACCACAAATCAAAGCTGTTTTGATCTTGAAAACACCCTGAGTATGCTCACCAAATTTCGTGCGAATCTGAGACTGCAAACGGAGGAGTGTCGACGGCGCCCTAGAAGAAGCGACGACCTGCTCTGATACCAATTGTTGGAGTTGGACGTCTGCGGAAGCACGCGAACAGCACAAGGAAGAAGAAGAAGCTTGGAGCACAACACACAAGACTGAATGTATTACTAGAGAATGTACAAAGATAAGTAGCCCATTAGGGCAATAGGCGTATATACAAGCAGGGGGAAAAAAACCTCCTAAAGAGGGAAAAAAGTGCCCCGGCAGTCCTAGAGTGTTCACACACATCACTACCTAAATATATCAACAAAATGAAGTCTACATGGAACAACCTGAAGGGTTTGTAAGTTCTAGATACCCAGAACATGTTTGCAGATTAAGAAGAGCTCTCTATGGATTGAAGCAAGCTCCAAGAGCTTGGAATTACAGACTTGTGAAGTATCTCAATGACCTTGGATACCAAAGCTCAAAGGCAGATGCAAGTCTACTGATCAAGAAAACATATGAAGGTATGATCTACATTTGTTTTTATGTAGATGACATTATAATCACAGGTACCTCAGATGAAGGAATCAAAGAGGTAAAGAGATTGCTTGAAAAAGAGTTCAAGATCAGTGATCTAGGAAAATTATCATATTTTCTTGGAATGGAAGTTACATATACAGATCATGGTATATATGTTTTGCAACAAAGGTATCTCCTAAACTTACTGAAGAAGTTTAACATGGAGAATTGCAGAGAAGCTTCAACACCGCTTGAAGTAAATCATAAACTCAGCAAATATGGTGGTGCAGAGTTTAAAGATATGAAGAAGTATCAGTCATTAGTGGGAAGCTTAATTTATGCTACACTAACAAGACCAGATCTCAGTTATGCAGTGGGAGATCTCTCACAATTTATGCATTGTCTGAAGGATCAACATTGGGTTGCAGGACAAAGAGTTCTTAGATATATCAAAAGAACTATTAAGGAAGGATTATATTATCCTTATACATCATATATAAAGCTGAGAGCATACAGTGACTCAGACTGGGCAGGAAGTCAAGATGACAGAAGGTCAACACATGGGTATATGATATACCTAGGACATAAGCTTGTAAGCTGGTGTTCAAAGAAGCAACACACAGTAGCTTTATCATCAACAGAAGCAGAATATAAAGGACTTGTGGAAGTAGCTAAAGAAGTGATATGGATGCAGACCTTGTTCAAAAGCATGGGTATTGATCAAGGTATACCTATCATACATGGAGACAATATGAGCTCATTGTATCTTGCAGCAAATCCAGTATTTCATGCAAGAACAAAACACATAGAGATTCAATATCATTTCCTGAGAGAAAAGGTAATGGACAAGGAGATTGAATTGGTATTCACTCCTACCAAAGATCATATTGCAGATATTCTGACAAAGAGCTTAGATGGAGTAAAGACAAGCAGATTCAAAGAAATGGTAGGTATAAAATAAAAGAAGAATATATGAAAGATCAGAGAATGCAAATTAGTGATTGAGGGGGAGCTGTTGGAGATTCACTCACTAATTATGCATAACAACATGAAGACGAAGGAAAACAGAAACAAAGTATTCAGAAAATCAAAGCCTTAGTGAAGGGACAAATTCACATCTGTATTATACAAGTGTAGAAACTTCTAGAATTAGAGTCTGTTGAAACCGGATCAAAATGTATATAAGAGAGAGCATAGAACCGGAATGTGGTGCAAAAAAGAAGTGCACATATGAGATAGAGAATAGAAGTAAGATATAGAAGACGCCATAGATCGCGTATGTAGAGATGAATAACAAAACCTGAAATGTCGGGTATTCATCTGAGAGAGATGGTAAGGAATAACTACTCAGAGTATGAGAGTTTTCCATAGCTATGAGCAAAGCGAGGTCAAGCTATTTTGTACACATCTTCTCTAATAGAAAACACATGTTCATGTGGAAGTTTGTGCGCATTCTTTGTATGTAAAGAAATCTGAGTAATTTCATGTTACTGTGAAAGTTAGTTAACAGTTATAGTTTCTCAGTAAATGTTTGTCCGGTACTTCTATAAGTTAGATCTCGAAGTACAATGTAAAGTTTTGTATGAGATATAGCTTATCTTGTACCTATATGAAATGGATATGTACACACAGTACAAAGTCTGACCGAAAAAAGGCATTCAGAACTGGTGAAGTTTTTCCTTAAACTTCAGATAGAGTTCATTCAGTGAAGGAAGTTCAGATATCACTTCCTTACTTCATGTATATACATTTGAAGTAACTACAAACAAAATTGTAGTTGATTCCGGTAGTATTCCGGTATAATTACGGTGAGATTTCGGTAACAGTCCGGTGAAGTTCCGGTGAAATTTTGGTGAGTTTAAAACACAGTTTTGACAAAGTTAAATGACACAAAGATTGTTTAACTGTAAGCTAATACAGTAGTGTAAAGACTGAAGTCAGTTCAGAATTGAAGCTTGAAAGAAACGAGAAGCTTTCTATAAAATGAATTTTCAGTGTTCACTAGATACAGTTATAAGTTTTCAGTTTCAGAAAGTTTGCTAAGCTACTGATGATTATAGAGGTGTTCTAACATCACTCTAACTTAGTTTCTGTGGTGTAAGTGAATTCCGCAATTAGCACTGCACCAACATACTGTTAGCCGAGGGCTCTTATAATCTCTGAGAGGTGCTTCCCCTACAATTTTATCTTTATGCATAATAGTAGCCTTTGCCACTAAACGTATTGTGGACACCTCATCAATTATCTGCATCAATTATGTGCAAGAGTTCTGACCTGAATTTCCCATCCATCTTTATTAAATAAAAATATTGACCTCCTTTTTCATGGACTTGAGTAGTCTGGAAGTGTAGCGTTTCCTCAATCACAATCTTTCGATCACTCAAAAATATCAGTGGAGAGAAGAACGCAGAGATTGCACAAGGTAAAGAAAATCTGATGCGGAAGAGTAGAAACAAATATGACGCAGAGAAGGAAGAATTCTAATATTATAGATGCGAATCAATGGTTACAATAGCTTGGACAATAGCTTCTTGACGAAGCCTCTACCTCCCGACCACCCCCGAGCTATCACAATCGCATTCACACTCGCACTCTCAATCACACTCTCACTCTCACTCTCACTCTCAATCACACTCTCAATCACAAGGTAATTCTTAGATTTCTGTGTGTCCTCCGTGTTGATGCGCAGGTCTCCTTATCCTCCAGTTTGATCGCAACCGTGCCCCCAAAGAAGTGTGCGATCCGCCAAATTTAGAAAAAGTTGAGTTTCTCCAAAACTTTCACAAAAAGCCATGCGAACGTAGTGCTCTTCCTTTCTTTAGCATACATGTCAAAAATAGGAGAAAAACACCAAAAGAAGACATATCCGAAAATATTCATAATTTGACATGGTGATACGTGAGCATGAGAACCACGGATTCGAATAGAATTAGATAAGCCCTGTAACTCAAAAACAGTGAGGAATTAGCTTGAGCTTGTGAGAGACACTTTTATTCAATTTTTTGATCTGCACAATAATGTTAGAGATGTCCGAGATCCAAATCCACCTCCAAATGCCACTTTTGAGCCCTGCAAGACCCTGAACGAGGTACTTAAAACATGATTCACAAAACTTTCACACTGGCACTTTTATTCTCTGATACTTGGTCCTTTCCCTCATACAGAGTTTTCCTTAATTCTTTCATCTTCACCTTCAAAATTCCCCTAGAAAACATGATGCGAATAAGGTCTAGAGAGAGAATATGAAACTTGTCAACCCAACATTTTTCTTACATGCATAAAATTACCTAATTATTCATTCTAAGCATTATCCCCACAATGAAATTCAGAAAGTTCAAAATGAATTATTTCACTAGAAAAGAGGCCTATTACAGGAAGCTTCTGATTCCTTAAGAGCATGGGCTCCAAATGACTTATCAAACTCCTCATGAGCCTTGTTGAATGCATGTCCAATGGCATCACTAGTACCTTTGAGATTTTCTTTTTGCCTTGTGTCTGCACATGTGGTGGCTTTGTTTTTAGATGTCTCTTTATCTTTGTTCAATCCATTAATATTTGATTCTTGACCTATTTCCACTTGAACATTCCCCGTACTTCTTGTCTGCACTGTAAAAGATTCAATTTCTTCTAATTGCACCACCCTGGTAGATGGAGACGACACATTGACTTGATCTACCATTTCTTCTTTGTGCATAGAAATCATTTGAATGTGGAGCCCAGATGAAGATCCTTGGTTCTTAGGACAAAAATTAGTATAGTGGTCTCTGGCCTCTGGGTAGTTCCTGCAAGGAGGGGCATTTTCTGGGAGAGTGCACCTACTTCGGTAATGCCCACATTCTGCACATCTGAAACAAATAATTGACCTCCTTGGCCCATTTCCAAAGTTATCCCTATGTCTCGGGTTGTAATTGTTACCTTGATTAGGTGCAACCACCATCACATTTACTGGTGGTAGGGCTCCTCCTTGTGCCCAATATGTTGTTGCAGGCATTCCTCTTGATTGACATTCATGGGCCTCATGATCAACTTTCCTGCATAGTTGGCAAGCTACACTTAACAGAGGACATTCACTTACTACATGACCTTGCTTGCTGCACATGGTACACCATAGTCCACTTTTGATGCCACCCCCTTTGAGTTCCAACAACTCTTGTCGAAGTTGGGCTAGTTCTTCTACTTGGGCTTCCTCTTCCTTTTGTAGCTTCAATGCCTCAATCTCCCTCCTCAACTGAGTAACAACATTTTCCTCCTCTTTGTGGGGCTTATTCCTTTTTAAGCCCTCCAGCTCTTTCCTTAGCTGGATTACTGGATCCTCCATTTCTGTAGAATAGGGTAGTTGAGAAGAAAGTGCTCCATATTGTTGCCTTATTTTCTCCAGTCGTGTAGCTGTATTGATGAACTCCTCTAGGGAGGCTACTTGCAACACTAATTCCTTGTGTGGTCACTGGAAGTGGCTTAGCTAACCGTTTCTTAATAAAGAAATCATGTGGAGGATTTGACAACTTAGCCATTAGTGCCTTGGCCCTAGTTACAAACTCTGGAAACTTTTCACCAAGACCTAGTCTCAAGTTTTCTAATTCCTCTATGATGATCTCTGTAGTATTTCCATGCTGGAATTGAGTTTTGAATGCATCTTTCATTAATTCCCAAGTGGTGAAATGGTTCTCAGCAAACTGGCTGAACCATTTATCTGCTAACCCTTCTAATGTGGTAGGGAAGAGTATAAAAAAGGCATCCTCTCTTCCCATCAAGCCTCTTGTTTTGCATAGTGCTAAAATCCTTCTAATATGCTCATCCGGATCTTCTTGAGCTAAGCCTTTGAAAGAAGGAAATTTTATATTTAATCTTGATAGTAGGGTTTCCAAATCTACATGACCTACCATGCTCTTTACTGATGAGGTTAATGAAAGTGGACTGGAGGATCTTCTAACAGCCTTCCTTCTTGTT
>CM035408.1:58938396-58943396 GCA_020310875.1 Ceratopteris richardii | reverse complement strand
TATCCATCTATCCATCTCTCCATCTCTCCATCTATCTATCTATGTATCTATCTATCTATCTATCTATCTATCTATCTATCTATCTGTTGGAGAAAAAATCACTAATTGGACATATATTTGAAGGTCAAATCTTAGGAAGAAAACTACATGCCTATGTGAAGGGACAAATTCTGAAGTGTACCATATTTGTAAAGTTAGTTCACTTTAGTTGTAGAAGTTTTTATAAAAAGTCACGAGAAGTGAGAAAATCTATATAAGTTAGTTTGTATCAATTGTCGCGATGAATGAAGGAAGACAATGATAGAGTGAGTTAGAACTCAATTTGTATGGCTGAGTATAGTCGGGCTTCTCTGAGTGAGAAAGCACTTGTAAGCTTCTGAGTTTTCATAGCTATGATAAGAACTAGTTAAAGTTCTGTGTATAAGTCTT
Source organism: Ceratopteris richardii (assembly GCA_020310875.1). Taxonomy (NCBI): domain Eukaryota; kingdom Viridiplantae; phylum Streptophyta; class Polypodiopsida; order Polypodiales; family Pteridaceae; genus Ceratopteris; species Ceratopteris richardii. The sequence goes on along the minus strand of CM035408.1, from coordinate 58,942,967 downwards.
CTTCTTCCATCTCCAGAGTTTGTCTTGTGTGAAATGATTTCAAAAGTTCAAGATTTCTGAGCAACTTGATGCGTGGCATCGAGTTTGTGTTGATAAGTCCTTGTTTTATTCTCTGAGTGTTATGTACTACTAGAACTTCTTAAAACATGAAGTTTGTGGAGTAACGCGATGCCTGGCATCGAGTTTCATTATAAAGTCGATGTCTGGCATCGAGTTCCCACATAAAAGTGGTATTCTTCATGTGTGTATTCAAGAGACTAATTCTGGTGCTGAAAAAGTGGCTCAAAAAGCTCAAAGTCGATGCCCGGCATCGACTTTTGGTTGCAAGTTGATGCTAGGCATCGAATTTTCATTTTTAGATAGCGAACTTTACTAAAACAGGCAAAATTTCTAGTTTTGGAAAGTCATACAGGGTCATCTTGTGAAGGCCATAACTTGAGTTCTAAAGATCCATTTCATGCATATGATAGCTTTTTGGAAAGCTCTACTCTTCTACTTTCATCCACTAAAAGATCTTGGAGAGATAATATTTGAGCTAGGAGAAATAAGCAAAATACGGAAGGTATGTAATTTTAGTGACTAGAAAAATCTGAAGAAGCAAAGTTCTTGGTTTCGGCTATCATTTCTCAAAGTTTGGAGTGGAAATGAAGTAATGGTGACCATAGAGGTGTTCTAGTGTCACATTAATTCATTTCTTGTGGTGTTTTACACATCAACAAGTGGTATCAGAGCAGAAAGGTCCTAAAGAGCAGAAGGCGGCAAAGGTACGAGAAGTTTTGGAAAGTTTTCCATTAAAGTTTCAAAGGTGAAGCATTTGAAGACACAAGGCATCAAAAGATTATTTGGAGTATCCTCATACACAAAGAACTTCAAAAGGTATTATCCTTTATCCTTTAAGCTCACAAGTTGCAGCAGAAGGGAAGGAGTATGGCAGATCATATCTCCATTGACAAACTAGACAGAGATAATTACCCCGCATGGGTAATGAGAATGGAGGCCTTACTTATGAGTAAGGATCTCATGATATATGTTACAGGTGAAGAAGAGAAGCAAGTATTTGGAGATGAAAGCCGACCAAAGAAAGAAGAACTTGATGCTTTAAAGCATTGGCAGAAGAAGGATGCAAATGCAAAAGCCTACATTTACAATACAATCTCTGATCATTTGCTACCACACATCAGAGGATTGGAATCATCTGAAGATATATGGAATGCATTGGAGTATCATTTCCAAAGCACTACTAAAGCACGAAAAGCAAGTCTATGGTCAGAGTTTACAACATTCAAGAAGAAGCCAAGTCAAAGTATTAGTGACTATGTCACTAAGATGAAGGATCTAGCAGATAGTCTTGGATCCATAGATGAAGATATTGAGGATCACAAGTTGATTGCTCAATTACTTACACGTTGGAGAGGAGATGAAAGGTGGAAACCTTTTGTCTTATCAACAGAACTTTCATTAAATCATTATGTTCCAGATTTGAACTAGTTGCTTGGTTTGATGCTCACATTTGAGCAAGACTTGAAGGGAGATGGAGATAAAGGACAAAGTTCTGCAATGTACATGAAGAATAAGAAGAAATGAGATAAAGGTAAAACAAAGGATGAAGAGGAGTCGAGTTCTCAAGTTTATTATGCAAGAGGTAAAGGCACTGGCAGAGGAAGACCAAGAGCCTTTGGAAGAGGTAGAGGTAATCAGAATAACAACAAGAAGGCTTGCTGGATCTGTGGATTGAGTAATCATTTGGCTCATGATTGTTGGCACAATCAACAAGGATCAAACCAGAATCAAAACAACAATAGCAGAGGTCGAGGTGGAAGATATCAAAGTAATTTTCAAAGAGGTAGACAAAGTCAAAGAGGACGCTATGGTAGAGGTGGAGGAAGAAGTTGGGGACAGAATCAATCCTACAACACCACCTACTACAACTATGCAAATGACACACAGAATGAAAGTCATACATCATTGATGATGAATTCAATCAGCACATCAGATAAAGAAGATCTAAAGGTATTTTACATTGACTCTGGATGTTCTAATCATTTGTCAGAAAACATAGAATTGATGTCAGAAAACATAGAATTGATGTCAGAATTGGAAAAAGGCATTTCTAGTCATAGTGTTCAAACAGGTGATAATACAAGACATAGTGTACATTCAATTGGAAAAGTGAAATGCAAGAATGGAGCAGATTTGCTAACCAATGTTTTGTATGTTCCTACAATACCTAAAAACTTGATTATTGTGGGACAGATAGTTGAAAAAAGTTTTCAAGTCAAGTTTACAAATGAAGGAGTATTTGTTGAAGATCTAGAGAATGGATATAATCAGATTGTCTCTGGTAAGAAAGAAGGTAGACTCTTTACTTTAAGAGTACAAGGGAACATTGGTCAAGTTTTGCTCACACATGGTGGAGTGATTACAGAATTTGATCTCTGGCATAAGAGATTAGGTCACTTCAACGAAAGAGGAATTAAAGCTATGTTTGCTAATCAGTCTGTACTAGGATTACCAAATGTGCAAATTCAACATATGGTTTATAAATGTGAAGCATGTCAAATGGGAAAAGCACATAGGTTACCATTTCAAAAGAAAGGATTCAAACATGATGGATTACTAGAGCTCATTCATATAGATGTATGGGGACCAACAAAAGAAGGATCTATCAGTGGCTCAAGGTATTATGTTCTTTTCATTGATGATGCTACAAGGTGGATAACATTATATGTTTTGAAGGAAAGATCAGAAGTGTTTGGAGCTTTCAAGCATTTTCATGCATATGCAGAGAGAGTCATAGGTCAAAAGCTTAAAATACTGAGGTCTGATGGAGGGGGAGAATACATCTCCCAAGAGTTCAATGATTATCTTTGGAATGCAGGTATTAAGAGAGAAATAACTTTTAGGTATACACCACAACAAAATGGTGTAGCAGAAAGAAGGAACAGGACTTTGGTTGAGTTTGCTAGAGCTATGCTAAAGGAGAAGAATTGTCCAAATTATCTTTGGGCTGAGGCTGTAAATACAACCTCTAAATGGAATGACTCCATATGAAGCTTGGTGGGGTAAGAAACCAACACTAGATCATTGTAGAGTGTTTGGATCAATTGCATATGCTTATGTGCCATCACAGCTTAGGCATAAACTTGAACCAAAGGCAAAAAAATATGTGTTCATTGGTTATGATGAAAAGCAGATGGGTTACAGGTTGTGGAATCCTTTAACCAAACAATTTCTTGTTTCAAGAGATGTTACATTTGATGAACATAAAAGTTGGTATGCAGATCAAAGTCATACAACTGAAGAATTTGAAGAAGAGGTAAGAAGATGTGAGAAAGGAAAATCAATTGTGCAGGTGAATAGAGGTGAAGACTATATGCAAGCAAGTACATCCAGAAGTGGATTAACAAGAAGAAATGAAGAAGCTCCTATATTTGATGAAGAAGTGTATCCAGACACGTATGAAGAATGTGAACCAAGAAGATCAAGCAGGACAAGAAGACAACCAGAAAGGTATTCTTATGATACTTCTTACATAACTCAGAAGAACTATGCATATATGGTCAAAGATGATGAAGAACCTCAGAACTATGATGAAGCTAAAGGTAAGAAGCAATGGGAAGAAGCAATGAAGGAAGAGTTTAATGCACTAGAGGAGAACAAGACATGGAAACTTGTTCCTAAACCAAATGGTAAGAAAGTAATTGGAAATAAATGGGTTTAAAAAGTGAAGAAGCTTGTAGATGGAAGTATAGCCAGATACAAAGCTAGACTGGTGGTGAAAGGCTATGCCCAAACCTATGGCATAGATTATGATGAGACATTCAGTCCTGTAGCAAAGATGTCAACTATAAGGACAATCATTGCTATTGCAGCTTCAAAAGGATGGACCCTAAGTCAATTGGATATAAAGAATGCATTCTTGAATACATATCAGATGAGGTATACATGGAACAACCTCAAGGGTTTATAGATTCCAGGTATCCAAATTTTGTTTGCAGGTTGAGAAGAGCACTCTATGGATTGAAGCAAGCTCCAAGAGCATGGAACTATAGACTGATGAAGTATCTCAATGATCTTGGATATCAAAGCTCAAAAGCAGATCCAAGTTTACTCATCAAAAGAACAGAGGAAGGTACAATCTACATTTGTATTTATGTTGATGACATTATAATCACATGTACTTCAGATGAAGGAATCAAGGAGGTAAAGAGATTACTTAAAAAAGAATTCAAGATCAGTGATCTAGGAAAGTTATCATACTTTCTTGGAATGGAAGTCACTTATACAGATCATGGCATATATGTATCACAAGAAAGGTATCTTTTGAATCTATTGAAGAAGTTTGATATGGAAAATTGTAGAGAAGCTTCAACTCCACTTGAAGTTAATCACAAGCTCAGTAAATATGATGGTGCAGAATACAAAGATATGAGGAAGTATCAATCTCTTGTGGGTAGTTTGATTTATGCTACACTAACAAGACCTGATCTTAGTTATGCAGTGGGAGTTTTGTCACAATTCATGCATTGTCCAAAGGACCCACATTGGATTGCAGGTCAAAGAGTTCTCAG
>CM035408.1:58928396-58930896 GCA_020310875.1 Ceratopteris richardii | reverse complement strand
GTAATCAAGGATAAGTCAAAAGTATTCAAGACATTCAAGCATTATCATGCTTATGCAGAAATGATTACAGGACAAAAGCTCAAGAGGTTGAGATCAGATGGAGGGGGAGAGTATTTCTCTAAAGAGTTTGATGATTATTTGTGGAATGCAGGTATAAAAAGAGAAGTAACTTGTAGGTACTCGTCTAAACAAAATGGAGTTGCAAAAATAAGAAATAGAACTCTTGTAGAGTTTGCAAGAGCAATGATGAAAGAAAAGAATTATCCAAATTACTTATGGGTAAAAGCTATCAACACTGCAACATACCTTGTGAATAGGTTACCTTGTAAATATTTGGATGAAGAACACCTTATGAAGCATGGTGGGGTAAGAGACCTACTCTTGATCATTGTAAGGTATTTGGATGTTTAGCATATGCTTATGTTCCTTCACAATTGAGACATAAGCTAGAACCCAAAGCAGAGAAGTATGTGTTTATTGGGTATGATGATAGACAGATGGGTTATAGATTGTGGAGTCCATCTACAAAGCAATTTCTTGTTACAAAAGATGTTACAATTGATGGGCAAAGCACATGGTATACAGGGTCAACAAATGATTATGCAGATGTTGAAGAAATACAAAGAAAAGGGAAGACAAAAGTGTGTATGAAGAAGATATTGATGATGTTGATTATAAAAATAAATTGCAGGGAAATGTTGAAGATGGGCCAAGATTTGATCCAGAATCAAATGTGGCTGAGACTTCAAGAAGTACAGAGGTTAGAAGATCTTTGAGAGAAAGAAAAGAGTCTATCAGGTATAGCTATGATACATCCTTCTTAACAACAAAAGATTATGCTTACATTGTGAAGATAGAAGAAGACCCAATCACATATGAAGAAGCTAAAGGTAAACAGAACTGGGAGAAGGCAATGCAAGAAGAGAATGATGCTCTACTTGAAAATGAAACATGGGAGTTGGTGCCAAGACCAAAGAATCACAAGGTCATTGGATGTAAGTGGGTGTATAAAACAAAAAGGTTTGCAGATGGAAAAGTGTCTAGATACAAGGTTAGACTTGTGGTTAAAGGTTATGCCCAAACTTATGGGGTAGATTATGATGAAACCTTTAGTCCTGTTGCTAAGATGTCTACAATTAGATCATTGATTGCTATTGTTGCTTGTAGAGCCTTGTGTGTAAGCTCAAGAGAGCCTTGTATGGGTTGAAGCGGGCTCCAAGAGCATGGAATTACACGCTTGTTAAGTTCCTGAATGAATGTGGATATCAAACATCAAAGGCAGATAGTAGCTTGCTAGTGAAGGCAAGTGAAAATGGATATATATACATGTGTATTTATGTTGATGATATAATTGTCACAGGTACAGATGCTCAAGGAATCGAGGAGCTTAAGAAACAAATAGAGAAGGAGTTTAAGATAAATGATTTGGGAAACTTATCTTATTTCTTAGGAATGCAGATTGTGTATACTCAACATGGAGTTTATGTTACACAAGAGAGATACTTGAAAAATCTTCTGGTCAAGTTCAACATGGAGGGTTGCAAGCCTTCAACCACACCATTGGAGGTAAACATAAATTAAACACATATGGAGGTGAAGAATTCAATGATATGAAGAAATATTAGAGTTTGGTAGGTAGTTTAATCTATGCTACCTTGACAAGGCCAGACCTATCATATGCAGTAGGTGTGTTATCACAATTTATGCATTGTCCAAAGAAGACTCATTGGATTGCAGCTCAAAGGGTACTCAGATATATCAAGGGAACTCTAAGTGAAGGTTTGTATTATGGATTTACTTTTGATACAAGAATTAAAGTGTTTAGTGATGTAGATTGGGCAGGTGATTCAGATGATAGAACGTCTACTCATGGGTATCTTTGTTATATTGGAGATAAACTAGTTTCTTGGTGCTCAAAGAAGCAACATACAATTGATTTGTCATCCATAGAAGCTGAGTATAAAGGAATGGTAGAGGCTGCAAAAGAAGTAATATGGTTAAAGACCTTGTTGATGAGTTTTGGAACTGATCAGAGTACTCCAATTATTTTTGGAGACAATATGAGTTCATTATATTTGGCACCTAACCCTGTTTTTCATGCGAGGACTAAGCATATAGAGATTTAGTATCATTTCTTGAGGGAAAAGTACTTGATAAAGAGATTGAAGTATTTTATATTTCAACAAAAGAACAAATTGCAGATATGTTGACAAAAAGTTTAGATGGACCTAAGCTATAGAGGTTCAAAGAGATGGCAAGAGTAAAGGAGAATGGAATAATCACAATTAGTGATTGAGGGGGAGCTGTTGGAACAAAGCAATCCCAAATTGATGATTACAAAGAGTTTAAAGAAAGTCAATGATCAGATTGAAGTTCAAGAAGTCATTTGAGAATGTGAAGAGCTCTCAGAAGTGAAGCTTGTATACATATGTACATTACAGTTGGAAATTCTTGTATTATGAGTGTAGATGATCTTTAGGATGGTAAGGAGTAATGTAAT
>CM035408.1:58888396-58908396 GCA_020310875.1 Ceratopteris richardii | reverse complement strand
CAAAACATCACATGTTTTCACTTGATCTTTGAAATATGTGTATACTAGTATAAATGGTTTTCAAACATAAGATGCAATTTGCTTGATTCTCAATGTGGGTGTTCTCTTTTTATGACATAGCTCTCGTTTGTTATGAATCCTTGTTATACACTGACCTTTGTGTACAAAAATCCCATGTGAATGGAACATCAATTGGCCAATAACCTGTAATCGTATTCTTTATAATATCTTCTTGATGATTGAAAAAGTCATCCCACCAAGATACATCTTGATTTGCAGCGTATTTTTTTGCACGCTCAATATGTCTCTTCTTTTCAATAAGTACATGCATCCACCTTTTACCTTGATCAATGACATTTCCACATCTTTCCATATTGTTTTGATCTTCATATGGTGTTTGTTCTACACCTTACACAAACAAATTAGGCACTTGCAACAAGAATGTGCATCCATCTTTAGGCTCCCACCCAGGAGAACATGAATATTGCTTTGCAAATAAAAGGGTTATGTCAGCGATCCTCCTCATCAAGAATACATGGTTGAAACTAATACTGTGCAATGGAGCCAAAACCTTAGCACTCTTATCAAGGCAAACTGAGCAAAAATGCTTAAACTCATAAATCTGTGTTGAACTTCAGGTTTTGGAATATATGCTTCTAAAATCAATTCAGATACTATTGGAAGAGTAAAAGCATTATTGCGTGCCAACCTCTTAGAGAACGTATTGAACATTTGATCAATGTCATCATGAGTGTGCCCAACCAAAGGGAAATTTACCTTAACCTTTTGAAACACTTGTCTATCAACAAGCATGCATAAATATCCAAAAATTGTAGAATTTTTATTCTCTCTTGTAGTATTATCAAGCTGCAAATACATAGCTCATGGCAAAAGACCCTTCCATGATTGCAAAACTCGATGAATGACAGTAATCGTAAGGCTTGGATCATTATGCACATTTGGATATGTGAAGAAAACTTTAGACTTTACAGTTCCATTGTATACCAAAGCACCAACCAAATGCATTTGCACGAGGACTTCATCTCCAATGTCCTTAGGGATGCGATAAAAATGGGGCAAACATTTTTTCTTTAATCCATACCATCAATCAACAAACACATATCACACACTGGATTTTTGAGTGCTTTACTTCGATGATGAATTGCTTTCTTTCTTTCTAAAGCTTGACTCTCACGATGGTTCCTAAGAAGGCTTTTAAAATTATCTTTTTCTTTTGGAGTTGTGGCCCCCTTTTCCATGTTCTTCAAAGTGGCGCAAACTCAACACTCACCCATTCTAACTTTACGAGGAATAGTCACATTATTAAACTCTTCCTTCCATAATCGAGTAAAGTGATGATACAACACATACTTCTCATTTGTACTGTGGTCCCAATATGATATGTATCCAAAATGAGATCTCCATTCATAAGCCCCTATTGAACCTTATGTATTCTAAAATTTCCCACATCCATTGCAATTCTAAATGCAACCCTACAACACTCCATCCCTTGACTAAAGTAATATTCAAAAGTGTTATTGACATGTTATCTTAAATCATTTGCATGTGAGAAACGTGGTATATATCCTGCCTTTCACCATCTACGTTTTGGAATTTCTCTCTTAGGTGCTTTAGTTTCTTCATTTCTAAGTTATACAAACATTTCAAACCACAACAATGCTTCACAATATCCAATGCAATTTGTCTATTTGAAGTAAGAAATTGAAATCTTTTTTTACTTACTTCATGAGGCCTTCTCTGAAAATATAGATTAAACTTGCCTTGCATTTCTTCCTCTTTGCTAACGTCCTTTGCTCCACATGCACTTGAATCAGAAGAGAGATCAATGGGTGCATCAAAAGGGAGATCAAGAGTTTCATTTACTTGAGAAACATTGCATTGAGAATGTAACTTAAATGACACAACTGAAAACATAGAATGACATTCTAAGCCATGGACATCACTTGAGCGGAAAGGATCAATGGAAAACGATAAATTTGGACTTCTATTAAGGTGACTAGAGTGTCACATCAAAGAGATATCAAGATAGATCGCCCAAATTATTATGGCTAGATATGAAGATTAAGAAAAAGTACAATCTGATCTGACATCACTAACTATGTGATTTATTTTAACCAAGTTTTACTTGACAAAGTTTTGAGATACATATTAGATAAACTTTTCAGATACATAATAAAGTGTGGTATGTTGATTTGTTAAAAGAAGAAAGGAGACAAGAATATGGAGAAAAGAGAACCCAGTCCTCCTGTCTTAAAATTGGTGAACACAAAGAAAATATTTGATGAGAAAGTGATAAATTAAATTCCTTGAAAGAAACAACTAACTTTTTCATTTATTTTGGGTCTTTATTTCTTGTGGGCCTCAAATGTTCTTGCATATACTATTTAATGTAGTTCCTCATATTCTTTTTACACCATGCTTTCTAAGTAACAATCATGAATTACTATCTACTCAAGATGTTTGAGTTGTTAACAAAATAACATTTGAAGTCTTTTACTAGGCAAAAAAAACTATTTTGTGATGTTTTTCATCTAGATTAATATTCCTTTAATTGTGGGATTATCAATATTCATTTAGGCTATTGGTTTATTGATTGTCAAGGGTAGATTTGAAACTCTTTCTTAGTCAATTTGTGGATTATTGATTATTGATTATTTATCATAGCCAATTGTGGATTTGAAACCCCTTCTCAATTATATTTGTGATCAATTTCAACAACCTATCACATATATTGTAACTCTATATCAGTTTTTCACTTTTTCTTGTCAAAAAAGCTTTGGTTGTTTTATTCCTTCCAATAGATACAATATTCCCAATTTCAAAGGCAAAACACACTAAATGACAAAAGGTGGACTAACTCTCTTATCAAACCTTAAATTGGCATACCTATTGCTTCCTAAATTGGAATAACCTCTCTTAAAAGACCCTAAATTGGCATACCTAGTGGTTCTTGGCTCAACTACTCGCTCTAGTTGGTTAATCTGGTTAGGGCCTAGTCTAATTCATTTACACCTAGTCAGTTGCTAATTCAAGCCATGCAAGTGCCCATAAATAGTAGAGGAGGACATCAGTCTCATTTCTAAAATTCGGCACCAAGAGAGAGCAATAGAGAGCTAAGAGCTAAAGATCATAGAGCCTAGAAAACAAGTAGAGACAAGCAAATGGAGAAGAAGAGTGCTACCAAGAATCCTCAGAGGTACCCAAAATTCTTGTTTCAAAAAAGATTCCAAAAAGATTCTCTTTAACTATTTTAGAAAATTCCTATATTCTTTGACTTTCATTTTTTATTGCATGCAAATTTTCTATTTTTCTACCTACAACTCGATGTCAGGCATCGACTTGCACCTACAAGTTGATGCCTGGCATCAAGTTATCTATCAAAGTCAATGTCTGGCATTGACTTGCACCACAAACTCAATGCCTTGCATCGAGTTGGAGGTGCAAGTCGATGCCTGGCATCGACATCCAGGTGCGAGTCGATGCTCGACATCGACTTGGGGGTGCTAGTAGATGCATGGCATCAACTTTGATACACAAGTCGATGCCAAACATCGACTTGTAGGTGCAAGTCAATGCCTGACATCGATTTGTCTATGAAAGTCAATGCTAGGCATTGACTTTTGCCTCCAAGTCCATGCCAAGCATCCACAAAGAGGTGCAAGTCAATGTCTGGCATCGACTTGTCGGGGATTTCCATGAGCTCTCTTGATATGTCCAAGTCGATGTCAGGCATCGACTTCTAGCTACAACTCGATGCCTAGCATCAACTTGTAGCTGAAGGCATCGATTTTTAGCTACAAGTTGATGCTAGATATCCACTTTCACCTGCAAGTGGATGTCTGGCATCGACTCATTGCTACAACACGATGCCATGCATCGACTTTGGGATGCAGGTCAATGCCAAGCATCGACTTTGGGTTGTTGGTCGATGCTAGACATCGACTTTAGGCTGTTGGTCGATGCCAGGCATCAACTTTGGGCTGCAGGTTGATGCCATGTATCGACTTCTGGCTATAGCTCAATGCCAGGCATCAACTTTGGGCTACAGGTTGAGGCATTGACTTGTATCAAGATCAATGCCACACATTGACTTGCACCTTAAAGTCGATGCTTGGCATCGACTTGCAGCTGAAAGTCCATATTCACAGAGATAGAACTAAATTTCTGCACATTTTAGGGACAATGAGGGAAGAGTGGACAAGAGTGTCAAGAAGCTTAGGGTGACTATGAGCGCAGGAGAAAAACTTTATGAGAGGAGCATGGGTCACCCCATCAAAGGAAAGAAAAGCATAGCTTCATTATCCTCTGAGAGGGCAAGCAACCCAATTCCCATTTCATCTAGTGGGCATAGCAGCATTAAACCTATTGATGATGATCCAATGAGGAAGGAAAGGTGGAAGGAAATTGAGGTTAATAGGAAAGACCGATCACTACTAGACGTGACATCTCTATAGTGGTGTCTTCAGTACATTGAAGAGAAGAACGCTACTCTTTTGGTATTCACAGGATCCTATGGGAGAGGAAAGATCATGACCATAGAGGCTTTGCAGTGTGGCTTGGTGTTCAAAGTAGATTATGAGGATGACAATTCAGACAACCTTCTGTTCCTAGTGGAGACACCTAAAGGCTTAAGGAATGTTATCTCTAAAATGGAGCTCTTGTGCCCAGAGTGTTGTGTGCCAGAGAAGCTTGTAGATATTTGCAGGGTCTTGGAGAATTTTATCAAGGATTTAATGCCTTGGATACAAGGGAACATAATGCCAACATAGCAAAAGAAGACAACCCCAATAAAGGGAAGGATAAGTAGTTTGTATAGAAGAAACCGCTGAAAAAGTTGAAGAAAACCATAGGTGAAGCATCCTCTGAGACAAGTTCTGACTCAAAGGATGTTATCGTTGCACCTGGTGGAGAACTTTCATCAGGGATCTTGGGTACTAAACAGAATAGGATGAGGGAGGATATTGCCAAGAGAAACTTGTTAGAAAAGGCCAGCTATTCCACCTTCCCATTAATATTACCCATAGACCACCAATTGATTCAGTCATAAGGAGGAGGCCCCTTGAGATAAGGAATCCACATAATCTGCATGTGTAGAACCTAAGGAAAAAGATAAAGATCCATCCTCATGCAATTTTAGTTCCTTTTCTAGTGATGGTGGGCCCAAATGAATGCAGCTCTATAGATGATTTCAATGAACTCTAAGTTGTAAGGCCCCCATTATGAGGAGAAACCATTATGAGAGCCCGGACATTTTTGGAACCCTAACTTTCAAGCTAGATGAGGTCTATGTGTGACCGTTGATGGTTGTAGATGATCTTTGTGAGCCTATCCATTAGGTTAGGTAGGACATAAACTTCCAGGCCATTGGGTTGCCATTTAAGGTGAAAATAAAGGCCCTATGGTGTCTCAGGGTTTCCCCATTGAACCTTAATGGGGGGAGTGCAGAGGGGGGCTTTCCCCCTTCTGCGGGGTCCGAGGGGCCTATCCCCCTAGCTCGTAGGGCCGAGATGGTAGGGCTTCTGGTCATGGGTATATTGTCAGATCGTATATTTTACCGACCGTTTTGTATCTCCCAACTATGTTTATCTATATCAAAATGCCTTGTAAAAGCTATATAAGCTCGACCTAGGTTGAGCTTTACATAGCATTGCGCACTAGTAAACCCTTCATCTAGAGTCTGTCTAGATCGCCATCTAAGCTCCACATTGGGAGTGCACGGGTGGACAACACCATCATTGTAACTGCATTACGCTCGGAAATCTGACAATTTGAGTTGTGTATCTCTCAGTCAGCATCTATCTTTGTCTACGTTTTTCTCTCAACTCCGTCTACAGGTCTATTCCGCTGTGGTGTTATTTTCTTACATGTGATTGGTGGATCACACTCTGCAAAGGCCCATAGATAGCTAGTGAAGGAGCACTCCACAACATTCTTCTTTAGGTATGCAGGTGCAAGTTATATGCAGATGTTACTACTAAAGAGGCCAAGCTCTTGGCTTGGGACCATAATAACAAAAATGAATACAAGCAAAAAATGTCATCCCTTGAGCAGAGTCACTTCTTCCACCATGAGTATGAAGATTTTCTAAGGAAAGATGTTGGGAGAGTACATCCGAATCTGAGGAAGCAATTTCTTATTGAGGTGGGAATTGTTGTCGATGAGAATCTCAAATCACATGCCTTGCAAAAATTTGACTCTTGGTTTCAATTGGAATTCAAAACAGGTGAAATATGGGATCTCTAGGACAAGATTTTTACAATGTGAGAAAATCAAGAGATTAAGGGTCAAAAACAAAGGAAAGGAAGGCCTTCACATGGATGTAAAGGGAAAAGGAAAGAAACTTGACTTTTGCATTGAAGAGGCTACCGAGGATATGAAGCTGACACCATGCAGAGCCCTACAAGGGATCAAGGATGATACTTTGATAATATCAACTTTACCAAGAGTAATTTCTAAGGATTTAAGTCTTGAGGAGATGGTCACTGAGCTCAATAAGTAAGTAGGAGTTTCTAAAATCTTTTTTGGTCTATGTTTCTCATTTTCAAACTCAGTGGCTTTTATCCAAATGGGAATGTAGTCACAAAGTCTATAAGAAGATTCAGGAGCTAATGATGAAGAGGTTAAGATGCTTCTCCTAGAGTGAAGTCCAAGCAGAGTATCCAACCACCTCATCATACAAAGCATTGTCAAAATACTTTATATTATTCTGTGACTGGGTAGGTGCTACAAACTCCACTTTGTGTTGGGATAGTTGATGCCTCGCATCAAGTTGTGGCAAGAAGTCGATGCTTGGCATCAATTCTTTGCTAAATGTCCATGCCTGGTATCAACTTTTGGCAAGAAGTCGATGACTGGCATGGATTCCCTACTGAATGTCGATGCGTGGCATCGAGTTCTCTACTGATTGTTTATGCCTAGCATTGACTTTCTCGTGAAATTTGCTTCCTGGCATCTAACTCTAGCAAGAAGTTGGTGCCAAGCATCGAATGTCAGCAAAGATTTGATGCCTAGCATCAACTTGTGAACAGGAAGTTAATGCCAAGCATCGACTTTCAGCTGGCATTGACTATCAACAGCGAATCGATGCCAGGCATCGACCTCTTGCATTAGATTGATGCTAGGCATTGAATTAAGGGGCCCATCATATGCGTGCCAATAATCATTCTTCTTCTCTTATTTTTCTAGAAGCCAAAAAAGTCAAAGTCTGCCGATCTAAATGATGATTGCCCACCTCGATTCCTGGCTCACATTCAAAGGGCAAGGCACGAGAAGTCTAGGCTCAAAGCTAAGGAAATTGATTTTGATGATGAGTCAGATTTGAAGTGTTTTTTGAATCCTCTTGACCCCCTTAGACCTGTATATTACAATGTATATTGCGATGATGTAAATAATATGTGTATTGTTGTACCTAGAAAACATTACTCCCTTGTTATAGCAGTTATACCCTATAGGTTTAGGATGATTGGCTCTATTAATGATGATAAGCCATTCACGCACCCACAGATTTGCAAGATGGTTACAAATTTTGCAGACTTGACTATGTCACCTTTATGGAGGATAGTGATTTTCCATAGCAGGGATCAATCCTTTTCTGTATCAACTGCTGTGAAGTCAAGATGTCATGTTGTGGAGTGTCTTACATGGTAATCTATGATAATGGAATCTCCAGTGTACTCATGTTCCCTATAGTTACAAAGAAACTTCGTCATGTGGTTGGAGACAAGACATTGGTTAATCCATATCAGAAGCCACAAAAACTGATTATGCGACTAATTGAGTTGTTTTCAAATGATGATGATTGGGTCCTAGACCTTTTCTCTGGCATAGGTAATTTAGTTCTAATGGATCTCATTTACCGTGTGCTTTGATGTGCCTCTAATTGTTTTTCTTTCTTTTTAGGAATGACTCTTGCTTGTTCATTAAATATGTTCAGGCATTTCATAGCTATGGAGAAAGATGAAGCTCAAGTGAGTTTCATAAGAATGAGAATAAATGGGTTGAATGAATGCCCACATGAGGAACAAGAGGTAGGAAGCAAGCACATAGCAGATACAGAAAGATTCCAAGTTGCTTCAAGGGAGCCTGTTCCACCACTTGCAGATGAACTTGGAGATATGGATGACCTTGAAGAGCCAATCTTGGAGCAAGAAAAATAGGCTACAACTTCTAAAGCTCAAGAACATGATATTATGCATGAAGCTGAGGAAATATATGATCAACTTCTATTGTAGAAGCTTTTCATTTTTGTAAACAATGTCTTCACTTGAAAAAGCAATTTAATAGCAATACAATTCTAAGTGTTTGTTTCAAATTGTGATTATCTTTATCTATGCTGAGCTTTCACTACAACAGATCGGACGTATACCGAGGTTTTTATCGAGGGAAATGAACGTGCCTATTTTTGCCCCAACATTGGTGTAGGTGTCGGTATGTGTGTCCGTATTAAAGCGCCGGTATGGGGATCATTATAAGCGTCGGTATGTGCATCGGTATGTGCATCGATATAAACGATGCTATCATTGAGGGGTGTGAAGGGAGACGAACGCTCATCCAAAAGATTCACGTTAACCTAACTGTGTGACTACGCACAGGGTGTTTCTTAGTATGCTTCAGGATTTGGGTTGAGTTCTCAGTTTTTTGGGTGATAAAAGCTAGAGTTTTATAATCTTTTTAAGTTTAATTTAAGAACTAAGATTCATATGAAAGTATATTTCTAACGTTCTGATATGCTACAAAAGATCAATTCTTCTTCAGTAATTCGTTTTGAACTTCAAAAGAACTAACTAATTTTTCATTTTTTTAGTAACAGATTTGCTTGTCATTGCTAAATGCTTAGACATAAGAAAGTGCAAAAATTTAATTAAATTGAAAAGTGAAAGTGCTAGAAAACTTTTGAATCAAATTTAGACCTATACAAATACTTTTAAAGAGTTCTAATACAGCTCTCACAAAATATTCATATATAAATTTATATTTCTAAATATCATATGCAGCTTCAATCTCGTAATCTCGTCCAATCTTCTTCAATACTCGTCAAGTTCTCTTCACAATGATCTGAAAAAAAAAAAGGAACATTAGGAAAAAAATAAGTATGCTTTCATTAATATAAAACACTCATTTGTTAATCTAACATTCAAAACTTAACATAACTTAAATCTATGTTAACACATATTAATTAACCTTCTATATATATTGTTACTACACATCCACATATATTCTCATATAAATATTTTTATTTTATATGCTTTCATACAAACATTGTCTTTAACATGCTTATTCTTAAACTAACATGTACTTCTAATGCAATCTCATTTATACCTATTATGCATTTATGCACAAGTAAACACTTATATTTAACTCATGCTTACATCTACTTTAAATAGGTATATACATTTACTTTAAATAGGTATATGCATTTACTTTACATAGGTATATGCATTTACTTTACATATGCACACACATTCAATCATATCATCTACCTACTTCATTTATGCACATGTATTTATGCACTGTTACACATGCACTCATGCATTTACTCATATGCACATGCACTAACTTTAATATATACATACACTCTTACATGCATACATACACATGCATCTTACTCTACAGACATTCATATGCATACATACATTCACACTTACATGCATACACTCATGCATACATGCACTTCTCACTTGCATGCATACAATCATGCATCCTTCACACACTCATGCATATGCATAAACACACATGCATACCTATCTTAACATGCACATGCATACACACACATCACATGCATACACATTGTTGGGGGATTCTTAGACAAGAAAGAGTTTGAGGGTTTGTAGGAGAAAATGAAAAGACCAAAAGAGGAAATACACCTTGGAAGCTTCTGTCGATTGATTACAGTAAGACAATTACAATGTTTGAAGCAAAATACAAGCCAATACTTCTGTGCACAATCACACAGAGTGCTCAATTACAAAATACCCAATATCCCAAAGTCTTCTTGCCACCGGCCTCCTTTGCACCAGACCTCCACCTGCTTCAAGCTTATCCTTGTGCACACCTTGCACCAAGCTTCCACTAAGGGGGAGGAATGAATACCTTCTGTCGGCACGCACACACTGCAAAGAGACCTTGAGATCCTTGGGGGACTACCTTAGCACCCTCTGCACAATCCCTTAGTCACTCTCTATGCACTCCTGCAACTCCACTTCTCTGCGTCGCACACTGGTGACCCTTGCACTTCTCTTTCTTGCTTCACTTAGACTATGCTTCTCTTGCTTACTCTAAGATTGGTCCAAGAATAGACCTTGCCTTGATTTGAGTGTGTCGATCACGTACGCTCCTAACTGCAATGGTATCTTGGTGCTCACTTTATGTCCCAAGATTGTCTTCACAAGTGGTAGCCAACGACTCACTGTTTTGTCCTGTAGTGACTTTAGACTAAAACCAAAAATTTTAATGGGGGGCCATACTTTCACCTGTGCGTACGCTGCCGCTTCATATACCTTCACATTTTCCTTTTAAGTCTTCACTTTTGCACATAAGAGGGGGTTTCCTGAACCTTTCAAAAGACTTTAAAAAACACTTTGAACCTTAGGGAAATTAGAGAAAATACCTCTGCAACCTGCAACCCACTTTCTCCAATTTACCCTTGGTGGACCATTAATTGTGCACTACCTGTGCACTTTGACACCTGCACTTTAGCACTTTGACTTTGCACCTATTGACTTTGACCTTGACCTTGTTGACTTTGATCCATTGACTTTGACTGCAATTGACTTTGACCAACATGACTTTTATGGGCTCAACAGTTGCCCACCACTTAATGTGCTCTCCGTCGCGGAGAGCCACATCCAAAACTCTGAGCATATAGGACACCATGATAATGGAGCTGCAAAAACTTGAAGAGGACATCTGAGCAGCAACCAAATCCACCAAAAGCAGGATAGAACAAGCACCAGAGAAGAACCAGAAGTGGGATGTTTTTATGGAAAAGCAAAAAGGATGGCAATGGGAGGGTGGAAAGGAATGGGAAGGGAGGGCTGAGGGTGCAGAGATGGATGGGGCAGGGAGGGGTGATGATGTGGCTGGGCAGATTGGTAAAGGAATGGATTGGGAGTAGGAAGCAGGGGTTTGGAGGGGGTTAAAATGATGAAACTGGAGGGCCACAGAGGGTTCATATGGGAAACATAAAAACTTAATGGAAGATGAGGTGAGAATAGACCATGTGGACAATGTGCAGAAATAAAAACATGTGATAAATGTGCTCCAAACATGTTGGTTTTGACCAAAAGTCAGAGAAAAAGTTGGAATTTGAGAAAATAAAGCCAAAAACTGAGTCTACAGGTGCCAAAAAACATGAAAATCACTCCATTTTTGTAAAAGACGGCCAACCGAGGCACGATCGAGAGCCAAAAGCTTTTAGCCATTAAAAATAAAAAAATTATAAAAATTAAATTATATATATAATAAAAATTTAGAAAAAAAATTTTTTTAAACAATTTTGAACGCCCATACTAAAAAAATCAAGAAAATAAATAAAAACAAAATAAATAAAATGAAAATAAAAATAATAAAATAATAATAAAAAAAACAATAAAATAAACAAAATAAAAGAAATAAAAAAATAAAATTGGGGGGGGGGGGGGCTTGTCAGAACGGGGGGGGGGGGGGGGGGGGGAGGGTTGGTCGGTGGTGGTCGGTGGGGGGTGGGGGGGGGGGGGGGAAGGGAAGAGGGGGGGGGGGGGTTGTCAGAACCGGGGGGGGGGGAGGGGAGGGGGGGGGAGCGGGGGAGCGGGGGGGGGGGGGAGGGGAGGGGGAAGGGGGGGTGGGGAGGGAGGGGGGGGGAAGTGGGGGGGGGGGGGGGATTTTTTTTTTTTTGCAGAAAAAAGAAAACGGCCTAGGGGGCCCTTTTTTTTTTAAATATAAAAACCAAAGAAAAATACATTAAAAATCCAAAAAAAATTGCAAAAAAAATCCAAAAAATCTTCAAAAAATTCTGAAAAAATTTCCTAGAGTGTTAGGCCAGTTTCTTCACTCAAAAACCACAGAGAGCTTCCTTTATTCCCCAAATGTGGCGAGAAAAAGAGACGTGAAAGGGAGAAAAATGCTAGAAAAAATTCTTAAAAAAATCCTAAAATTCCAAAAATTGTACCTTTGCAAGGTTGATGAAATGGCTGCTACATTTGCTAAAAACTCAAGGAACAAGCATGAAATGGATAAAGAAAACTACTAAAACTTAAGTAAAAATGACGAGAAAAGACTATGTACAACCTGGACAAATTTTGCAGGTTCCAGGTGATCCATAATTCTTCATGTGGCTTGATGATAGGCCTTTAGCCATGATCTTTATATGTTGACCCCGAAAAACTCCTCCATAACCTTCAATTGTGTGGCACTTCATTTGTTTTATCTTCTTTTTGGGCATGATGATGCTTTGATAGACACACCTTAAATCCTTCAGTACAATATTATCTCCTCCATACTGCATCTTTTGTTTCCAAAGACTTGCAGGTACTCCGTCCACATCATTGTAAAGCCTTGCACTTACTATCATAAAAATTGACACAATAGATGATATCCATACCAGTATCCATAAAATAGTGGCCATTGAAATATGATTTGAAGCATCTTCATCACGGCTACACTTAAGGACTTTGCTTTTCTTCTCTTTTCCATGGCCTTTGACTGAGACTGTTTCAACCTGAGTGATTTCCTCTTTTTCTTCATATGCTTCTTCTCTACTTGATTTTGGGAAAATTCCATAGCAGGAAGATGGGTCTTCTGCATGGAGCCAAGCCAACATGTTTTCATCTTCATATAAATCTGCTCCTTCAAATAGATCTGCTTCTCGGTTGTCCACCACTTCTTCTTCCATCCAAATACCAATTGTCTGCATCATGCTAGTATTTCTCTGATTGTCTGGTCCTTCTTCTAAAATTATCTGCTGCAACTCTTTTCCCTCCTGCTTTACCCACATTGTGTCCTTGCCCCAATCATGCAACACATTGGCATGCCTTAACCAAGGTCTCCCAATTAACAAGGGGAAACTTCCTTCTACCTGTGGCAGCCTTAAAACAACAAAGTCCAAGTTAAAGATGGTACCTTGTATTTTGACTAGAACTCTAGGGACCACACCCATAGGCCTTACTATGCTTTGGTCTGCCATTGTTACAGTGAAGTTGGAAGGTCGTGAAGGGTATAGTCCAATCTTTTTCATGGTATATTCAGGCATCAAGTTAATGCCGGAACCACCATCCACAATAACTCCTTGAAACTCATGACCTTTAATAATGACTGTTAGCCGAGGGCTCTTGTAATCTGTGAGGGGTGCTTCCCCTAAACTTTTATCTTTATGCATAACAGCAGCCTTTGCCACTAAACTTGTTGTGGACATTTCATCAATTATCTACAAGAGTTCTGACATGAACTTCCCATCCATCTTTATTAAATTAAAAATACTAACCTCCTTTTTCATGGACTTGAGTAGCGTGGAAGCTTCTGATTCCTTAAGAGCTTGGGCTCCATTTGACTTATCAAACTCCTCATGAGCCCTGGTGAATGCATGTTCAATGGCATCACTGGTACCTATGAAATTTTCTTTTTGCCTTGTGTCTGCATATGTGGTGGCTTTGTCATCAGACACATCTTTGTCTCTGTTTACTCCATTAATCATTGATTCCTGACCTATTTCCACTTGAACCTTCCCCTTGCTTCTTGTCTGCACTGTAAAGGATTCAATTTCTTCTAAATGCACCACCCTGGTAGATGGAGATGGCACATTGACCTGATCTAACACTTCTTCTTTATGTACAGAAATCATTTGAATATGGGGCCCGGATGAAGAGGCTTGATTCTTAGGACAACATTTGTATAGTGCTCTCTAGCCTCTGGGCAGTTTCTGCAAGGAGGGGCATTTTCTGGGAGAGTGCACCTACTTTGATAGTGCCCACAGTCTCCACATCTGAAACAAATAATTGGCCTTCTAGGCCCATTTCCAAAATTATCCCTTTGTCTAGGGTTATAAGTGTTACCTTGATTGGGTGCAGCTGCCATCACATTTGTTGGTGGTAGGGGTCCTCCTTGTGTCCAGTATGTTGTTGCAGGCATTCCCCTTGATTGGCATTCATGGGCCTCATGACCAACCTTCCTGCATAATTGGCAAGTCATACTCAACATAGGACATTCACTTACTATATGCCCTTGCTTGTTGCACATGGAACACCAAAGTCCACTCTTGATGCCACTCCCTTTGAGTTCCTGCAACTCCTGTCGCAGCTGAGCCAATTCCTCTGCTTGGGCCTCCTCCTCCTTTTGGAGCTTTAGTGCTTCAATATCCCTTCTCAACTGAGCAACAACATTCTCCTCCTCTTTGTAGGGCTTATTTCTTTTTAAGCCCTCCAGCTCCTTCCTTAGCTGGATCACTAGATCCTCCATTTCTGTACCATATGTTGGTTGGGAAGAAGTTGCTCCATACTGGTACCTTATCTGCTCCAAGTGTGTGGCTGTGTTGATGAACTCCTCTATGGAGACTGTAGGTAACACTAATTCCTTATTTTGCATTGGGTGGCCATTGGTAGGGGCTTAGCCAACCATTTCTTAACAAAAAGATCGTGTGGTGGATCTCGCAATTTAGCCATTAGTGCTTTGGCCCTAGTCACAAACTCTGGGAACTTTTCTCCTGGACCCAATCTCAAATTTTCCAGTTCTTCTATGATAATCTCCGCAGTGTTGCCATGCTGGAACTGATTTTTAAAAGCATCTTTCATCACATCCCAAGTGGTAAAATGGTTTTCAGCAAACTGGCTGAACCACTTATCAGCTAATCCCTCTAATGTGGCAGGGAAGAGAACAAAAAAGGCATCCTCCCTACCCATTAGGCCTCTAGTCTTACATAGTGCCAAAAACCTTCTAATGTGTTCATCCGGATCCTTCTGAGCTAGGCCTTTGAAAGAAGGAAACTTTATATTTAATCTAGAGAGTAAAGTTTCCAAGTCTACCTGACCCGCCATGCTCTTTACTGATGAGGTTGAAGAGAGTGGACTTGAGGACCTTCTAACAACCTTCCTTCTTGTCTGCTTGCAGGTGACCCTCAATGTTTGGGATCGGGTTGCAGTCATGAGCAGCTCATAGCCCACTTAATATGAGACACTTGATAAGAATATTTACCTTTTGTTTGATGAAGTAGCACTGTAGACACGTGACCTCTGATATACTTTGCACTTGGTTTCTCCTGAGCTCAAATCTCCTTGGAAGTCCCACCGGGCGTGCCAAATTTTGTTGGGGGATTCTTAGACAAGAAGGAGTTTGAGGGTTTGTAGGAGAAAATGAAAAGACCAGAAGAGGAAATACACCTTGGAAGCTTCTGCCGATTGATTACAGTAAGACAATTACAATGTTTGAAGCAAAATACAAGCCAATACTTCTGTGCACAATCACACAGAGTGCTCAATTACAAAATACCCAATATCCCAAAGTCTTCTTGCCACCGGCCTCCTCTGCACCAGACCTCCACCTGCTTCAAGCTTATCCTTGTGCACACCTTGCACCAAGCTTCCACTAAGGGGGAGGAATGAATACCTTCTGTCGGCACGCGCACACTGCAAAGAGACCTTGAGATCCTTGGGGGACTACCTTAGCACCCTCTGCACAATCCCTTAGTCACTCTTTATGCACTCCTGCAACTCCACTTCTCTGCGTCACACACTGGTGACCCTTGCACTTCTCTTTCTTGCTTCACTTAGACTATGCTTCTCTTGCTTACTCTAAGATTGGTCCAAGAATAGACCTTGCCTTGATTTGAGTGTGTCGATCACGTACGCTCCTAACTGCAATGGTATCTTGGTGCTCACTTTGATGTCCCAAGATTGTCTTCACAAGTGGCAGCCAACGACTCACTGTTTTGTCATGTAGTGACTTTAGATTAAAACCAAAAATTTTAATGGGGGGCCATACTTTCACCTGTGCGTACGCTGCCGCTTCATATACCTTCACATTTTCCTTTTAAGTCTTCACTTCTGCACATAAGAGGGGGTTCACCTGAACCTTTCAAAACACTTTAAAAAACACTTTGAACCTTAGGGAAATTAGAGAAAATACCTTTGCAACCTGCAACTCACTTTCTCCAATTTACCCTTGGTGGACCATTAATTGTGCACTACCTGTGCACTTTGACACCTGCACTTTAGCACTTTGACTTTGCACCTGTTGACTTTGACCTTGACCTTATTGACTTTGACCCATTGACTTTGACCTTTTGACTTTGACTACAGTTGACTTTGACCAACATGACTTTTATGGGCTCAACACACATGCATAACTCTCTCATGCTCACATGCATACATGCAAACATACATTCTTTTGTATACATGCAAAAATCAGTCATGCATACATGCATCACATCACATGCATACATGCATCACACCACATGCATCTATGCAAACTTTCATAATACTATCATATATTCATAAATACTTATGCATACATTTACATGCATGCATTCACATTCTCATGCACACATGCACATGCATACATACAAACATATACTTGCATACATGCAAACATACATTTACATGCATACATACACTTTGCTTGCGCACATGCACTTCACATGCACAACTCTCTCATGCATTCATGTATAACTTATGCATACACTCACAAATACATGCATACATGCAAACTCACTTCACATGTACATGCATAACACTTCTCATGCATACACTAACCTTCGCATGCATACACATCATTCATGCATTCCTATACCTCTAACATATATGCATACATGCATACATTTCAAACATATATGCATACATCACTTATCATTCATGCATACATGCATACATGCACTCACATATACATGCATACATGCATCAAACTTCATACGCATATATTAACTATAGATGCATACCACTCAAATACATGTACATGCACATACATAACATACATGCATATACACTTGCTACTCATATACATGCACATGCAGACATCATTTTCATGCACACACATGCCTTCTCTCCCTCTCTTCTCTCTCTCTCTCTCTCCCTCTCTCTCTCTCTCACTCTCTCTCTCTCTCTCTTGTCTCTCTATCTCTCTCTATCTCTCTTTCTCTCTCTCTCTTTATCTCTCTCTTCTGGCTCTCTCTACCTGCGAAGTCTATAGGCATCCTTTACTCTCTCTCTCTCTCTCTCTCTCTCTCTCTCTCTCTCTCTCTCTAGCTTCAATCGCTATTGTTGTGCTACTGCTTCTGTATTTGTACTCTATGCAAACATTCATCCACCTCTCCATGCCTTCTCTCTCTCTCTCTCTCGTGATGGAGCACTTCACCGTCTCTCTCTCTCTCATGATGAAGCACTTCACCGTCTCTCTCTCTCACTCTCTCTCTCCCATCGAACTATTCCTCTGCGTGTGTTGACCTACAACTATACCATTCTTGGGCTTATGTGGACACGCTTGAACATAGAGCGTTTGACGCATGAACAACATATGTTGAGCGCAGCTTCACCTATAATAACCACCAAGAAAGGTGTTGTGAAGACCAAGCAGACAACAAAACAAAGAGGAGACATCATACAGAGTCTCTCTCTCTCTCTCTCTCTCTCCCCTCCTCTCTCTCTCCTCTCTCTCTCTCTCTCCCATCAAACTATTCCTTTGCGTGCGTTGACCTACAGCTATACGAGTCTTGGGCTTATGTGAACACACTTGAACATAGAGCATTTGACGCATGAACAACATATGTTGAGCGTAGCTTCACCTATAACAACCACCAAGAAAGGTGCTGTGAAGACCAAGCAGATGACTAAACGAAGAGGGGACACCATACTGAGTCTCTCTCTCTCTCTCTCTCTCTCTCTCTCCCTCTTTCTATCTCTCTTTCTCTCTCTCCTCTCTCTCTCTCATCATCATGCATGCTCCATCTTTTGCAATTCACTGATCTACGTGAACTACCTACCATCTCCATTTCTTTGCACGAAATCATCAGATCTGCCCTTGCCCATTTGTTCCCCTTCAATAGTATCTCATCTCTCTCTCTCTCTCTCTTTCTTCTCTCTCTATCTCTCTTTCTCTCTCTCTCTCTCTTATCTCTCTATCTCTCTTTCTCTCTCTCTCTCTCTCTCTCTCTCTCTCTCCCCCTCTCTCTCTCTCTCTCTCTCTCTCTCTCTCTCTCTCTCTCTCTCTCTCTCTCTCTCTCTCTCTCTCTCTCTCTCTCTATCTCTCTTCTCTTCTCTCTCTATCTCTCTTTCTCTCTCTAGTAATGATTTGCCACTGATCTTTGAAGAATCACGCCCTGCGTTTGCTGGATACCTGAAGGACTCCGGCATGGCCAGCAATACAAGATGAATGCGCAAACAAAGGCAAGCTAACAGTAAGCACCGAAACTCTAAATCCATGATAGCCTCTCTCTCTCTCTCCCAGTTCCCATAGCCATGTCTGCACATAGACACAGAATAGGAAAGATACATAATAAATAGTCAATAGAAATAAGCAAATAAGTCTCAAAGCCCTGAAAGGAGCAGCAAGAAGATTCCAAAGAACCCAAAGCAGACACAAAGAACATCGACTACGTGCTCCTCAGGCTCTGTTGACTTCTTGGAATTTTGCCTTCAAGTGCAGCTGGCTATGGAGGAGAGAGGGAAGTTGAAGGGTAAAACTCTCTTTTAGACATTCATGCAAGAAGAAGACATCAGAACAGAATCTCTCTCTCACTATCTCACAATGTACATACCTGAAAAAAAAGAAAGATTAGGAAAAGAGTACACTAATCTATCATATATATACATAAACATATGTATGAACTTGCACGTACATACTCATAGTTAACTTATAGAAATCAACATGCATTCTAATCTCACTATCTCATGCCGATACACATGCATGAACCAACTTTTATTTTAACTCACACATACATATATTATTAAAAATATTATTACACATACATTTATTATATTAATTCATTATTAAAAAGTTATTTTCATTATTTATTAATTCAAATTACCTTGTATAAATTGAATCTATATTATTTAACCATATAAATGTATATTTATTTATATACTAATTAAATATTTATCTAATTACTTATATATATAATAATCGTATATATACTACATATTTTTATGTATATAATATTTATTAATTCATAAACACTTAGACATAGGTGCATACCCTAAAACCCTAATCGAAAAGACCTAGACCTAAAACATGTGTGTATGTGTATGCATGTGTATATATATGTGTGTATGTGTATATATATGTGTATAAGTATATGTGTATGTATGTGTAAATAGCCTAAAAACCCTAATCCTATTTTTATATATTTGATGTAAAAAGAAACTTCAAAATCAAAATTTTATATATTTCATTATATATATTTAATTAAAACACTAGCTTATGTGTGTGTATATGTGTGCATGTGTGTATGTATGTGTGTGTGTGAATGTATGCATGTGTGTATATGTGTATGTGTGTCTATGTATGCATGTGTGAGTATATGAGTATGTGTCTGTATGTATGCATGTGTGTGTATGCATTCATCTGTGTGTGTGTGTGTGCATGCATGTGTTTATGTATGTGTGTGTGCGTGTGAGTGTATGCATGCATGTGTGTATATGTGTGTGTATGTATGCATGTTGTGTGTATGTATGCATGTTGTGTGTATGTATGCATGTGTGTACATATGTGTGTGTATGTATGCATGCATGTGTGTATGTATGTGTGTATGCATATGTGTATATGTGTATGTATGTATGTGTGTAAGCATGTGTGTGTGTATGTATGCATGTGTGTATATGTATGCATGTGTGTATATGTGTATATGTGTGTATGCATGCATGTGTGTATATGTGTGTGTATGTATGCATGCATGTGTGTATATGTGTATATGTATGTGTGTATATGTGTGTGTGTATGTATGTGTGTATGCATGTGTGTGTATGTGTGTGTATGCATATGTGTATATATGTGTGTGTATGTATGTGTGTATGCATGTGTGTGTA
>CM035408.1:58570896-58875896 GCA_020310875.1 Ceratopteris richardii | reverse complement strand
GAAGATGAAGAAGAGACTTCTCAAGCCAACTTTGCAAGCAAGAGCAAGTGGAAAGGGAAGAAGAAAGGACCAAAGCAAGACAAAGCCAAAGGTCAGAATGTTCAACCTTATGCCATATGCGATAAGACCAAGCACACCACTCAGAATTGTTGGTTCAATGGGAAGACCTAGAAAGGAAGTGGAAGAGGTGGATATGGCAGCAATAGAGGCAGAGGTGGACACAACTTCAACAATAACAATAGAGGCTATAATAGAAGGGACTACAACAATTATTCAGAAGATCAACCACATGAAGACTCATTGCTTCTTATGAATCTAAACCACAAAGAAGGTAAAGAAGATGATCATTTGTTCTACATAGATTCAGGATGTTCGAATCATGTTGCAGGCAATATTGCTCTTTCTATCTGATTTGGAAAGTCCAAAGCATAGACATGAAGTGCAAACAGGGGATGACAGAAAGCACAATGTGGAGAAGATTGGTTCAACCACAAAGGCTACATCCACAACTTATTGGACTTAGTACATACAGATGTATGGGGACCAAATCAAGAACCTTCATTGGCAGGATCAAGGTATTATGTCTCATTTTTGGATGACATAGTAGATGGATTGTTCTATACTTTATCAAGAGTAAGAATGAAGTATTTGATTGCTTCAAGAAGTATCTTGTACATGTGCAGAATCATACAGGTAGATCACTAAAGAAGCTCAGATCTGATGGAGGGGGAGAATACTTCTCCAAAGAGTTTGATGAGTTCTTGCAGGAAAAAGGTATCAAAAGGGAAGTGACTACTAGGTACTCTCCTCAACTAAATGGAATTGCAGAGAGGAGAAACAACACATTGGTTGGATCATCCCGAACAATGCTTGAAGAGAAGAAGTTGCCACATTATCTATGGGCAGAAGCTATTTCAACTGCTGTGTACCTTGTCAATAGACTACCATCCAAATCACTTCAAGGTATGACTCCTTACGAAGCATGGCATGGAAGAAAACCTATTCTTGGACATTGCAAGGTTTTTGGTTGTTTAGCTTATGTTCATGTACCATCACAAATAAGAGGTAAGCTAGATGAAAGGGCAACAAAGGTAGTGTTTATTGGATATGATTCAACTCAGATGGGTTACAGGTTCTTCAGTCCTTCAACCAAGCAATTCACTACAAGTAGAGATGTTGTGTTTGAAGAACACAGGTCTTGGTATGATGAAGACAAACAAAAGGTAACACTACCATATGATCTTGATTCTGATTCTCATCAATTAGGAAGCAAGCATGATACACAGGTCCAGGATCCAAGAAGTGATACAGACGATGAACAAGATGAAAGAGAAAGGGATTACAAGCTATGGAAGTCAAGAGGCAAAGAAAAGATGCAAGAGGTTGGAGAATGCTCCAAAGAAGCACCTAGAAGATCAACAAGAGAGAAGAAACAACCAGAAAGGTATGGATATGATTCCACATTTGTTACGAAGCATTCAATCTACTTGGCAAAAGACTCTATTTCAGAGGAACCCTCAACCTATGAAGAGGCAAAGGGAAACCCTAATTGGGAAAAGGCCATGAACGAAGAGATAGATGCATTGAAGGAGATGGACACTTGGAATTTGGTTCCAATATCGCCGAATCAAAAGGTAATTGGTTGCAGATGGGTATATAAAGTTAAAAGAAATTCAGATGGATCAGTTTGCAGGTACAAGGCAAGATTAGTTGCCAAAGGATGCTCACAAACTCATGGTATAGACTACGAGGAAACACTCTCACCAGTTGCAAAGATGACTACAATCAGGACATTGATAAGTGTAGCTGCTGCAAGGAATTGGAGACTCCTCCAACTTGATGTGAAAAATGCATTCTTAAATGGTTGGATAAGTGAAGAGGTATACATGTCACAACCACCAGGTTTTGAAAACCCTAATCATCCATCTTATGTTTGCAGACTTAAGAAAGCATTGTATGGATTGAAACAAGCTCCTAGAGCTTGGAATTATAGGTTGGTTACATATCTTCAAGATCAAGGGTTCAAAGCTAGGAGCTCAGATCCTTCTCTATTCATCAAAAGGGATCACAATGAGGTTATCTATCTATGTGTATATGTAGATGATATTATTGTGACAGGTTGTAGCTCAGTGATGAGTAGCACCTCCTTTAATGTCAATCCGGGAAGACATGAGGATGGTGTGAAGACCTCGAGCAAGTGAAGGCACAAATGTGTGAGTGAGAAGCACACTAACATGCACACACATACACACACACGCGCACACACGGCAAGAACAAAGAGAGTAAGACAATGGAATCACTTCTATTGCAATCAAGTTCTCATACAAGCTCAAAACTACAAGAAGCTCCCTAAAAATGAGCTCTCTAGCTCTATTTATAGTTTTTTGACTAGCTTTGGCCCTGTCCAGACCTAGTGTCCGGCCTAGTTAAAAATTAGGTTCCAGGGCTTATTTGAGGACTTAAACGAGATCTAAAAATTATGAAAATTGGCAGGCAACTACTTCTAAGGCTCCCCAAGCTCGAGGACTCCTCGGCTTGTACAAAATGGAGCTACAAAAAGATGAAACGGTATTTACAATGGTTGTTAGTGATGAAAATCACTTTTAAAATGATGTAATGATTTGGAAAAAGTGATGGGTTGCCTCAGTGCTAGATCTGCATGTATGCTCGTAATTGCTTCATCTGCCAACACTCTCCCCCCCCTAGGGTCTGTCGCCTCTGACAGACCTTTGCTCTGCGGTCTGATCAATGTAGTGTTGCAGTATGTCCGTTGCCACTTCTTGTTCTTTTATCCGCAGTCCCTTGACCAAGTCTCTCTGCAGGGCCTCCCAGTCAACTGCTCCTGGTATGTCCGGTTGTGGCGTTGTGTAGAGCTCTGAATGCATCATTTGTTCGCACGCGAAGAGCTGTAGCAAATGAGTGGGCCGTGGCGTGAATACTTCTGACTGTGCTTCCCAGAACCCCGTGGTGAACATATCATCAAAAGTTTGCTTATAGCAGGCAGGGAGATATCTGATTCGTGCGTGCCATGCATAAGCAACTCGTATGCTCGGGGTTGTGCTCATATCATATAGTAGGTCATAATTACCATTAACGAAGCCCGACATTGGTGGCTGAATATTACGTACATTTCGGAAGGTCTTTAACACCACTTGCATCATGTCAAGTATCTTGAGCAACATCTGTGCAGCGACGTCGGGCATGGGGTGGAGACGTGGCATCCAATGTCTGATGGTAGCCATCATGTAGGCAACAATGGGTGTGCCGGTTGGGGGTGCAATGGCAGGGTAATTGAGCCATTCTTTGCAATTGGCATTGTTCTTGACTTTTATGGCAAATGCCTTCCATGATCTTCTCCGTTGCACTGGCCCGTAGCAATTGTTATACTTCAAGTGCATGGGCGCGTGATCCCATGTTCGTAGCATCTCTGGATAGGTTTCAAGTAACTTTTGCCTCCAGGATGGTTGGTGTATGTTCCCTTTGCGAGCGTCCTCTGGAATGTCCTCAGGTTCAAATTGGGTCGCAAAACTAGGGTACTTGTTGGTCTTACGTTTGATCTCGGCGTTGTAGTCTGCCAACAGTACAAAGTATGGTTTATACTGTAACTCTGAACTAGTGATCAGTCTTCTAGGGGCCAGATGTCTGAAGCATTCTGATTGAAGTATGGTTTCTTCAATGGTCTTCATGGCCAACATCTGGTAGGAGATACGTTCTTCATGAGTCCGCCCCATTTCTTCTACCTGTTTCATCCATGCCGATGGGGGTTCCTCATATGTATCCTGTCCCTCATCAGTGATTGTGCCTCTTGGAAAAGGTTGAGGCTCATAAGTATCGTCAAATGTTTCCTCCACTAGGATGATTACCGCTTCTTCTTCTAGTGGCTGATCCGGTGGAGAAGGGGGTCGTTCATACTGTGACAATTTGATCTTTAATTCAGCCACCTGCTGTTGTAGCTCCAGTACTTCCTTGGTTATTGATGATTCCGGCTCTGGTGAGGTTGCAACATTGACCATCTCTGTAGATTTGAGTGGGTGTGGTGTAGGCACTTGGGGTCTTTGTAATTCCTTGACTTGGTCTGCCAACTGGTCATGTGCCTCCAAGAGGGTTGCATATGCTTCTAAAGCTTGTTGAATATGTTTTGA
Source organism: Ceratopteris richardii (assembly GCA_020310875.1). Lineage (NCBI taxonomy): Eukaryota > Viridiplantae > Streptophyta > Polypodiopsida > Polypodiales > Pteridaceae > Ceratopteris > Ceratopteris richardii. Next base: position 58,871,754 of record CM035408.1, on the reverse strand, counting down.
GGGAACAACTTGGAATTTGGCAGGGTCTATAGGTGCTCCAAGGGTATTTTCCATGGCTGCTTCTAGATTCTCCTGGTTTTGTTGCTGTAGCCTTTTGTTTTCTTCTTGAGCCGCTGCTAAGTGGCGACGAAGTAGAGTCATGTTTCTTTGCAGACGAGCATTGCGGCCCAACTGGTCTCTGAGTTGTTCCTCCATAGCCTTACCTGTCTCCATATACTTGGCTTCCATCTCCACATTCGATTGTTGGAGGACAGTCACTTCGTGTTGTAATGTTGTGTTACTTAGCTCCAAGGCATTGACACGTGCCTGGAGTTGAGCGGAGAAAGTGGAGTGGCCGCTTCGAACATGGTGTCTAGTGCATTACTAAATGACGTGGATACAGGGGTAGAGGTGGAAAATGCAAAGGGTCGGGAAATGGGGAAGGGAAAAGTGGATGATGTGCCTATGAGTGGAGTGAAATGTGATGATGTTGGGACAACCGTGGTGGTGGGTGCTCCTGTGGGTGGTGAAATGTCCATGGGCTCGGACGTGATAGTGTGTGAAGTGTGAATTGTGAACACGGGAATGGTAGGTGATGTGTTAGTGGTGGCAGTGAATGTGGGGGAGGTGGGTTGGGGAAGGGACTTTTTATTATAATTCTCAACTTGTTGGAGTATATTTACAAGGTTTGTCCAAAATGAAGGTTGGGTGACTTGGGTTGATTCCGAGGGGGTAAAAGGGGATACAGTGGATAGGGGTTGGGAGGGAGGAAATGTATTGGTGGATGGAATTGGGTATGTTACGGTTTGTCTAGTGGCAAGCGGCTGTCCGAGGGCTGGGAGATATGAAGGGTGACCTATTATAGTTTGATCGGTGGCAGGATGGCCTATATGGGGTTCAGAAAATTGGGTGGAAGTGATGGATGTAGGTAAAGGGAAGGATGGAGAAATGGTGGTGTGTATAACGGTTTCACCATGGGTGGATACTAGTTGTTCAGGAAGGCTAGTGGGGAAGGGTTCTGAGGGCTGGATGGGAGGTGATGGTGGAGATGGTATCTGTGTGTTGACATCAGGTTCCTCACTGTGAGTTGGGCTGGCCATTTGAACATCTTCTGAAGTGGTGGTAGGCAAGGCGGTAGAGACTTCCATTTGAATCATTTTTCCCCTTCGCGGTCGCGTATCGATCCTCCGTTGGTCATATTGATGAGTGGTGCGCTGTACCATGGTCCTCATGGCTTCCCCTATTCCGCATGTTTCCGCCAAGAGATTCAATGACTCAACAAAATGCGGGTCAACATTCTCCGCATGCAGCATCTGGTTCACCAGTGCCCTATTTGCCTCTTCTGATAACTTGTGTCTTTTCTGTACCTGTTTGATTGTCCTATAGAGCCGTTTGAGTTGTGCCATGTAGGCAGGAGCTTCCTCTTCACTCTCCTCTGGTTCATTTCTCCGTGCTTCTTCCTGATTCTATGTGCTTTGAGCATGAGGATGTCGTGTCTCATCTTCCCAATGTACCCTTCTTGCCTCACTCTATGGCTGTTCTCTTTGGGATGATGATCCGGGACCGGCATTGTCAGAAAAACACTCACTATCAGATAAGTGGGCAGTCTGCAGGAAGTTTTCAAAGTCAAAATTTGGATCGTCTGCGAATGTGGCCATGGATGCAAACTCAGCATCGGTGGGTAGTGGAGGGGCAGATGGAGTGGGCTGTACCCTATCCCCTGATTGTGTTCCTTGGAGATGGATGGTGAAAGGGTCTACTTGGGCCTCTTCTCTAGGGGGAGCTTCTGTTGTGGCCTCACGAGGGATCAGGACCTATGAAAGTGATCCATGCATTCTTTTCGCAGGTTGAACCCCTGACTTCCGCCCCTTGAAGAATTCTAGTTGTGAATATTTGAGGGCCCTTGCGATCGGCACATCATATGCAAGGCATCTATAGATAATTCTGGTAATCGCACAGCAACCATTCAAGGTATGCTTCCTCACGCCCCGCTTGCCTGCTTCATATAGCTGGTCCAAGATCCATACAGGCATTTTAATTGGCAAGCTTCCAGTCTCTACTAGGTACAATCCATACCATATTTTCTTATGTGGTTGGGTGAAGCGGTCTTGAGCTGGAAATGCAAAGTGCTGAAGGCACATCCGTAGGGGTATGGCGATGTTGGGGGTGAGGGCACACATTTCCTTTAACTTCTTGATTCTGTTGTTCTTCATCGACTCTGGTATCAAAGGATCTCAATCAGAGGGAACATGGGTGCCATACATTTGAAGAGCTTCCCTGATTAAAGTAACATTCAACTCAAACTTCTTCATTTCTTCCTGGTTCGATAGAGAGGGCACCAGGAATGTGCCTGAATGATCCTTATCTCCAGTCGGCTTCAGTGTGGCTATCAAATAGTAGCACCTAAGAAAATCCGGCCTAGGCAAAGCTGCACTAAAGTAATCTTGCAAACCCGCTTTCTGCCAAATATTCTGAAGAGGATCTGCATTCTGTAATGTTTCAAATTCTCTTGAGAAGAATTGAAACGTCCACCAGACTCCTCTGAATTCCAACTTTGACTCCCAGATGTGGTCGGCATCTCCCAAGTCTCCAGGCATCTCATTGAACCAGTGAGAATGCCCCTTCACTCTTTCTGTTAGGCCATTTGGTGGATCTGAGATAGGAATTCTTCTTACGTTCAAAAGCTCTTCAGGCCTTGCTGTCAGTGGGGCTTCCACAGGCATGGTATCCCAATTGCTTTGATTACCAGTGCCCGCCTGGGAGCTTGTTCCTGCTACTACTGCCATGATACTTCTGATGCTTATCTACTGGAAGAAGAAAGCACATTAGTGTTGCATAGGAAATAGAATGTAATGATGTTCCCTTCACAATACTAACATGACAATCCCGAAGGTTAGTGGTTAGAGGTGAAGTGTTTGTGATAGAGGTGAGTGGTGATTAGAGGTCAGTGTCCTTCTAGATGCATACTTTGGTTATGCAATGGACTCAGAATGCATCTATGTCAGATTGGATGGATTTACAAAATTGGGTCAGGGGGTTTGACACATGGTTTAAGTCTCCAAACTTTGATAGAAGAATCATAGCTCTTAGAGCTAAAGACAGGTAGAGATTTATGGACTAGAGTGTAAAGGATTTGGGACCTTTTGGGCACCCATTTCCAAACATTCCTTGGTTTGACTGAGTGTGGGTCAGGGTGGTATTTAAGTAGAGTTCCTGCGTTGTTAGTCGAGAGGACTTGTGAGTGTTGAATTATGCCAGTAACTAGAGTTGGAGCTATTTGGGCTCGTAAACAGGCCTTGGGCACCCATATGTGTCTAGCATTATGGCTAGCCTTCATTAACCGTTTAGGGACCCAAATAGGCGTGGTGCTCCTAGGAGGTTGCCTAGGGTACTCCTTCAATTTTTTCCTTGATGGTGTGGCTTGTTTTTTGGCTACTCGAGAATCTGCCATTAGAGTTGTGGGTTTTCCATCCTTGCGTATCCACATCTGCTTCACGCCACGAGATACTCCGTGTTGCACTGGTTGGTGCTCCTGCCTCTTGATCAGCGGCCTCCTTCGTGTCGAGTGATGTTCGGTTTGCCTGTTTAGAATCTTCTTTGGATCAGCTGGGAACTCCTTATTGGCTCCTGTACCTTCGGTAAGATGGACACTCCTTTGCACCATAGAACTCTGGACAAGAACAACATTGTTATCTTCATGTGGATTCCTGGAGGGACCAGGAGTTGGTGCCTTTCCTACTGGTTTGAGTGCTTGATTTTCTAATTCAATTGTAAGATAGCTTTGGCCTGCCCATGCCTGAAGAAGTCCACTTCTTAGGTTGAGGTTGACTGCGTGATCATAGATCCAGTCTTGGCCCAAGACAAGAGGTTCGGTAAGATCCTCATCTTCACACACTAGCACTTTTGCAGGCATGAGGACCTCTTGAATGTAGAGGGGAAGTTCCACCTCTCCCATGCAAAGGGTTTCAACACCTCCTAATCCTATGAGATATGCTTCTAAGGGTTTTACCTCCAATTGCAACTGCTGGCAGTAAGAAAGCCGGACTGCACTAGTGGCGGCACCTGAATCAATTAAAGCTCTTACGGTCCTTGTACTGTCTCCTTGTCCAACTTCTAGGGTCACAAAAGGTCGTCGATCCACTATCCTATGGGTACGTTCACCTGAAGCCTCACACATGGCCATGTGATAGCCTAGAGACTCTTGAGTGTCAATCATAGGCTGATCTCTCCCTTGCCTCCTCAATTTCATTCGTCGGATGCGCTCTAAGGCCTCTGCTTGTGCTTCCTCTCGAATTCGTTTTTCCTCCTCTTTACGTTTCTTGGCAGTGTTGAGCCGATTTAACATCTCTTCAGTCAGGGGTTCTTGGTATAACTTGACTCTACATCCACTTATGTAGCTAGGGAGAATATCGCCTTCCAAAGTGGCTAGTTGTACTGCCCCACTAGTTGAAATCCTATTTATGATCATAGGTCCATAGCCTCTTTTCTCTAATTTTCATGCATGCTACTTCAATGTGTAGACTAGGACTAGGTCTCCTGCTTTCAAGCCTTTATCCTTCACATGTGTATCAAAATATGCCTTTTGCCTCTTCTTCGCTGCATAGATTCTTGCTGCAGCTCTCAATCGTGTCTCGCCTAGACGTTCAAGATCAAAGATTCGAGAGGAGAGTTCATGGCCTGTCCAGTCATGCTCTTGTGCTATTTTCAATGTAGGTATCAAAAAGTCCAAAGGTAGCACCGCATTCTGACCGAACACCATCTGAAAAGGTGTGGCTTGGAGTACCGTTTTATAGGCCACTCGGTATGCCCAAACAGCATGGTGTAGTTGTTTGTCCCAATCAGAGCGTTTATTGTTCACTAATTTCGTCAGTACATTGCATAAGATCTTATTTGTACTCTCAGCCTGGCCATTAGCTTGGGGGTGATAGGGGGCAGACTTCTTATGTACTACCAAGAATTCTTGGAGCAGATTTTCAATAACTTCATTCAAGAAGTGAGTCCCTCTATCACTGACTAGCTCTATAGGTAATCCATACTTGGTGAATACATTCTCAAACAGGAACTTAGCTGTTGTTTGTGCATCGTTCTTTGTTGTGGCTTTTACTTCTACCCACTTAGTTAGATAGTCAGTGGCAACAATGATATACTCAGCATGTGAACCCTTAGCTAGGGGATTAATAGGACCTACAAAGTCTATTCCACACTTAGAGAACGGACGTCCACCCATCATAGGTTTCAGTGGCATCTCATCTTTGCGCATAGGATACTGAGTTCTCTGACACACATCACACCGTTTCACATAGGTATGTGCATCCATGTGAAGGGTCAGCCACCAGAAGCCCGCAAATAGTATTGCCTTGATCACCCGATCTGGTCCAAAGTGACCTCCTGCTACACCTTGGTGAGCAGTTTCCAAGATCTTTAGATATTCACTCTCATGAACACAAAGTCTTAGGTAACCATCTTTTCCACGCTTGTATAGATTATCACCAATGAGTGAGTAATCTAGGGCTTCTTGTTCTAGACTTCTTTGTCTCGTCATAGTCATGTCTGGAGGGAATGTTTTCGTCTTCAGGAAGGATACTAGGGGTTTGCTCCAATCCGGCACTATGGACACTTGATAAAGAGTGGCATGTTCCACAGGTGGTTTAGTGAAGCAGATTGGGCATTCCTTGCACAACTTCTGGACATCAGCTTCCATAGTCGGCCAATGCACTCCTAGTCTCCTCAGGGTCTGTAGGGTTCGTTGTTTTGAGTAGTGTTGCTCTAATGCACCTACATGTGCTAATTGCAACCACTTAGCGTACTCGTCCTCTTCTACACAACAAGCCAAGATCCCTTGATCTGTGTGCTTGTACATACTTCCAGCCATGATGTGGTACTTTTGGGCTTTTACTACCTCTCTATCCTGTGTGGCTATTACTGGGTGGTTAGGCTCGTATGTCAATACTGGCACTAATGGCTTAGCCCACTGCGGCACCACTTCCAAATTAAACAAGTAAGCATCAGGTAAGTCATCGGATACTCCTTGTGGGGCCTCTCCAGATGTGAGCCTAGAGAGATGGTCTGCTCTCAAATGAGTCCTGCCTTTCCTCACTACTACCTCAAAGTCATATTCCATTAGTAAGAGAAACCATCTTACTAATCTGCCTGTATTACACGGCTCGTTTACCAGGTACAGTAGAGCTTGGTGATCAGTAAAAAATTTGAACTTATTTGCAAGCAAATAGTGTCTAAACTTTTTAACCGCATACACCATGCCTAATCCTTCTCGTTTGGTGGTTGTATAGTTCCGTTCAGCAGCATTCAATTGCCTACTGGCATAGGCAATAGGGAGGTCCATATTACCTTCACCCGTAGGTTGTGTAAGTACACATCCAATAGCATAATTGGAGGCATCCACATGAACATGGAACGGCTTGTTCCAATCTGGTGTGGTCAAGATTGGTGCTGAACATAATCTTCGTTTAAGCTCCTGGAAGGAATTCTCACATTCATCAGTCCACACAAAGTTAGTCAGAAGTCCGTACATGGGCTTTGCAATGACAACATACATGTGAATGAACCGGCGGTAGTAACCACAATGCCCCATGAAAGCCTGTACTTCCTTGACGTTCTTTGGCCTAGGTAGTTTTGCGATGGCTCTCACTTTCTCTTTGTTAGTGGATATGCCGTTCTTAGACACTATGTGACCTAGAATTTTGCCTTGCCTGACCATGAAAACACACTTTTCTGGGTTCAAGCAGACTTGATATTCTCTGCATTTATGAAAGATCTGTCTGAGTTCAGGTATATGGGTCTGTCTAATGTTGGAATGAGCGCAAAGATCATCAACATAGACTTCCAAATTCTTCCTCAAGAATTCTTTAAACACGTGACACATTAATCTTTGAAAGGTAGCCGGTGCATTGGTAAGCCCGAACGGCATTACCCGAAAGGCAAATATGCCCCACTCCGTGGCAAAAGCCGTCTTATGCTGATCCTCAGGAGCAATGGATACTTGATTGTAGTCGGAAAACCCATCTAGGAAGATGTACACTTCCTTGCCTGCTACTCTTTCTAACAGATGCTCTGTGATAGGAAGCGGATAGTTATCTCTAATTGTGGCTGCATTGACCTTCTTTAAGTTAATGCATACACGTAGCTTTCCATTCTTCTTGGGCACCACTACAATGGGGGATACCCACTCAGTGTGCTCAATTTCATAGATGAATCCAGCCTCGACTAATCTATCTATCTCCTCCTTGATCTTAGCAGCATAGTTATCGTTGTATGTGTAAGGCTTTTGCTTAGAGGGTTTGGCATCTGCGGTCATGGGAATAGTGTGTGAGCATATGTCGGGGTCAACACCCTTCAGGTCCTTGTAGCTCCATGCGAATACATCCCTGTATTCTCTTAGCAGGGCTATCAGTTCACGCTCTTCTTCTTCTGTCAGGTCATGTCCTATATAAGTACATCTCTCCTCTCCCTCTTCTAGGGCTACCACTATTTTTTTGGTGGTTTCTTTGTTATCATAGGCCTCTCCTGATTGTGCCTCCCGTTTAGGCATTCTGATCATGACTCTCCTGTCATCTATCTCATATTTCTTAAAATTTTCCGGGACCTCAAACAAAGATTCTTCCTCTTCTGGTGTGACTGCTCTCTTCTTTCTTTTCTTTCCTTCTTCCTTCGGGGTCATATGTTTGGCTAATCTTACGTCATTTGTAAGCTCTCTGTGCCTCTGGGGTTGAAATTCTACTTCATAGAAGTATTCTTCATCTGATGCAAAGGGTGGGTCCATAATGATTGACTCTAGATCAGAGTCACTTGCATCCTCAAATGCATCAGGGCTAGGTTCACACTCTTCTAACACTGCCTCTCCCATGATTGGCTCTATGGAGAAGACTGAAATGTCATAGCCATCTTCATCACAGTGGGGTGTCCATTGTTCGTCATTGATGGCTACGTCCATTGTTGCTAGGATTTCTGCCCAGCCATGGGGTTCAAATTCCTCATCAGGAAAGACTACAGGTGCATAGGCTGGGTCTTGAATTGATCTATGGTTTTCTTTTGCACCTACCTCTCTGGCTTTCTCTCTCTTCTCTTCTTCTACTGCTACCTTACACATCCATAAGTGGGTGTCTTCATGCATCCATGAGGATCCGGATCCTATGGAATGCACTGACTCAGTATCATCTTTGGCTCTATGGATGGGGTTCCATTGGATAGGAGGGACATCTCTATGAGAATAATCTTTGAGATTGACTTTGGTCGTGACACCTAAGTGTTGCAAGTACAAGGAGTTGGTTCCCCAATCCTGTACCACTTGCAATTGCCGCATAAATGGCCTTCCCAAAATCATCTTGTAGGCTTGGTTTTTGCTAAAGTCGCATATAGCAAAAGTATGCTCGAAGTCAACACCACATGTAGTGAGAGTTATGCCTTCTAGCAATCCCAAGGGCCTTTCAATATGGCCATCGGCCATCTGCAATTTCATTCTCGTCGGTCGGAGTGCTGGCTCGCCCCAACGCTTCCAAAGGGAAGTTGTAGCAATTGCAACTCCTGCACCTGAGTCCAAAATCGCCTTGGTTGTGCAACCCTGATGGGTAACTGGGAGATAGGTATTTCCTTCTTCTCCTTCACTCATGTCTCCTATCTTACCCAATGGAATTTCAGGCACTGTTCTATGAGATCCTACTTGGGAGCGCGATTTCGCTATGTCTGGCACTTGTTTGGCTACATGTTTCCACACTTCTGGGCGCTTAACTTTGAGTAGCTCTTCTAAAGTGAGATTGCACTGCACTTTAGTGTTCTTTACTACCTCTGTATTCCTAGGTATGATAGAATCTTCATTTCTTATCATGACTGTGGGCGCTCTCAGACAGGTAGACTTGGTTTCCCATGGGCCTGTGAAATGTGGTAATTCTTGTAGAGAATTAGACTCAAAGTCTAATCTCTCTTGAGAGTGGGTGCTCTCATGCTCCTCATAAATGGATGGGATGTCCTGTGGGAATTGATCGTGTGCATCATCCACAAGTTCAATGGGAGGAGGGACTTCACTTTCTTTAGCCCATTTGTCTTCTTGAATCTCTCGTAGGAATTCTAGTGTGAACCGATTCATAGAAGATGATGTGTCTGGCTCCGTAGAGTTAGGCACGTAGGCTTCCTGGGGAGGTAGGCTCACGTTCTCACTTGCCTTGCCCTTATTTTGAGAGGCGGGTTCCTTTTCTGATTCTGCAATTAGCCTCTCTATTCGTTCTAGCAGTCCATCAAAGTGTAACTGCGTCTTAGGTGAACTAGAGATGTTAAAGAGGCGACTGGCTTCAAACATAGTCTGAGCCAATTCCACCATCTTAGCACAAATTTTGGTTCGTTCTAGCTCTAGTTCTGCTCTAGGGTAACACTTTTCATGATCAGTTACGTTTGGCCCTTCTTGGATTCTGGCCTGATATGCTCTAAGCATCATGTTTAGGTCCTCGGGAGTGGGATCGGCTAGGACGGATCCTACTTTGGGTGGTGGGTGGGTTAAGGGTGGTGTATTGAAAGGTTGGGGAATGGAAGAAGATGGATTGGCGGTTAAAGGGAGAGGTGGTGGAGGGGTGGTGTGAGAGTGGTTTTGAGATGCAAGTTCACTTATCTTTGCTTTGGTTTCTCTCAGGCTTTCTTCAAGTTCACTCATCTTTTTTGCCCATTGCCTTTTCATTCTTTCACGACTATCCTTCCAGGCTCTAGTCCTCTTTTTGGTTATGCTCTCTGTTTCACTCACCTCGGGGCTCTTTTCCTGACCAACACCTTGGTTTTGCTGTAGTGCTTGGGCTCTTGTGATCACTTGCACAGGTGTAGTGGAAGTCACACTCCCTGTGGAGTCTACTACTAACCCAACGACATTGATAGGAGTGATTTTAGGCATGTTATTAGGGTTCTTTGGTCAATCTCGTAGGAGATGCTCTTTTCCGCAGTCTTGACAGAAACCCTGAATTGTCACTGGTTGGGGTTGTGTAGGGGCAGGCAGTGGATAATCACGTATAAGGTGATCTCCCTGACATCTGAAGCATGGTCCTCTAAGAAATGGGGGTCGTACCTGCCTAGGTTGAGGTCTAGAGTTGGGGTTTGTGTACATGACATTGGCATACTCAGGCTCCCCACTATTTTCACTTGGATCCTCATAATAGTATGACTCGTTATGCTTGGGTGACTGCATGTAGTAAGCCTGTGGGCTATCAATATGTGTGGAGTCAAAACTATGGTCACTTGGATCACTGTCTGATAGCAATGGGGTGACTGGGACTATGGCTCTGTTCAGATTTTCTTCAGCAGATGCATATTTCACTGGGATCACATTGGTTGGAGCAGGGGGTTGCAGCACTAGGACTGGTTCAGGTCTCTGCTGCCCTTGATAAGGTGGCTGATAAGTTTGCTGTGGTCTGTTGTATTGTTGTGATGGGTACTGATTCTGGTATCTACCCTGTTGTGGATATGGCTGAGGGTAATTTTGCCTAACAGTTTGTTTGTTATATGGGCAGTCTTGTGCAGTGTGGTTGGTGTACCTTCGCTCTATGGTGCAGTACTGGCTACTAGGATTCACCTGGGGTTGGGCCATAATGGGACATACATTTGCCATATGGTCACCTCCACAAGTGTAGCACCGCTTAACAGGGGCAAATCTCGGAATTTGTTTGCTAGAGACACCTAGTTTTTGAGCTACCTTCTCTGCAAGTTCCTCAATGGATGTGGATTGACCAGTTGTGAGGCTACAAGAGCTATTAGAATCCTTATAGATTTTTGATAGTTCTAACTCCTCACCTAGATTGTTCTCAATGTCTATGCACATGCGCACGCACTCCTCTATCGTTCTGGGGTCCTTCAGATACACATATGACCTGAGCTTGGTGCTCAACAATCCATCTAAGAACAAGGCCACTTGCTTGGCTGGTGTGGGTAACTCCGGCATCGGGCATCTCTCTAGGTATTGCCTAAACCGTCTTCCTGCTAGTCTGACCGTCTCTTGAGGTGTTTGCTTGAAGCTATGAATCAGTGAGGAAGTGTTGTGCCTGATTCCACTCTTAGAAAACTCAATGATAAATGCCTCTAAGAGCTGGTCTATGTTTCTGAAATGCCTCTCGTTCAGTGGTTGGAACCACGTGAGGGCAGTGTTCCTAAGGGTTAGACCAAAAGCATTATACTGTGTAAATAGGTCCTCTACCTGTTCAGCTTTCAAGAATTGCCTAAACTCTGCCACATGGTCATAAGGGTCTCCATTGCCATCGAAGTAATTCTTCATGGACTTCACCAGTTGAGTTGGCCTCAGGACCCTAGTGTGTTCTCTCGGCCTTGGCAAAGGAAAATCTTCAGCATTTCTTTGGTTCCTTGGGTCTCTAAATCTCTCGGTTTCTTCTCTATCCGTCCCTGTTCTCCTTCTTACTCTTCCCTGGGGGTTGGCAAAGCTTACTTCAGGTTTATCTCTACTTCTATCTCCTTGAGCTCCATGAGCCTAGGAGGTCCCGGCTCCTTGGTGACCAAAGGACACATTAGACCGAGGTTGGGGAAAAACAAATTCACCCTTCCATGTGTAGGCATGTCTGCATGCTCGGTGACCACGAAGATCCTCTCTGATGTATTGTCTAGGTAGGTTACTTTGCCTGGGCTATCAGGGTCTTTAAACTCATAGATTGTGAGAGCACTCACTTCTTGAGGGTGAGTAGGTTTATATCTCCAAAAGGCCTCATCGGTTTCTCGGTTTAAAAGCAAATCTATGTTTTTATTATCCTGTGGAATCCACTCTGGAGTCATGATTCTGGTCAAGACAGATTTACCACGGGGAGTTCTTGGCTCTCTCTCTAAATTCCCTTGCTCTATATCACCCATGTCGGTCTCCGCAATCACATTTCCAAACTCATCAGTTCTATCAGGAAGAGTGGTGACTACATATATAGTCCCCTCTTTATCTAGGTATGCTCCATTCTCAAACTTGACTACCGGGTGTTCTAGTCCATGGGGTTGATCGGGGTTCTTAATCTGGACCACAGACCTTCTCAAGCCGTCTTCGTAGATGCGAGCACCAAGACGATTAGTTCTGATGTATTCCAATTGAGTCTTGTAAGGTCCCTCTGGCTTTTCTAGATAAGCCACCCCTGAACTACCTACTGGTCTCTCCATGTGATAGGACATTTTAGAATCACTTGTTTCTGATCGTGGAGTGTATGGGTAATCACTCAACTGCTGGGCCCAAGACCTAGCAGTGTGATTGATACTAGCTTCAGAAGATCTGAGGCTTTGTCTGTCTCGGCCTAAGTGTCTGCCTGACCTAAGGTTCATATGCCTGGCTTATCTACCCCCTTTGGTCCCAAGTACACTCTCGTTGCAGGTTATTTTGCACCAATCACTTTATTCTTTTTAGTTGATTATTATGTTTATGAACTTGTCTGATATCTTGGCATCAGGAATGCTTAAGTGAATTTCGCACTTGATAAGTGATCGATTCAAGTTTACTTTTGTCCCTTAGGGTTTTCGCACTTAAGCCCTACTTAATGCTTGCACTTAGTTGATTAATTCTCTTGGACTTGAATCATGCCTATCGTAGCCCTAATTGATCACCACACCTAAGTCGTGCTTAGCTTAGGCTAGGAATTGACAAAGGAGGGTTGAGAGAACTTCCAACCTCAATTCTCTGGTTGCTCAGACTGCTGCACAAGCCCAGGAAGCCTTCTCCCAAGCTTGGTACTCACCCTTGGTAGCTTGCCTTGGAATGCCTTGCTTGCACACAATGTTCCTGCAAAAGTTCACAAGTCAATATGGCTCTATTACCACAAGGGATTGACTGACACACATCAACAATTACAGGTCCCCCTTGGAGTAACTCACTATACCCCCCAAAATCTTATGACCACTTAGTCCCACCTAATGGTCAACTTAAAAATACATGTTCTAAAAGTCCACGTATGATTCTTACAAAAACCAGTCGAGGTCCACGTAGGATTCTCAACAAGATTTCCAACGAGCCCCAAATCTCATCAATCGGAGTTCGTATGGTGAAGTTATGACCATTCAGGCACCTAGGGGTCAAAACAGGCTCTCAGGGTTCAGGAAATTCCTCCCTGGTTTCTAGGTCTTTTGCCCACTCCTAAGGCACTAATGTTATCCCAATGTGTCCAAAAACTAAGCCCAATTGTACCTCAATTCACTCATTTAATTCACTTCAAATTTTATGCGTTAAGCCCATGTATCGCGATAGGTCGGGTCGAAGTGTCACGATAGGTCGAGGTGTCGCGATACTTGGGAGTGTCGCGATAAGTCGGAGTGTCGCGATAGGTCGAGGTGGCGCGATACTTGGGAGTGTCGCGATTGGTCGAGGTGTCGCGATACTTGGGAGTGTCGCGATAGGTCGAAGTGTCGCGATACCTGGGAGTGTCGCGATAGGTGGGGTCGGTGTGTCGCGATACTTCGGAGTGCCGTGATACTTGGGAGTGTCGCGATAGGTCGAGGTGTCGCGATACTTGGGAGTGTCGTGATAGGTCGGTGTGTCGCGATACCTGGGAGTGTCATGATAGGTGGGGTCGGTGTGTCGCGATACTTGGGAGTGTCGCGATACTTGGGAGTGTCGCGATACTTGGGAGTGTCGCGATAGGTCGAGGTGTCACGATACTTGGGAGTGTCGCGATAGGTCGGTGTGTCGCGATACCTGGGAGTGTCACGATAGGTGGGGTCGGTGTGTCGCGATACTTTGGAGTGTCGCGATACTTGGGAGTGTCGCGATACTTGGGAGTGTCGCGATACTTGGGAGTGTCGCAATACTTGGGAGTGTCGCGATACTCCGAGGTGTCACGATACCTCGAGGTATCGCGATAGGTCAAGCTATGGTGAATTTTGTGGTTGTGTCTTGTGATCCTAGGTGCTCTCGGCCTGCGTAGTGTCGTGGTGCACTCAGAAACGTGATTAGTCGAAGTTTTCGAAGTGTCGCAATAGCTCGAGCTCGACGCCTCGGGGCCTGTGCAGAAAGATTCTGTACCTGCTGAGCTTGCTGGAGATGGTGATGGAGCTGATACCTGCAAGAAACATGCAAAAAAAAAACACACAACACAAATGCACGTGCTTGCTCTCTCTCAAACTCGCACACAACAAATGAGGAGAATGACAAGGAAGAGTGAATATGTAGTGGAGAAGGAGGTGGAGGTGGAGATGGAGGTGGAGAAGAAAACCAGAAATTTACCTACTACTTACCATTCCAACGCGTCCTCGCTACGTCTTACCATCACACGCTCGTCCTCAAAGCTCGAATCCCCGGAAACGGCGCCAAAATTTGGTGTAGCTCAGTGATGAGTAGCACCTCCTTTAATGTCAATCCAGGAAGACATGAGGATGGTGTGAAGACCTCGAGCAAGTGAAGGCACAAATGTGTGAGTGAGAAGCACACTAACATGCACACACATACACACACGCGTACACACGACAAGAACAAAGAGAGTAAGACAATGGAATCACTTCTATTGCAACCAAGTTCTCATACAAGCTCAAAACTACAAGAAGCTCCCTAAAAATGAGCTCTCTAGCTCTATTTATAGTTTTTTGACTAGCTTTGGCCCTGTCCAGACCTAGTGTCCGGCCTAGTTAAAAATTAGGTTCCAGGGCTTATTTGAGGACTTAAACGAGATCTAAAAATTATGAAAATTGGCAGGCAACTACTTCTAAGGCTCCCCAAGCTCGAGGACTCCTCGTCTTGCACAAAATGGAGCTACAAAAAGATGAAACGGTATTTACAATGGTTGTTAGTGATGAAAATCACTTTTAAAATGATGTAATGATTTGGAAAGAATGATGGGTTGCCTCAGTGCTAGATCTGCATGTATGCTCGTAATTGCTTCATCTGCCAACACAGGTGATGATCTAAATGGCATGCAAAGGATCAAGAGACACATGCAAGAGGAGTTCAAAATCAGTGACCTAGGTGAGCTCACATATTTCCTAGGTATGCAGGTGATATATACAGATGAAGGAATGTATTTGACTCAAAGAAGATACATTCAGGATCTTCTTCTCAAGTTCAAAATGGAGAACACTAAACCTGCAGGTACACCTTTGGAGATGAATCATAAACTTAGTGTTTATGAAGGTGAGAAAATTGAAGACATTAAAGAGTATCAAAGCTTGGTAGGTAGCTTGATATATGCTACTCATGCCTGGGTAGATATCTCATATAGTGTGGGAGTGCTTAGTCAATTTATGCACTCACTGAGAAGACCACACATGGATGCGGCTAAGAGACTACTTAAGTATCTCAAAGGTACAATCAACGAAGGTATATTCTATCCTTACTCTTCAGATTTGGATATCAAAATCTACTAAGATGCAGATTGGGCAGGAGCTAAGGATGATAGAAAAAGTACATCTGGTTACTTAGCATTTGCAGGTTCGAAGCTAGTGTCATGGAGTTCCAAGAAGCAACCAACAGTTGCTTTATCCTCAACTGAAGCAGAGTACAGAGGCTTGACCATAGCAACTCAAGAGGCAATATGGTTAAAAGCATTGTATACAGATTTGGGACTTTTGAGTTCCAAACCTCACATATTTGGAGATAATGTAAGTTCCATGCATCTAGCGGCAAATCCTATTTTCCATGCGAGAACCAAGCACATAGAAGTCCATTACCACTTCATCAGGGAGAAGCTCATGGCAAAGGAGATTGACATTTCTTTTGTTCCTACTGAAAAGCAAGTAGCAGATATGATGACGAGGGCACTTGATGGAATAAAGCTTTGTAGATTCAAAGCTATGGCAGGTATTCAACCTATCAGAGAATGAAGACTCAAGCATACTTTAGCTTGAGGAGGACCTGTTGGAACATCAAGCTTACACTATGCTTGAGGTGGATTTGATCTACACCAAAGGCTATCACATCAAAAGAATATTCGTTGGAGAGTTCTTTTTCATATGCTCATTTATTGTATCTTTTTGAGAGATTTTTGATGGCTCATTTACCGTTGTAAAAGCCTTGGGCTTTACACATGTAAAGGTAGAAAGATAGAGCCAAAATCCCACGAATTTGTGGTGGTTGAAGTTGCATTCAATCAAGCAATCAATCACCTAAAAGTAGATCAAAGTAGATCTTCACTTTTCCTAGATTGTAGGAAAGTGAATTGATTCCCTCCAACAACCATTCCCACCTTCATTTGAATTCAAATTCAAATTGTAAAAGTCATGGAACACTCCTAGAGGCTATATAAGGACTTGAAATCACTTGTACATTACATGGAAGCAGTATACATACACTTGTGACCATCATTGTCTTGCTCCTTCAATTTTTTGCATCATCTTCTTCGCCAACAGTAATCTTGCAGAGGCTGCTGCTCTCTCTCCAGAGCTCCAAATTGAGTGCAAGATGACTCATTGGAAAGGCCTATAAGGTCTATTTGAGTCTCCATAAGCTCAAGGGCTGGTCTTGTGCCGGTTGGCTTGAACAAACTTCGTCGCTTTGAAACACACTTTTCTACCTTCGACAAGCTTCTCCAAGTTCTTTCAATTAGACCTTTTAGAAATGAATAGAATCTCTCTCATTACTCAGATGTAAAAATTTCTTAGAAATGAAAAATGTTGCGCCCGATCTTTCTGTGCATTCTACTTTTGTGCTTGATCATTTCAAGAATCCTTTTGTAGATGTCTAAATCCATATTTAATGAG
The DNA here is from genome assembly GCA_020310875.1 of Ceratopteris richardii. Taxonomy (NCBI): domain Eukaryota; kingdom Viridiplantae; phylum Streptophyta; class Polypodiopsida; order Polypodiales; family Pteridaceae; genus Ceratopteris; species Ceratopteris richardii. The sequence goes on along the minus strand of CM035408.1, from coordinate 58,855,125 downwards.
TCTATGGTTAAAGTTTGAGAGCCTAATTGTAAACAGGCTATGAGAATTATGAGTAGGAACATTCATATGTGAAGAAGTGTTCACTGTTTACGAAAATAGGCGCAAAATTTGATGCTAATGTTTTGGTCAGTTCTCCTTCCACAGTGTAAAGTTCTGAGCAAGAAAGCACTCAATCTTTAAGTTGGAAGGTAAGCTACCTGTGGTTAAAAGCATTTGCATAAACGGGTTCTAGATTGAGAGAAGCAAGTGTTAGAAGTTATAGGTGTGTGAACCCACTGCTCAGAAGAATAGTTTTAGACATAGGTGACTTGTTAAGTTCATTTCTCAAGATCTACTAAGTCTTTTGAAGTGATTTAACTTGGAAGAGGTGCACAAACTATATCCAACACCTTGTGCAAAGTTTTATAAAAAACTTTACACATTTGATAATTCAACGAGAGAGTTATGTACAACAGACTTTCTGTGTAGTCATCTTCTTCACAGTTTGATCAAAATTTTGACAATTGATCATTGATCTTTTAAATTGGTGAATGGTTTGAGTTACTCTTGATATAGAGGTGCTCTAACTTCAAGAGTAGCTTGTTCTTTTGGAGATTAACACTCTCCATCAGTGGTATCAGAGCAAGAAGCATCAGAATTGAAGAAAGGAGGATCCCGACTGCTGCAGTCATAAAGAATTCAACATCAAGGAAGACAAAAGGAACATTATTCAAAGTAAAGGTACATCTATTACTCATAAAAATTGAAGAATTCAATATACAGGTGAAGAAAGGATGGGAGATTCTCTTCAGATACAGAAGTTGGATAGAGAGAACTATCCAGCATGGTCAATGAGGATGGAAGCTCATCTTATGAGCAAAGACTTGATAGCTTATATTACAGGTGAAGAAGAAAAGCCTTAGTTCAGAGATCCTAGTGTTCCAACTAGGGTGGAATTATCAGAATTGAACAATTGGATGAAGAAAGATGCTCAAGCTAGGAGCATTATCTATATGGCAGTCAATGTCTACTTGCTACCTCACATTAGAGGTCTTGAAAGGGTAAGAGATATATGGAATGCTTTGGAGGAGCATTTCCAAAACACCACAAAGTCTAGGAAGGCATCCTTGTGGGTAGAATTTACCACTTTCAAGAAGAAGGCATCTCAATCTATCTCAGACTATGTAACAAGGATGAAGGACATTGCAGATGCATTAGGAGCAGTTGATGAAGACATTGAGGAGGATAAATTGGTAAGGCAAATCCTCACAGGTTTGAGAGGTGATGACAAATGGAAGCCATTCATTTTGTCTATTGAATTATCACTTGATCATTTTACTCTTGACTTAAATGAGTTGCTAGGACATACGTTAACCTTTGAGCAGGATGTCAAAGGTGAAGGTGACAAGAGTACAGGTCATGCAATGTATTCAAAGGATAAGAAGAAGAAATCAAAGGAAAGCAACAAGCAAATGAGGATGAAGGTACAACTAGCCAAGCTAACTTCCTAAGAGGAAGAGGAGGTGGCAAAGGTAGAGGAAGAGGCAGGAGTAATAAAGATGGAGTCAAGGCTTGTTGGATTTGTGGTAAGACAAATCACTTAGCTAATGATTGTTGGCATAATACTAAGAGTAATGGTGGATATAATCAGAACTTTAATTCAAGAGGAAGAGGTGGCAGAAATCAAAGAGGTAATTTCAGAGGTAGAGGTAGTAGGGGTTACTTTGGAAGAAATACAGGTAGACGATTCCAAAGTCAATAATACAACAATACCTACTACAATTATGCTTTAGATCACAAGGAGGATTCAACATTGATAATGAATGCAACTTGTGAAAGGCAAAGTGAAGACCAAAGAGTCTTCTACATTGACTCAGGGTGTAGCAATCACCTGAGTGGTAACATAGCATTGATGACTGATTTGGAAAATAAGGTAACTAATCATGTAGTTCAAACAGGTGACAATACAAAGCACAATGTGAAGTCAATTGGATCAGTGAAGGCCAAGGATGGTAGTACTCTCTTGAGTAAGGTTTTGTATGTTCCTACAATTCCTAAGAATTTGATAAGTGTAGGACAAATTGTTGAAAAAGCTTATGAAGTTAGGTTCACTAATGAAGGAGTGTTTGTGGAAGACCCTAGCAATGGGTATAAACAAATTGTTTCAGGGAAGAAACAAGGAAGATTGTTCACATTGAAGATCCAAGGTAATGTTGGTCATGCCTTGTTCACTTATGGAGGACATAAGATCTCTGAGTTAGATCTTTGGCACAAGAGGCTTGGACATTTCAATGAAAGAGGTATCAAAGATATGGTTAATAATGGTTTAGTGCTTGGATTGCCTAATATTGCAGGTCAACATATGACATACAGATGTGAGGCATGTCAATTAGGTAAGGTTCATAAGCAATCTTATTCCAAGCATGGGTTTATGTATTCAGAGAAGCTTGAATTGGTACACATAGATGTGTGGGGACCATCAAAGGATTTTAGTATCAATGGCTCAAGGTATTATGTGATTTATGTTGATGATGCTACCAGATGGATCACTATCTATGTGATCAAAGATAAGTCAGAGGTATTAAATACATTCAAACATTATCATGTGTATGCAGAGAGAATTACAGGTCATAAGTTGAAGAGACTAAGGTCAGACGGAAGGGGAGAGTATTTCTCTAATGAGTTCAGTGATTATTTGTGGAATGCAGGTATAAAGAGAGAGGTTACTTTCAGGTACTCTCCTCAACAAAATGGGGTAGCAGAGAGAAGAAATATAACTCTTGTTGAGTTTGCAAGGTCAATGATGAAGGAGAAAAATTGCCCTAATTATTTGTGGGTTGAGGTTGTAAACATAGCTACTTATTTGGTCAATAGGTTACCATGTAAAGCTTTGCATGGTATGACACCATATGAGGCATGGTGGGGTAAGAGACCTACTCTAGATCATTGCAAAGTATTTGGATGTTTGGCATATGCATATGTGCCATCACAATTGAGGCATAAATTGGAGCCCAAAGCAGAAAAATATGTGTTTATTGGATATGATGATAAGTAGATGGGATATAGCTTGTGGAGTCCATCCACAAAAAAAATCCTTAAGGATGAGCAAGGTACTTGGTATGCAGGTACAATCAATGTTTATGCAGGTGATGAAGAAATTGTGGATCAAAAGAAAGGTAAATCAAAGGTTCAGATATTTGATGAAGAGAAGAACAATGAAGTACAGGTTGAAGTTGAAGAAGTGCCAAGGTTTGATCCAGAATGTGGTAAACCAGAAACTTCAAGAAGTGGAGATCTCAGAAGGTCAACAAGGCACAAATGGCAACCTACAAGGTATAGCTATGACACTTCTTTTTTGGCTACCAAAGATTATGCTTATATGGTAAAGGTAGATGAAGACCCTTCTACATATGAAGAGGCAAAAGGTAAGGAAAATTGGGAGAAAGCTATGCAGGAAGAGTATGATGCATTGATGGAGAATGAGACTTGGGATTTGGTTCCTAAACCAAATAGTCAGAAGATCATTGGATGTAAATGGGTCTACAAGACAAAGAGGTTTGCAGATGGAAGTGTGTCTAGGTATAATGCTAGACTTGTTGTGAAGGGTTTTGCTCAGACATATGGTATAGATTATGATGAGACCTATAGTCCTGTAGCAAAGATGACAACTATCAGGACACTCATAGCTATTGCTGCATGTAAAGGTTGGAAGTTATGTCAATTAGATGTGAAGAATGCTTTTTTAAATGGTTATATTTCAGATGATGTTTTCATGGAGCAACCACAAGATGATGCTTTTCTATCTATCTGTGTGTCTACCTATCTATTTACCCTACCTGTCTATCTATCTATCTATCTATCTATCTATCTATCTATCTATCTATCTATCTATCTATCTATCTATCTATCTATCTATCTATCTATCTATCTATTTTGCTATCTATCTCTATCCATCTATCTATCTATCCATCTATCTATCTATCTATCTATCTATCTATCTATCTATCTATCTATCTATCTATCTATCTATCTATCTATCTATCTATCTATCTATCTATCTATCTATCTATCTATCTATCTATTTATCTATCTATCTATCTATCAACCTACCTACCTACCTATCTATCTATCAATCAAACAATCTATCTATCTATCTATCTATCTATCTATCTATCTATCTATCTATCTATCTATCTATCTATCTATCTATCTATCTATCTATCTATCTATCTATCTTTCTTTCTATCTATCTATCTATGTATTGTTGGTGCAGGGCAATCAACAATTGAAGTTTGGATGAAGAATTGAAGTCAAGGACTGAAGAAAAGGCCAAGTCATGAACCATGAAGGAAGTGCATATCCAGGAGATAAAAATGTGTATACATATGTACATTATTTTAGAGTCAGATCATCACATACTTTTGTATGGTCATGAGCTTGTAAATATTTGCCTATATATACAAAGAAAATGTCAAGGAAAATAAGAGAGAATGTGTTAGAATACGTTTTGATGAGAATTAGATGTCACTAGACCTTTTAGAAATGAATAGAATCTCTCTTATTACTCGGATGTAAAAATTTCTCAGAAATGAAAAATGTTGCGCCTGATCTTTCTGTGCATTCTCCTTCTGTGCTTGATCATTTCAAGAATCCTTTTGTAGATGTCTAAATCCATAGTTAATGAGTCTATGGTTAAAGTTTGAGAGCCTAATTGTAAACAGGCTGTGAGAATTATGAGTAGGAACATTCATATGTGAAGAAGTGTTCACTGTTTCCTGAAACAGGCACAAAATTCGATGTTAATGTTTTGGTCAGTTCTCCTTCGACAATGTAAAGTTTTGAGCAAGCAAGCACTCAATCTTTAAGTTGGAAGGTAAGCTACCTGTGGCTAAAAGCGTTTGCATAAACGGGTTCTAGATTGAGAGAATCCAAGTGTTAGAAGTTATAGGTGTCTGAATCGACTTCTCTGAAGAATAGTTTTAGACATAGGTGACTTGTTAAGTTCATTTCTCAAGATCTACTGAATCTTTTGAAGTGATTTAACTTGGAGGAGGTGCGCAAATTATAGAAGAAACCTTGTGCAAAGTTTTTTCAAAAACTTTACACATTTGATAAGTCAATGAGAGAGTTATGTACAATAGACTTTCTGTGTAGTCATCTTCTTCACAGTTTGATCAAAATTTTGACAATTGATCATTGATCTTTTAAATTGTTGAATGGTTTGAGTTACTCTTGATATAGAGGTGCTCAAACTTCAAGAGTAGCTTGTTCTTTTGGAGATTAACACTCTCCATCATGTATCTATCTATATCTTTGTCTCTCTCTCTCTCTATCTATCTATTTATCTATCTATCTATCTATCTATCTATCTATTTATCTAACTATCTACTGATCTGTGTCTCTCTCTACACACACACATATATGTTTGTGTATATATATATATATATATATATATATATATATATATATATATATATATATATATATATATATATATATATATATATATATATATATATATATATATATATATATATGTGTGTGTGTGTGTGTGTGTGTGTATGTATATATATATGTGTGTGTGTGTGTTAAAAAATCAATCATAATAGTATGGATCACTATTAGGTTTATCTTAATAACAGTCATTTCATGAAAGTTTATTTATAAAGTGAGTTTTAGTCCAAGGTATGAGAGTTGATCATCACATGCATTTGGGTGATTCTTGTGCAGGATAAGTCTAGTAGAGTTGTGAGAAGTAGAACTCAACATGAGGGATGGATGGACGTTGCTATTATTGGCTATGGAAGGAAGAAAAATGTAAGGGAAAATGTGAAATGCGAAGTGAGAAAAAATGTGAAATCTTAAAATACACAAAAGATAAGGCTACATAATAGATAATATGTTGTATGAAATGCAGAATCTACAATTCCTTAAGCTTCATAAGAAAAATCTTTGTACGAAGTTACAGAAATAGATATTATCCGAAATTAGCTCTCTAAAAATAGGCATCAAATTTAAGTTCAGCTAGTTGAAAATCAGGTTAATGAGTGAGAAAATCTCTTCTGAAATTCGATGAAGATGAAGATTGAAATTTGCAAAAAAAAAACAGAGGCATAAAAAAGCTCCATACATTACAGGTAAGGTTGACGAGAAAACCTTGAGCTAGAAGGTGGAAATTATCTTCCATGTTTTTTAGAAGCTGAAATGTTTCTATATCCCTTAAATTATACTATGTTTGTATGAACTTATATGGAGTTTGTTTATACTTGTCGTATTACGGTAAAATAGAATCTCAAAAACTTCTTATAGATCAAAATGATATATTTTAAGTGAGAAGAGAAATAATATTTTAAATTTAAAGAAACTCCTAATTTTAGAAACTGTAGATTCCTTTTTTCAAGATCAAAAAATGGGAAACAAAGGCTTGTTTTCTAAACATTTGTTTAAAAAGAAAATAGTGTGCCTTCACAGTATGTGCAAAAATATAACATTCTCATGCCTTCTAATCAGGCGAAAGTAGGCTTTTCCTTCAAAGATTATGTAAAAAATTATATTAATATGGGAAAACTCATTTGATTTTGTGAGACTACACTATTTTGTAACAATAAGAAGCAATTTAACACAAAGCATAGGGCAAGTTATAGTCATTTCCCAAAAATCACAATTTGAGAAAGAAACTAGAAGATATTTGAAAATATGAAATATTTTCATCTGTCTTGAGTCAAAATTGTTTTCAGAATTCTTGCATTGGAAAGGAACATAATTTCAAGGTGTTTCCAATGTTCCAACATTGCCATGAAGTTTTTACAAAAAACATTTCTATTCTTCAAAGATATGTATATGTTTTTCTTGTTATTTGACATTCTAGGATATGCATTAAGAAAAAATATGATCAAATACATGATAAAAGTGCATTTAAACATGGAAAATTGTATTACGCATAGTTACTACATAGTGCATAGTTCGAAGGTGTTCTAATTGCCTCAATATTTTGGTACCAAAATCATGATGGATATGAAGCTCACATAAACAACCTAATTAAATGTTGGGTGTGTGCAGAAGTGCGAGAGACATACGAGAAGCAAACACAAGGAGCACAAATGTAGCAAGATGCATGGAGAAGACGGATGGCTAGAATAGCTCTCTCTATTGATGATATTCAAAACTCAAGTAAGAGTTGAATAATATCCCTAAGTACAAAGTACAACGACAGATGAGTGAATCATGTATGTGGTAACATGGGGAAGAAACCTCTAGCCAGCACTAGAGTAAAAAGTGCCCATGTATAGGGAAAAGGTTCACATCAAAGCTACTCGAGGAACACATACGTGTAACAAACCCCCCTGGAGCGAATGATGTGAACACATACATGGAGTGACAAATCAGCCCCCACAAGGTAATAAGCCTAAAGCTTTGCAAAAAGCTTCAAACGTTTCCTGTGGAAGAGCTTTGGTGAATATGTCTACCACACTATCTTGTGTAGGCACATATATCAAATCAATATCTCCTGCATGAAGATGCTCTCTCACATAGTGATAATGCATCTCAATATGTTTGGTCCATGCATGAAACACTAGCTTTCGTGCAACAACCAATGCACTCTAACTATTAGTGAGAATATGCATGGTAGCATCAATCTCCATGCAAAGATCCACAAATAGGTGTCTCATCCATATACACTCCACTATAGTTGTGAAAACTGCCATGTACTAAGCTTCACAACTTAATGTCACCACTGTAGGTTGCTTCTTACTCAACCAAGATATGCATGAGTTTCCAAGGAAAATGCAATTACCACTAGTAGACACATGAGTATCATAACAACTAGTCCAATCACTATGTGTAAAAGCATGCAAGCATGGTTGAATATCTCTTCCATAAAAGAGACCTAAGCTCAAAGTGCGAGCTTTGAGATATCTAAACACATGTTTCACCGATTGCCAATGCTTAGTGTTAGAGCTATGCATGAATTGACTTAATTGGGAAACTACATACTGTATATCTAGCGTAGTCTTGCATGCATACATAAGATATCCCACAGCTTGTTGATAAAGAAAAGTGTCAAATGCATCACTGGAATCCACAAATGAGAACCTAAATCCTATCTCAACTGGTGTGGAAATTGGTATGCAATCCTCAAAGTGAAAACACTGAAGTAGTTTTTCAACATACTTTGCTTGATACATAAGAACTCCCCCCTCAATGGATACAAACTAGATGCCAAGATAAAGACCAAGATAAGTGAAATAAAAAATATGCTGCAAATCAGCCATAAGAATGTCAAGTTTTGGATCACATGGCCCAGTCAAGAGTATGTCATCAAGATAAAGAACAAGCACTGTAAGATCAGACCCACCTTTGCATACATAGAGTGTGCTTTCAATTAGACTACATGTGAAGCCATGAACAATCAAGTGCTTATGGATTTCGTCATAGCATGCACGTGAAGCTTGCTTCAAATCATACAAGGCTTTATGCAAGCAACAAACCATATGCTCTTTCCCTTTCATGGAAAATATAACAGGTTGCTTCACATAGACCTCTTTTTGCAAATCAACATTCAAGAAAGTTGTTTTTATGTCCAATTGATGTACTTTCCAACCTCGATGGGCACCCAATGCAACCACAGTACGAATGGTAGTCATGCATGAAGTAGATGCAAAAGTTTCCTCATAGTCAATGCCATATCGTTGCACATATCCTTTGGCAACTAATCTAGCTTTGTAGCCAATCAATGCTACCATCAGACTTTCTCTTAATCTTGTAAACCCACTTTGTACCAATGGCATTTTTTCCTTTTAGCAATTCACATAACTCCTAACTACCATTCCTATGTATGGAATCCATTTTTTATTCCATTGCACTCATCCATTGTGGATCTTCACATGCATCTTCAAAAGTAAGCGGCGCTTCATTACATGCTTTTGCAATAAGAGAATAATCCACAAAATTACTTGATGCATGGTGATAGCTTGATCTTTTTCTACCAAGTAAAGGTGCACTCAATTTGCTATCATGCAAAGTCTGTTTCAGCCATTTTACATACTTTGTGCACTCTTGATAGATATACATTCATTATGTAATACATTGTCAACATGTATGGGCTGAATTTCATGCTCATTTTTCAGCCATATTTTGACACGAATGTTCAGCCATATGTGGCTGGAAATTTCCAATAGTTTCGATAATTTTTGGCTGAAAACGTTCAGCCATGTTTGGTTGGAAATTCTCTACATTTTCAGCTCTATTTTGCTAGAATTTTTCAGCCATTTAAGCCTCAATTGGTTAGAGTACATGGCCATAGTCAAGCGCACTACTTTGGAACAAAGGCATGAGTGTATCGAGCACATCTTGTGAGCTAATTATTGGCTTTTTTTACATTCAAGTAGAGGGAAAACTAAATTTTCAGCAAATACCACATCTCGACTCACAATAAGTGTGTTCATCAATGGATGGTACAAACGATATCCATTACTTTTAGCACTATAGCCAACAAATATACATTTCTTTGCCTTGTCATCAAATTTGTGACATTGTTGTGATGGCACAAGAGCATATGAAAAACAACCAAACATGCACATATGACTAACCATAGGCTTATGTCCAATCCAAGCCTCATAAGGATTAATAAATCTCAATGTGTTTGTAGGGTAGTAATTCAACACATAGTTTGCACACATCACCACTTCCATCCAAAACTTATCAGGAAGGTCCTTTCCTTTAATCATATATCGTGCCATTTCAAGGAGTGTTCTATTTTTATGCTCGACAAAACCATTTTGGTGAGGTGTATATGGCACTGTACATTGGTGTGAAATACCTCTTTCATGATGAAAAGCATTAAAATCATGTGACATGTATTCACCACCCATGCATAGAGTGAAAACTTTTTGTGAAGAAACATTTTTAGCTATATCTAAAAATGCCTCATTCTTTGCTTTCATAGGATACACCCATGTATGGTGAGTAGCACTATCAATTAAGGTTAAAAAATATACATGCTTCCCAAAAGATGGAGTCTTGACGGGACTACATACATCACTAAGAACAAGCTTCAATTTTCTTGTAGTGTGTGTATGACTATCTTTTGGAAAAGAAGCACGATACATTTTTCCAAGAATGCAACCTTCACATGAATGCTTTTCAATGGACTCAAGTGTTGGCAAACCAATAACCATGTCCTTCTTTTGCAAGTAAAGTAAACTATTGAAGTTCAAGTGACCAAAATGAGCATGCCAAAGCTCCATTTCAGCCATGGAAGAAGTATGAGCAACCAAGGCATTTGAGGCAGCCCTCTTGTATATATCCATGCAACGCAAACCATTACATAATGTATCGAATATCACGATAATGTCACCATTGTTGAAATCATGAACCATACACTTATCATCAACAAAGTGTACTTGAAGTACAGCTTTGGCAATCAACAGAACTGAAATTAAGTTCTTCTTGATACCGGGTACATACAATGCATTTTTCAAGAGAATCATACCTCCATTTGGATCCGTAAGCTCAATTTCTCCTACTCCAAGGATAAGAGGCATTGTTTGCACACACCACATGTCCTCCTTTGGGTGCATCTTTCAAAGATGCAAAAAAACTTTTGCATGACGTTATGTGATTTGGAGCACCACTATCAAAGAACTAATCGGAATCAGCCTCACTCAAAACCATACATTTAGAATGCAAAGATGCATCATAATGACATGTAACAACACATGCCCACAAATCGTGAGCCATGTTAGCTTCATCATTCTTTGAATTTGTTGAATTTTCAGCAATAGACATGTTGGATTCCTTCTTCTTTTCATTATGCTTAGCAAGCTTTCTAAACTCATCCATAGTATGACTAGCCTTTCGGTAATATTTGTGTAGAGCAGGTGAGCTTGCTAGCATTTGATTGACTTTATTTGAGGAGAAGCTTCGGGGAAGTGTCAAAGCATGAGCAATTTGAAGCAAAGTCTTTGGGAGGAAGTGGATGCAAGACAATCAACTTTGGTGATTCTTAACTGTGCAAGTATGTAGCAGAAAACACACTCTATTGGCAAGCTCTAGCCATTTGCTCACCCCTTCGCCCATATGAACCTCTTTGAAAGAACTCCAATCTTTATTCATTAAGATACCACTTTGTTTTCAACTTAACCATAAGTATCGAAGTTGAGCGCTTCATGTATGTACTTGTTGCAAATGGCCATATATACTTGCAAGTGGGCGTGGACGACGCGATCATTCTAGGGAGACCCAACTATATCTATGAAAAGTGGGGCGACGCCCATGTGGTGAGATATGAAATTGGCATCGCCTTAATGGAAGGAGCTATTGCAAACTTGGGCGACACACGCCCTTTATGGGAACACATATTGAGGCGAAGTCATATCTCAAGGAGCATCCAAGCATTTGTTGCAAAGTTGGGCGACCACCAAGATAACGTGGGGCGACCACCATTCTCATTACCAACTATATTAAGGCAACCACTTCCTCTAAACTTGGGCGAGCCTCCTCCTAGTCACCCCTAGCCCAGGGCGACCCTCTCCTCCTAGTGGCCTTGGGCGACCCTCTACTCCTTTTGTGCTAATTGGGCGACCCTTCTTCCTTTGGCGACCCCCACCTTGGGCGACCCCCACCTTGGGCGACCCCCCACCTTGGGCGACCCTCTACTCCTAATGGCAAATTGGGCGACCACCCATGGAGACTTACTACAAAGAAAGGCGACTACCACTTTTGTGCTAATTGGGCGACCACCCATTTTCTCCCAAACCTCTCCAAAGGCGATCACTCGCCTTCTACATGCACTTGGGCGACCCTCCTCCTCTTGAACCATCCCAAGTGGGCGAGCCCCTCCTAATCAACTATATGGACACTTGGGCGACCCTTCCCCCTTCTCCTCCTGAACTCCAATTTGGTGACCCCTTGCATTTGGGCGACCCTCATCCCTTCCAGCTCTCCTCATGGGGCGACCCTCGCCCAGGGCGACCACAAATTTTGGACTTCTCAAATCTAGGCGACCACCAACTCTAGCAAGTCAAGGAGGCGACAACCAACCACTTTCGGTATAATATGGGGCGAGGCCACCAACCACTCTTGGCTAACTCCATATCACTGGGCGACTATGTGATGACATCCTTGGAGGGCGACTACCAACTACCGACTTAGTATGGGCTCCACCATGAGCTACTTGGGCGGCAAATGACGGGCGGAGGAATATTGCCACTTGGCTTTGGCGGTGTCAGAAGCTAAAATTGGGGGCCTTATTGAAGTTGGCTACCATCCTCCACCTCTAGACCACCACTTTGGCGCGTGCAGCACTTAAGGCTGGAATTTGGCAAGGCCACCCTTGGCCACTCTGGAGTCTATATAAACAGAGGTTTGGCACTCATTTGGGGGGCTGAATCGGATGTAATCTGAATCGTGTGGGCTATTGCGTATCATCTCTACCATCATTTGTTGATGCTAGTTGAGGCTATTTTTTGGTCTACTCTCTGCACTCTGTTGCTACAGGCACACTGTGGAAGGTCACTCTGTGATGATTATACAGAGCGTGGGCCTCCAGTGCTGATTAGCATTACAGGGTGATTGAGTGGCTTGGATCTAGTCATTGGCATGCATCGGTGAATTTCTTCAGGATCAAGTCATCATCTTTGTTGTATTCACTTGTTGGTCACGCTCTTGTATTGTTGCTGGTTAGTTTAGGAATGGCATGCTAGCCCACTGTTACATCCTTTTGTATTATTTTAGCTCTCTGTAATCATTTTCAAAGTTAGGAAGTGATTTCCTCTCAAGAGCACTTGTCATTGATCCCTTCTCTGCAACTGTACATTTTCACTTCTATTGGTTTCTCTGTTATCAGTGAAGGTACCTGCACACAAGAATGTCACAGGGTATACTTCCCTAAGGAGAACCCCCCTTGAGTAGACGGAGTACTGGAAATGTATACAATTTGATATTGTTGAAAGTGGATACCCCAGTACCTCCTCTACAATTTGCATCTCATCTTTTTTGCAAATCAACATCATTAGAGGAATGAGTGGAAGAGGAAGGTTGAGGCTTTGGTTTTGATGGACCCAAAGTTGAACCATACTTGTTTTTCCCCTTTTGTGAGATAGCAAGTGCTTGTGTCCCCTCAATCAAACCACTCCTATTCTTTTTAGATTGCTCTTCTTGCATTGTGAATGATGTGGAAAAAGTAAGTGATCATAATGAGTGGATGAAGTTTTATGGATGCACTATGATTTGCTATTAGAAGGTGCTCTTCGAAATTTTTGGAGGTTGTATTGAAGATACATCGAACAAAGATGAAATATCTTAATAGGTTTTACCCTTTTATATTGCGATGTACCCTCCTTGGTTGCATGTCAAGATGGTATGTACTCGGAGGGGATGCACCCTGTGATGTTGTATGTTGACGAAATGTACCCTGCAACATTGTACCCTGATGGGATGTACCCTGAGAGGTAGCCTAACATGACGTATCCTATGATGAGATTTATGCTACTTCACCATGAAAAGTGTAGTTCTTGGAAACTGAAAAAGTAAGAGAGAGATAAAAGGTATGTTAAATCTAAGTGCAAAGGGGTAGAGTGACAATACAAGTGAGCATTGTAGTGGTAAAACACTAGACTTCTGAATGTGAAGTTATGGCTTGAAATCTCCTTCTTTGTAGATGAGATAATCCTTATTGCTACTCAATTAAAGATTGTTTGCACGTAGACGACTACCAAAGGTCTCCAAGGGATCCATGGGAGCCATGGAAGTCAAAGATGTCAAAGATATGGCTTAGCTGGAAGCCTTATTCAATGCCTTGGAGTAAATGAAAGTGTAAAATATAGTTTCAAGTTCAAGAACTCGAACTAAAATTGAAACCAAAAACTAAAATAGCAATAGGAATAGGAAATAGAAATTGAAACCAAAACTAGAACTAGAACTTGAAAACAAAAATGAAATCGAAACAAAAAATGGAAACCAAAACTGAGATTGGAAAATGAAATTGCAATCGGAACCAAACAAGGATAAGAATCAAGAGAAAAATTCGAATCAAACTCACAATGATTGGATGCAAAAATGAATAGTGCATGAATGTGTCTATAGTGATGCACACAGGGTCTAATAGCACTGTTGCAATGAAACACAATCTTCTAGAAATGCATTTAGAGAGAGTAGGAAATAGAAAGAACACATAGAAAAATAGATTTTCCTAGTACACAATATTGGGTGCAATGTCCCTCTCATGCACTATGTTCGCGATAAGTCTACACAGTCTATGTATTTATAGGATTTTTACTACATCAAAAATAGAGATTACAATGAGGTGAGTTCCTCAACAAGCAGGTATGAAAGTAAAAAGTTGCTCTTTTTTATGGAGAGCCTTATCTTATATGTACAAAAATCACAATCTACAATGATCCTCATCTTAACCACTAGTTTTATTACTTTCTCGAAAGGACCCTCTATGTGTGTCTTTATCTAAAAAATATATAGAAAACATAATTTCTCTTATTCATATATGGACACATCCAAAATTTCCACACTCATCCATGCCCTCATGAAACTTCAACTGCTATATCAAAACACAAAAGACATTAGCATATCAATAAAAAAATCCAATAACTCAGCATTCCATCAGTGATAACATGACTTATATGTTAGATATATTCAATACTCCACCTGCACATGACTGCAAATGATCCATTATGAGGAGAAGCCATTATAAGAGTCCATACATTTGGGATGAGTTCTACATGACACCAACAAAAGTTCTAGATGATCTATGCGAGTCTAATTAGAAGGATAGTGAGGGCAAATAATTTAGTCACACTAGAATTTCGGAGATATGATAGTTTGATACTCAATCAATCCATAATTACAGTGATTTGTCTGAGATTTAGGAGGTATGACAGTTTGGTAGTCAACCAATAAGAAATCATGATGATGTGTCCGGAATCACGATGACCAGTTTGGTAGTCAATCTGTCCGGAATTATGATGACTAGATCCATAGTCAATCTATTCCGAATTATGATGGCCAATTTGGTAGTCAACCTGTTTGGAATTTCGGTGCCCAGTTTGGTAGTCTGTATTTTTTTAGTGGTCTAAGCTGTGTCTTGAGATTTACTTAGTCTGGTAATTATGTAATTTGGGATACTTCAAATTACAGATGATCCCAGAGATTACACCTACATTTTAGCATAAGGAAATCTTGAAGATCATGCCTAAATCAAAGGATTAGGCAGGCCCGGTTACTCAGATAAATCATGGTTATGCACACTACAAATCCCTTTGTCTAGAGGCTATCTACATTGCCATTGAAGCTCCACACTAGGAGCACATGGGTGGACAATATCATTAGTGTATATACATTGCTGTTGGAAATTCTAGAATTTGAGCTCTCTATCTCTCTATCTGTGTAAGTTTTTTGTTAGTCTGCTCTACTTCTCACCACTCTACCTATTGATCTTATTCATTTTTTAATTCCTCTTGATCATCATTTTCTAACATGGTATCAGAGCTTAGGAGGTTTTGAGTATCACAAAAGCAAAAATGCACAACTTTTTGAATGACTTAAGAGAGAAGATTTCAAATGATGTTTCATCATCCATGGTTGGAAACCAAGGTGGCTCATCAACAAGAGCATGCAAAACACAAATGGGAATAGTAATGATGCCGGTCATGCAAACATTGTGGATTCGACCATGAACCTTCACAAAAGGTAAACGTGATGGTACTAATTACACCTTGTGGAAATTTAAGATCACCTCTATCCTTGACTCTTATGAGCTGCTCCAGACTATACTTGGGACTGATTATGAGCCCCAAGAAACACTTGATTCAAATGATCATGGTCAAATGATTCATCCTGATGCTGATCTTTTATGAGCTTAGAAGCATAGGAATGTAGATGCACTCTGTACTCTAGTTACAAGTACTTTTGATAGCGCTCTAACTCTTATTCCACACACCACAAAGGCTTGTGAAACTTAGAAATGAGAAATCAATATGAAACTCGAAATCACACATGGATTCAAAACTTGGAGAATTAGCTAGCAGTAGAGAGGTTTGCTGATGGGGAGACTACTGAAGTGTTTATCACTCGAATAAAGTATCTATGTGATCAAATGGCAAGAGCAGGCATACCAAAGTCAAGTGAAGAACTAGCTCAGTG
This sequence comes from Ceratopteris richardii, assembly GCA_020310875.1. Taxonomy (NCBI): domain Eukaryota; kingdom Viridiplantae; phylum Streptophyta; class Polypodiopsida; order Polypodiales; family Pteridaceae; genus Ceratopteris; species Ceratopteris richardii. The sequence continues at coordinate 58,838,991 of CM035408.1, read as the reverse complement.
TTGTCTTCTAATTTGTCCATCGAAGTTTGATGGTTCGGTAACTGCCCTTAACATCGACATCAAACCACAACCACTAACCTTTGAAGAATTTAGAGTCTTATTCATGGAGGAGGAGTTGCGGCTCAAGGCAAGGAATGACAACAACAAAGGAGAAGCTGCATTCATGTTAAATGCATTCATGGGGACAAAGAGAAGAAGGATAGGAAAAAGTTCAAAGCAGAGTGTTTCCACTACAAAAAGAAAGGGTACAAAATCCAAGACTATTGCATTAAGAAGGCATAGGAAAAGAGTGGCTCTTCAAAAAGTGGTAAGGGCAAGGAGCTTGCTAACACTACCAAAACCGAGCTTGAGTTGTTTGTTACGATGGAGGAAATGTGTTTCTTAGCTAAAGATTCATCTACAAATGACTCATGGGTATTGGAAAGTGGTGCCTCTCATCATATGACAAGTAGAAAAGACCTTTAAATTTCCCTACAACCTCTAGAGGAACCCATCATGGTAAAGGTAGGAAACAATGCAAGATGTCCTGCTAAGGGCAAAGGTGTGGTGTCTTTCAATAATTGTAATGGTGACATTAGAAAGCTTTTGGATGTGTTGTATGTTCCACAAATCAAATGAGATCTACTTTTGGTATCTTCTATAACTAATCAAGGTCCTCAGGTGTCTTTTAGTAAGACAGTAGCTGAGATTTTGGACAAGCACAATAATGTCGTTGGAAAAGAAAGGAACAACCTGTACAAGCTATCTGTGCTTATGGCCACCACAAGTGTGGGCACAAGTAAGATTTGGCATGAGAGATTCGGCCACATCGGGTAACGGGTACTAGAAGAGATGCACCAAAAGGGTATGGTTGCTCACCTCCCTTCGGTTGCAAAAACAAAAGAACTGTGTGAAGCTTGCATGATGGGCAAGCAGGAGAGGAAGGCATTTCAACAAGTAAGCAAGAATAGAGCAAACAACCCTCTTGAGTTGGTGCATGCTAACTTGTGTGGAAAAATGCCTACTCAAGCTTAGGAGGATCTTCCTACTTCATGTTAGTCATCGACGAATACAAGAGAAAGATGTGGGTGTACTTTCTTCATGATAAGTCTCAAGCTTTTGGTAAGTTTAAAGAATGGCTTCAGCTTGTTGAAACTAAAACTAGGAAAAAGATGAAGAAGTTTAGGATGGATGGTGGCAGCATGTTCAAGTCAACATAATTTGATGATTTTTGCAAGGGCAAAGGAATCAAGCATGAACTCATAGTGGTGCATAGCCCTCAATAGAACGGTGTTGATGAACACCAGAATTGAACCATCCTAGAATTGTCAAGGTGCATGTTGAAGGGAAAGGAACTGACTAATCATTTTTGGGTAGAGGCTATAAACATGGCTGTTAACATTCTAGATTATAGCTACACTAAGGCACTTGATGGAAAGACTCCACAAGAAGCCTATACTAGTAGAAAGCCTTCTATTTCCCATTTCAAATTATTTGGAAGTGAGTGTTATGTACATATTCTAGATAAAGAGAGGAACAAGCTTCAACCAGAAAGCACCAAATGTATCGTCTTAGGGTATAGTGAAAAGAAGAAAGCTTACAAGCTTTATGACCCGGAGGCAAAGAAGATCATATCGAGTCACGATGCGATGTTCAAGGAGAAGCAGCCACATGTGATGGAAGAGGCAAAAAGATCTTTCACTCTATCATTAGAGGATGAAGTAATTCACTATGAACCTTGCCCAAGAGCTAACCCTTCTTCAAAAGAGAAGGAAGCATCATCCTTAGATGATGAGACTGAAACTCACCAACCTGTTGTCACTCAAGTGGAAAGGCCATTACCATAGTGGGGGAGGAAGCTCTATGATTTTTGCAAATCCCATCCAACAACCAACTGAATAGGTTGCGGATGGTCTAAGGTGGTCACTGGGAATAGAAGAATAGAGAGGGAGAGATGCCCATATTGTACCTACAAGTTATTTCTCTCTTAATACCTACATTCCAAAGATAATCATTGAACTCTTGGGAGAAGTATTCTCCCACTCCATTAGACCTTAGTCTCTTAAGCTTTTGACCTATGACTCTCTCTACATATGCATGAAAATGCTTGAAAGCTCCAAAAACTTCTTATATTTCCTTAAAAACATACAAAGTTATCCATCTTGTAGCATCATCAATGAAAAGAACATAGTACCTTGAGCCACTGATAGATCCTTGTTTTGTTGGTCCCCATACATCTGTATGAATGAGCTCTAGTACTCCATCATGTTTGAATACTTTCTTTTGAAATGGTAACCTGTGTGCTTTTCCCATCTGACATGCTTCACATTTATAAATCATATGTTGACTCTGCACATTTGGTAATCCTAGTACAAATTGATTTGCAACCATAGTTTTAATTCCTCTTTCATTGAAGTGACCTAATCTCTTATGCCAAAGATCAAATTCTGTAATCACTCCTTCACCACATGTGAGAAAAGCTTGACCAATGTTCCCTTGCACTCTTAAAGTAAAGAGTCTAGCTTCTTTCTTACCACAAACAATCTGATTATATCCATTATCTAGATCTTCAACAAATACTCCTTCATTTGTAAACCTGACTTGAAAACCTTTCTCAACTATCTGTCCCACACTAATCAAGTTTTTAGATATTATTGGAACATACAAAACATTGGTTAGCAAATCTACTCCACTATTGCATTTCACTTTTCCAATTGAATGTACATTATGTTTTGTATTATCACCTATTTGAATTGTATTGACTAGAAATGCTTTTTTCCAATTCTGACATCAATTCTATGTTTCTTGACAAATGATTAGAACAATCAAAGTCAATGTAAAATACCTTTAGATCTTCTTTATCTGATGTGCTGATTGAATTCATCATCAATGATGTATGACTTTAATTTTGTGTGTCATTTGCATAATTGTAGTAGGTGGTGTTGTAGGATTGATTCTGACCCCAACTTCTTCCTCCACCTCTACCATAGCCTCCTCTTTGACTTTGTCTACTTCTTTGAGAATAACTTTGATATCTTTTTCCTCTTTCTCTATGATTGTTATTCTGATTTTGATTTGATCCTTGCTGATTATGCCAACAATCATGCGCCAAATGATTACTCAATCCGCCAATCCAGTAAGCCTTCTTATTGTTATTCTGATTACCTCTTCCTCTTCCAAAACCTCTTTCTCTTCCTCTGCCACTGCCTTTACCTCTTGCATAATAAACTTAAGAAGTCAATTCCTCTTCATCCTTTGCTTTACTTTATCTTCTTTCTTCTTGTTCTTCATGTACATTGTAGAACTTTGTCCTTTATCTCCATGTCCCACCAAGTCTTGCTCAAATGTGAGCATCAAACCAAGCAATTGATTCAAATCTAGAACATAATGATTCAAAGAAAGTTCTGTTGACAAGACAAAAGGTTTCCACATTTCATCTCCTCTCGAACCTGCAAGCAATTGAGCAATCAATCTGTGATCTTCAATATCTTCATCCATGGATTCGACTATCTGCTAGATCCTTCATCTTAGTGACATAATCACTAATAATTTGACTTGGCTTGTTCTTGAATGTAGTAAACTCTGACCATAGACTTGCTTTCCTTGCTTTGATAGTACTTTGGAAATGATATTCCAATGCATTCCATATATCTTTAGCTGATTCCAATCATCTGATGTGTGGTAGCACATAATATGAGATTGTATTGTAGACGTAAGCTTTTGCACTTGCATCCTTCTTCTGACAATGCTTTAAAGCATCCAGTTCTTATCTCTTTGGTCAGCTTTCATCTTCAAATACTGGCTTCTCTTCTTTACTTGTTATGTACACCATGAGATCCTTACTCATAAGTAAGGCTTCCATTCTCATTACCCATGAAGGATAATTATCTCTGTCAAGTTTGTTAGTGGAGATATGATTTGCCATAATTCTTTGCTTTTGCTTCAACATGTGAGCTTAAAGGCTAAAGAATAATACCTTTTGGAGTTCTTTGTGTATGAATATACTTCTGAAATAGTCTTCTGATTCCTTGCATCTTTGAATGCTTCAACTTTCAAACTTTAATGAAAACTTTTAAAAAACTTCTCGTACCTTTGATGCCTTCTGTTCTCTGGAGCCTTTCTACTTTGATACCACTTGTTGATGTATGAAAGATCAAAAGAAATGAATTAGTGTCACACTAGAAAATCTCTATGGTCACCATTAACTCAATGCTTCTCCAAACTTTGAGAAATGATTGCCTAAACTAAGAACTTTGCTTCTTCAGAAATTTCTAATCACTAAAATGACATACCTTCACTCTTTTGCTTATTTCTCTTAGCACAAATATTATTTTTCCAGAATCTTCTAGTGAGTAACAGTAGAAGAGAAGAAGTTTCCACCAAGCTATTATTTGCTAAAAACTTTGCACTACACACCAAGCTATGACCTTCACAAGTTGACCCTATTTGAGCTACCAAAATAGGAAAGGTTGCCTGTTTTAGCAGAAAAATAGGTCCCTATACTACAAATTCAATGCCTAGCATCGACTTGGTGCATAAAAGTCCACTTTTCAGCATGCATTCGATGCTGGGCATCGACTTCCCACATAAAACCTCATATTTTCAAGCATGAAGTCATCGGGTGAATCCTAGGCATAGGAAATAAGGAGGTATCCACTACAACTCGATGTCAAACATCGAATCGATCCAACAACCTCCTATTTTGAGCACATTTGCAATAGCATTTGAAACAGATAGATAAAAAAAAAAGACTTATCATCTCATTCCCGATGCCACGCATCAACTTGCTTAGGAAATTTGAACTTTTGAGATCATTACAGAGTAGGAAAAGCATGGAGATGGAGGAGAGAGTCTCATACACAGAACTTCTATTAATCCTTTTGATAACTATGGAAACTCAAACATTTATAGGTGCTCTCCACTCAGAGAAGCCTGACTATACTCAGTCATACAGAATCTCTCATTCTCTATTCTCTCCCTCTCTCTCTCTATCTCTCTCTCTCTCTCTCTCTCTCTCTCTCTCTCTCTCTCTCTCTCTCTCTCTCTCGTCTCACCGCGTCAATTGATACAAACTAACATATATAAATTTTCTCAATCTCGCGACTTTTTAAAACTCTAGAACTAAAGTTAAGTCTAACTTACAAATATAGTACATGTGTGAAATTTTCCCTTCACATAGGAATGTGCTTTTCTTCTTAGACTTTGTCCTTCAAATTTATGTCCACTTTGTGATTGTTTCTCCAACATATTGAGAAGTTTCTTAGCTTCCTTCGAAGTAATAGTAAGACTCATACTTGTATGATAAGGAAGCAAGAGTAAGACTCATAATTGTATGAACTCCAACCCTCTCCCCTTGAGACACCATGGAGAGTTTATCCTAGTGAAAAACAAGCTTAAACTAAAGAGGGGCCCCCATGTCGGGGAGAAAAAGGTTGTCAAACTTCTTTGCATATCTCTCTAGTCTGCTTGTATTTTCTTTCCATTTAATACAATGTCATAGTGGTTTGAAAAAAGAACTTTCTATGGGTTGCAATTTCACAAGTGTGGCATCCCAATGTTGAAAAATCCTTGTGCACACCTTGCACCAACCTTCTAATAAGGGGAGGGATGGACACCTTCTGTCGACGTGCACCTTCAATGGGACTTTGGAACTCTTGATATTCCTTGCTTCACCTTCTCTGCATACTTCAAAGTCACTCTTCTTGCACACCTTGTACTTCACTTCTCTGCATCGGGCACACTCTGTATGACTCTTGCACTTCTCTCTTAGTCTAGACTATTCTCACCTTGCTTAGTCCTCTAAGAATAATGCCTTGCCTTGATTTGAGTGTCGGTTCACGTACGATCCTAACTGCTAGAGTGTCTTGGTGCTCACTTTGATGTCCCAAGATTGTCTCTAAAAGTGGGCAGCCAAGGAATCCCTGTTTTATCCTGTAGTGACGTTAGACTAAAACAAAAATTTTAATGGGGGGGCCATACTTTTGCTTCTGCGTACGCTGCCGCTTCACATACCTTCACATTTTTCCTTTTAATTCTTCAAATGTGCACCTAAGAGAGGGTTCACCTGAACCTTCCAAAACACTTTAAAAACACATTGAACCTTAGAAAAAATACAAAATACCTCTGCAACCTACAACCAACTTTCTGCAATTATGCCCTTTGTGAAAATTAATTGTGCACTACCTGTGCACCTTGACACCTGAACTTTGAACACTTTGACTTCACCCATGTTGACCTTGACCTTGAAGATGTTGGATTTGACCACTTTGACTTTTATCCTTTGACTTTGACTATGATTAACTTTGACCAATGTGACTTTTATGGGCTCAACAGTTGCCCACCGCCTAATGGGCTCTCCGTCTTGGAAAGATATAGCCAAAACTCTAAGCAGAGATGCCAACATGATTCCTGTGCAGCAAAATCTTCAAAAAGAAACCTGAACATCTACCAAGTCCACTAGGAGCAGTAGAGAACAAACACCAGAGAAGAACCAAAAGCGAAAATTTTGCACAAAAAAGCATAGGATGGCGAATGGAGGGTAGGGGCGAGGGGGAGGGGAGGGCTGAGGGGGCTGAGAGTGATCACTTATGGAGGGGTAAGGATGGGGTTGGTTAGAAAGCCAAAGTGAGGGTAGGGAGTAGGGTTTTGGCTCTGGAGAGGGGCAAAATGAGAAAATAAGAAAGCTATAGAGGGTGCAAATGGGAAAACGTGAAACAGATGGTAAAATAAGGTGAGGGTATACCATGTGGACCATGTGTCTAATGAAAAACACGTGGTAAATGTGCACAAGACATGTGTTTTTTGATCAAAAGTCAGACAAAAATTGGAATTTTGGAAAAGCTAAGTCAAAAAATGAGTCAGAGGTGCCAAAATACATGAAAATGACTCCAAGTTTGAAAAAATTGGCCATCCGAGGCACGATTTAGAGCCAAATGCCTTGGACCATGGAAAATTAAAAACATATATTTTTTAAGTAATTATATTATTATATATATATAGTTTTCTTTTGTTAAACACACATGGGGTGGAGCTTAAATTAAAAAAGGGAATAAAGCAAAAATAAAAGAAAAATAAAAAATAAAATAATGGAAATAATAATAATAAAATTTAAAATAAAAAATAATAAAATAAAAGAAAAAATAAAAAATAAACATACGGTGGGGGAGGGGAGGTGAGTGGGGGGGGGGGGTGTGGGGTGTGGGGGGGGGGGGGGGGTGGGGGGATGTAGGGGGGGGTGGGTGGGGGGTGGGGAGGGGGGGGCAGTGGGGGGTGGGTGGGGGGGTGCGGAGGGGGGGGAGGGAGGGAGGGAGGGAGGGAGGGAGAGAGAGAGAGAGAGAGAGAGAGAGAGAGAGAGAGAGAGAGAGAGAGAGAGAGAGAGAGAGAGAGAGAGAGAGAGAGAGAGAGAGAGATTTTTTTTTGGAAAAATAATTTTAGCATCTAGGGTTTTTTTTCTTTCTTGAAAAAAAAAACCTTGAAAATATATAAAAAAATACTAATAAAATCCAAAAAAAAAAATCAAGAAAATTTCTCAAAAAAATTCTGACATTTCTAGGCCACTTTCCCACTCAAAACCACAGAGAGCTTCCTTAGCCTTCTTCCATTTTATCAAGAAAATGGCATTGAAAAAGATGAAAAAATGTTAGAAAAATTTCTAAAAATGCCTTAAAAATTCCCAAAAGATCCCAAAAATTTCTTTTATTTTTTTAATGCAAAGGTTGGGAAATGGCTTCTAATGTGCATAAAAAATCAAGGAACAAGCATGAAAATGAAAAAAAAAAACTACTAAAACCTGAGCAAAAATGGAATGAGAAGGCTATGTATAACCTAGACAGATTTTGCAAGTTCCATGTGATTCATGAATCTTCAGTTGTTTTGATGATAGGCCTTGAACCATGATATGATGACTAAGAGAAACTCCTCCATAATGTCCAAATATATAGCTCTTCATTTGTTTTGTCTTCTTTTTGGGCATACTGACCATATGATAGGGGTACCCTAAATCCTTCATTAGAATATTATCTCCTTCACACTGCATCTTTTGTATCTTTGTTTCAGCTACTTTATCACTGAATCTGCAAAAATTCATTTTTACTATTCTAGCTTCTTCATCCAATGGAACCCTCTGTTTCCAAAGACTTGCCGGTACTCCTTCCACTTCCTTGTAAAGCCTTGCACTTACTATCATAAAAATTGACATAGCAGATGATATCCATACCAGTATCCATAACATACTAGCCCTTGATATAGGATTTGAAGTAGCTTCATCACTGCCACACTTAAGGGCTTTTCTTTTCTTCTCTCTTCTTTGGCCTTTGACTGAGAGTGTCTCACTCAAATCAGTAACCTGAATGATGTCCTCTTTTTCTTAATATGCTTCCTCTCTACTTGAGTTTGGAAAAATTCCATAGCAAGAAGATGGGTCTTCTACATGGAGCCAAACCAACATGTTTTCTTCTTCATATAAATTTGCTTCTTCATATAGGTCTGCCTCTGGGTTATCCAACAATTCTTCTTCCATACAAATACCAATTGTCTACATCATGCTAGTATGTCTTTGGTTGTCTGGACCTTCCTCTAAAAATATATGCCATAACTCTTTTCCCTCTTGCTTTACCCACATTGTGCCCTTACCCCAGTCATGCAGCACATTGGCATGCCTTAACCAAGGTCTCCCAATCAACAGGGGGAAACTTTCTTCTACCTGTGGCAACCTTAAGACAAAAAAGTCCAAGTTAAAGATTGTACCTTGTATCTTGATTGAGACTCCAAGGACCACTCCCATAGGCCTTGATATGCTTTGCTCTATCAATGTTACAGTGAAGTTGGCAGGTCTTGAAGGTTGTAGTCCAATCTTTTTCATGGTATGTTCAGGCATCAAGTGAATGCCAGAACCACCATCTACAATGAATCCTTGAAACTCATGTCCTTTGATAGTGAGTGTTAAACGAGGACTCTTATAATCTATGAGAGTGCTTCCCCTAAAATTTTATCTTTATGCAGGACTGCAATCTTTGCCACTAAACCTGTTGTGGAAGCCTCATCAATTATCCGCAAGAGTTCTGACCTGAATTTCCCATCCATCTTTATTAAATAAAAAATATTGACCTCCTTTTTCATGGACTTGAGTAGTCTTGAAGCTTCTGATTCCTTAAGAGCATGGGCTCCAATTAACTTATCAAACTCCTCATGAGCCCTGTTGAATGTATGTCCAATGGCATCACTGGTACCTATGAGATTTTGTTTTTGCCTTGTATATGCACATGTTGTGGATTTGTCTTCAGATGTCTCTTTGTCTTTGTTCAATCCATTAATCCTTGATTCTTGACCTATTTCTACTTGAGGCTTCCCCTTGCTTCTTGTCTGCACTGTAAAAGATTCAATTTCTTCTAACTGCACCACCTTGGTAGATGGTGATGGCACATTGACTTGATCTACCATTTCTTCTTTGCGCATAGAAATCATTTGAATGTGGGGCCCAGATGAGGATGCTTGGTTCTTAGGACAACAATAAATATAGTGGTCTCTGACCTCTGGGCAGTTCCTGCAAGGAGGGGCATTTTATGGTAGAGTGCATCTACTTTGGTAATGCCCACATTCTCTACATCTGAAACAAATAATTGGCCTCCTTGTCCCATTTCCAAAGTTATCCCTATGTCTAGGGTTGTAATTTTTACCTTGATTAGGTGTAGCCACCATCACACTAGCTGGTGGTAGGACTCCTCCTTGTGTCCAATATGTTGTTGGAGGCATTCCTCTTGATTGACATTCATGGGCCTCATGACCGGCTTTTCTTGCATAGTTGGCAAGTTACACTTAACAATCGACATTCACTTACCACATGACCCTGCTTGCTGCACATGGTACACCATAGCCCACTTTTGATGCCACCCCCTTTGAGTTCTTGCAACTCCTGTCAAAGCTGAGCCAATTCTTCTGCTTGGGCTTCCTCTTCTTCAATGCTTCAATTTCCCTCCTCAACTGAGTCACAACACTCTCTTCTTCTTTATGGGGCTTATTCCTTTTTAATCTCTCAAGCTCTTTCCTTAGCTGAATTATTGGGTCTTCAAGTTCTATAGAAAATGACAAATTGGAAGAGCTTGCCCCATACTACTGTCTGATTTGTTCCAATCTTGTAGCTATATTGATAAATTCTTCTATGGAAGCTGTTGGAAACACTAATTCCTTGATTTTACATTGTGTAGTCATTGGAAGTGGTTTAGCTAACCATTTCTTAATAAAGAAATCGTGTGGAGGATTTGGCAACTTAGACATTAGTGCCTTGGCCCTAGTTACAAACTCTGAAAACATTTCACTGGGATCTAGTCTCAAGTTTTCCAACTCCTCAATGATTATCTCTGTAGTGTTCCCATGCTGGAATTGAGTTTTGAATGCCTCTTTCATTAAATCCCATGTGGTGAAATGGTTTTCAGCAAACTGGCTGAACCATTTATCTGCTAACCCCTTTAATGTGGCAGGAAAAAGGATAATAAAGGCATCCTCGCTTCCCATAAAACCTCTTGTTTTGCATAATGCTAAAAATCTCCTAATGTGCTTGTCCGGATCTTCCTAAGCTAAGTGTTTGAAAGACGGAAATTTTATATTTAATCGAGAAAGTAGAGTTTCCAAATCTAGCTGACCTGCCATATTCTTTACTAATGTTGTTGAAGACAGTAAACTGGGGGATCTTCTAACAGCCTTTCTTCTTGTTGCTTTGCAAGTGACCCTCAAGCTTTGAGACCGGGTTGCGGTCATGAGTTGTTCATACTCCTCTTAATTTAAGGGAATCCCAATGGAAGAAAGATTACCTCTTAAGTCAGTACAGTACTGTCGGTACCCTTGAACTCTTCTACACTTTGCAATTTTCTTCTCCTGCGCTTTAATCTCCTTGTGGTCCCACCGTGTGTGCCAAATTTTGTTGGGGGATTCTTGTGCAGAAAGGGATTTGAGTGTTTGTAGGAGAATGGAAAGTGAGAACAAGAGAATTAATGACACTGAAAGCTTCTCATCAATTAGGAAGAGAAAAATACAAGCTTGTACATAAACCAAATGCTCTGCGCAATATGCCAAAGACTAAATTATGCCCATGAAACAAGATTACAAAGTACTTAGAATCTACTGCCAACCTCTGCACCAGCCCTCCACCTTCTCCAAGCTTTCCCTTGTGCACACCTTGCACCAAGCTTCCAATAAGGGGAGGGATGGACACCTTTTGTCGATGCACATCTTCAATGGGACTTTGGAACTCTTGATATTCCTTGCTTATTCTTCTCTGCATACTTCAAAGTCACTCTTCTTGCACACCTTGCACTTCACTTCTCTGCGTCATGCACACTCTATATGACTCTCACACCTCTCTTAGTCTAGACTATGCTCACCTTGCTTAGTCCTCCAAGAATAATGCCTTGCCTTGATTTAAGTGTCGGTTCACATACGCTCCTAACTGCTAGAGTATCTTGGTGCTCACTTTGATGTCCCAAGATTGTCTCTAAAAGTGGGCAGCCAACGAATCCCTGTTTTGTCCTATAGTGACTTTAGATTAAAACAAAAATTTTAATTGGGGGGCCATACTTTTACTTCTGAGTACGCTACTGCTTCATATACCTTCACATTTTGCCTTTTAATTCTTCAAATATACACCCAAGAGAGGGTTCACCTGAACCTTCCAAAACACTTTAAAAACACTTTGAACTTTAGAGAAATTATAGAAATACCTCTGCAACCTGCGACCAAATTTCTGCAATTATACCCTTTGTGACAATTAATTGTGCACTACTTGTGCACCTTGACACCTGAACTTTGAACACTTTGACTTCACCGATGTTGACTTTGACCTTGAACATGTTGGCTTTGACCACTTGACTTTGACCCTTTGACTTTGACCCATTGACTTTCACTATGGTTGACTTGACCAATGTGACTTATGGGCTCAACACTTTCTCAATTGGAGATCATGTTGTCACTTATGCAATGTTGAATGATTGGAACTTATGATTAATATATAAATGTGTTTTCTATTTTGATATAGTATTTGAAGGCTTGTGAGGGCATGGACATTTTAGGTGTATCTAGACATGAATAAGGAAATTATATTTACTTTATTTTGCAAAATAAGGACCCACATAGAGGTTTCTTTCTAGAAAGAAATAAAAATAGTGGTTAAGATAAGGATTGTTGTAGATCACAATTTTTGTACATAAAAGATAAGGCTCTTGATAAAAGAGAGCAACTTTTTATTTTCATGTCTGCTCTTGAAAGTGCCACCCTCATTGAATCTCTATTTTGGATGTAATAGAAAACTATAAATATGTGCACTCTGTAGACTCATCCAAGATAGAGGTGCATGGGGGAAGTTTGCATCCACTATTGTGTATTGTCTCATTTATTGCATAACTCTATTTCTATGTGTTTTTGGATTTCATACTCTCTTTGTACGCGTGTCTATAAGATTCTATCTCAAATGTGATTCAATAGTTCCTTACATACATGTGCCTAAATTTGTCCCTTTCATAATGCTAGAGTTGGTTGCTCCTTATTGATCTGATAGATCCTAAAGAAAAGAAAACTCCAAAAAATCATTTTTTTGGTAACAATAACTCCTACCCAATGTGAATTATAGCTTCCACTAGAGCTGATACTTCCTCATAGATAATACTATAATCTATGATTCCTTTCACATACTTGAGTATCTACATACTTGACTCCTAATGAGTTTGGCAAGGCTTGTAGGAAAACTTGTTCACTACTCCAACAACATAGGAGATATATTTCCAAATGATTTCCTATATCTTCCAGTATCCACTAGACTTGATGCATCCTTAACCAAAGAAAATTTATTGAACTCTATATTTGTAGAAATCTCCTTGGAATCCTTGATGTCAAATGCCCTCAAAACCTGTCTTGTATAATTTTGTTTAGAGATGAAAATCTTCCCTAGTTCTTGCAATACTTCAAGGCCTAAGAAATCATAGATTAAGCTTAAGTCTATGGTTCCAAATTTTTGAAATCAAAACATCATTCCTTTGTTGAAGAAACACATCATCATATGTTATAATCACATGATCACCTACATAGAGTACAATCATAATTTTTTCCCTACTCTCTTTAGAACATACAGGTTAGCATCAGAAGCAAATCTTTTGAACATAGATTGAAGAGATACTTATTCATCCATTGATAAGATGATCTAAGGGCTTGTTTTAGCCCATATAATGTGTTCTTCAACTTAGAAACCTTGTTCTCTTAATATGGAGCATAAAACCCTAGTGGATGAAACACATATACCTCTTCCTTGAGATCTCCATTGAGGGATACTGATTTGACATCCATGTGATAGACAAACCATCATTTTGGTGTAGCCACAAAATTTTCTACTTAGAGTGCATTCATCCTTGCAATGGGGAAAAATGGTTCAAAAACGTCCATCCCTTTGCCCCTATAAGTAGCCTTGAGAAACAAGTATCTCTTTTACTTCTCTAAGCTATCATTAGCCTTGTACTTTAGCTTTTAGAACCACTTGGTTCGAATGACTTTGTGCTTATGGGGTCAATGCACTAGCTTCCAAGTTCCATCCTTCATGGTATTTTTGTATTCTATTTGCATGGCACCCCTCCGATAGGGACCATGGAGTGCCTCTTCTACATTTGCTGGTTCCCTTGCTTGTTCTTGAATGAGCTTACCATGAAGGTTGTGTTTAAAAAATGGGTGTTTGTCGCTTTTCTATTCTCTATGATCACCTCGATCCCCTTACAATTTGTTCCAATAAATGAGGGATGGGTTTCTCATAATCATAGAGCTACATCACCCAATGTGGAAATCTTTTTTTTCTTGGATAACGATAGGTTGGTGACTTTAAAACTCCTCATTTGATGTTGATTCTTCATTCTCATTTGTAAAAGGGATAGCTATTGGGTTAGGTGCATAGTGGACTGCCCTTTGCTTGATGTTAAAATGAAAGCTCTCTTTTCCTCCTATATTTGTAGAAGAAAAATTAAAAACCCCAGTTTTTGCTCATCTTGTGAAGAATTTAAAACCCTAGTTCCACTCATCTACAAAGGTTGAAAAAGACCTCCGTTGAGTCTAATTCATGTCTAGCTCTCAATGTTGAGTGATTTGTGTTCTATAGACCTTTTCTTTATATAACTTCTGTTCAAACATGAAATGAAAGCTTGAAACGCACTAGAAAAGCATCAAAAACACATTTTTGTGATTCGTGGTGGATTTTCCATCGTGTTTTTTAAAACCCTAATTTAAAACAATTTTATATTTTTCACTTGATTTTGATATAATCACTAATGTAAACTCTTTTTGCTGAATTTTTGTTTGAGTTTTGAGGTGCGTTAGGATTTTGATCTACAAACTAGCATTTTCTTATTGAGTCCTCAAATCACCTCCAAATCTGCAATATGGCATACCATTGGATATCTCTTGAGTAGCTCTTCACAAATAAGTACTAAAACATTTCTCCAATTTCAACATTTTGTGACCTTGCTTGAATTTGTTTAAGTTTGAACAAAATGAAATAGTAAGTGCAAAACTCTCATGGAAGGTTGCATTTCCAACAATCCCCTCCTAACCTGACACAAGGGGAGTATCTGAAGCAAGGTATATATGTTCTTCTAGGTCAAAAATACTAAAAAATGGTATTGATAGCTGAAACATTTGCTGACTTACCTTTAAAGATCATGCCCATTCTCCATAAGAATACATAAGAATATTTAAATGAAGAACACTCCATACTATAGAAAAAGACAACTCCTAAAATTTCCCATATTATGCTCTTCTCATCCAACCACTAGCTTGGAAAGATAGAGTTAGGGAAAGAAAAAGATAGCATATAGACTTAGACAAACTTTCTTATCCATCAAGGTTCATCAGGCCTCTCTAATCAAGATCATAGTTCTTATCCATACATATCATAAAATGCAAATATATATAAACAAGATGACATGGTCTAGCAGGAATAGTTTATGGATGAAGATACTTCAACATCCACTTCATCTATTTCATCTTGTATACTAGTACTTTCTTCTACAATGTCTTGATAATCTTGAAAATCTTCAAAAAAATTGATATAATAACTAAATAAGAATTGTTTAGAGATTCTACAAAATTTGCTTATGCAATCAAATCGGACTGATATGACCCCTCCTAGAGTTGACTTTCTTTGTTGATGTATACAAAAAGCTTTTGACAACTAACTATTTTAGGGACCTACTGCCACCAGCTAAATAATGAAAGGAGCTTGACTTGTGTCTTCCATATTTCTCTTATCTTTTTATATGTTGGAGTTAGACGTCTGCGGAAGTACGCGAACAGCACAAGGAAGAAGAAGAAGCTTGGAGCACAACACACAATACTGAAAGTATTACTAGAGAATGTACAAAGATAAGTAGCCCATTAGGGCAATAGGCGTATATACAAGCTGGGGGAAAAAACCTCCTAAAGAAGGAAAAAAGTGCCCCGATGGTCTTAGTGTGTTCACACACATCACTACCTAAATATATCAACAAATCCCCCCTAGGAGTGATGCGGTGAACAAGGAGCTGGCACTCATGTATAAGGAAGTGCCAAGCTATGTGGAAATCACTACACAAAAGGAAGTAAGCCCAAAGCTTTGCGGAAAGCTTCAAACTTCTCCCTAGGCAGAGCCTTCGTGAAAAGGTCTGCAATGTTCTCCTGCGTGGGCACATATGCCAAACTGATCTCCCCAGTAGAAAACCTCTCCCTGACATAATGATAATGCACCTCAATGTGCTTAGTGCGAGCATGGAACACAGGGTTCCTTGCAATTGCCAATGCGCTCTGACTGTCAGTGAAGATGGTGGTGGCAGAAGACTGACCAATGCCCAAATCAGCCATAAGGCGTCTGAGCCACACACACTCAACAGTCACTATGAAAGCTACCCTATACTCAGCCTCACAACTGGAAGTGGCCATAGTAGGCTTGTTCTTGCTCAACCAAGATACACATGAGCTACCAAGCATGAAGCAAAAGCCACTAGTGGACACACGCGTGTCATAGCAACCAGCCCAGTCAGAGTCAGCATGCACATCTCGTGGTAGTGATCCCCACTCGGGATAAAACAACCCAAGTAGTCGAGTACCAATCAAGTAGCAAAAGATGCACTTAACCACCTTCGAATGGTTAACTCTTGGGCAATGTATAAACCTGCTCATCTGTGAGACAACAAACTGAATATCTGGTCAAGTAATGCAGAATGAAATCAAGCATCCAACATCCTGCTGATAGAGAACATCATCAAATGCATCCCCAGCATCATGAAGACTCAGTCGTAAACCTATCTCCATAGGAGTGGCAATAGGTTTACAATCTTCAAGGCCAAACATTGCAATAATGTGTCAATATATTTCATTTGACAAAAGACCATCAACGTGCATAAATTAAATGCCCAAATAATGATGCAAATGCCCCAAATCAAATATCTCAAATGAGGCATGCAAATCAGCCTTAAAATCACCAATATGCTTCTCAATAGGACCACTGAGCAGCATGTCATTAACATAGACAACAATTATAAGAAGCACATCATTAGCACGCTTAACATATAAGGTGCTCTCAGTTGGACTGTTCTCAAAACCATGTGCAATCAGGTAGGCATGTATCTTCTCATACCAAGCCATTAGGGGAAAAAATGAACCCTGCATGGGCCTTGTAAGGATTCCTAATTTTAAGGGATTAAGCCTAATCTTGTTCTTGCTTGAGGGAACAAAGTGCATTTAATAGAGCACTTTTTAGTAGGCAAGACTAGGCTTTTTTTTAGGCCCAAGTAGGGTCATCTCTCTCTTCTGTAAATGAAAGAGAGAGAGATTCCACTTTACACATCATCAAATCCGTCCATCTTTGTGAATAAAAAAATGACTTTTTTTTTTTAAGTCACACAGTTAGTTATTGCTTACTAAAAAAGGCCCATTTCTTAATATACATGTCAGAAGTTACTTTTTTTTATGGATTTTTTAATAAAATCACTCAAAATAGTTCTTTTTTCAAACTGCTCCAAAAGTAAAGTGCCACATCATCAAACTCGTAACTTTCCCTACCTCAAAAATTGAGTTTTTCAAATTTTTATCATTTTCACTCACATAGAATGGAAAACCTCACCCTGACCCATACACATATCAAAAAAGTAATTTTCTCTATGTACAGATACTTCTTAGCCCATTATACATGTTATTTTGATTCTCTTCTATCTTTCTCTCTCTTACCTCTTGAATTCTAGCAGCCATGGGGTACTCGAACAATTTCATCCAAGGAGAAGATGTAACAATAATAGAATCACTCACAAAGAAATTTTTCTCCCATGAGATGACAATATTCATGTCCAAGTAGGTGGTTCATTCTTTCTTTGTGATCAAAGATGTACTATTCATTTTGCTTTCCAATATTCATCTACTATTTTTCAGGAGGAAAAGCACACAATACCATCATTGGAAGCTCTTCCATGTGGAGTGGGAGGACACAGACACCATATTCTTCTAATGAGGTAAATATTTTTGTTGATTCTCATATTTGCAAAAGAATTAAACCAATATTTCCTTTGCATAGGTAATTCATCTAAGAAATAAGTGCTTCATCAACACCAAAGAAGCACGTTAAATTGTTAATAGTTTCTCTTGCTTCTCCTTCTTTTCAAAAGATGCATGTTGACTAGTTGGAATAATACTCACTTGCTTTTCTTCAAACAAATTTGCAAGAGTTTGACTATTAGAAATGTTTTCATGAAATTACAACACAACATTGCAAGTGAAAATTGGAGGTTATGAGAAAGTCCTTTGCATCATGATCAATGTCATGAACAAAAAATGTTTTAGGGTTCAACTTGGAACTCAAGTTACATAAGAGGCATCATTGATTATTTTATATTAACAAGTTTTTGTGGTATATCCTATCCATGCTCAAGGTACATAATGACCACCTTGGATGAAGCTCCATCACTGAGGATGAAGTGGTCTACATGCAACAGAGGTCACCATACAATCATAGAGTGGCTCAATATGACAAAGTGAAGTCGATTAAGAATATCAAAATAGTTCATACCCTCATCCATAGAATCATTATTGTGAGCACGATAAAGATCAACTACCACAGATGTGACCATTCATAAAAAGATTCTAAGGACATGCACAAAGGGGAATAATAGATCCACTAATCATTGGCGATGAACCATTTGAACTCAATCTACCTCCAAATGGAACATGGCTGATGAAACATGCATGAAGTAACCATTCCAAGTCATCCAAAAAGGAGAGCTTCAAGGAATCATCATGAAACATTTGCATATTCCAACATCATATCAAGTAGAGGCTATAAAGTCACTACTATAAGGTCAAAGAACACTACCCACATATGAGAAAAGAAACATATGCCATAAATTGTGTCACAATGTCAATCAAGGCATAGATGTAAAATGAATAAGAACTACCAACCACATCATAGATCATATGTAGCACAACCTAAAGTTTCTCCTAATGCAAAAGAAACAAAAAAGTGAGCAAACGTTAACGATCCTTAGTGATTCAAAGTTAATGCACCAGACTTTGGATATAATCAATAGCACTTCAAGCCATCCAAGAGGAAGGAGATGCATTCCTTAATTCTATTTTGAAAGATATTGACTTGTGTGTAGCTCATGTGAAGATGATGACCATACAACCAACTAGATGGGACCATACATGATTATGTAATCATTCTTGTTGAAGAGATACATTTTGTAAAATCACATTTCCATTATGATAATCTACTTTTCATCATCTTTCTTACACATGCTCAAGTCCACATTGATCTATATAATATGTTCGTAATTGTATCCATGCGTAAAGATGGTATGTGTGCAAAACAAATCCCTTAGAATCAAAACTAGTATTTGCATTGTTCAACTAGGTTGTGCATATAATAAGTTCCATGAACCTAAAATTTGAAAGAAAGAAGTTGTATTGTCACTAACCACATCATATTCAAATGTCCTAGGAAGAAGATACAAGCTGGGTTTAAGACTTCCACGATCACCATTCCACATCAAAAGATCATCATCTGAGTCAGAAAAGGATTACTATCCATCATGAGAATCATGCCCTTGATTATTTAGTTAGATAAACTACAAACCTTGCTAGTACCATCATGGATATCCATCATCATCGTGTTCTAGTACAACATATAAAGGACTCTAAGACCAATAACTATGAAGATTCAATTTCCAAAAAATCTCACAGTTACATAGCTACTTCCCGTGGAACTTATCGCTTTGAGAGGGAGATGATGTCATAAACACAAAGGAAACCATTGTAAAAACATAAATTCTATGAAAGGGTTTATATCTCATGAATGGTTTAGATTTTGGAGAAATGTATGCTACCATCACGTCCGGAAGATGCAAAAACCCTAAGATTGAATGTTTATTTGTCTAATTATGACATCCAGAGCCCTGGTAACCTCAAAAAACGCCAGAAAAGGGGCAGCCACAGAAATGCGGGATAGGCCTCTGCAATGCAAAAACCCTAAGATTGACTGTTTATTTGTCTAATTCTGACATCCAGAGCCCTGGTAACCTCAAAAAATGCCAGAAAAGGGGCAGCCACAAAAATGCGGGATAGGCCTCTGCAAAAGTTTGCAGAGGCCTATCCCGCATTTTTGTGGCTGCCCCTTTTTTGGCGTTTTTTGAGGTTACCAGGGCTCTGGATGTCAGAATTAGACAAATAAACATTCAATCTTAGGGTTTTTGATGTTTCGAACGTGATGGTAGCATCCATTTCTCTAAAATCTAAACCATTCATGAGATATAAACCCTTTTTTGGTGCTTTGAGGTCATGCAAGGTCATCAAATGGTGGAAATAAGTATTACTTCTTGCAAATTTTAGGGAAATTATGCAACCAAAGAACTAGATAGGAGCATATATGACTATGTGATCATTCTTCTTGAAGAGATGTTTTGTAATGTGAATTATCTCATTGGTAATTATACTTTTTCATAACCTTTCTTACACATGATCAACTCCACATTGATCTATATCATATGTTCACAATCATATTCACTCAAGTCAACATGATATGTGTGCAGAGCAAATCATTTATGGTTATAAACTCATTTTTCTATTGGTAAATTGAGTTGAGCACATAATGAGTTTCATGGACCTTCAATTTGTAATAATAAAGTTTCATATCCACTAGAAATAAACTTGCATGGCCTCAAAAGCACAAATAAAGTTCATCCATAGAAACACACAATAGGCCTCTACAAAACTTTTGCGAAGACATATCCCATGTTTCTATGGCTCCTCTTTTTTGATACTTTTGAGCCCATGCAAGGTTACTTTTAGTGGATATGAAACTTTATTATTTAGATTTTTAGAGCCATGGAACTTATTTCTAACAAGTCACTTACTCTATAGTGATCCATGCATATACAACTTCTACAATGGGAGCCAGTATAAACAAACATAGTCACATGAGATAAAATAGTTTGCAAACCCCCTTTGAACTCCTCCCATTAAGGTTCTATGGGGAAATTCCAATGCACCAAAGGGCCTTTATTTTCAGCTTGAATGGCATTCAAATTGACAAAACTTTTATGCCCCACTTACCTCATGGCATCAATCACAAAGACCATTTATTACCATAAATTTTCACTTATAAAACTTATCTAGCTTAGAAGTTCAGGTTCCATGGATGTTTGTACTCTCAAAGTGGTTTCTCCTCATAATGGGGGCCTTATAACTTAGAGCACCATGGATCATTTGTGGTACTTGAGGAGTAAGTATTGAGTATATCTAACATGAATGGTCTTTTTAAGTTATATCCTTTGTAATTTCAAACTTCATAGATGATCATCTATTGAGAAAATTAACCAATAAAATGTCAATTATTGTGAACTTGAACATGCTCTATATAAAAGCAAAAATTGAATAATCACCAAGAGAAATTATAAATGCACAGTTGTAGACCACAAAAATGTGAGAGTAGACATGTTTTCATTACAAATATCAAATCTTACAAAATTTACAAATTATTGGTATCAATGATTGTACAACTTGAAGCGCTTGCAAATGCAAGAACGCACCACAAAATTTGCGATGCTCATCCATGATGTAAAGTATTTCTAGACCAATTCTAGATCAAGAGGATTTTTAGATATCTTAGTAGGAGAGAAGGGATCAGAGAAGAAGGTATATACAATATCTAACATGAATCAATTGTCCTACTTTTTACAAGGTTCTTGAAAGTGTAAAAACCATGAGATACAATGACTAGGGCCCAAGAAGTGACATTATCAGGTTGCAAAAGAACTATGACAATGAGAGTTCTATTCCATCTTTGCTCCAATCTACAAGGAACAAAAGCATGAAACATTTCTCAACTTATGTCAATGAATTTTGAATTTGGATTGAGTTAGTCCTTCAAACCCCATAATCATCAAGTGTTCTCTCAGATTAGCCAAGGTCCAATGATTATTCACTAAAATAGTTTCTGTTTCATTATTGGGCAATCTAAGCTTTATTTCAAATGAATGTAAAGATCCCTCTGAACTTTGAAATGGTATCCAGTTGCCAAGTTTGCACATCCAACGATCATAGTAGAATTTGATGTATAATGAAGTACGTTGTTTCAAATATCAAAATCCAATACCTGTTCCACCTATTTTACAAAGATATTTATCACCTTTTGCAATTCCTTCTATCAAACCCCAATCTTCACCAAGAAGACTTTCGACTTGCTCATATGTGATATCTTTACACATGAACATGATGGAAGTCACTTGGAATGAGAATCCTTGGAATAAATATACAAAACAATGAATGGGAAAAGACCAGTGCAACCTACAGACCTAGACACTTTTGTGAATTTTGAAGAGTTATGTATATCCATTACCATCTTTTGCTTCAAAGATGATACAGACCATATATCAGGTTTTGGCCACTCCAAGCTAAGAAGAGAATGTACTTCAATTCTCTCTAACCTTCCAAAACCATTCATTGTAGAGGGTACAACATATCTATGTGTGTAAAAGAAAACTCTATCATGGTAAAGTTGAGCAGGAGATATTTCTGGAAAGACTAGTGCACCAACATCTGCATGCGATACCTGGAAAGTACCTGTAAGACTATGAAGTGGTTTCGTTTCTCTTCCACCAAAGTAGAAGGAAATATATCTGAAACAAACAAAAACATATATAAATAGTTCAGAAATATATCCGACACAAGAAAACATAAAATATTATAGAGCAATACTTACAATTCACAGGATATCTCATTCTACTAGAGTTTTCAAGTTTCATAGTTGCCATTGTAAAAACATGTTGTACAATAGCAACCATCCCATTGTCTCTGTGCTTCTTGAAGCCAAGTAACTTTGCCTTCCAATGAAGATCTAAGTTTCCACGATCTCTAACTCGATGAGGCCCAACTCTAGAGGGTTGCATGTACACCCATGCACCTTTGGAGTACTCATATGATAGCCACTGTCCATCTATGGCTTTGATATTGTGACATCTTAATGTGAGGATTTCATCTTTCGGTCGCCTAGAAGCTTTTGCTGTTGCCATTGAAGTTAAAGGTCTTCAAGCTACAACAGTAATTCAATATAGGAGATGCAGATAGGTTGGAGTGCAGAAACCGGAGCTTCAATGGTATGGTACAGAGTGAAAGTAGTGCAAAAAGATGACTTTTTGGTACTTGGTATGAAAATGTGAGGTTTAGGAGGGAAATAACTCTTTTTTGAGTATTTTTGAAAAAACCCATTTTTTTGAGCTCAAAACATGCACGGATTTTGAATTTGGGGTCAAAAAGAGTACTTTTGACCCTAAAAAGTAATGGGGGGTCCATTTTCAGGTGTTATGATGAGTTTTTTAACTTTTTAGAAATTTTGAATTTTTGGGCCCAAGTGAGTTACGAGATTCCTTCTCTCTCTAGAGGCAGCTCATTAAATAAGGGAGAAATATGTCCCCTCTTCCTCCTTCAGCCTAGTATTTTATAGGGCATAGATTGTGGCCACCACCCTCTTCTTATTGGTCCATCACTAATCACTCCTTAATCTAAAAGGCCCATTCAGGGTTCATTTTTTACCCTAATGCACGTGGTGCTTGCTTTAAACCATATAATACCTTCTTTTAAAATGCACATTTGGTTCTCATGCCCTTTTTGCACAAAGCCACATGGCTGAAAACATACACTTCTTCATGCAAGTCACCATTCAGTAATGTTGTTTTTATGTCCAACTGATGTAAACCCTAGATGTTTCTCATCTTTTGAAGAAGTTCAAACCCTAGCTCCATTCCTCCACAGGGTTGAAAAAGATCTCCACTAGGTCTAGCTCATGTCTATCTTTTGGTGCATCATTTTCACTGTTTTAACTTGGTAAAGTTAGGTCTATAAGTATACTATATGCTCACAAATTTTCATGTCATTTGAACGTTGCAATATTCAGTTATGATCATTTGAAGTCAACAAGGTCTGTTCATCTTCACTTCTCTGACAGGTACCCGACTTTTTTACTCATCTTGTCAGAGATGTTTCTCAGTGGTTACTTATTCAAATTCAATGATTTAAATCTTGTTGAATTTAACTCACTGTCTAGTATAACCATACAAATTTTCATAATCATTGGATTCCTATATTTTGTGTTATGTTCATTTTCTGCTCACTGGTCAAGGGTTACAGGTTATACAACCCTACCAACAAAGGATTCTTGGTAAGCAGAGATGTAGTTTTTGATGAAAACAATTCATGGTATGAAGATTCATGCAGGAAGGTCAATTTACCATATGATCTTGAAGAATATTTTCCAAAGCTTGGTAGACAACAACCAAAGATTGAAGAACAAGACACCTGAGAGGATGATGAAGAATCTCAGATGGAAAAGATCAAAGCATGGAAGTTTAAAGGTAAAGCAAAATTGCAGGAACTTGGACATGAGGCAGAATCATCACATCATGGCCTAAGAAGATCTATGAGGGAAAAGAAAAAACCAGAAAGGTATGGGTTTGACACCTCATTAGTAACTAAACATTCTATCTACATAGCACAGGACATAAACCAGGAGGAGCCATCATCATTTGAAGAGGCCAAAGCAAAAACAGAATGGAAGCATGCAATGAAGGAAGAGATTGAAGCACTTGAGGAAAACAACACTTGGGATTTGGTGCCCAAGACTTCATCCATGAAGGTAATAGGCTCAAGATGGGTCTATAAACTCAAGAAGAATTCTGATGGTTCAATTAACAGGTATAAGGCAAGGCTTGTAGCAAAAGGCTTTGCACAAACTCACGGAATTGATTATGAGGAGACTTTCTCTCCTGTGGCAAAGATGCCTACTATTAGGGTTTTGCTTAGTATTGCCTCTTCCAAGAATTGGAAGATACTTCAACTAGATGTAAAGAATGCATTTTTGAATGGTTGGATAACAGAAGAGGTATATATGGCACAACCACCTGGTTTTGAGAATCAAGTTTATCCTGATTATGTGTGTAAACTTAACAAAGCATTGTATGGTCTCAAGCAAGCTCCAAGAGCTTGGAATTTCAGGCTTGTTTCATTCTTGCAGGACAAAGGCTTTCAACCAATCAAGGCAGATCCTTCACTCTTTATCAAAAAGAGTAACTCTAAGGTCATCTACCTATGTGTATATGTAGATGATATTATATTGACAGGAAATGATGCAGATGGTATGAAGAAGATCAAAGATCAGATGAGAGAAGAGTTCAAGATAAGTGATTTGGGTTCACTTACCTACTTCCTAGGTTTGGAAGTTGTCTACAAAGATCATGGTTTGTTTCTCACTCAAAGAAAGTACATTAAGGACATGTTGGCAAAATTCAAGATGCAAGATTGTAAGATTGCAGGTACTCCAATGGAGGTCAATCACAAATTGAGCTCACATGAAGGTGAACTCATAGAGGACATCACATCATATCAAAGTCTAGTGGGTACTCTCAACTATGCCACATTGACAAGAGTAGATATATGTTACAATGTGAGTGTGCTAAGTAAATTTATGCACACACCAAGGAAACCACATATGGATGCTGCCAAAAGGATTCTCAAGTATCTGAAAGGAACCATAAATGAAGGACTTTATTATCCTTATGTATCTGATTTAGGTTTGAAGCTATTTTTTGATGCAGATTGGGCTGGCTCCAAAGATGATAGAAGGAGCACATCAGGCTATCTTACCTTTGCAGGTTCAAAGCTTATTTCATGGTCATCCAAGAAGCAACCCACAATTGCTCTCTCTTCTACTGAAGCTCAATATAGAGGTCTTTCCATAGCTACTCAAGAAGCTATGTGGATGAAGACATTATTCAAAGATCTTGGATTGGAGTTTGGAACTCCAACTATTTATGGTGACAATATGAGTTCTATTCATTTGGCTGCTAATCCTATTTTTCATGCAAGGACTAAACATATTGAAGTTCATTATCACTATGTAAGAGAGAAGGTTCTAAGCAAAGAGATTCAAATATCATATGTGTCCACTCATCAACAATGTGCAGATATTCTAACCAAAGCATTGGATGGTACAAAGCTTTGCAAATTCAAGGCTATGATTGGTTTAGAGGTAATCTTGGAAGATTGAAGACCTCAAGCATACTTGGATTGAGGGGGAGCTGTTGGAGCAAGTCTATGACAAGCCTAAGTATTGGCTTGAGTCTCACAAAGTCTTAGAAGAAGCTTTAAAAAGAAGACTATGTAAAGTTCACTTGTGAACTACCTCTTGTAATTTTTTGAAGAGTTTACTTAATGTAAAAGTAAGAGAATCTTAAGTGGTTGAGTCCACATGATCAAAAAGGGAAAGAGGAGCCATGAATTCGTGATTTGTGGTAGGTAGAGAATCAAATCAATCATTGATTGATTGGAGAGTGATTGAGGGAAGTTAGCCTCCCAAACTCAACTATAAATAGATGGCAGTTTTAGTCATGGTTAGAGAGACCTATTTGAAGACCTCCAAGAGCTGAGCTTTATGCCATATCAAGGTGTAATTACAAAGCACACATATGTATCAGTAAGTCATTGTATTGTACAAGCATTATAATTTCATTTTCATGATTATTTGAGTTCATATGTCCATGTTCTTGTGAAGTGTACTACTCACTGCCATATCTCTCAGTTTTCTCAGTTAGATTGCAGAAATTGTTTCTCTGCGCTTGGTGCATCATTTTTAGTGTTTTAACTTGGTAAAGTTAGGTCTATAAGTCTACTATATGCTCACAAATTTTCGTGTCATTTGGACGTTGCAATGTTTATTTATGATCATTTGAAGTCAACAGGGTCTGTTCATCTTCACTTCCCTGTCAGGTACCCGACGTTTTTACTCCTCTTGTCAGAGCCATTTCTCAGTGGTCACTTATCAAAATTCAATGATTTAAATCTTCTTGAATTCAGCTCACTGTTTAGTATAACCATACAAATTTTCATAATTATTGGATTCCTACATTTTGAGTTATGTTCTTTTTTTGCCCACTATTCTCAAACTGTAGCAGCCCGTGAAAATCGTGATGATGTCATCACTTGTTAAAACTCATTCTCAGTGTGTGGTTTATTATTTTTTATGAGATTACTCTTGAAAGTTAGCTCTTTAAGCTACCTAGACTTCCCCAAGAGGAATTAAGCTAATTGCTGCTGTTCTCAGAGAATTATGTAAAACACTGGACATGTGTATGAACCAAGAATA
Organism: Ceratopteris richardii; assembly: GCA_020310875.1. NCBI lineage: Eukaryota > Viridiplantae > Streptophyta > Polypodiopsida > Polypodiales > Pteridaceae > Ceratopteris > Ceratopteris richardii. The sequence goes on along the minus strand of CM035408.1, from coordinate 58,812,335 downwards.
ACAAGTTTTCACCTCTGAGCTAACTCCAACTTATCTGTTTTGATCTATCTTTTTGAGAGTGATCTTCCAAGGTACATAGGGTGTCAAATACATCCATTGGCAAGCTAAAAGGGCCCACCATATACTCCTGGAGTTCATTTGGCTGGTGTAGACCAAGGATTTTGTAACACCTCTTCATCTTCAAGCATCTCTTCACACATGTGATGATGCAGATCATTCGATTTCTGATGCAAATTTACATGATGCACTAGTTGATGAGAGAACTGATATTGAGCAGGCAAAAATTATGCCAAAATGGTTGGTGCGTGACAGAACTCTGTCATATTGTACTTGTTCAGGCTCTCATAGTGCCTCTTTTGCATCAGATTGTTATGCTATGGCTGCATCTAGTCTCTTTGATGAGAATGAGCCTGTTTCGTTTGATGAAGCACAAAATTCAGAAAATTGGATGGTTGCTATGCAATTTGAATATGATGCTATAATGAAGAATGGTACTTGGTCTTTATGTGACTTGCCTCCAGGAAAGAAGGCCATTGGCACTAAGTGGGTATACAAGCTGAAGCATAAACCGGATGGTACAGTTGACATGTATAAGGCTAGGCTTGTTGCAAAGGGTTATGCACAGGAAAGAGGCATCGATTTTGATGAGACCTTTGCACCTACATGCCGTATGACTACTGTTCGGAGCATTTGTGCACTTGCAGCTCATCATGGTTGGAATGTACATCAGTTGGACATTAAAACAACATTTTTGAATGGTGAATTACATGAAGAAGTGTATGTTTTTCAGCCCCGTGGCTTTGTGCAAAAAGGGCATGAAAACCAGGTGTGCAGGTTAAAGAAGGCATTATATGGTTTAAAGCAAGCACCTCGTGCTTGGTATGAGAAGATACATGCCTATCTGATTGCACATGGTTTTGAGAATAGTCCAACTGAAAGCACCTTATATGTTAAGCGTGCTAATGATGTGCTTGTGATCATTGTTGTCTATGTTGACAACATGCTGCTCACTGGTCCTATTGAGAAGCATATTGCTCAATTTAAGGCTGATTTGAATGCCTCATTTGAGATGTCTGATTTGGGGCATTTGCATCACTATTTGGGCATTCAGTTTATGCAAGTTGATGGTGGAATGGCTTTGTGTCAAACGAAATATATTGACACATTATTGCAATATTTTGGCCTTGAAGACTGTAAGCCTATTGCCACTCCTATGGAGACAAGTTTACGATTGAGTCTTCATGATGCTGGAGATGCATTTGATGGTGTTCTCTATCAGCAGGCTGTTGGATGCTTGATTTACTTATGGATTACTTGGCCAGATATTCAATTTGTTGTCTCATAGATGAGCAGGTTTATGCATTGCCCAGGAGTCAAGCATTGGCAGGCGGTTAAGCGCATCTTTCGCTACTTGAGTGGTACTCCGCTACTTGGGTTGTTTTATCCCAAGGGGGGATCACTACCATCAGATTTGCATGCTTTTTCTGACTCTGATTGGGCTGGTTGCTATGATACTCATGTGTCCACTAGTGGCTTTTGCTTCATGTTTGGTAGCTCATGTATATCCTGGTTGAGCAAGAAGCAGCCTATTGTGGCCACTTCTAGTTGTGAGGCTGAGTATAGGGCAACTTTCATAGCGACTATTGAGTGTGTGTGGCTCAGACGCCTTATGGCTGATTTGGGTGTTGGTCAGACTTCTGCCACCACCATCTTCACTGACAATCAGAGCGCATTGGCAATTGCGAGAAACCCTGTGTTCCATGCTTGCACTAAGAAAATTGAGGTGCATTATCACTATGTCAGGGAGAGGTTCTCTGCTGGGGAGATCAGCTTGGCATATGTGCCCACGAAGGAGAACATTGCAGACCTTTTCACGAAGGCTCTACCTAGGGAGAATTTTGAAGCTTTCCCCAAAGCTCTGGGCTTACTTCCTTTTGGGGAGTGATTTCCACGTAGCTTGGCACTTCATTATACATGAATGCCAGCTTCTTGTTCACCGCATCACTCCTAGGGGGGATTTGTTGATATATTTAGGTAGTGATGTGTGTGAACACACTAGGACCACCGAGGCACTTTTTTCCCTCTTTAGGAGGTTTTTTCCCCCAACTTGTATATACGCCTATTGCCCTAATGGGCTACTTATCTTTGTACATTCTCTAGTAATACACTCTGTATTGTGTGTTGTGCTCCAAGCTTCTTCTTCTTCCTTGTGTTGTTCACATGCTTCCGCAGACGTCTAACTCCAACAAGCCAATCTTGGCTAATGCAAAAATTGATAACAGATTTTTCTTGATCACTCGCACAAACAAAGAATCTAACAAAGTGAAAGAACTACCATCAGTAGTAGTCAAAATGATCTTACCAACTCCCATAATAGGATAAGAAGAGTTGTTGGCGCATGTAACTATATTCCCTATAGGGGCAGGCTTGAGTGAAGAGAAAAAACTACGCGGTGAGGTAATATGTTTGGTCGCCCCACTATCAAAGTACCAAACATTTGAGTCTACTACAAACACGCACTGCTCATGAGAAGATGGGTCAAAACTGCAAACAGTATTAAACGCCCATTCTTCATCCTGTAGAAGATTAGCAGACTCTATTTTCGTTGTAGATGCCTCTGCAACAACCATTCTGACCTCTTTCTTCTTTGCCTCTTTAGCAGCCAATTTTGGACAGCTCTTAATGACATGATCATTTACTTTACAGTATTTGCAAAACAATTTCTACTTTTCTGATTTCTTATCATCTTTTTCCTCCTTCTTCGAATGCGCAGCATTTGCAGATTTTTTCTTACTAGTAGAAGAGCTCCATTTTCCTTTGCCCTTCTGCCTAGCCAGGAAAGCTTGATCTACAACATGCATAATAGACTTGTTCTGCCTAGACTAGTCTTCCTGCAACAAAACAGAAAGTAACTCTTCAAATGTTAAGGCATTTGGATTGCCTTTCATCATCAAATGAAGAGTAGATGCAAAACTGTGATACAATTCTAGGAGACCATTCAAAATAGACTACACAAGTGAACTCTCAGGAAGGACTTCATGTGCAAAAATCAACTATTCCTTCAAATCCTTGATCTTTGTCACAAAACTATCCATAGAATCACCTTCATTCATGTGCTCGCTCTCCAACTGTTTTCAGAGGTAAGCAACACGAGTCTCATTCCTAGCCTGGTATAATGTGGTAAGTGTATCCCAAGCATCCTTAGTTGTTCTACAAGAGCGAATGTGAGGAATAATGGCACGTTTGATAGACAAAGCTATCAATGCATGTGCCTGAACATCTCTAACATCCCAACGAATTTGCTCTATGATAGGTGCAACAAAAACAATAGCACAAACAGGAATCTGCAAAATATCACCATCTTCGACACCATCTGCATCAGCTACAGTACTTGTATTTGTAGTACTTGTATTTGTAGTACATATATTCGCAGGTGTAATAGGACGTCTTTCAACACCCTGCACAATATTCCATAGTCCTTTTGCAACTAGTACATGATGCATCATATAAGCCCACAATGGGTAATTCGTACCATCCAACTTATCCTCAACAGTCAACATAGGAAATACATCAGTGTTTTAAGCCATGGCCACTAACTAAAATACCTTGATGCAGAAAAATGACTGTATGTGAAAAAGTTGATCAGAACTACCCTGACGAGTTTTGCTAAACCTGTAGTAGACTTTGAGACCCTTATACTGGCGAACTGAGACTGGTATATATCTTTGGCAGGACAAAATAGCTTGCACAAGTGCTGTGATGGTGCATTCAGAGGCCAAAATGAGCTCAGATCATGATGCCAGCACCACAAAAGCGAAGCTGTTTTGATCTCTGAAAGACCTTGAGTATGCTCACCAAATTTCATGCGATTTTGAGACTGCAACTAGAGAGGTGTCGATGATGCCCTAGATGAGGCAGCAACCTGCTCTGATACCAATTGTTGGAGTTAGACATCTACGAAAGCACGAGAACAACACAAGGAAGAAGAAGAATCTTGGAGCACAACACACAATATTGAATGTATTACCATTAAAATGTACAAAGATAAGTAGCTCTTTAGGGCAATAGGCGTATATACAAGCCAAGGGAGAAAAACCTCCTAAAGAAGGAAAAGAGCGCCCTGGTGGTCCTAGAGTGTTCACACACATCACTACCTAAATATATCAATAGAGAAGCCATCAGTTTGTCATAACAAGATACGTAGCTAAAATACTTTATCGTATATCAAACGACAATCACATCACACATCAAACCCTATTGGACATTAAAAACACAAATGTAGATGAAAATATCAAAGAATATTGGAGAAAACTCTAGACATAGTAGCAATTAACTTAAGTGATTTTGGGGAACTCTTATTGACTTAGTAAGCTAACAATCAAGAGTTATTTCATAAAAAATGATCAACCACATAAAGAGAAAAGTGTTTAGCAAGTTGTAGGATCACCCCGATTTTCACGAGTTGTAGCAGTACTCAGACCCGTGAGTAGAAAAATGATTATATATCGTGATTCCAAGATGAAATGTTTATGAAATTTTGTAAGCATAAACTAGACAATATTTTGATTCTAGCAAGCTTTGAATCATGGAAAATGATGAAATACACACGGAGAACCAGCTCTGAGAAGAACACTGATATGATGGATTGCTGACAGAGAAGTAGAATATAGGCGACTTCAAATGAACCTAGGTCACGATTGAAAAACTCAATTGCAATGAACATTTTTTATTATATAATAGACTTAAGGAGCAAACGTTACCAACTTAATTCATTGAAAATAATGCACCAAGCTCAAAGAAATCATCTCTGCAATCTAACTGAGAAAACTTAGAGATATGGCAGTGAACAATACACTTGCAAACTCATGAAGTTATGGACATAAATGATCATAAATGATTGTATATTGATTGTAAAGTACAATGGAATTACTAATACATATGTGTTCCTTGAAACCACACTCTGATATGGCATGAAGCTCAGCTCATGGAGGTCTTAAAAAATGCGACTAGAAGGCCATGTATATATAGTCATCTTTGGAGCCTAATTTTGAATTTGAATCTCTCCTAAAATCACTCTCCAATCTTTTAGTGATTGATTCTCCTACTCACTCCAAATTTGTGGCTTTTCTTCTTCCTTCTCATCAAGTGGACTCAAGCACTTAGATTCCTTTACTTTTACATCAAGTAAGTACTCAAAAATTACAAGAGGGAGCTCACAAGTGAACTCTACAATGAGTTGACATTTCCTTTAAATTTCTAAGCCTTTTGATGACTCAATCCATCCCTTGGACTTCCCATGGACTTGTTCCAATAAATCTCATGGCCCCTTGCAACCTTTACCTATTCCACAAAGGGCATGGTCTTCATTATCTATGGACTTCATCACAGATCTACCAAAGTTAGATAAATATGATGCCATTCTTGTTATAGTGGATAGATTTACAAAGATGGCACACTTCATTCCAACTACCAAGACAATCATAGGTGCAACCACTGCAAGACTTTTTCTCATATGCATATTTAGGATTCATGGACTACCTAATGACATTGTCAATTATCAAGGTCATCAGTTCATATCCAGCTTCTGGAACAGTCTATGCAAGCTCCTTGGTGTTCAAGTTAAATTATCTAAACCAATCATCTAGAGACTGATGAACAAACAGAACGAGTGAATCTAGTCCTCGAACAGTATCTCCAGTGCACCATAAACTATGATCAAAATGACTTGTTCGAGCTTATATCCTTTGTAGAGTTTGCCTATAATAACAGTATTCATATATCTACCAAGAAAATTCCCTTCTTTGCAAAGTATGGACAACATCCAAAGATGGATATACAACTCTCAAATCATGTCAAGAACCAATCTGCTAGAGATAAGGCCTAGTACCTCATGGACATTCACAAAGAACTCAAGGAAGAGATCCATAAAGCTCAAGAGCAGTATAAGTATTATGTAGATCAACATCTGTTCAAAATCCATCCTATCAAATCGGGGATAAAGTGTGGTTACTCAAAAATAATTTGCAAACTTCAAGGCCTTATGCAAATCTAGACCATCAAATATTTGGTCCATTTACCATCTTGGTCAAGATTAATCCAGTCATCTTCAAGCTCCATTCACCAAGTACCATGAGAATACATCTAGTTTTCCATGTGTCCATGTGGGAACCATATTAGATTTAACCATTGAGGGGAGAGAGACCCAGTCCTTCATCACCTATCAAGATTGATGATCATGAAGAATTTGAAGTTGAGCATGTCCTAGATTCGACAATATCCCAAGGAAGATTGGAGTACCTTGCTCATTGGAAAGGGTATGACATCAGTGATCGTACTTGGGAATTTGTAGAGAACCTTTAGAGAGCACTAATCAAGATTCAAGAATTTCATAAGAAAAATCCAATGAAGCCGAGACCAAAGATCGTGACCACTCCTCGTGGAACTCATCGCTTGAGGGGGAGGTAACGTCATGGACAAAGGAGATCTTCTGAATCTCATATTCCATGTGACTTTTGTATCTCATGACTGGTTCAGAATTTGGGGAAATCAATGCTTCCATTGCATCCGGAGCATGTCAAAACCCTAAGATGGACTGTCTTTTTGCTTGATTCTAACATCCAGAAATCATGTTTTGAAGTGATGACATCATCAATGATATCATCAATTCGTAATTGCCCTTGAACCACCCTTTGAAAACCTATATAAGGAGGGGTTGGCCACATTCATTCTTATTCTTGCCAATACCAGTCTTGGGAGCTCAAGGAGTCATGACCGCCAAGTAAGTACTCTCCAAGTTCCAGTTCCAGTTCTTGTCTTGTTCCTTGTTCTAGTCCTTCTAGTCTAACTCTTGGACATCTAGCCTTGTCCTCTTGTAATCTCATAGTACAAGATCTTATCTAGTTATTCCTTGTATCTAGATCATCTCCCTAAAGGGAGTTCTTGTAACCAAGAGGTCTTGCTTCCAACCTATCAGTCTTGCTTCCAACCTATCAGTCTCAGGTTATGGGACGTCTTGTATCATCTTTGGTCCAGTTATTCATACCTATCAGTCTTGGGTTATGGGACACCTTGTATCAGTTATATATTCTTGTATCATTTTCCCTATGTGGGTGTTCTTGTAATTAGAAGTTTATTTCCAAAATTCTATCTACTCTAGTCCGAGAGCACAATCTGATGCTCCCTTGAAACTTTTTGTGTATTTTTGTACGTCTATGGAGAGTGTGCACATCATGCAGAGCTCTATTTTGCACTTTGAGAGTATCATTGTGAAGCTCTCGTAAAGATAAACCCATTGTAGTGCATCTCTATCACACCACTATAGTTATCTTAGTTATTTATACGTTTATTTGTTATTTTTCCTTTAAAAAATATTTTTTTTAAGTTTTATTTGAGCTGACATGTAGTGTGTCTACCTCACAATCCTTCGTCTCATAGATTCTAACTACAGATGATGTTTTTCCTTCCATAGGCTCAAAGGACCACAAGACTTCACCGGCTCCCTCAGCAAGTTAAGTTTACTATGCTTAATCTCATGAGTAAGTGTGTCCACTCACAAGATGTGAGATAATACTTATTCTTTACAAGACTAAATTCCAAAACTTCCTTTTCTCCCTAACTCCTTAATTGTTCATCAATATTTCTCCTAATTTCTTTTTTCGCAAACTTACACAAAAATGTTTTCATCACTTGTTCAATTGGATTATAAAATCCTATGAACTTCTTGATCTGCCTCAAATAGGGAGAGATTCCCCTACAACTCCTCGATCTAAGAACATTCCTATTCAAGATATCTAAGTACACGTAAACACCTCATTCATTGGTATGAAGGTATTGGAGAGTAGTAATTTACTCACCTTTGATCTTGGACATAACTTTCTTGCCCATGACCAAATGTTGCATGTCATTAAGCATCATCATGTTTTCTAGGTCAATCCCTCTATCACTAGAGTCATCATATTTCAAAGTTCTCATAAATTTTGAGTCACGCTCCATGTAGAGGGGACATGGCTTTGATTGCTACATTTCTACCCTACTACTTGTCTCAATTTCAATTAAATATGTTAATTAAATGTTTTTCTATTCCAAATATCCTCTCTTTTCACTCTAATGATAGGTCTAGATCCACTTTCACTAAAACGGGACACCCAAGAAATATTAACGACTCAAATTCCTATATTGAATGCTCTTTATTGGCACAATCATCCTAAATCCCTCGACGGGGATCCCCTTCATCAATTGAGTTATCTACAATTTTGCAACCTCAACTCTATACTTAGATATGCCTCCAAATCCATAAAAGATTTGGAAAGTCCTACCTGAAACATAATTTCCCTAAAATCACAATTTCCATAGGGGAGGCATTGTAAGTTCTCTAAAGTGGGGAAATTGTGATTTTTGAGAACATCGTTTATAGGGATGGGAAATAATGATTTAGATTTTCATTTTTGAGAAACTCATTTTTTAGGGATGAGAAAGAATGATTTACAAAAACATGAATTCTCTTTGAAATACTATTTGCCAACTCATTGGGGAATCATGATTTCTCAAAACAAAGTCTTTTTAATTTCAAAAATTATGATTTCTCAATATGAATTTGTTTTCTTATAGGTAGTCGTGATCTATTGGTTGTTTATTCCCTTCGAAATCAAGATTTCTCTCAAGTTGAAGAACTCATGATTTCTTTGAACAAAAGGGAAATCTTGATTTCTATTATTTCCTTGAAAAACAAATTATTCTTCAAACAGATATGGAATCGGTGGTAGCTAAACTACTTCTTTTTTTGTAATAAAATCAACAAATATATGATTTCCCACAAAACAAAACAAAAAAAATCTTGTTGGGCTTACATATTTGTTTGCAAATATTCAGATGAAACTAAAATTGAAGGATATATCATTCCTCTTACTCCACGCTCCCAAATATTGTAACAAGATCTACGCATTTTATGTGTATTAAGCCTCAAAAATATCGTGTTCATAATCCCTCTAATACAAAATTTGTGCCTTTTGGATTAAAAGGGAGGTTTAGAATGTGATGTGATGAGGCAATGATGATGTAGGACCCAAGTAAAGCTATATGAAATTTAATTAATCCTCATTCATTTTAGAAAATTATTGCCTTCTTAATTTAGAAAAGAAGCATGGAAGGGAAAAATTTTGACAAATTTACGTCTCAAGAGCTTGGATCAACCTTAATTGCACTAATTCCTCTCTAATCATCTACTCCAATGTTTTGTATATATCAAATATTGACAAAGGCTAGAATGCCAATAATGGAAGCCAATAAAAGTTTTTTGGGGCTTTCAAGGTAGTGGTATTTGCACCCATCAGCATCAAGTAAATGGCTTCATACTTATAAAATTATTAAATCAAATATTTATGTGCTCAAGAGCATAGAAAAGATGCATGCTCATGTAAAACTTGAAAAGAAGAAGAAATTTTGAACTTGATACCTGCAAAATAGTTTATCTACACATGACTCTCAATCTAAGAAGATCCTCCCTCCCCCTTGTTGCATATTGCAATTGGATAAACTAGAAATTTCAAAACATGCAAATAGATAAGACTTGATAGTTAGAACTCGATATGTTATATCAAAATTACCTACCTTTCTTTCTTTGCATGGAGAGCTCAATTTATTTATCATGTGTGTAAGAAGGAACCTTATCAAGGTAGATAATTCTTTGTGGGCACTCTTTAAAGCTATAGATAACCATCAAGATCAAGGAAGAGCACTAATAATATAACAAAAACTCCTCTTCTGTCTGATGGAAAGAGCACTTCTCTAATTTTTCATATAAATCTTTTTCTCTTAGTTTCTATAGGACTATCTTTACATGATTTCATGATCCTCTAGAGTTTTGGAGAATATCAAAATATGATCGAGATATATTACTACAAAATCATCTAAATACTCTCGAGAGATATCATTCTCCATATGTTGAAAGATGATTGGAGCATTTGTGATACCAAATGGCATAACTACATATTCAAAATGCCCATACCTTGTTTGAAATGTTGTCTTCCATTTGTCTCCTTCTTTGATCCTAACAAGATTGTAAGCTCCTCGAAGGTCAATCTTTATGAAGAACTTTACTTTTCCAAGGTGTTCCAAGAGCTTTGATATAAGTGGTAGAGGGCATCTATTCTTTATTGTGACTTTATTCAACCCACGATAGTCTACATACATTAGGAGAGTCCCATCCTTCTTCTTTACAAATAGGATAGGGGCTCCTGTAGGAGACTTTGAGTGCTTAATAAACCCCTTAGCTAGATTCTCATCAATATTCTTACATAATTGTGTAAGTTTCTCTGGGGATAGTCTATACATTGGTCCAAAGGGTGGTTGTGCTCCCTCTTGAAGTTCTATGACACAATCATAAGGTCTAAGCTTTGGGAGGATATTTGCATTCTTCTTCTCGAAAACATCTTCGAAACCTTGGTATTGGTCAGGTAGCTTCATTGAATCATCTTTCTTAGACTCTCGAGTTGGTATGGCATAGATCATATATGTCAGTTTCTTCCTTATTGCATGTATGAAGGCTTCGCTCCGACACATGTCGTGCATGTATGAAGGCTTTGGCTTCGACATATGTCGAGTTCTTTTGGATATCTCGATGGGTGATTTTATTCTTTTCCCAATTAATGTCTGGATTATGTTTATTTAGTCAGGGCATTCCAATGATAGCCGGATTTATTAGACTAGATATTACGTAAAAACATATGTGGGAATCATGGTCACCAAGGTGTATTCTTAATGGTGTGGTTTCCATGGTAATATCCCCAAATGCTAGAGGTCGTCCATCTACTACTTCAACTACTATTGGTTTGTTCTTCTAAAGTATTAGGATTCTATGTTTCTTAACCAATCATTCATCGATGAAACATGAAGAGGTTCTTGAATCTACTAGGGCTATAAGGGGAAAGGGTCTTCTTAGGCATTATTAACTTGATAGGGGTAAGGCGTGTTTCTATGGGTGTAGCCGGAATTATGTGATCCTTTCTTATATCATGGTATGACTATAAGGTCTCTTTTATAACTGGACTTCCTCCTTTCCCTCCTCTACAAGGGTGACTGCGACTCTCGAGTTTGTTCTCTTGTTGGTATAATTAACCACAATATAGCCAGAGTTTCCACAATAGAGGCATAACTTTTTGTCTCTCCTTATGTGTTTCTCTTGTGGTGCTAGAGGCTGGAACTTAGTTACCTCTACCTGCATAGGTTCAGGCATAAAATCATCTTTAGGAGTGGACTAGAAGGGTTTCCATTGGTGAGGTCTTCCTTCTACTTGTTTTTCTTGTTTCCTTTCAAAAATTTGGTTATCACAATGAATAGCTTGCATGATGTATTCATTCAATGTCTTAACCTCTGGCATCGTGATCAGAAGCTCCTTCACATCATCTCTTAAACCCCATCTAAATTAACTTATGAAATAATCTTCATTCCAAGTGGGATCACATATCAACTGCCTAAATTCTGATGCATAGGTAGAGGCAGGGAAGTTACCTTGAGGTAGCTCCCAAAGTTTTGTTTCTTCTGCTCGATTTGTGTCTGCATCTCCAAATGTGGCGGTGAGTTCTCGAAGAAACCCCTCATAGTCCTGAAGTACTGCTATGTTCTTCTCCAATATTGGGGCAAACCATGATAATGATTGGCCATATAGCAAGGTTCCAATAAACCCGACCTTGGATGCCTCATCAAGGTATCTATCAGGTTGCATGCAGATGTACAACTTAACATGCTAGAGAAATCTGTGAAACTTCATGTGATCCCCAGCAAACTTCTGTGGCATGAAAATCTTGGGTTCCTTCATGAAGGATGTACTAGGCCGTTGATTCACTTGAATGCTCCCTCAATTTTCTTGAACATTCTTGATTCATTCTTGTAATTCTTGGAGGAGTGCATTGACATGCACCAGATGTCCAATCTCGACTTGTGTCTGCTGATGAGTTAGGTCCTCGACTTGTTGTTGGAGGCTCTGAAGTGATGCTACGATCTGTTCATAAGCATTCTCCATGATGCCTAGTCTTGGATAGAAGCTACTCTTACCAAAATGTCAGGGGAGCACTAGATTGTGCCCTCTCACTAGACTAGATAAGATTTCATAATTATAGTTTCGATTACAAGATCGCCCACATAGGGGAATAACACAAGAATATGTAGCTGATACAAGAAGTCCTACAACCCAAGACTGATAGGTATGGATAATTTGACTAGAGATGACACAGGAGATCCCATAACCTGGGATCGTAGGTATGAAACAAGATATCTAGATTACAAGAACCCCCTTCATGGAGATGAACTAGATACAAGAAATAATTAGACAAGATCTCATACTATGAGATTACTAGAGGACAAGGCGAGATGTCCAAGATACAAGACTGTACAAGAATAGACAAGACTAGAACAAGGAACAAGACAAGAACTGGAACTCGAACTGGAACTTGGAGAGTACTTACTTGGCGGTCACAACTCCTTGAGCTCCCAAGACTGGTATTGGCAAGACTGGGTATGTATTTGGCCAAGGCCTCCTTATATATGAGTTTGAGGTGGTTCCCAAGGGTGGTTACAAAGTCGTTTATGAGTTGATGATATCATCAATGATTTTATTAATTTGAATAGGACCTCCAAATGTTAGAATTTAGCAAGTAGACATTCGGTCTTAGGGTTTAGGCACATTTCAGATGCAATGGAAGCATTGGTTTCTCTAAATTATGAACCAATCATGAAATAAAAAAGTCACATGGAATCTAAGGTTCCAAATGGTTTCCTTTATCCATGACAATAGGTACTCTATTTTACAATGATGCTCGAGGATTTTATCACGTAAAAGATTGATATCATGAGAAGATGGAGAACCTCTGATAAGGAGGGGGGATGAGAAGGAGAAGGGGAACATTGTCAAGAAAGCACTAGATTATACCTTTCATGGACACAAATGAAACCATCTTGGACCTTGGATTCCATGTGACTTTCTATATCCCAAGTTTGGTTTAGAATTTTGAGAAAGTAATGCTTCCATCACATCCATAACCCTAAGATGGATTGTCTACTTGCTTGATTCTGATATCTAGAGGTCCTATGATCATATTCACCGTACTGCATATTCCATGGAACCTTTGACCAATACCAGTCCCAAAGGCTCACTTACTTGAGCTTATGAGATTGTTAAAGGAGACGATTGAAAACTGTGTTTTTTTTAGATCGAACTGTCACGTCATAGTGCGATAGTGTTCAAGCAGTAAGTGTTGCTTGTAGTGTTTTGCAGTGTTGTGAATAACTACATAAATGGCAAACACAGATGGAATGAGTCAGCTTATGAGTGATAAGCTGGACAAGAACAACTTCCATGCTTGGACATTCAGGATGATGAATTTCCTGATGGGAAAAGGCTACTGGAAGTACATCAAAGGAGAGAACGAAAATGCTCCACAATTACCAGAAAGGAATCGGACTACAGTCCAATTATGAGCATATGAAGAATATCTGTTAGCATACAGGATAGCATGATTGGGCACATACACGATGTCAAGACTCCGAAAGAGGCTTGGAACAGTTTGTTCACATTGTATGAGACCAATACAAAGGCACAAAAATTGCAACTCAAGAATGAGTTGCATACATTGGATAAAAAAGAGCATGTCGATAAGTGACTATACCCTAAAAATCAAAAGCATATGTGAGTCACTTGCATCTATTGGAGTGAATGTAGATGATGTTGATAAGGTGGAAGTATGCCTTCATGGTTTAAGAGCATCATATAAGCAGTTCAAAACTTCTATACAGACTAGGGAAAATATTCCAAATTTTGCTGATCTGGTATCTATGCAAATTATTGAAGAAAAGAATCTTGGTGAGGATTCAAACTCCCAAGGAAAAACCAGAAATGAGTAGGTATTCTACTCTAGAAGAGGAAGAGACAGAGGCAGAGGCTTGGGAAGTATAAAAAGACACAATAACCAAGACCAAGGGCAACAAAATCATACAGGAGGAAGAGGACAGGTTTGAGGCAAGGGGAGCCAAAGAGGTTGCAGAAATTTCCAAAGAAATAATTCAGGTAATGATAGTAAAGGATGCTTGAATTGTGGTACCTAGACACTTTGAACGTGATTGCACATTGAAGAATCAAAATAACAGAAGGCAACAAAAAAACTATGCATCCATAAGTGCAGATGATTCTGAGAAGCTTTTCATGGTTCAACATCATATGATGAATACGATGTCTGCTGATAATTCAAAATCCAATGGTAATGTCTGGTATGTTGATTCAGGTGCTTCAAATCACATCACTAGCCATGCATAATGGTTTAGTAGTTTGCAGAAATTGCCAGTTCCTAGATATGTTGAAATAGGTGATGATACATCACATCCTATCGAGCATACAAGAAACATATCATTGTCTATGGAGGATGGGAAGGTAAAACATCTGGTTGATGTGCTGCATGTTCCAAATATAACAAAGAATCTGGTTTCTATTGGACAAATGGTTGCCTAAGGATTACAAGTCACGTTCAATGCTGATGGGTTATATGTACAAGAGTACAAAAAGGATGGTCAATTGATTGCCAAAGGAAACAAAGTGGGTAGGATGTTCACCTTAAATGTGAAAATCCTTGAAATGAATGCAACCATGTTTGCAAAAGGTGTAGGTGTTATTGATGATATAGAGATTTGGCACAAATGAATTGGACATGCAAATCTGCAAAGGCTGAAATTGATGCAGTCAAAGGAGATTGTCCATGGATTACCAAAGTGTTTGTGTCTGTATGTATGTACATGTATGCTTGTGATTTAAAATCTATTATGATTTTCTAACTCAACATTGATTCTTACTTCCCAATAGTATGTTTATGCATGTGTATGTATGTGCATGGCTATGATTTAAAAACGATTGTGATGATCTGACTCAGGATTCATTCTTACTTTACAATAGTATATTTATGCGTGTAATTGTGATTTGAAAACTATTGTGATTGTCTAAATCAACATTAATTCTTACTTTTCAATATTAAATGTATATGTGCATGCATGTATGTATGTATATGCATGTTTGTGATTTTAAAACCATTATGATTGTCTGAGCCATACCATG
The DNA here is from genome assembly GCA_020310875.1 of Ceratopteris richardii. Classification (NCBI taxonomy): domain Eukaryota; kingdom Viridiplantae; phylum Streptophyta; class Polypodiopsida; order Polypodiales; family Pteridaceae; genus Ceratopteris; species Ceratopteris richardii. Next base: position 58,797,244 of record CM035408.1, on the reverse strand, counting down.
AAGTATTTATAGGTTTTTGTGTATGGTTATGATTTATAAATTATTATGATTGTTTGAAAAGTGGAATTGATTCTTACCTCAAATTTTTCTATGTAAGATGTATTTTTGTGTGTATGATTGTGATTTAAAAACTATTTAAATCTTTTGATTCATAGCATTGATTGTAATTTCAAAACAATATGTATAGGTTTATCGGTACGATTGTGATATAAGACTATTCTCATTGTTTGATGGTATCATTTATTTTCACTTTATGAATCATAATAGTATGTGTAGGACTATGGTTATATTTGTGATTTAAAGACTATTATGATTATTGGACTCATCATTGATTCTTACTTCATAATATTATGTATAGGTTTGTGTGTATGATTGTGATTTAAAAACTATTGTGATTGTTTGATTCATAACATTGATCTATTGTGATTATCTAACTTTTAATATTGATTTTTACTTCACAATGGTATGTGTATTTATGAATAAATTAATAGATAGACGAATTCAAGAAATAGATACATAGAGAGGAAGAAAATAGAGATAGATAGATACATAGATACACAGGTGAATAGATTTAAAAACCTTAAGAGATAGATTAAAAATGTTTTTGATATTTGAATTTAAGAAATAGATACATAGCAAGGTAGAAACATAGATAGATACCTGCATAGATATACATATGAATAGATTTAAAAACTTTAAGAGATAGATTTAGATTAGTTTTTGTATATTTTAAGATATACATTTCATCAAAGATGGTCAAGATTACTTCCAAGAATAGATGGTCGAGATGCATTTCATCAAAGGGTAGCTTATGTAAATCAAGAAGGGATTTTTGGAGATCCATGGCACATTGAAGAAATTCAAAATCATCCACCTCTTGTATGGTGGAAAGAGCATGAAGGTCAAATGATGTGGTTACAACGTATAACTATGAGAGCTCTTTCAGTAGAAGCTCAAGTGGAAGTTATGAATGCAACTCGAGCGGATATGGTTTTCTTCATTCAAAACAAAGAAATTGCTTACGTGTATCACTTGGTAATGATTTGGCATACGTTTTTTGTAATATGCATTTGTTACATGCTCGATTAGTATAGCTACTATAGCAACACAACAAACCTTTGGACAATTTTAAACTCATGAACGTTTATTAAATGATCCATTGATTACTCAATTGCATGTAGAGCACAAGATGGTTAAGACATGGAAGAAATGGATGACATGATACCTATAATAGATGATGATATACAAAATGAAGAAAATGATGTATTATAAACACATTGCTTGTATTCAATTGCAAAAAAGATGTATCTATTACAAAAACATGATTTTGTTACAAAAAGATATTCCTATTATAAAATATAATTTTCTTTTTCAAAAAGATATTTGTACTATAAGTAGTGTCTTGTTTCATTATCTTCTTGATGCATCAATTCCCTCATAGCGAACTGATCAAAAGGTGATGATTGCCCTTACAGTTTTCCATATATGTTCTCATAAGCATCTAAAGATAATAGTAATTTTTTCACTGATTTCATAAAGAACCAGTTTCTCCTCCATTGATCTATAATTGTGGATTTTTGCTTATCAATTGTCCTACATAGATATGGAATTAGTAATCCTCCATTATATAGTAGTAATATGATGATATATCATGAATAATATTGTGTTCTTCAAGTAAAAAAGTATATGGTCATTTTTGAGGAAGAGGACCTTCTTGTCCTTGATTATGATATTCTACATGATGTTGAGAATGACCCAAACATATCCTTGCATTCTGCGGACAATCATCTCAAATGACATGCCCATTAAGGATATCTTGTACAAAAATGTTTTGAATGAAGTTATGTAACTTGATTATTGTTTGCTATGGATTGTTCAACTTGAATAAAGCATCAAAGTAATAGTTCTACCAATTCTTTGTGTTGTATGTGTGATAACTTTAATGGTGCTATCTCTTTTACTTTCCCTCTAACTCAAAAGAGGATGTTGCAAAAAAATGATTGGGGCATATTGTCACATAACCTTAATGGGAGATGGTTGAACCATACCTTAAGATAGAGGATTAAGGATTAATCCTCATCCATGGATTTTGGGGCAAGTGGTTAGCCCATCACACTCCTAACCAAGAGGTTGTGAGTTCCGTTCCCAGCTATTTTTCCTCTCCTCTTGAGGAGCTTGTGTGAGTTTGTTTATCAATTCATACTCCTTTACGCTAGCCCACAAGGTGCTTTTTATGCCCATTTAGAGGAACAAAAGAAGTATGTGTGCCCCCTCCAAGGGAGGACATTGACCCTCGTCCCCCTCAGGGAGGAGATCGCTATGCATGATGAGAAGGCCAAGGCCAACTAGTCTGTCACACTCTTTGCCCACACGTGTAGGTTGCATATGAGATTAATAAGCTTCCCATCAGTAGCTCGTGAACCACGCTTTCAACAACAAAGATTTTTAGACTTTCTTTCTTGCTTGTCCACCAAGAAAACTTTTGATTTTTCTCTTTTCATATTGATTTTTGGCATGAGAAGCATGTTTGAGAGAAGACATGTATGTTCGATGAAAATAAGGGAAGCGGTATTCTAAGAACACTCTTGTCTTCTCTAGTGCACATATGCATACTCCAAGGAATTCGAAGCTTGAGGTGAATAATCATCAACATATTGTTGTAGATAAGCTATCCCGTTTCCTCTCTTTCCTATGGATGCATAAGATAGACCCAAGTTTTAGAGCTCTATGAAAGAAGGTGGTTCGATGGCTTTCAACCTCCAAAAGGAAAAATTTTGAGGAATGGATTGGAGCTAAACATTTTCTTTTTCTTTTCCATATGTTTGACTTCCTCTTATCATAATGTGTACTCCATGAGTACTTTTACCATCATGGACTTCGGAAACTGCCCATTTAAACTATGGGCTTGCATTGAATATACATAGATCGCATTCCATATATATTTATGGCAATCATTCAATGATATTTGAACTCATCTCTTATGGGATATGGTAAAAGAATTGTACTTTTTATGGTAGAAAGTGTAAGTATGCATTCATGCATCCCTAGAGTTTTGGTAAGATTAAATGGCTTAATCGGACATACCAGTAAGTATATTGATGCCCAATGGAAGAACAATGGAGATTGGTCAGGCACGTTGATCCCAAATTTGTAACCTTGGCATCACAATGGACAAGCCTCTTTATGCCAAAAGAAAAAGGATGGATGTAGCTCTGATGGAGGTAAGTTCATATTTCATTCGGTTTGCCATGCATAAAGTGGGTAGTCCATATGACATCGAAAGCTTCATGAATTTGTTCATCTAAAGTAATGCACCTAAGGCATACACAAATAGAATAAGATTTTTCCATTAGCATGAAAGTGATTAAGTCATAAGTATTGTTATGAATTATGGAATGTGTTGTTTAAAGAGTTATTGAAGTGAGATTTATTAAGTTATTAATGTGTTTTGGTGTTTTGATATAGTAGCTTAAGGCTTGTGAGGGCATGAAAGGCATGAAAAAACATGAATGTTTTCCGGACAGAAATAATTGGATTTATATTTTGTAAATAAACCCCCATAGAGGGTTCTATTTTTTAAAACAAATATAAAAGTAGTGGTTAGGATAAGAATAGTTGTATGTAGACCGCTCATGATGCAAAGAAAGAGTACCAATCAATTATCAAAATGATATGTTTGCATCAACCACATCAACAACAACAACCTTTTCACTAGTCTAATTTTTTTTGCTTATTAAGCTTCCATTTTGTAAGCATACTTTAGTTACACTTCCAAAAATAAATTAGAATATTTCGAGCATATTCTAGACCATGAATAACTAAAAAAAATCAAATAGTTAGTAATATATTTTTTTTATTGCCTTACTTAGAGACTATGTTAGCACCTCATAAATAATATCAATAATTTAAATCCATGAACATTTCCATGCATGTGTTTTTACATGGAACAAGCTTATATGTAACTGGACATCCATGTTTATTTTTATTTTATCAATTGAGGGGCATGTTATGAATTATGGAATGTGTGGTATAAATAATTATTTGAGTGAGATTTATTAAGTTATTAGTGTGTTTTGGTGTTTTGATATAGCAGTTGAAGGTTCATGAGGGCGTGAAAGGAGTGAAAGGGCATGGATGTTTTGAATATTTCCACACACAAATAATTGGATTTATATTTTATAAACAAACCCACGTAGAGGGTTCTATTTTTAGAAGCAAATATAAAAGTAGTGGTTAGGATAAGAATCGTTGTAGAACCCAATTTTTGTTAATAAAAGCAAAGACTCTCCACAAAATAGAGTAACTTTTTACTTTCACACGCTTTTCAAAGCCCCCTCATTGTAAGTGCTATTTTTGACATAACAAAAAATCCTATTAATATATGCACTCTGTGAACTATCAAAACAAAGTGCATGGGGGGAGATTTCACCCAATCCTGTGTTCTATCTCATCTCTTTGCATATCTATTTTTTGTGTGTTTTCAACACCCATATCCTCTGTGTGGGTGTGAATTAAGATCCTGGTAACAAGGATGGGCATGGAATGTCCATTATAACATGGCATGGACTCAAATGGAAAATATGTGCATGAAAATCATATAAGTTCCTACATTCAATGGAGTTTTGAATGTGAATTCCAAGCATGCTTTAAGGAGGGGTTCAATTTTTGAACCTTATGCATGCTCAACATCTTCAACCAAAGATGTATGTGTTCTTGGCATGCACCATGCAAGCAAAACAATGAAGCGCATTTCATTCTCATGGTTTTTATGGGAGAAGAGAGAGATTAAGAATACAATTAAGATAGGAAAGTACTTCTTGACATGAAGTCAAAAGCATAAAAGTTTAATGGTATGGAGCTTAATGATCATGATCCTTTTATGATTTTTATGTGTTTGCTTAACCCAAAAGCCAACAAATCTTAATATGGATAATTAAAAACTCAAGCTTTGAGTCCTATTTATATATCCCCAAGTTCCATAAAACCCATGACATGCCTAATCAGAAAGGCCAAGGACCTAGACAACAAGTCTATTCTTATTAACCATAAGTCAGTGGTAATAAAGATTTGACTTGAAAGACATCCAAAAGAGAAATTAAGGACTATGTGAAACTGTATGATGAGTAACCTTTGATAAACATGAAAGATGTCATGAAGTTCAAAGGCCTTAAGAACTTCAACAAATGATCATTGAGGACAATCATCATACTAATGGGGGAAGAGAATGTCATAGAGTAACATGTTAGGACAAAAAATGGTTGAACCATTTCATCCTTTTGAAGTGATCATTTCTTCCCCAATAAGGTTCTCCCTTTATTGAAAAGAGGTATGATCCCTTTTGAGCTTTAAAAGAGTCGAGTACATAGTTGGAGATAAGGAAAAATAATGGGTTGTAAGATACCCTTGATACCACTACTCCAAAATATCTCCTATGAACAAGCAACAAACTTTCCAATAAGGTTAGGGATATGATTGTTTGGATAAGCTTATGATGGGATGTTTAATATTTTCTTTGAAATGGATGCATAACTATGTCAAAAGATAATATCTAGTATGAAAATACTACCTCTATTATCAAAAGACATAGATAGAGATATTGTTTTATTGCATGTGATCAAAAGAAATAGTTCAATCAAGGGTCAATCTTCAAAAAAATTTCAAGAATAAATGAAGACTTGATAATGATATAACTAGAATAATATTAACAAATTCTTCTCAGCAAGCAATCTCTGAGTAAGAGCTAAAATTGTCAGAAACTAAGGTGAAAGTGTAAATCGGATGGTATGGGAGATCTAGGTTTACACTATCACTAAAGTGGATTTGGTGGTATGGGATGCAAAATTTAAGGATAATAGAAGCTTGAGACCAAGTATATTCAATGAATTTCTTAGCTAGCTTAACAAAAAAGAAGGATGAGATTTGATTGACTTTATATATTTGAAAATTGAATAAACATCAATTTCTTGAAATCTCGCAATTTTTGAGGATGAAAACTCTTAAAAGGAGGGAAGTAAGGTATTATTGACATGATAATTCTAAACAAAAGATACATTCCGTGAATATTTTTAAAAAGTTAAGGAGTGCAAGCCTCTAAAACTATATTCTCGAGGCTTGGCTGATCTTGGATCGGCAGCATGCGTTCACAAATCACACACTTTGAACCACACTTTTGATTTTTTTAGTTGATAATAGCAACATGGGGGCATGTCTTCAAGAATGCTACCCTATAATCAAACCAATAACGTCCAAGACCATGAACGTTTACTCACACTTATTGGCAAGACTATAGTGCCATCCTCAATATTTGGCAAAAAGAAAGGATTGCTCAACTGTAAGAGTAAAACTCTCCTTCATTTTTTATCCTTTATTTCAGTATATCTACACTAACATTTTATACCTTCCTAAGGAAAGGTTAAATTGATTGATGCTTTTTATGGATAATGATTTCTTTTCTTTTTGAGCATCAAAGAGAAGTTCTCAAAGTGGGTTAGCATTCTACCATCCCATAGCAGTGGATACTTTCTCCAATCTAGAAAAATACATTTTGCTTTTGGTCTTCTTTCTATGTTTCATGAATGCTATCTTAATCATTCCTAATGATCCTTTCTCTAACGCTTATTGACACCAATTTCAAGAGCTAAGGTTAAGGTGTTTTATCATCTTTTCACACCTACTAGTTCTTACAACAAACTTTTTAGGCCGAAATTCTAAGGTGTCTCTAGTCTCATGTAGCTCGTTATGCTTTATTTTAAACAAACCTAATTCCAAAATTTTATCCTAATTAGGATCTTTATGCTTTATGAGGTAACTCTAATGAATCAATCATGAGCTTATTCCTACTACTTGGGAAAACTCTATAGTATTTCCAATTGCAAATTCTTGGACAAGTTTTCCAGTCTCATCGATTCTTGTTGATTAAGCAACAATGATAAAGATTGTCTTTATTTTTAAGATCCCTTAGTCTATCTATAAAGCTCATTGTATTAAGCTAGGGATTTTTTTGAGAGACCTTTCCCTCAACTCAATTCTATCATCCACTAATGCTTCTTGGATTCCAAAGCCAAGAATCTCTATAAGATTGATACATGTTTGGGTTATACTAATAAAAAGACTTAAGTACCGCTACTAGTGGGTCTAGGGCTTTCTTAGGAACTACTTGTTGTCCAACTAAGAAGAAGAATTTTTTTCCTTTACATTGCTATGGAGAATTTTATTCTTCAAGTACTTGAGCTTTTGAATACTCCTAAATAATCATCAACATCAGCAAGGTACTCATCTTCAAATTGTTTCCACCCCTTGAATGATCCTTTGAAGGAATTATTATTATTTTTTTAGAAGAGTCTTAAGCTCTATTGCTTGATATCTGTTCACTTTGTGTCAAACTAAAGGATGAATATCACCTTATGGTATGGTTTTGCATACCATCATTGTATTGTGTGACTTGAAATACCTTCTTCCAATTCTGATAACAATTCTATATTACCTAACAAGTGATTTGAACAACAAAAGTCAGTATAGAATACCTTGAGATCCTCCTTCTCTGATGCACTTATTGAATTCATCATCAATGTTGTATGGTTGTCATTCTGTGTATCATTTGCATAGTTGTAATAGGTAGTGTTATAAGACTGATTTTGATTCCAATTTCTTCCACCAACTCTCTTGCTTCTGATTTGATCCTTTTGGTTATGCCAACAATCATAAACTACATGATTGGTCAATCCACAAATCCAGCATGTCTTCTTGTTATTGTTCTGATTACCTCTAACTCTTCCATTTCCTCGACCTTTACCTCTGCCAATACCTCTTCCTCTTACATAATTTGCTTGAGTAGTCAGTTCTTCTTCATCCTTTGCTTTACCTTTATCAATTTTCTTCTTATTCTTTGCATACATAGCAGAACTATGTCCTTTATCTCCATGTGACTTCAAATCTTGCTCAAATGTAAGCATCAGTCCAAGCAATTGATTTAATTCTGGTACATAATGATTTAGTGAAAGTTCATTTGAGAGTACAAAAGGTTTCCACATTTCATCTCCTCTCAATCTTGCAAGCAATTGTGCTATCAACCTATGATCTTCAATATCCTCATCAATAGATCCAAGACTATCTGCCAAGTCCTTCATCTTAGTGACATAATCACTAATGCTCTAACTTTGCTTCTTCTTAAATGTGGTAAACTCTGACCATAAGCGAGCCTTCCTAGCTTTAGTGGTGTTTTGGAAGTGATCTTCCAAAGCATTCCATATGTCTTCAACTGTTTCTAAACCTCTGATATGTGGTAACAAATGGTCTTTGATAGTGCTGTATATATAAGCCCTTGCACTTGCATCTCTTTTCTGTCATAGCTTCAAAGCTTCTAGTTCTTCTTTCCTTGGTGAACCATCATCTTCAAATGTAGGATTTTCTTCTTCACCTGTCACATATGCCATTAGATCCTTACTCATAAGTAAGGCTTCCATTCTCACTACCCAAGCAAGATAATTATCTCTGTCCAATTTGTCAATAGATACATGATCTACCATAGTCTTCTTGCTTCTGTTGCAACCTATGAGTATAAGGTTAAAATATGGTACCTTTTGTAGATCTTTACCCTTGAGAGTAACTTCGAAGTGCTCCTCTGATGTCTTTTGTTGTTGAACACCTCAGCTTTCACCTTTTCAATGAAGAACTCTTCAACTCCTCTTGTATTTGCACCTCCTTTCACTCTTGAGGACCTTTCTGCTCTGATACCTCTTATTGGTGTATAGAACACCACAAGAACTAAGTTAAAGTGATATTAGAATTCCTCCATAACCATCATTAGCTTAGCAGCACTCTAAATTTGAAACCTTTATCACTAAACTTAGTGAAATCCAAAAATTCACTTTCCAAAAATCTCTGCCTTTTTCTTCTAGCTTCAAATCTGATCTGTATTAACTTGATTCTTGTAAATTCTTTTGATCATTTGCTAGTATAAGTTCATGCTAATGTTAAGCAACACATTCCAAGCAAAACTTTCAAGTAATAACTTCAGAATCTTTTGAAATCACTTCAATATTTGAACTATGTCTCAAGTTTGTGAAGTGTTTATAAACACTTTTTGTGACTATCTCAATCTGAATGGCCATAATCTTATTGCATTTACATTGTATAGACATTCATTTATTATCCACATGAACTCGGGTTTACGTTCTCTGTTCTCTGTAGAAGTGCATGAATTTATGAGTTGGATGTGCTCATCACATGTTAATTTGTCCCGCTGATTTCTTCATTCTAAAGAAATCCGATATTTAACCTGCACAAGATAATAACTTGGGGTAGTTGGGGTAGTCAGTACCTTGGACAACCCCTTATTAGATGCTCAGCAGGGTTGATGCACGACTCAAATATGAGCAGTGTGTAGCGCAGAGAGAGAGAGAGAGAGAGAGAGAGAGAGAGAGAGGAAAGCTTATCTAGCACCTCCTCACTTTGGGGCTCATGTCCATTTTCTGAAGCCATCACTATGGATCCCTATTCAAAGGGAAACATCGGCATCCTGTCTCTCCCGGAAACCGGCCTCACCGTAGGTGCCAACATTCTCCTCGTAGGTGCTTCAGGCCCATCCTCTCAGGTTTCGCAGGCTCAACAATAGCCCCAACGACTCGCTATTGTCTACTCTGTGTGAGAGAGAGAGAAAGAAAGAAAGTAAGAGAGTTCTCTCTCACCCATCAATTCTGGTCCCTCAAATTGTTGTCGAGCTCATCTGTGGAAGATTACACTTGACTTTATTTCCAGAGGAACAGAGCAGCGAGAGAGAGATAACGTAGTCCTGAATAGCGGGAGAGAACGTAGTCCTGAGCAGGGGGAGAGAACGTAGTCCCGAGGATATGTTGTAATGTGGTAACCTTGTTTAACCCTACTTTGTGGGATATGGAGATTCCGAGGATACTATGCTCATTGACTTGTACACTTTCACTTTCAAAGTTAAAGCTCGGGAGAGTAGGCTTCGACTCGACCTCCATTAAAAAAAAAAGGGATGCGTGATACATTATCCCTATAAAACATGCTGATTTTTATTCATTGCTTTTATGCAGAAGGTTCAAAGAACGAACTTGTTCTATTTTTATGGCTTCATCGTCTTTATCACCATTACGAGATTCTTCTATAGCTTCTATAATATCTCACGCATTCCCTCAAAAGTGTTTCATTCACATTAAACTTTGAATTCCATTTGTAACAAACGATTTGTCCCACGAGTTGCCCCATGAACTATAAGTTAGCTAATTAATTGGTAGACCTACCCTCATACCAATTCGAGGTAAGTCGTGGAGGTTCTTCAAGTGAGTCACATGCAAATCATCTTGCACCAAAAGTTTTTTCCTTTCAAATCCGCATACCCATTTACACTAATGCAATTCTTTGGGAAACCCATTTGAGAGATCTTCTGTCAAAGTCCGGTCATTACATGAGATATAATTCATAGAGTATGTACTATTTTATTTGATATGCCTAAGGTCACACCATGTTTCATGCATAGTATAAATGAGGTGAGCTAGATGCTTAGCGTGGTGGGTTGTGAATGTGCACACATCTACTTAGTGTATTTGGCATAGTCACATTATGCACACATCTACTTAGTGTATTTGGCATAGTCACATTATGGGTCTTCATTATTGTTTCGAGTTCTAGAGCATTATTGATAGATTCTATGAAAGTGACTTACTAGAGAAATATGTTTCCTACTTTGGAATGATTTAATCATAGTGATGGTTAGATATAAAGCAAAGTTCATCCATTTGGAACAAGTTTCATTTTCTCATTAAGAAGGCGAAGGTAATTCCACTAGTTGCTCTAGTTTCTTAGCATATCTTGAGTTGGTATGACATAATTAGATCTATAGAACGTATTGGGATTTACTTATTTTGGTCCACAATTTGGATCATTATATATGGGATATGAAAGATTGAGATTTGTGTTCATATTTTGGATCATCATAACTTTGGTATGAGATATTGACATCTTGGATTCATAGTTTGGATCAAGATAAGACTTTCTTGAGTTTCGTTTCATTACAATGAGTAAATCAATGTATTTACTTGAGCTTAGACATTAAAAACTATTTGAAAACTATTTTCATTAGTTATGAGCAGTTTATGGTTATAAAATAAAACTCTTTCATGAGTTTTCATTATTTTTACTATTTGCTCGCAAAGTTGTGGAGCATAGTTACTGAATCACTTTATGGAAGCTCCACAAATGACCCATAATTCTTGATGAGCATAGTATTGTTCATTACTATAGTAGAGTAAATGATTTTTTTTACTTTATAGTTATACTATTCGATAAGTTGTTAGTGAATATTTTAGGGAGATAAGGGAAAACTGTCAAGGTCTCCATATGTGACAAGTTGTCACAAGTAGTGGTCAAGGTCTAGGCATAAGAGTCCAAGGATATTCTGAATACTTATGTTTTGCACATCTGGAATCATGAGGCCTCAGAGGAGTTCCCAGAGTATGCCCAAGATTATTACTATTTGGAATAAGAGGCTCTGATTCCCATGTTCATAGCTCCTTCTATATCATTGAGGAAAATTTTCTTCAGAAGGGGAAGAGAGTGTTATATTGCATAGATGTATATGCTTGGAGGAATGAGAAGTTCCTTGTTCAATGGATAACCAAAGCCAAAGCAAGGAGCTCAAACGAGGTACCTACTTGTGATGGTCAAGTGAGTAGAGGAACCTTAAAGAGAACTCTAGATTGTGAGTCGGCAAGGGCTATAAATATGCTGGGGGGTGAGTCCCAAGTATGTCATTCTCTATGCCTAGAGGAAGGAGAAGCTCCTTTCTTAGGGGATAACCAAGGCCAAAAGCCACATAGTTCAGAGGAGGTACCTTCTCATGATGGCTAGATGAGTAGGAGAACATTAGAAAGAACTCTAGATGGTGACTAGATGGGGGCAATAAATAGGCTGGGAGGTGATTCGTAGGTATACTATTCTCCACTTCTCACATCCTTTGCTTCTTGTGATTGTTCTTGTCCATGCTCTGGTTATTGCATTCTCAAACACAAATGATCTTCTCAGGATATATTAGTAGTCTAAGGCAATCTAAATCAAAAATAAAAACATGATCATTCAGTCAGGGAAATTTGATTTTGGCAATACATTAATTCAATTGGCATAAACCCAGTCATGTCCATGCATGTGATGTGGTCAACAAATGATGCAAATGAAAGAAAATAGGGACAGTCACAGATATTACCCTTACATAAATTTGCAAGAGCCTTGACAATATGTGCATGTCGTCATTCAATTTTCCCATTTTCTTTTGGTTGTAATAAGTTGTGATAATTAGTCAAATCCCATACTTTGCATAATTAGAGAACCATTCTCTATGTGGTGTCACATGGAAAGAAGCACCAAAATATACCAGCCACATGTGGGAAAGAGAATCAACCATAAGAGCCTCAGTTGGCACAATACTATCAACTTTCAACACATCAACATCATCAAAAATAGCATTGATTTCTTCAATCATCACAGTTGAAGTAGATGGTGCAGGTAATTGTTTAACATGCCCATCAACATTCTATCCTTTACCTTTAACATTATTTAATGCATAAAATTCTTTCTTCATGTGTCCTTTCTTATGATAATAATGGCATTCGATATCCCTCTTCCTTGATTTACTTCTACTCTTACTCCATTGACCATTCTTTTCCTTGTTCTTGCTCCTGCCACATTGCTGATTCTTTCCTTGGTAAGAATCACGAACATATGCATCTCCACTCTGAGTGCCAACCATAGATTCTCTATGAATCTCCTCACTCAAGAGTGCTCCACATATGTCATCATAGACGAGTTTACCACTAGGTGCACTATTGCTAATAAGTGTGCAAAACGTATCCCATGATGATGGCAAGGTGTATAACAACAATACTACTTCAATTTCGTTATGCATATCCATTTTCTGAGCTTGTAACTGGGAGAATATAGCATCAAACTCATTTAGATGAGCAACAACACTATCTGTGTTCTTCATGCAAAGGTCATAAAATTTTCTCATTAGATACACTTTATTTGATGCCGTCTCTTTTTCATATGTATTGCATAACTTCTTCCAAAGCTCCTCTACACTTTCACAGTCTAATACTGTAAATTAAACATTATTTGCCAAGTGCAAGTGAATGGTAGACTTGGCCATTTCATTTAAATCATCCCAATCATCTTCATCCATGTCAGCAGGCTTCTTTGAAATCCCATTTACTGGCTTCGACTGCCTCCTTTGAATCAGCACATCTTTAATATGATTCTTCCATAGAGCAAAGTTTTTTCCATCAAAATTTCGGATCTCAAAACGTTCTCTACCCCACAAATTATAGCTCCTCCTCGGAACACTGACACTAGACCCTGATCCATTAGATGTGCCTACGACCTCTGATGCTATGATGGTAGAGAACTAAATAGAATGATAATGGAGCTAGAAGAGTCCAAACACCAACAAATAAGTGTATCAAGGAGTAAATCAACCACTATATAGTTGACAAAACCAAAAATCTAGAAAAATTTTGCCAGAGTATCCTTTGCAAAATGATCTTATGAACAATGTCAAAATGTCATAAAATTGCAAGTTCTGACATGTTTACGTGCGTAATGAATCACTGACTCCATTGCATATAATCAGTTACCCAATAGAAGCCAACTAGGCTTATCGAGCACCTATGAACAACTATCATACATCTCCTATGGCAAGGCTAGGTAAGTCTTCCACTTGCATCACCAAAGAGACCCCGACATCTGGGTGTCTCCTAGTTAAGAAAACCTCACCACGACCCTCTTTATCAAATGTAAAAGGCTTTATTCAAAAACATAACTGCTATATCAATATATATACCCCATGGATGTACATAAGCAATATCCACAAAAGCATAGATGGTGTGTATGTGCCCAATATATGCAGTAAAATGACAATAAATGCTAAATACACAACCCAAAAACTAGCCAACAACACCTACAAGTGTTTGTCAACTCTAATGTTTTAGGCTTAAAAACATGCATAAATTTGCAGTGGCTGCTCCCACCAAAACTGAAAACCTTTCGAGTTACTTGTAGTTTTACAAGTGTGGTTGAAAACATAGCCCCAAAGGTTGATATTTATTTTTGGAGAAGTACAAAGAACACTCTTCTTGATGTTCTTTCGACATGTGTGAAGAGAACTATGTGTGAAAGTACTCCAAAATGGCTCCAAAAGACACCCCAAAAATGCTTCAAAAAAAGACTTTGAAAGAAAAGAATGAAGATTTGAAGGACCAAAGCATGTTCAAGGTAATGTTAACCTTAGTATTTCCTCTTCTTCAGACATCACAAGAGTGTAGCTTAGTGGCAAGAGATTGCCACGATTAAGCGAGCTCCAGGGGGAATAGTACTAGGATGGGTGACCTCCCAGGAAGTACAGGGAACCTCTATCTTCCTTGATCATTGAGGTCCTCCCTCGCATGCAGCAAACAGTGCCAACGATGACTTTAGTGACTCAGATGACTAGGTATGCCAAGGTCTATGCCTTGGTCACCGCCTTAGTCGTAAGCCTTGGGTGGGTGGGCAGGTGTCTTGGGTGTGTGTAGAAGTGCGAGGGACACACAAGAAGCATACACAAGGAGCACAAATGCAGCAAGACACATGGAGAAGACGATGGCTGGAATAGCTCTCTCTATTGACGATGAACTGAACTGAAGTAAGAGCTGAATAATATCCCTAAGTACAAAGTACCACCACATATGAGAGTATCAAGTATGTGGTAACATGGGGAAAAAACCTCTAGCCAACACTAGAGTAAAAAGTGCCCATGTATAGGGAAAAGGTTCACATCAAAGCTACTCGAGGAACTCATAAGTGTAACAAACCCCCTTGGAGCGAATGATGTGAACACATACAGGGAGTGACAGATCAGCCCCCACAAGGTAATAAGCCTAAAGCTTTGCGAAAAGCTTCAAACTTTTTCCGCGGAAGAGCTTTGGTGAATATGTCTGCCACATTATCTTGTGTAGGCACATATACCAAATCAATATCTCGTGCATGAAGGCGCTCTCTCACATAGTGATAATGCACCTCAATATGTTTGGTCCGTGCATGAAACACTGGGTTTCGTGCAACAACCAAAGCACTCTGACTATCAATGAGAATATGCATAGCAGCATCAATCTCCATGCAAAGATCCATCAATAGGCGTTTCAGCCATATACACTCCATTGTAGCTGTGAAAATTGCCCTGTACTCAGCTTCACAACGCGATGTCGCCACTATAGGTTGCTTCTTACTCAACCAAGATATGCATGAGTCTCCAAGGAAAAAGCAATTACCACTAGTGGACACACAAGTATCATAACAACCAGCCCAATCACTATCTGTAAAAGCATGCAAGAATGGCTGAACATCTCTGCCATAAAAGAGACATAAGCTCAAAGTGCCTCTGAGATATCTAAACACACGTTTCACCGCCAATGCTTAGTGCCAGGGCTATGCATGAATCGACTCAACTGGGAAACTGCATAATGTATATCCAGCCTTGTGTTGCATGCATATATAAGACATCCCACAGCTTGGTGGTAAAGAGAAGTGTCAAATGCATCAGTGGAATCCTCAACTGAGAACCTAAATCCTGTCTCAACTGGTGTGGAAACTGGCTTGCAATCCTCAAAGTCAAAATGCTGAACTAGTTTTTCAACATACTTTTCTTGATGCATAACAATTCCCCCCTCAACGGATATAAACTAGATGCCAAGATAGTAGCTCAAAAGACCAAGATAAGTGACATCAAAAGTATGCTGCAAATCAGCCATAAGAATGTCAAGTTTTGCATCACATGACCTAGTTAAGAGTATGTCATCGACATAACGAACAAACACTATAAGATCAACCCCATTTTTGCGTACAAAGAGTGTGCTTTCAATTGAACTACATGTGAAGCCAAGAGCGGCCAAGTGCTTATGTATTTTGTCATACCATGCATGTTGAACTTGCTTGAGACCATACAAGGCTTTATGCAAGCGACAAACCATATGCTCTTTCCCTTTCATAGCAAATCCAAGAGGTTGCTTCACATAAACTTCTTCTTGCAAATCACCATTCAAGAAGGCTGTTTTTATGTCCAACTAATGCACTTTTCCAACCTCGATGGGCAGCCAATGCAGCCACGGTATGAATGGTAGTCATGCGTGAAGTAGGTGCAAAAGTTTCCTCATAGTCAATGCCATATTGTTGCACATATCCTTTGGCAACCAATATAGCTTTGTACCGATCAATCCTACCATCAGATTTTCTCTTAATCTTGTAAACCCACTTTGTACCAATGGCATTCTTTCCTTTTGGCAATTAACATAACTCACAAGTACCATTCCTATGTATGGAATCCATTTCTGATTGCATAGCACTCATCCATTGTGGATCGTCACATGCATCTTCAAAAGAAAGTGGCTCTTCATTACATGCTATATCAATAAGAGAATAATCCACAAAATTACTTGATGCATGGTGAGAGCTAGATCTTGTTCTACCAAGTAAAGGTGCACTCACTCTTGATAGACATGCATTCATTATGTAATACATCTTCAACATGTACATCATGCGTGGGCTGAATTTCATGCTCATTTTCAGCCATATTTTGATGCAAATGTTCAGCCATATGTGGCTCGAAATTTCCAGCAGTTTGGACTTTTTTGGCTGAAATTTTTCAGCCATGTTTGGCTAGAAATTCTCTACATTTTCAGCCCTATTTGGCTGGAATTTTTCAGCCCTTTGAGCCTCAATTGGTTGGTCTACATGGCCTGCATTTACTAACAACCATTTTTGTGTTTTCCCATTGTAAGGTCGTCCTTTAGTGGAATGATGAGTATTCTGAAAAATATAGTTGATTTAGAGCACAATTTGCAAAAATATGCCTCGGGTTTTTACATTTTGTACAAAATACTTGTTTCATTATATTATCATTAGTAGACTTTGGTGTCTTTAAAGATGACAATTCAAGATCCTAAACAAAACCGCCCATTTTGTGCTCTAGTTGAAGAGCCATATCAATCAATCCATCTATATTCATAAGGCCCACACATCTAATAATCATAATTTTTTGGAGTTGTGGATTTAATCCATTGATGAACCATTGTGTAATTATGTCCATGGACAATGCATTTTCCATCTAAATTTGACGAAGGTGTGTACAAAATATAGCTGCATATTCTTGCACTATTTGTAGGGGTTTCTATTTGTTATTGTACAGAAAATGAAAAACTTTAGCTAGTGTCTTCTTTAATCTAAATCGCTACAAAAAGGCATCTTTTACTACTATATATGTCTAAAAAGGGTCCAACTCAAATTTTGTTAACCATCGAGCTGCTTCATTAACTAGAGTTGCATGAAACACTGTGGCCTTATATTGTTCAACGCCATGCATATTAGTGGGGGTTTCTAGAACTTCATAACTAATCTTGAAGGCTTGAACATGAGCATCTAGATCATCACCTAGGAAACCATCAAATTTTTCATATGACATCCTACTTAGAAATGATCTTCTCAGAGTTAGTTCTTCTCTCGCCATAGCAGTAGGGCAAAATTGTTTTGCAGTGTCCACGACTTTGTCTGAGTTAGAACTTGTCGTAAATAGTTATGTTTCAGAGGGATTTAATTAGATACCCTTAACGATTCAAATTTTTCCTTACGTTCCACAATCCGCATCCAAAATCAGCTCTAAAAATGGGAAAGTAGGTTTCAAAAAAAAAAAATCTACTTTATGAAGGAAAACGTCTTCTAAACGTATGGCACAAGAAAGATGCAAAGGGATCGTTATGAACTCTACTCGGAATGTACTACTCAAATTTACTATCAATATTCTATTGTGAGAGAGAGTGAATAAAGAAACAAAGGTGGAAGATCACTTGCAAAGATAAACTTGTTGCAAAGTAGGGTGTTCCCCTCCAACACTCTCACTATGCCATCTTGATCACTAAGAGAATGCTCAAATTCTTAAGCTCAGATTATATTAAAAGAGAAAAACAACTGCAGATTGGATGAACTTGTTTTCTCTTTTATGGGATTGTGTTCATTACAAAGATCATCGAATGTTTAAATGGAGATTATTCTTACTATTTTTAAATTCTCTTTTGTAAGAGCCTAAGAACACACACACAAAGATGTGTCACTATAAAGACGGCCAAAATTGATCGAACACAATTCTTTTCAAGCTTTTCAAATAGCTTCACATCTAATCACATTCCGCTCATTGCTTCACCGAGGATCCCTTGTTATCAAGAGATCTCTTATTTTTTAGAGGAAGTTCCACCGAAGCTTAATCTCATTGGGCTTGAATATATTGAAAGAAAAATTGTACAAGTGAAGAGCATAATATCCATGGAACCCCTCCTATGCCATAAAGTAGAGGTCAATCAATCAAAGCATCACAAGCCAAGGAAAGGGCTGCCCGAAAGCATCTAATTTCAATGGCTTATGGCATTAAAATGAGAGATTTTTCCACATTGGTTGAGGCATGTCCAACAACTTCTAGGGGTGGAACACACAACCTCCGCCTCAAGAGGTGAGTGCCAAAACATCCCACTTACAAGGCGCAAACTACCAAGAGATCTTTTACACAAAAAAGCTTTCAAATTTTGAATGTACAAGGCTCAATTCACACTGTATATCCTCCTTTGTAAGAAAGCTTACAGTCAATCAAATTTTGCTGGGAGAGCCCATAGATCGAGCATGCAACAAAACTTTCTGTATGTACCACAAAAACTTCAAAGAAATATACGATTGGAACATAAATGCCACCCTTATTCTGATCTTAGCTTTCATTGCAGATGTACAAATTTTCACACAAACATCATGAAGAATTTGTTTCACATGCAGAGCTTCACGTCATGCTAGATGGATGAGATAAACTTGCAAAATATGATTTACGAAATGTGGATACGCGTAAAGTGAGAATTGCATGTGCTACTCAGATGTATCAGCCTCAACTGAGAGAGCAAGAGCGAACGAGCGACCAAACGAGTGAATGAGAGCGAACTAGCAAACGAGAGTGAACGAGCAACCTAATGAGCAAAGGTACATGCACATACATATACACATATGCATACACCCACATGCATACACACACATGCACATACATACACACATATGCATACACACATGCACACTTATACACATATACACACACATACATATACACATATACACACATAGACATATACATATACACATATAGTTACTTGCAGAGATACATACACACAAATGCATACATACACACATGCATACACATGTGTATGCATACATACATAAACACATGCATACACACACATGCACATACATACACACATATGCATACACACACATACACACATACACACACATACATACATATACACATATACGCACACATATATACACACATATACATACATACACAAATGCACACATATATGATATGCATACACACACATTTACAAATGCACACATATGCATACACACACATACACATATAGATACTTGCACATATACACATATACACACACAAATACATATACATACTTGCACATATACATACACACATACACTCACATGCATACATACACACATATACATACACATGCATATGCATACATACATAGACATATGTATACACACACATGCACACACACATATGCATACACACACATGTACATACATACTCACATGCATTTGTACACACACATGCATATGTATATATACATACTCATATATATATATATATATATATATATATATATATATATATGCATATATATGCATACATACACACATGCATATGTATGTATATATATATATATATATATATATATATATATATATATATATATATATATATATATATATATATATATATATATATATATATATATATATATATATATATATATGTTTGGCAATCAAGCACTGAGATGGACTCACGACTAGCTGTCAATGTGTCCTCCAAGGGTGAGGTTGGAGATTCAACCATGGGGGCTGCAACGACATTCCTCATCCCAAGTTGTGAGATGTTAACGAAGCCCTTGCAAGGGCTCATTGAGTCAGCCTTAAGACCGTTGTTACCCATATCAAACTAGTTATCTCATCTAGCCTTAAGATCGTCATTTACTTTACCGGTCCTTTGGGTTTTGTATCCTAATAGTTGCTAGACGTCAAATGCCTTCTTTCTAAATTGGGGAATTCCATGGATGTTATGCCCACATCTCATTCCATTTTATAATTAATTTGAAGCCTAACTAGCAGAGTAGATGTCAAAATTGAAACCCTTGCTTTGTGAAATTGAGGAATTCCATGGGTGCTATGCCCACCTTTTATTCTATTTTATAAATAATTTAAAGCATAACTAGAAGAGTACATATCAATGATCCAAGATTCGAACATCCTTCAAAACTATTTGTCATCACTCGGATCAATGTTGATTTTTGACGGTCATATTGCCCATCTTTCCCATTTTGGACTGTAAAATAAGGTCATAAGTTCTATAAGACCTTCAAAATTTACATTAAAAATCTGAAATACAGGTATCATGTGTAGATAGCCTTAAAAAATGAAGAGCATGGTAGATTGTCAAAATACAACAATGTCCAAGCCCATGTAGCCAAGAGGTTTGATGCCTTGAGTCTCTGGGAGGAACTCCTGAGTTCAAATCTTAGCTGGACATGTATCTATGAGTTCCTTTCGGATGGGTGCCTCTATCTTACGAGGTTGGGTGTGTGAGTGTGTTTTTTTTGAAGAAAATAGGAAGTTTAAATTAATGGAAGAGTGTTACAAACATGCACAAGGCAAGAGCCACTGTAGCAACCCATTACAAGGAGAACAACATACAAAATCTATGTTGTGAATAGTATTGAGAGATAACAACTGTTCAACTATTGAAATTGCAACCAGATAATCCCCTGAACATTTCATGATAGGGAATTGAGGGTTTTGTAATCGACTGAGTACATTTGAAGGCCGCCTTCCTAAGAGTACAAGGAAGGATGATCAAGAAGTTCTTTTTACAATTGCTATAAACATTGTTATTCCTACTCAGCCATATGGCCCATAGAATGTGGCACCAAAAATTCTAGAGAAGTAAATCCATGTTCTTACCACATCCCAGCATAGCATCCAATCTTCTCAGTTTGGGAAAGTTCTTGTTGTGAAGGTAATTCTCAACAGGTTGCCAGAATCTTTTTGCATGAACATAATAAAAAAATAAGTAGGAAACATCTTCCACTCTGCCACAGAAAGAATACAATCCTCCATTAACTATAAACTTCCTAACTCTGCTGACCACCCACAGCCCATGATCCTCCATTGTAAGAAAGAGTGTTTACTGCTGTCAGGATAGGCCCACAAAGCTTTAAACCTGTATAGCCATTGTTGAGCTTTCCAATTACACTTCCATCTGGCATTGAGTTTGTTAATAATTTGTTCAACTGAACCTCTATTTTTCTTGAACTTTCTGAAGATCATGTCTGCAATCTTTTGAAGATCAATCTGTCTCCTGATGCAACCCCCAAGCTTCTCTTCAACCAGGGACTTGTGATGGAGCAGTACCTGTTTACAATACAAAGAACAATCAGTCATGTTGAGGAGAGTCAAGTCAAAGATAACTTCTTCATCCACCATGAAGTCCTTCCACGACATAAATCCTGATTTATGACATTTATGTTCCTTGATGGCAAGATTGCAATTGTTCCAAGAAGCTAACCAGCCAAATCAAGGAGATTCTTGCACAAAAAAACCAGAGACTTTAGTTAGACTGTTGGGAGGGGAAAAAGGACCTTTAGCCTTGAACCAGGATTTCAAAATCTACAAATCAAGGTACTTCCAACAGGGGAAATGGGAATAGGGGAGGCTATGATATCCCACACTTTGATGTTTTACCATGCCGTGTAATTGGATATATAGAATTTATCAATAGATCTATGAATCATGACAACCCAAATTTCATTTCTACCAATACTTCTTAAGATCCATTTAGCAGACATGTTGTCTGCCATTTTTTTTGGGACGTAGAATGCCTAGGCCTCCCTGAGATTTAGGCAAACAGTAGGTATCCCAAGAGACTTTCACAAATTTTTACGCGGAGTTGTACCACCCCAAAGAAATCTTTTAGCCAAGGACAAAACCTGTTCCAATTGCTTATTAGAACGATACCAACAAGACATGAAATAAACAAGCTTAGGAAAAAGGTAAGTGTTTAAAATGAAAGTCCTATGGGGGAGGGAATTGTTAGCATCATACCACGTTAACATATTTATTTTGAATTTCTCATAAACCTAGTCCCACTTCTGAGCAAACGAAACATTAAAACCCATGGGGATGCCAAGCAACCTGAATATTTCACCTTCTTTAATAATAGAGCATCCAAGTTTGGTTATGCAATGAGGAACCAGATTGTTAGAAGCTTTAAAACTTGTTTTGCAATGATTTACCTTTGAGCCACTAGCCAAACAAAACAGATTCAGATAGTCCAGGAAAGTGTTGAGAGAAACAAGATCAGCATTTAGAACAAGTTTGGTATCATCAGTAAACATCTGCAAACAGAGTTGGGATATACCTTTAATTTTCCCATAATCTATAGCATCCTTCACAATCCAACCCAAAGCATCACTATTGCAAACAACAGAGGAGCAAGAGGACAACCTTGTCGTATGGATCTAATCAATTTAAAAGGATCAAAAAGGTGAACATTAATGGCAACCCTAGAATAAGCATTTCCAAACAAAGTACTGATGTATTATATAAATCTTCTACCAAGCCCCAGGTCATGCAAGGTTTGAAGAATGAATCCCACTATATTCTATCATAGGCCTTGTCAAAGTCAATTTTGAGGGAGTAGAAGTCTTGATCTTTTTCCTTAGCAAAGTCCATGCCTTTCCACAAAGAGATAAGAGCATCTAAGATATACCTACCTTTGATAAAACCATTTTGCTCAAGTAGAATGAAATAATTCATCATGGGGCTAAGTCTTCTAGCTAAAGTGGCAGCAAAGATTTTGTAAATAGAGTTCAAGCAAGTAATGGGCCTCCAATTATTAAGGTCATCTTTAGTAGCTCTCTTGCGAATAAGCCAAATCACCCCTATGTTAATGTGATAAGGGAGGAACACTTTACTAGAAACTTCTTCCCACAACAAAAGAATGAATGGAGTAAGAAAATCAATACCTCGAGACTTGTAAGGTTTCAATTTATGGATGGTTTCTTTGGAATTCCATCAATACCTCGAGACTTCTAAGGTTTCAATTTATGGATGGTTTCTTTGATCTCACCGGTAGTGAGGGGCAGGTCCAAGATGGGAACCAGGCTCTCATGAATCATTTTCTTCCTTTTCATGGCAATAGTGGTTGTAGCCCTCTGGATGTCCTCCCCACACTTGGGAGACACAGAGAAAACATCCATAAAGAAGCTTTTAGCCTCCTGCAGGGTCTCCTCAATGTTATATGCTTGTTATTCCTATCCATTTCCTCACGCCCAAAATCTTTTGAAGAGGCAAGAGACTATCTAGCTTCAAGATACCTTTCCTTGCACAATCTCAAGGACACATCAATGTATTCTTCAGGATTAACCTCAAGGGAGCTCAATTCATTCAGAAGGGAGTCCCTCCGATGAGCCTGCTTCTTGAAGTGGGTAAACAAGTGCTGGATGTCTTTGACCGACTTTTCCCAGGCTCTAGGGGGAGAGGCCTGAGAACTGAAAGGATAAAAAACAATATCTTTGGTCCTAGCCATGATCCAGGGTAACCTAAGGAGGTTCTGGTCAATGTGAGGCCAACCTGATCTATAGGAAGGAATACCTTTTCTAAAAGTCATGAAAAAGGGTTTATGGTCAGACATCAACAAGGAATGATCAACATTAGCATTAATGTCCCAACCGTCTTGAAAATAAGAGGAGTTAGCATAACATCTGTCAAGCCTAGCCGAACTATAATTGAGGCCAGCTTGTTTATTAGACCACGCAAAGCCAGAGTTGCTGGAAATATCAAACAAGTCATGATAGTTACACAAATGAATCCAGGTAGCTTTTTCAGTTCCCCCAATGCAATTGCCCTTACCTTTCCATCTATCTTTGCTAGAGGTGACCATATTGAAATCACCAATTAAAATGATGGTGTCATTAATGGTAGAGAGCTCTTCCCAGCAGGTCTTATGACTAAGGCTGTCATTATTGGCATAAATAGAAACGATACTCACATTATAAAGGGTGTCCAATTTAACAGAGCACCACTGATTAGAGGGGTTAACAGAATCATACTTGAAGCAATGAACAAGGAAAAGGCTTAATCCTACCACTGCCCCCCTTTACCCTTCACACGATCAGTAAAGTACCACTTATACCTAGTAGACAGAATGTTGAGATGCAAATTAAGAGAGGAGCCTCCACTTTTGACTTCTTGTAGGCAAATAACATCTGGCATTTTGGGAAAATTACACAACCAATTATTGATAATCTTGGGTCTAACTGGGTCTGAAAGAGCTTTAACATTCAAAGAAAAAATATGAAGGTCTGACATAGTAACATAAAAGTTATTTTTTGATGTTCTTGGTTGGCTTGATGACCAAGAGGGAGGACCTCCCTGACTCCTTTCTCTTTGGTTTAACACCTGTAGAGTAATTTAAAAAATCTTCTCCATCTTGAGACATCGAAACCATTTCCTTAGGTTCCCCTTCTTCTTCCATTTTATCCATGGTATCTTGATCCATGCTTTCAAGCTCTTGACTGAAGGAGTCTAGATGAACAAGGTTAAGGACCCTAACGTGTTCAATAGTGTGATGACTTATTGGAGTAGATTTATGGGTGTGAATCACCTTGTTTTTCCTACCCACCACAGTCCATTCCTTTCCAGAATGATTGATGGGGTTGTCCATTTTAGCATCATTGAGAGCTTCATTACTAGTACTTGCAAGCATCTTGTTAGGATCCGAGTTTTTTTTGAGGCCAGAAGAGTCTTGATTTGAACCTTGTGGAGCTTTATCATCAAAAGGGTTAGAAATGTCTTCTATTAGAATGTCATACATATTATCTGATTTGAGACTTTTTTTCTAATTTTTGTTAGCATTTTTTTTATCGAAGAACCTTGGTTTTTGATAATACTGGGTGATCCTTTTGTTATCAGGATCTTGCTCACACGCACACAGAGGTTACGAACATAGAGAACACACAAAAAAATAGAGGCAAGAGACGAGACTAAATGCAGTATTGGGTGCAATCTCCCCCCCATGCACTCTGTTTTGACAGTCCACAGAGTGCATGTATGTATAGGAATTTTTTATTACGTCAAAAAGAGTGCTTACATGAGAGCAGCTTCGAAAAGCATGCGTGAAACTAAAAGTTGGTGACTTTCATAGAAAATCTTTCTTTTAATATCAGAAACTATGGTCTACAATGACCCTTATTCTAACCACTATTTTTCTAACTATTTCTAACAATAGAACCTTCTATGTGGATTTATTTACAAACTAAATTATAAATCGGATTTATTGATCTTCGCCCTAAAGTTGGATTATTGATGTCCGCCCTTCATGCTTTCACGCCCTCGTGAACCTTCAATTGCTATATCAAAAACACCAAAACACATTAATACATTAAGAAATTAACACTCCAACAATGCATTGTTCAACATATTCCATAATGTATAACACCTTTAGGTTGAGCTTCACCTACTTCTTCTCTTTCCCATTGAAGTAAGGGACAATCTCTTATCAAATGTCCCTTTTTGTAGCAGTTGTAACAAGCATTTTGGAGATTCTTGTACAAGACTTTTTGTGTGTGAAGCTTTGAACCACTAGAGTCTTTGATGACTATATGAGTCTTTATCTCTTTGGCTATATAAACTTCAATTAATAATTGAGGATCCCACTTTGGCTTAATGCTACTACTCCTAGATTTTCGGCCTAGGACTTTACCCACCATGTTCCCTAAGTTTTCTACCCACGGATAAAACTCTATTGGCAGCTCAAGAAATTCAACCCAAATTGGAATGTTCGTTGATTTAGCTTCTTAAGGATAAAAACCGAGGTGCCACTTGAAGAATGTCATTGGAATATTTTGGATTAACCATTGACCATCGCTTATAACATGAAACGCACTGTTAGCCTCCTCAAAGAAAAATAAAAAGTAGTTATTAGGATAGTATTGAAAGTGTGAGTTCTAATCCAAGCTTTCAAGACATCTTGGGGTGGTCTAGGGCCATGACACAACCCTATGACAACTCTATCACTTAGGTGTTTATGCCAACTATCCAAAGAGGATATGTCTATGACCAGGGGTTCTTCCTCATCATCACTAGCATCACTATCAACAATCAGCTCGTGAGGGTTCTCAGTAGCAACACCTTTGCCTTTAGACAGAGCTTGAGTAGAAAATGTATTACCTGGGACAAAGCTAAAGTCAAGAACAGAGGACACGGGTTTATAGATAGCTTAGTTCACCCATGTGCTCCAAGTGTGGAGCTTAGATGACTAAACAAAAGGTGGAGAGAACATAACTTAGTTGGAAAAACTCGATTGGATGATAGTTTATCATCATTGTCAAAGGCTTTATCCTTTTACAATCAATAGGAACTAGCAAATTGGTTTTTAATTGACCTAGATCGGCTTATTCAACGTACCATAAATCGATCGCCCCTAATCGAACAAAAAAATCTTTCAAAAAAGTCCCTCAAGTTGCAAGGAGCTTAATCAACTGATGACAAGAGATGACTAGTCAATGATTTGTTTGGCAATCAAGCACTGAGATGGACTCACGACTAGCTGTCAATGTGTCCTCCAAGGGTGAGGTTGGAGATTCAACCATGGGGGCTGTAATGACAGTCCTCATCCCAAGTTGTGAGATGTTAACGAAGCCCTTGCAAGGGCTCATTGAATCTTCCCGCTACCCAATTTCAACCATCACTTTTGGGTTACCCATATCAAACTAGTTATCTCATCTAGCCTTAAGACCGTTGTTACCAATATCAAACTAGTTATCTCATTTAGCCTTAAGATCTCATCTACTTTAGTGGTCCTTTGGGTTTTGTATCCTAATAGTTGCTAGACGTCAAATGCCTTCTTTTTAAATTGGGAAATTCCATGGATGTTAAGCCTAACTAGCAGCAGAGTAGATGTCAAAATTGAAACCCTTGCTTTGTGAAATTGGGGAATTCCATGGGTGCTATGCCCACCTTTTATTCTATTTTATAAATAATTTAAAGCATAACTAGAAGAGTACATATCAGTGATCCAAGATTCGAACATCTTTCAAAACTATTTGTCATCACTTGGATCAATGTTGATTTTTGACGGTCATATTGCCCATTTTTCCCAGTTTGGACCGTAAAATAAGGTCATAAGTTCTATTAGACCTTCAAAATTTACATTAAAAGTCTGAAATACAGGTATCATGTGTAGATAGCCTTCAAAAATGAAGAGCATGGTAGACCATCAAAATACAACAATGTCCAAGCCCATGTAGCCAAGAGGTTTGATGCCTTGAGTCTCTGGGAGGAAGTCCTGAGTTCAAATCTTAGCTGGACATGTATCTATGAGTTCCTCTCGGATGGGTGCCTCTATCTTACGAGGTTGGGTGTGTGAGTGTGTTTTTTTTTGAAGAAAATAGGAAGTTTAAATTTAATGGAAGAGTGTTACAAACGTGCACAAGGCAAGAGCCACTATAGCAACCCATTACAAGGAGAACAACATACAAAATCTTTGTTGTGAATAGTATTGAGAGATAACAATTGTTCAACTATTGAAATTGCAACCAGATAGTCCCCTGAACATTTCATGATAGGGAATTGAGGGTTTTGTAATCGACTGAGTACATTCGAAGGCCGCCTTCCTAAGAGTACAAGGAAGGATGATCAAGAAGTTCTTTTTACAATTGCTATAAACATTGTTATTCCTACTCAGCCATATGGCCCATAGAATGTGGCACCAAAAATTCTAGAGAAGTAAATCCATGTTCTTACCACATCCCAGCATAGCATCCAATCTTCTCAGTTTGGGAAAGTCCTTTTTGTGAAGGTTATTCTCAACACGTTTCCAGAATCTTTTTGCATGAACAAAATCAAAAAATAAGTAGGAAACATCTTCCACTCTGCCACAGAAAGAACACAATCCTCCATTAACTATAAACTTCCTGACTCTGCTGACCACCCACAGCCCATTATCAATGATCCTCCATTGTAAGAAAGAGTGTTTACTGCTGTCAGGATAGGCCCACAAAGCTTTAAACCTGTATAGCCATTGTTGAGCTTTCCAATTCAACTTCCATCTGACATTGAGTTTGTTAATAATTTGTTCAACTAAACCTCTATTTTTCTCGAACTTTTTGAAGATCATGTCTGCAATCTTTTGAAGATCAACCTGTCTCCTGATGCAGCCCCCAAGCTTCTCTTCAAGCAGGGACTTGTGATGGAGCAGTACCTGTTTACAAGACAAAGAACAATCACTCATGTTGAGGAGAGTCAAGTCAAAGATAACTACTTCTTCATCCACCATGAAGTCCTTCCAGGACATAGATCCTGCTTTATGACATTTATGTTCCTTGATGGCAAGATTGCAATTGTTCCAAGAAGCTAACCAACCAAACCAAGGAGATTCTTGCACCAAAAAACCAGAGACTTTAGTTAGACTGTTGGGAGGGGAAAAAGGACCTTTAGCCTTGAACCAAGCTTTCTAGAATCTGCAAATCAAGGGACTTCCAAGAGGGCAAATGGGAATAGGGGAGGCTATGATATCCCACAGTTTGATGTTTGACCATGCCTTGTAATTGGATATATAGAATTTATCAATAGATATATGAATCATGACAACCCAAATTTCATTTCTACCAATACTTCTTAAGACCCATTTAGTAGACATGTTGTCTTCCATTTTTTTCGGACGTAGAATGCCCAGGCTTCCCTGAGATTGAGGCAAACAGTAGGTATCCCAAGAGACTTTCACAAATTTTTCGCAGAGTTGTACCACCCCAAAGAAATCTTTTAGCCAAGGACAAAACATGTTCCAATTGCTTATTAGAAGGAAACAAGACATGGAATAAACAAGCTTAGGAAAAATGTAAGTGTTTAAAATGAAAGTCCTATGGGG
Source organism: Ceratopteris richardii (assembly GCA_020310875.1). Taxonomy (NCBI): domain Eukaryota; kingdom Viridiplantae; phylum Streptophyta; class Polypodiopsida; order Polypodiales; family Pteridaceae; genus Ceratopteris; species Ceratopteris richardii. Next base: position 58,768,176 of record CM035408.1, on the reverse strand, counting down.
GAGGGAATTGTTAGCATCATACCACATTAACATATTTTTTTTGAATTTCTCATAAGCCCAGTCCCACTTCTGATCAAAAGAAACATTAAAACCCATGGGGATGCCAATAAACCTGAATATTTCACCTTCTTTAATAATAGAGCATCCAAGTTTGGTTATGCAATGAGGAACGAGATTATTAGAAGCTTTAAAACTTGTTTTGCAATGATTTACCGTTGAGCCACTAGCCAAACAAAACAGATTCAGACACTCCAGGAAAGTGTTGAGAGAAACAACATCAGCGTTTAGAACAAGTTTGGTGTCATCAATAAACAACAAGTTTCTAGCTAAAGTGGCAACAAACAATAAGTTTCTAGCTAAAGTGGCAGCAAAGATTTTGTAAATAGAGTTCAAGCAAGTAATGGGCCTCCAATTATTAAGGTCATCTTTAGTAGCTCTCTTGTGAATAAGCCAAATCACCCCTATGTTGATGTGATAAGGGAGGAACACTTTACTAGAAACTTCTTCCCACAACAAAAGAATGAATGGAGTAAGAAAATCTTTCAAAATCATTAAAAACTCATTTGGAATTCCATCAATGCCTGGAGACTTGTAAGGTTACAATTTATGGATGGTTTCTTTGATCTCACCGGTAGTGAGGAGCATGTCCAAAATGGGAACCAGGCTCTCATGAATCATTTTCTTCCTTTTCATGGCAATAGTGGCTCTAGCCGAACTGTAATTGAGGCCAGCTTGTTTATTAGACCACGTAAAGCCAGAGTTGCTGGAAATATCAAACAAGTCATGACAGTTACACAAATGAATCCAGGTAGCTTTTTCAGTCCCCCCAATGCAATTGCCCTTACCTTTCCATCTATCTTTGCTAGAGGTGACCATATTGAAATCACCAATTAAAATGATGGTGTCATTAATCGTAGAGAGCTCTTCCCAGCAGGTCTTACATGTAAGGCTATCATTATAGGCATAAATAGAAACGATACTCACATTATAAGGGGTGCCCAATTTAACAGAGCACCACTGATTAGAGGGGTTAAGAGAATCATACTTGAAGCAATGAACAAGGGAAAGGCTTAATCCTACCACTGTCCCCCTTTACCCTTCACACGATCAGTAAAGTACCACTTATACCTAGTAGACAGAATGTTGAGATGCAAATTAAGAGAGGAGCCTCCAATTTTGACTTCTTGTAGACAAATAACATCTGGCATTTTGGGAAAATTACACAACCAATTATTGATAATCTTGGGTCTAACTGGGTCTGAAAGAGCTTTAACATTCAAAGAAAAAATATGAAGGTCTGACATAGTAAAAAAAAAAGTTATTTTCTGATGTTCTTGGTTGGCTTGATGACCAAGAGGTAGGACCTCCCTGACTCCTTTCTCTTTGGTTTAACACTTGTAGAGTAATTAAAAAAAACTTCTCCATCTTGAGACATCGAAACCATTTCGTTAGGTTCCCCTTCTTCTTCCATTTTATCCATGGTATCTTGATCCATGCTTTCAAGCTCTTGACTGAAGGAGTCTAGATGAACAGGGTTAAGGACCCTAACCTGTTCAATAGTGTGATGACTTATTGGAGTAGATTTATGGGTGTGAATCACCTTGTTTTTCCTACCCACCACAGTCCATTCCTTTCCCGAATGATTGATGGGGTTGTCCATTTCAGCATCATTGAGAGCTTCATTACTAGTACCTGCAAGCATCTTGTTAGGATCTGAGTTTTCTTTGAGGCCAGAAGAGTCTTGATTTGCACCTTGTGGAGCTTTATCATCAAAAGGGTGAGAAATGTCTTCTATTAGAATGTCATACATATTATCTGATTTGAGACTTTTTTTTAATTTTTGTTAGCGTTTTTTTTATGGAAGAACCTTGGTTTTTTATAATATTGGGTGATCCTTTTGTTATCAGGATCTTGCTCACATGCACACAGAGGTTACAAACGTAGAAAACACACAGAAAAATAGAGGCAAGAGACGAGACTGAATGCAGTATTGGGTGCAATCTCCCCCCATGCAATCTGTTTCGACAGTCCACAGAGTGCATGTATTTTGTAATAAAGTAAGTCTATGATCTAGGGATCCGATGGCTTCAGACAGATCTGAAATCGGATACCGTTTGGTCACTCGTCTGTAGGACCAAAGATCTCAAGAGTAGACTCAAGCATAAGTCATGTGCTCTCATATTTAAGTAATCCACTTAGCCTAGTGGTTAAGTCTCATGGTTGTGAAGGAGGAGGTCTTGGGTTCAACTCCCATGGGGAGCATGGGGAGAGAGTTTTGCCCAAAGAGCTCTAGAGCCTTCTAACTCAAGTTAACGTGAGTTAACTTGAGTCCAGTGGACTTAACTCAAGAGGTGAGTACAACAACCACTAGTGGACTCTAGTGGAAGGTACTAAAGTAGTGGTCGAGATCACTCTAGCCACTAATAGACTCTAGTGGTGGATATGAAAGGAGTGGAGGAGATTGCACATGCACTTGTGGACTCTAGTTACATTTGTGGTCCTCATTAGTTCAAGCAGCTATATATACAGGCATAAGGTTGGGAGGAGAGTCATTCATTCATGAGCATTTGCAGTTGTTACGCTGTTGCATTGGTATCAGAGCTTCATTCTCCATAGCTCTTTTTCATCATCTTGCTCATCAATCTTGCGAATGCATCCTCTTCTCCATTACTCGCTCGTGGCTCATCAGAAATAAGTGCTGAATTCGTGGTAGAGGCGACAGCTATTAGCTAAGGAGCTTAGCAAAAATTATTCCCTCTATTATGCAGGATAGACGAATCGAACTCACGTCCCTTTTACGTGAGCACGCTGCTCTATCCACGAGACCAAACAGGCGTTCGCGAAAGTCTTGCTATAGCAGATCGTATTATTCGTTGCCCGCGCTGTAGAAGACTACAATAAGGAGCAAAAAAGGAAATAAAAGTATATTCCTCACGTTGCTCCGTCTGGATTCGAACCCAGGCGGCCAGCTTGAATGCACATCGAGATAGCCAAGGCGCTCAAAGGCTTTCTCTGTTTCGTATGCGCAGAAAATTCTCCTAAACCAGTGATCAAAGCTGAAGTGCAAGCTAAACTCTTATCCATCCAAGGAGCCAAATCAGTTGTTGCAGGCCGAACCCGAGAAGTATTCTGCTTTTAGCCAAAGAAACAACCAAGGAGAATCAAAGATTGACCAAAGCTTGAAGGAAGAGGAGCCGTGGAGTGAAGATCCGGAGGCCTAACTTCGTCATAATTCTAGTACTTTCGGCTAGAATCAAGTCGACCTCAACGGACCAAATCATCAGGGACTATTTCTTGTGATATTCTTGCATAGCTCTTTTGATTTTGTTGCACACACCACTTGCGTTAGGAATACTTAGTAAGTTTAATAACGCTTTGTGTGCGATGGAGGGGACTTCTAGCCACGTCTCGCTTACGAGTACTACTAGTACGTCAGTGTTTGTTTCTGTTCCTATTTTAGTAACATCCTCATTCATGCCTAGACCACCAATAGCTGCACATGCATTGCATCCATCTGCACCTATGGTTTCAAATACAAGTCATGCGTCTGATGCATTTAATAGAGAAGCGACGATTGTAGCGTTAGACGTTGAGGATTCTGCGAAAAAAGGGGAAACAATCACTACTTTAAACGAGGGGAAAGATATGGAGAGTAGGATGTTGCTAGTTGAGCAAAAGCTTGGACGGTTGTCCAGTCTTCCGGATGAGGTTGCAGTCCTCCGTCAATCTATTGATGGAATCCAGGATCACCTTAAGGCCATTCTGAACTTACTTCAGACGCCTAGGGATATCAGTAAGACTATTTTAGGTAGTCACACAGATACGATCACAACTTCACCAATGTCTGTTAGGATGGAAAAGGATAAGGGATTATCCTCTTCCCAAATAGATATGTTTCCGCTAGCGGGAAGTATGAGCCGTCTTAGCCTAGTGTCTTCTACTCCCTTGTGTGTTGCTTCGGTAGGGATGTTAGAAAGCCATAACCGCCCTGTGGATCTTTCCTTGGGAAAGGAGATCCGTCCTCCTTATTTCTCTGGAGAGGATAAGGACAGGAATAAGGATGTGGTTTTGACTTTCTTAGAGAAATGGCAAGATGTCCATGAACTCAAACATACCCCCGATCATGTGAGGGTAGTAGAAGCCAGTTTATCGCTAGGACCGAAAGCTTATACATGGTGGATGAGTCTCTCTGAGACTCATAAGAAACCTACCACTTGGAATGAATTTTCCCATCTTTTCAAGAAAGAGTTTCTCCCCGAGAATGAGGAGGAACGCAATTGGGAAGCTTGGGATAAAATTCAGCAGAAGGGTAGACCGTTATTAGTGTATATTTCAGAATACAGAGATGTAATTCTGAAGTTAAAGAATTTAGATGACTTCCATCGACTTCGCGGTTTTGGCAGAGGACTTAACCAGCGAATTCGTAATGAAGTTAAGAGGCATGCGCCTAAATCCCTTGAAGAGGCGATTAAGGTCGCACAGATTTATGAGGACAATTCACGTTTGGATGTCCCGCAGGAAAGCAGTTATTCCCAGAAGAATAACTTTAAGCGTAAGGGCAAAGGGACTAGATCTAATGAAAGAGTGTCTAAAAAACCTCGTGTTTTTAGACACATCCTTTCTCCAGAAGATCATGATAAAGCGCAAAAAGAAAACTTGTGCTTTAAATGTCTCAAGCCTGGACATCGAAGCCGTGCCTGTCCAGTCGGAAGAGAAAGTAAGGGAAAGGGTAAGCAGCAAATCAATCTGATTCACTCTTTGAACTTGGATGCAAGTTCAAGTGCAAAGAAGGTTCAGATTATGCATTGCGACAGTACCCATTCCTGCCAAATTTCCAAAAACATGTGGCAACCTCAAGAGTTTGGTCCACATGATTTGGTCAAGTTGCATGGATCAGTAAAAGGGCACACCATCCGAATAATGGTGGATGACTCTGCTACGCATAATTTTATCAATTATGCGTTAGTAAAAAAACTGGCTCTTCCTCAGGAACCATCTCCTCATAAATACATTGTCTCCATGATGCACGGTCAAGACACCCGTGTTTGGGACACAATGATATGTAATTTGGAACTAGAAATCCAAGGATTTAAAGACACCTTGGACTTCCAAATAATGAACATGGATCGGGTAGATCTTGTTTTAGGGAGAGAGTGGCTATGGAGTCTAGGAACTTCATTGACCAGGTGTTATTTTACCAATACTTTGGAATTCCAGCATGACGGTGTAGTGTATAAAATCAAGGGTGAGCATGATGTTCCAAGTATCCCTTTGATTTCATACACTGAACTTCAGAAACTTGTCAATAAAGAAGCCAGGACTCAAGCTTTTCTTGTCCTTGGCACCGATGTAATAGATTCTGATAATATAAGTCAAGTTTCTTATGTCTCGTCCTTTATTCCTCGAGAAGTTTATGTTAAATTTAACAATTTAATGAAGGAATTTAAAGATGTGTTTCCTAAGGAACTCCCCTACGGCTTGCCACCCTCTCGTGGAAACATCGATCACAGTATAGATCTGTTTCCGGGTACCAAGCCAAAATCTCAAAACCCATACGGTCTCCCCTATGTCCAGCATCAGGAGGTGGAAAATCAAATCCAAGAGTATTTCGATAAAGGATTTATCCGCCCAAGCCAGTCTCCATGGGCAGCACCCATCCTTCTAGTGAAAAAGAAAGATGGAACTATGAGGCTGTGCATAGATTATAGGGCGTTGAACAATCTTACGATAAAGAACAAGTACCCCATGCCACTAGTCGAAGATCTTTTCGATAGTTTAAAGGGGGCTACAGTCTTTTCTAAGATTGATTTACGCCAAGGTTATCATCAGATCAGGATCAAAGATGATGATATTCCTAAAACAGCCTTTCGAACAAAGTTTGGTCACTACGAGTTTTTAGTGATGCCGTTCGGGTTGACAAATGCACCCGCAACATTTATGACTTTGATGAATCAAGTGCTTAAGCCGTATTTGGGAAAATTTGTTGTAGATTTTCTCGATGATATTCTGATCTACAGTAAAGATCATGAAAATCACTTAGAGCACTTGGAAAAAGTTTTTCAACTTCTTCGCGATAATAAACTTTACGGTAAAGAGTCAAAATGTGAATTCTTTACCCCAGAAGTAAAGTATTTAGGTCATATTATTTCCGCGGAAGGAATCAAAGCTGACCCTGAAAAGGTCCAAGTGATTCTTGAATGGCCTGAGCCCAAGACGGTTCGAGAACTACAAAGTTTTCTCGGATTGGCAGGATATTATCGGAAGTTTGTGGCTGGATATGCCAAGATTGCAGTACCTTTGACGGATCAACTCAAAGGGAAGCATCAAAAGTTAAATTGGAAAGAAGATCAAGCAAAGAGTTTTCAAGATCTTAAACTTGCTTTAGCATCGGCCCCGGTTCTACAGATTATAGATCCGAACAAGCCTTTCCAATTAGAGACAGATGCAAGTTCATCTGCAGTAGGAGCAGTACTAAGCCAAGATGGTCGACCGATAGCTTTCGAGAGTAGAAAGCTAAGTCCTGCTCAACAAAATTACTCTACCTATGAGCGAGAGATGTTCGCTATTATTAATGCTCTGAAGAAATGGCGCCATTATCTATATGGATCAAAGTTGACCATAGTTTTTGATCAAGAGAGCATAAAGTGGTTTGCAAACCAACCTGATCTAAGAGGTAGAAAAGTGAGGTGGGCCGAGCAGTTGCAAGAGTTCGATTATGAACTCAGGTATAGAAAAGGAAAGTTCAACGCAGTGGCAGACGCCTTAAGTCAGATGCCTATGCTGAACAACCTAAGCTTTGTACAAATTCAAAGTGAATTTATTTCAACTTTGAAAGGAAGCTGCAAAGAGGATCCAAGCTTCAGTCAAGCATGGAAAGCAGCTGAACAAGATAAACAAAATGAAGCAAGTACTTCTGAAAGAAAGTTTAAACACTATTCTCTCCAAAATGAATATTTGCTTTATAAAGGTAAGGTTTGTGTTCCAAGTACCTCGGACATACGAAAACAATTACTTTTCGAATGCCATGATGCTCCAAGTGCAGGACATCCTGGAATTAACCGAACCTATGAGTTAGTAAAAAGACATTTTTATTGGCCTAGTTTGCATCAAGATGTGCAAAACTATGTATCTAAGTGCCATAAATGTCAAGTAAATAAGTTCGAACGACTTAAAGTTAGAGGATTGCTGCATCCTTTGGAAATTCCCAAAGGAAAGTGGGAAAGCATTTCCATGGATTTCATTTCTGGATTACCCCGCACTCAGAAGGGCTTTGATTCAGTCTGGGTTGTAGTTGATCGATTGACTAAACTTGCTCAGTTTATTCCAGTCAAGACTACTTATAAGACTCCAGAACTTGCAAAAATATATTTAAATCAACTTTATAGACTCTATGGTCTTCCAGTAGACATAATTTCTGATAGAGATGCTCGATTTACAAGTCATTTTTCGCGAGCAATCTTTAGTAGACTTGAAACTAAACTAAGCTTAAGTACAGCTGAACATCCCCAGACGGATGGACAGACAGAGAAAGTCAATCAGATTTTGGAAGACATACTCAGAGCTTATGTTACTTCCAAACAGACTGACTGGGAAGATTATCTTCCATTAGCTGAATTTGCCTATAATAGTGCCAAGAATTCATCAACTGAATTTAGTCCATTCATGTTGATGTATGGTTTCCAGCCTAGGTCTCCTTATGCAGTAGGACTACAAAATGAACGAGTTCAAGCAGCTCAAGAGTTCCTTCAAGACATGAACTTTAAGCTCAAGTTAGCTAAAGAAAACCTAAAGAAAGCTCAAGATCGTGCAAAGGCTTATGCCGATCCGAAGCGAAGAAATGTTACTTTTCAGGTTGGCGATCAAGTTTATCTTCGTATTCCTGAAAGATCGGAAAAGTTCAAGACTAGTCAATGCGCCAAGTTGTCGCCTAGATATTGCGGTCCTTTTCCAATCACTAAGAAAGTTGGTTTGTGGGCTTATGAACTACAACTTCCAGACGATAGTTGGATTCATCCAGTGTTCCATGTTAGTCGGCTTAGGAAGAGTCTAACAGATTCAGATAATCTAGTTGGACAACAGGTTATACTTCCTATTCCAGTAAACGAAACAGTTCCTCATGAACCTGAAAGGATACTTCGCACCCGAGATAAACGTACAAGAAGTCACTTGTATGAAGAGTGCTTAGTAAAATGGAAGGATGGAACTGAAGAAAATTCAACATGGGAAAAAGTTTCCATAATCCAACACCGTTTTCCAGCTTTCAAGTTTTAAGTTGGTCCCAAATAAAGAAGGTTTTTTACTTTCAAGTTTCTAAGTAAATAACCTAATTGAATGAATGCATGTTCTTCAAGTTTTAGAACATGAGGCTCGGGGGTTGCCTACAGTTATATATATAGCTTTATTTTTGAGGACGAAAATCTTTCCCAAGGGGGGAAGAATGTAATAAAGTAAGTCTATGATCTAGGGATCCGATGGCTTCAGACAGATCTGAAATCGGATACCGTTTGGTCACTCGTCTGTAGGACCAAAGATCTCAAGAGTAGACTCAAGCATAAGTCATGTGCTCTCATATTTAAGTAATCCACTTAGCCTAGTGGTTAAGTCTCATGGTTGTGAAGGAGGAGGTCTTGGGTTCAACTCCCATGGGGAGCATGGGGAGAGAGTTTTGCCCAAAGAGCTCTAGAGCCTTCTAACTCAAGTTAACGTGAGTTAACTTGAGTCCAGTGGACTTAACTCAAGAGGTGAGTACAACAACCACTAGTGGACTCTAGTGGAAGGTACTAAAGTAGTGGTCGAGATCACTCCAGCCACTAATAGACTCTAGTGGTGGATATGAAAGGAGTGGAGGAGATTGCACATGCACTTGTGGACTCTAGTTACATTTGTGGTCCTCATTAGTTCAAGCAGCTATATATACAGGCATAAGGTTGGGAGGAGAGTCATTCATTCATGAGCATTTGCAGTCGTTACGCTGTTGCATATTTATAGGAATTTTTTATTACATCGAAAAGAGTGGTTACATGAGAGCGGCTTCGAAAAGCATGCGTGAAACTAAAAGTTGGTGACTTTCATAGAAAATCTTTCTTTTAATATCAGAAACTATGGTCTACAGTGACCCTTATTCTAACCACTATTTTTCTAACTATTTCTAACAATAGAACCTTCTACGCGGATATATTTACAAACTAAATTATAAATCGGATTTATTGATCTTTGCCCTAAAGTCGGATTATTGATGTCTGCCCTTCATGCTTTCACGCCCTCGCGAACCTTCAACTGCTATATCAAAAACACCAAAACACATTAATACATTAATAAATTAACACTCCAACAATGCATTGTTCAACATATTCCATAATGTATAACACCTTTAGGTTGAGCTTCACCTACTTCTTCTCTTTCCTTTTGAAGATAAGGGACAATCTCTTATCAAATGTCCCTTTTTGTAGCAGTTGTAACAAGCAATTTGGAGATTCTTGTACAAGACTTTTTGTGTGTGAAGCTTCAAACCACTAGAGTCTTTGATGACTATATGAGTCTTTATCTCTTTGGCTATATAAACTTCAATTAATAAGTGAGGACCCCACTTTGGCTGAATGCTACTACTCCTAGATTTTCGGCCTAGGACTTTACCCACCATATTCCCTAAGTTTTCTACCCACGGATAAAACTCTATTGGCAGCTCAAGAAATTCAACCCAAATCGGAATGTTCGTTGATTTAGCTCCTTTAGGATTAAAACCGAGGTGTCACTTGAAGAATGTCATTGGAATATTGCGGATTAACCATTGACCCTCGCTTATAACATGAAACGCATTGTTAGCCTCCTCAAAGAAAAATAAAAAGTAGTTATTAGGATAGTATTGAACGTGTGAGTTGTAATCCAAGCTTTCAAGACATCTTGGGGTGGTCTAGGGCCATGACACAACCCTATGACAACTCTATCACTTAGGTGTTCATGCCAACTATCCAAAGAGGATCTGTCTATGACCAGGGGTTCGTCCTCATCATCACTAGCATCACTATCAATAATCAGCTCCTGAGGGTTCTCAGTAGCAACACCTTTGCCTTTAGACAGAGCTTGAGTAGAAAGTGTATTACCTGGGACAAAGTTAAAGTCAAGAACAGAGGACACAGGTTTACCCAGAGCTCGGACTTTATCAACATAAGACTTTGGTGAGGAGAGGCCTTTGCGAGTATTTTGGTTCATGAAGCAGTCCTCTACAAGAGAGCCACCTGCTGAGGTACCTCCCACCTTGACATGCAAGCTCTGCTCCTTGGTTGGGGACGAGTACAATAAACCCTGAGACACACCTTGGAGACCTGCGAGGTTATTTTCTTGCCTCTAGCTACCCTCCACAACCGACATTCTATTTCGGAGGGCTTCGAATAGTGCCATAAGTTGGGATAATACAATGAGTACTCAACCCGGGGCGAAGCAGACAAACCCCGAGAGCCTCCCCACACTAGGGAGAAGGCGCGAGGAAGAGAAGCAACAAACAGGAGTCACACCAATCTCTGCTGAAAAGCTAGGGTCGCCTCTTGTGAGTATGTTTTCAATTCATTGTACTCTCTCTCTCTCTCTCTCTCTCTATATATATATATATATATATATATATATATATATATATATATATATATATATAATACAACACTCCTCTAGGGACAAAGGTATATTTATCTTCTTAACACTCAACTAGAGTCCATGTCTAGCGAAAACTCTAGCTATGCGCCCTTGTATTGCTGAAAATTGGCTATTCTTTCTCAATGTCCTGCCAGCTGTCCAAGGGCCCTAACCACCATAGCTGATAGCAGGCGGGGCTGCGGAGGAGATCTGGAAGCTGGAGACCTGATGTTAAATGGGGTCATAGGGCGAATCCTGGCGATCCTTGCCAAGTAGTGTGCCAATCCGATCATCATGTGAATGCTCGAGTATTGTCGGGAAGTTGGATTATTCCGTCACACAGCCAATCCGCGAGCACTTTTGATTGAGATAGGCAGAAGAATGAGACAAGCCTCTGAACTGAACTTAAGGATCCAGAAGGTTTTTTCTCGCACTTTCTCTCTATAGGACACGGTTCCAATTTCATTGGGTCTACTTAGCGACAATACCGCCGCCCAGCTATGGGGTGCTCGGTATTTGTCGGTCGAGTGTTCCTTTGCAAATTCTTCATGTTTCCAGTCTGCGGGAGGTTTGAGAAATGGAGATGGAGTCCTCAGCCGAGAACAGAGGCCCACGATCCCGGCAGCAGGCAGGGCGGGGGCGGTGATCTGGGAATGGGATGCAGGGGCTCAGAAAGGGCGGCCCCTGGTCTGGAGGACCAGTCACCAGACATGAGGCCCGGGGGACTGGTCACTGGAATCTGGATCCTCGATTCCTCACAAGGATGCTCGAGGTTGGCAGACTGGCAGAGTGGCACGCGCGATCAGTGGTGATATATTTTTTAAACATCAGAATTGAATCGAAAGAAGAGAAAATCCTCACACCACAACTGATCTATAGAACGCTAATGCCTGTTTTAACTCCTATAAAATCGGCTAATGTGATGTGAAGGACTGTAGATTTTATATGAATAGATTTTATATGAATAACAACAGATTTAACGACCTGTGGCATTTTACTTGCCACAAAGACCCCTCCCTCCTCCTTTGATCACATGCCCTTGATTATCAAGTTGTACAACAACTCCCCTAACTATAGGGCTGGTTGGCCCCATTTCACAGCTCCCTCCTGAAGCTGCCCTATGTCAAAGAGAAAACTAAACACATTCTTTTATTTCATTTTTATAGGAGTAACTCCTCCCCTTTCATTGCTTGGGAGAAAGCAATAAAAGATATTCAAGTCCTTTCCACTAGACTTAAGTCTGTTGATATATTTAGGTAGTGATGTGTGTGAACACACTAGGACTACCGGGGCACTTTTTTCCCTCTTTAGGAGGTTTTTTTCCCCGGCTTGTATATATGCCTATTGCCCTAATGGGCTACTTATCTTTGTACATTCTCTAGTAATACATTCAGTATTGTGTGTTGTGATCCAAGCTTCTTCTTCTTCCTTGTGTTGTTCGCGTGCTTTCGCAGACGTCTAACTCCAACAATTGGTATCAGAGCAGGTCGTCGGTTCATCTAGGGCGCCGTCGACACTCCTCCGTTTGTAGTCTCAGAATCGCATGAATTTTGGTGAGCATACTCAGCGTGTTTTCGAGATCAAAACAACTTCATCTTTTTGTGCCAAAGGTATATACCTGTTTCGATTTGCTAGTATAAGCGTCTCAAACTCTACTACAGGTTTAGTAGAACTTGTCTGGGCAGTTCCATTCAACTTTTTGAGATACAGTCAATTTTTTGCATCAAGGTATTTTAGTCACTGGCCATGGCAGTGATGTATTTCGTATGTTGGCTGTTGAGGATAAGTTGGATGGTACCAACTACCCGTTATTGGCTTATATGATGCGACATGTGTTGGTTGCAAAAGGAATGTGGAACATTGTGCAGGGTGTCGAAAAACGTCCTATCACACCTACAACTGTTACAACTACAGGTACTGAAGCTGATGCAAAAGGTGTCGAAGATGATGATATTCTGCATATTCCTGTTCATGCTACGGTTTCTACTGCACCTACTGCAGAGCAGATTCGTTGGGATGGAAGAGATGCCCAAGCACATGCATTGATAGCTTTTTCTATCAAACGTGCCATTATTCCTCATATTCACTCTTGCAGAATAGCTAAGGATGCTTAGGATACACTTACCACATTGTACTAACCTAGGAATGAGGCTCGTGTAGCTTACCTCCGAAAACAGCTGGAATTTTAGCATATGAATGAAGGTGATTCTATGGACAACTTCCTAACAAAGATCAAAGACTTGAAGGAACAATTGACTTCTGTTGATGAGGTTATACCAGATAGCTCACTTGTGCAGACCGTTCTGAATGGTCTTCCTAATTCATATTAGAGTTTTGCTTCTACTCTTCGGTTGATGATGAAAGGCAATCCAAATGCCTTGTCATTTGAGGAGTTAGTCTCTGTTCTCTTGCAGGAAGATCAGTCCAAGCAAAACAGGTCCATTATGCATGTTGCATATCAAGCTTTCCTGGCTAGTCAAAAGGGCAAAGGAAAATGGAGCTCTTCTACTAGTAAGCAGAAATCTGCAAATGCTGCACATTCAAAGAACCAAGACAAAGATGAGAAAAAATCAGAAAAGCAGAAATTGTTTTGTAAGTACTGTAAAGGGAATGATCATATCATAAAGAACTATCCAAAATTGGCTGCGAAAGAGGCAAAGAAGAAAGAGGCTAGAATGGTTGTTGCAGAAGCCTCTACACCAAAAATGGAGTCTGCTAATCTTGTGCAGGAAGAAGAATGGGCGTTTACTACTATTTGCAATTTTGACCCATCTTCTCATGAGTAGTGCATGTCTGCAGTAGACTCAGATGTTTGGTACTTTGACAGTGGGGCGACCAAACATATTACCTCGTAGCGCAGTTTCTTCTCTTCACTCGAGCCTGCCCCTACAAGGAATACTGTTACATGTGCCAACAACTCCTCTTATCCTGTTATGAGAGTTGGTAAGATCATCTTGACTACTGCTGATGGTAGTTCTTTCACTTTGTCAGATGCTTTATTTGTGCCAGGGATAAATAAAAACCTGTTATCAGTTTCTCCATTAGCCAAGATTGGCTTGGTTGTGAAATTTGTTGATGACAGGTGTACAATTCATGATCTCTGAAATGGTGATGTGATTATTGCTTCTAGCATTTTATGTTGTGGGCTGTATAAGCTCATAGACTATGAAAGATTTGTAAATGATTTGGCATATGCAGTAAATGATTATCAGGCTATGTCAGATGCAAAGCTTTGGCATGCACGCTTTGGTCATCTGAATTTTGCTAGTTTGCTATGCCTGTAGAAATCTGAAATGGTATCCTCTTTGCCCAAACTTGAGGCACCTGGAAAACATGTTTGTGAAGGCTGTATTTTGGGCAAAATGCAGCGTTCGTCCTTTCCAAAAGATGGTTCAGTTTGGGCTACTCAGAAATTACAGCTTGTACATAGTGATGTCTGGGGTCCTATGCAAACATCTTCTTTTGGGAATTATCTTTACTTCGTGACTTTCATCGATGATTTTTCCAAGCATGCATGGGTATATCCGTTGAAGGTAAAGTCCGAAGTGTTCATGTGCTTCAAACAGTTTTTGGTTTTGGCTGAAAATCTGTCAGCATGTAAAATGGGCACCCTCCGTTCTGATCGAGGGGGGGAATATATGTCTTCTGATTTTAATGCATTTCTAGCTGAACGTGGGATAAAACACTAGTGTACAGTGCCATATACACCTCAACAAAATGGAGTTGCTGAACGAAAGAACAAGTCACTCATGGAGATGGTGAGTTGTATGGTCAAGAGTCAGGCTTTACCACATAGTTTATGGCTTGAGGCTGTCATATGTGCAACATGTGTACTGAAGAGGTGTCCCACTAAAGCGCTGCAGTCTATCACTCCATAAGAGGCTTGGCATGATCGCAAGCCATCTGTTGCTCATCTACATGTTTTTGGTTGTTTTGCACATGCATTAGTGCCTGAATAACATCGTAGAAAATTGGATGATAAAGCAGTAAAATGTATTTTTGTTGGGTACAGTTCTGAAAGTAAAGGCTATCGTCTATATCATCCACACACTAAACGCATTCTGGTTAGCCGTGATGTTGTTTTTGTGGAAGATGTTATTCAAACATTGCGTTCATGTACTAAGGAGACATCTGTTAGCTCCAAAGACATATATGATACTTTGCTGTCTCTTTTTACAGGTGGACAATCTAGTGTTGGTCCCAATGAGGCAACTTCTCAGCCTTTGCAGGTTTCATGTGATCATGCAGATCATTCCATTTCTGATGCAGATTTACATGTTGCACTTGTTGATGACCTAAGTAAAGCCACATTTCCTGCTACATGGTTCGAGCATCTCGAATCAATGTAAAATATGTGATCATCATCCTTACCCTTCTTCGCTGATAGATTCATAATCAATAATGAATCTTCTTGACTTTGGTCCTCTGCATAGTTATTGTAATCTCTTCTTCCTCTATGGCCACTTTGATAGTTGTTGTTGTTGTAATTGTTGTTGTAGTAGTTGTTGTTGTTGTAGCCTCCATTGTATCTACCTCTATTTGATCCATAGCCACCTCTATTGAATCCTCTTCCTCTTGAGTTCCTCGGGTTCCTGAAACATTCTTCAGTAGTATGGTTAGATAAGCCACATATGTTGCAAGGTTGAGATGATTGGAATCTCCCCCTGCCTTGCTTTCCACCTCTGCCTCTTCCTCTAGCTCTTCCTCTACCTGCAAAGTTTGCTTGGAAAGAGCTACCTTCATCTTCATTCTTCCTATTCTTTGACTTGTCCTTGACCTTAGCTTTATCAGAATATAAGGCAGAAGTTTGATTACCTCTTGAGGACTCACCACCTTTGCTAATCTTTGCTTCATGAGTGAAGAGTTGGCCCATGAGTGTGTTGAGGTCGGGTACATGCATATCCATGTATAAATCCATGGCTGTTGTGAATGACTCCCACTTGTCGTCTGCTTTGATTCCATTCATGATTTGTCTTATGATTTGCTCCTCTTCGATTACCTCTCCAATGCTTCCAAGTTGGTCGGAAATCTCCTTCATCTTTGTGACATAATCAGTCACATTTTGCTTTGGGCTTTTCTTCATTGTTGTGAACTCCATCCACAATTGGTTCTTCCTTGCTCGAGTGTTGGAAGAGAAGAAAGAAGCAAGTGCATTCCAGGTTTCTCTTGATGTCTTGCATCCCTTGACATGAGGTAAAAGAAAATCAGAGATTGAGTTTAGTATATAGGACCTTGCAAGTGCATCCTTCGAACACCAATTCGAAAGTCCTTCCACTTCTTCATGTGATGGTTGCCCTTTGTTCCTCATGGTTGGCATTGCTTCATCTCCGGATATGAATCCATATAGATTCCTCCCTTGAAGGTAAGCCTCCATCCTTAGAGACCATGCCGGGTAGTTGTTTCGATCCAATTTGTCAATTGTTGATGGAAATCCATCTCCCATGTTGCTTGACTATGCTCTGATACCACTGTGAAAAGAGATGGTGGATGCAATCCAAAGATGAGTAGGTGCTGCTACAACCAGCTTCACACCCACCAACTGAGACTTCAAAGTTGATTAGTATACCCTTTGATCTTCCTAAATCCACCAAAATATCAGCCAAGTACTTTGGAACATGTATTCCAAAAGTTTAAGTCAAGACAGACTAGTTGCGAAATGACTAGCTCCCAAAACTTGCTATTTTTGGACATACACCTGCTCGAAAAAATGAACAGTGCTCTCAACCTGGTAGGAATTAGAAAACTTCCTTTTGGGCATAGCAAATAGACTTATCAAGCTTCCCAATCCAAGTTAAAACACTTCAAATGATGGAATGAGCACTGAGAACAAGTTTCATCAATTTCTGGAACATTCCCACAATTCTCGGGGCTCTGCAGAGATAGACCAGTAAGCAGTAAAATGCAGATATCTCTACAAGTGTTAATCCAATGACCTTGAAAATTTATATGCACAAAGTAGATAGTACAAGCTATCCAACGCAAGTTAAATCACTGAAAAAGGTTCAGTAGAACTCGAGATATGACCTTCTGAAGTTACTGCTCTGAGTGAGTATAACAGAGAACAAAACAGAGGAGTAGATGATGATAAATGTATAGATTCACATATGATTACAACCACATTGGCAATGAATCTTTGCACAATGGGAGTAGAATGATAGAGCTATGGAGTAAGCTCTTCAATCTCTACAAAATGACATGAAGTGGTCACGTACAAGGCTTGCTAATCGCCTCTTCCTTCTTGCTCTTTTTATAGCTATTCTTGGAGGGAGTTTTGAATTCGAATTCGAATGGCTCCACCTAAAAGTGATCCCCAAAGTTAGGAGAGATTCCCTCAGCTCAAAAATTCGTGATTTTGGTAGTTGGAGCCACGAATTTGCTTTTACATCATGGATGAGGTAAGCCATTCTTTTCCTTTTTTCTTTTTCCATTTACAAGAGATAAAATGTACTCTTTTACAAGAGGTGTTCACATGACTACTCATGTGACTTACAAATGAGGATAATATCAAATATATCAAGCATGTAGGCTTGGGTAAAATGCACCAACAGAAGAGACCTCCCACACCAACTTCGCAAGCAAGAGCAAGTGGAAAAGGAAGAAGAAAGGACCAAAGCAAGGCAAAGCCAAAGGTCAGAATGTTCAACCTTGTGCCATATGCGATAAGACCAACCACACCACTTAGAATTGCTGGTTCAATGGGAAGACCCGGAAAGGAAGTGGAAGAGGTGGATATGGCAGCAATAGAGGTAGAGATGGACACAACTTCAACAATAACAATAGAAGCTATAATAGAAGGGACCACAACAATTATTCAGAAGATCAACCACATGAAGACTCATTGCTTCTTATGAATCTAAGCCACAAAGAAGGTAAAGAAGATGATCATTTGTTCTACATAGATTCAAGATGTTCGAATCATGTTGCAGGAAACATTGCTCTTCTATCTGATTTGGAAAGTCCAACTGATAGACATGAAGTGCAAACAGGGGATGACACGAAGCACAATGTGGAGAAGATTGGTAATGTCAAAGCTTCCAATGGTAGGACAAACATTCTATGTAAGGTTCTCTATGTACCCACTATCACTAAAAACCTAATAAGTGTAGGCCAAATAGTTGAAAAAGGCTTGCAAGTTAGGTTCACCCAAGATGGAGCTTTTGTGGAAGATCCATGTCAAGGCTTCAAAAAGATAGCCTGAGGTGAGAAGCATGGTAGGCTCTTTACTTTTGAAGAAGGAGAAACCAAGAACATAGCTCTATTCAACTTTGGGTCTCAAACCCTAAGTGAGCTTGAAGTGTGGCATAAGAGACTTGCTCATGTGAATGAAAGAACCTTGAAGGATATATGCAAGGATCAAAGTTTTCTAGGATTGCCGAACATATCAAAGCAACACATGATCAACAGGTGTGATGCATGTCAAATTGGGAAGGCACAAAGACAACCATTCAACCACAAAGGCTACATCCACAACAACTTATTGGACTTAGTACATACAGATGTATGGGGACCAAGTCAAGAACCTTCATTGGCAGGATCAAGGGATTATGTCTCATTTATTAACGACCATAGTAGATGGACTATTCTATACTTTATCAAGAGTAAAAATGAAGTGTTTGATTGCTTCAAGAAGTATCTTGCACATGTGGAGAATCATACAGGTAGATCACTAAAGAAGCTCATATCTGATAGAGGGGGAGAATACTTCTCCAAAGATTTTGATGAGTTCTTGCAAGAAAAAGGTATCAAAAGGGAAGTGACTACTAGGTACTCTCCTCA
Organism: Ceratopteris richardii; assembly: GCA_020310875.1. Taxonomy (NCBI): domain Eukaryota; kingdom Viridiplantae; phylum Streptophyta; class Polypodiopsida; order Polypodiales; family Pteridaceae; genus Ceratopteris; species Ceratopteris richardii. The sequence goes on along the minus strand of CM035408.1, from coordinate 58,749,777 downwards.
ACTAAATGGAATTGCAGAGAGGAGAAAAAAGAGATTGGTTGGATCAACTCGAACAATGCTTGAAGAGAAGAAGTTGCCACATTATCTATGGATAGAAGCTATTTCAACTGCTGTGTACCTTGTCAATAGAATACCATCCAAATCACTTCAAGGTATGACTCCTTATGAAGCATGGCATGGAAGAAAGCCTAGTCTTGGACATTGCAAGATTTTTTGTTGTTTAGCTTATGTTCATGTACCATCACAAATAAGAGGTAAGCTAGATGAAAGGGCAACAAAGGTAGTGTTTATTGGATATGATTCAACTCAGATGGGTTACAGGTTCTTCAATCCTTCAACCAAGCAATTCACTACAAGTAGAGATGCTGTGTTTGAAGAACACAGGTCTTGGTATGATGAAGACAAACAAAAGGTAACACTACCATATGATCTTGATTTTGACTCTCATCAATTAGGAAGCAAACATGATACACAGGTCCAGGATCCAAGAAGTGATAGAGACAATGACCAAGATGAAAGAGAAAAGGATTACAATCTATGGAAGTCAAGAGGCAAAGCAAAGATGTAAGAGATTGGAGAATGCTCCAAACACGCATCTAGAAGATCAGCAAGAGAGAAGAAACAACCAGAAAGGTATGGATATGATTCCACATTTGTTACGAAGCATTCAATATACTTGGCAAAAGACTCTCTTTCATAGGAACCCTCAACCTATGAAGATGCAAAGGGAAACCCTAATTGGGAAACCACCATGAACGAAGAGATAGATGCATTGAAGGAGATGGACACTTGGGATTTGGTTCCAATGTCACCAAATCAAAAGGTAATTGGCTGCATATGGGTATATAAAGTTAAAAGAAATTCATATGGATCAGTTTGCAGATACAAGGCAAGATTAGTTGCCAAAGGATTCTCATAAACTCATGGTATAGACTATGAGGAAACATTCTCACCAGTTGCAAAGATGACTACAATCAGGACATTGATAAGTGTAGCTACTGCAAGGAATTGGAGACTCCTCCAACTTGATGTGAAAAATGCATTCTTAAATGCTTGGATAAGTGAAGAGGTATACATGTCACAACCACCAGGTTTTGAAAACCCTAATCATCCATCTTATGTTTGCAGACTTAAGAAAGCATTGTATGGATTGAAGCAAGCTCCTAGAGCTTGGAATTACAGGTTGGTTACATATATTCAAGATCAAGGGTTCAAAGCTAGCAGCTCAGATCCTTCTCTATTCATCAGAAGGGACCACAATGAGGTTATCTATCTATGTGTATATGTAGATGATATTATTGTGACAAGTGATGATCTAAATGGCATTCAAAGGATCAAGAAACACATGCAAGAGGAGTTCAAAATCAATGACCTAGGTGAGCTCACATATTTCCTAGGTATGCAGGTGATATATACAGATGAAGGAATGTATTTGACTCAGAGAAGATACATTCAGGATCTTCTTCTCAAGTTCAAAATGGAGAACACTAAACTTGCAGGTACACCTTTGGAGATGAATCATAAACTTAGTGTTTATGAAGGTGAGAAAATTGAAGACCTAAAAGAATATCAAAGCTTGGTAGGAAGCTTGATATATGCTACTCATACAAGGGCAGACATCTCATATAGTGTGGGAGTGCTTAGTCAGTTCATGCACTCACCGAGAAGACCACACATGGATGCGGCTAAGAGAGTACTTAAGTATCTCAAAGGTACAATCAATGAAGGTATATTCTATCCTTACTCTTCAGACTTGGATATCAAAATCTACTCAGATGCAGATTGGGCAGGAGCTAAGGATGATAGAAAAAGTACATCTGGTTACTTAGCATTTGCAGGTTTGAAGCTAGTGTCATGGAGTTCCAAGAAGCAACCAATAGTTTCTTTATCTTCAACTGAAGCATAGTACAGAGGCTTGACCATAGCAACTCAAGAGGCAATATGGTTAGAAGCATTGTATATAGATTTGGGACTTATGAGTTTCAAACATCACATATTTGGAGATAATGTAAGTTCCATGCATCTAGCGGCAAATCCTATTTTCCATGCGAGAACCAAGCACATAGAATTCCATTACCACTTCATCAGGGAGAAGCTCATGGCAAAGGAGATTGACATTTCTTTTGTTCTTACTGAAAAGCAAGTAGCAGATATGATGACGAAGACACTTGATGGAATAAAGCTTTGTAGATTCAAAGCTATGGCAGGTATTCAACCTATCACAGAATGAAGACTCAAGCATACTTTAGCTTGAGGGGGAGTTGTTGGAACATCAAGCTTACACTATGCTTGAGGTGGATTTGATCTACATCAAATGCTATCGCATCGAAAGAATATCCGTTGGAGAGTTCTTTTTCTTATGCTCATTTATTGTATTTTTTTGAGAGATTTTTGATGGTTCATTTACCATTGTAAAAGCCTTGAGCTTCACACATGTAAAGGTAGAAAGATAAAGCCCAAATCCCACAAATTTATGGTGGTTGAAGTTGCAATCAAATCACCTAAAAGTAGATCAAACTAGATCTTCACTTTTCCTAGATTGTAGGAAAGTGAATTGATTCCCTCCAACAACCATTCCCACCTTCATTTGAATTCAAACTTCCCTTGTAGAAGTCTTGGAACAATCCTATAGTCTATATAAAGACTTGAAATCACTTGTACAATACATGGAAGCAATATACATACACTTGTGACCATCATTGTCTTGCTCCTTCCATTCTCTGCATCATCTTCTTTGCTAATAGTAATCTTGCAGAGGTTGCTGCTCTCTCTCTAGAGCTCCAAATTGAGTGCAAGATGGCTCATTGGAAAGGTATTAGTGTCTAGTTTATGTTTATACATTTTCACAATATTTGATTTTGTAGATTGGGAGAAATTGGAGTTTTTCTGTCTCGGGGTCAATCTCTACGTATTCGTGAAAAATAGGAAGTGCCACCGGTGAATGTCTCATTCATTCCTATAGCATATTTTGCTTATTCCTTATACTTTTGTGCAGTCTATACACTCAAACCTATGTGTATCACTCCCATAAAAGGAGTTTTTCTGATTGTAATCACGCTGGGCGCTATGAGCATTTGAAGTTCATTGTCTCTTCCATAGATAGTAAGTTTTTTGAGCTAGTCGACCCGCGAACCTATCTATTTTGTATCGACTCATTATCCTTGATGATCCAAAGTACATAGTCTGTTTCTTTACACTTATCACATGCTTATAAGGTCTATTTGAGTCTCCATAAGCTCAAGGGCTGGTCTTGTGCCGATTGGCTTGACCAAACTTCGTCGCTTCGAAATGCACTTTTCTACGTTCTACAAGCTTCTCCAAGTTCTTTCAATAATGAAGAATGGTACTTGGTATAAGGCTGGGCTTGTTGCAAAGGGTTATGCATAGGAAAGAGGCATTGATTTTGATGAGACATTTGCACCTACTTGCCGAATGACTACTGTTCATAGCATCTGTGCACTTGCAGCTCATCATGGTTGGAATGTACATCAGTTGGACATTAAAACAACATTTCTGAATGGTGACTTGCATGAAGAAGTGTATGTTTTTCAGCGCCGTGGCTTTGTGCAGAAAGGGCATGAAAACCAGGTGTGCAGGTTAAAGAAGGCATTATATGGTTTAAAACAAGCACCACGTGCTTGGTATGAGAAGATACATGCCTATCTCATGGCACATGGTTTTGAAAACAGTCCAACTGAAAGTACCTTATATGTTTAACATGCTAATGATGTGCTTCTGATCATTGTTGTCTATGTTGATGACATGCTGCTCACTAGTCCTATTGAGAAGCATATTGCTGATTTTAAGGCTGATTTGCATGCCTCATTTGAGATGTCTGATTTGGGGCATTTGCATCACTATTTGGGCATTCAATTTATGCAAGTTGATGGTGGAATTGCTTTGTGTCAAACAAAATATATCGACACATTATTGCAACATTTTGGCCCTGAAGACTGTAAGCCTATTGCCACTCCTATGGAGACAGGTTTACGATTGAGTCTTCATGATGCTGGAGATGCATTTGATGTTGCTCTCTATCAGTAGGCTATTGGATGCTTGATTTACTTATGCATTACTTGGCCATATATTCAATTTGCTGTCTCACAGATGAGCAGATTTATGCATTGCCCATGAGTCAAGCATTGGCAGGCGCTTAAGCGCATCTTTCGCTACTTGAATGATACTCGACTACTTGGGTTGTTTTATCCCAAGGGGGATCACTACCGCCAAATTTGCATGCTTTTTCTGACTCTGATTGGGCTGGTTGCTATGACACTAGTGTGTCCACTAGTGGCTTTTGCTTCATGCTTGGTAGCTCATGTATATCTTGGTTGAGCAAGAAGTAGCCTACTGTGGCTACTTCCAGTTGTGAGGCTGAGTATAGGGCAGCTTTCACAACTACTGTTGAGTGTGTGTGGCTCAGACGCCTTATGGTTGATTTGGGTGTTGGTCACTCTTCTGCCACCACCATCTTCACTGACAGTGAGAGCATTGGCAGTTGCGAGGAACCCTGTGTTCCATGCTCGCACTAAGCACATTGAGGTGCATTATCATTATGTTAGGGAGAGGTTATTTTCTTGGGAGATCAGCTTGGCATATGTGCCCATGCAGGAGAACATTGCAGACCCAATAAGCACATGTTTGACATTTTGAAAAAGAAGAAGGCTAGGGATTTTGTCCCCATGTTGAGGAAAAGTACTGGGAATCTTGCTACTTCTATGCATGAGAACTTGCACGAGGCTGTCTCCTTCTTTACCAATGTTTTCTCTATGCCTCCCAAGAGGGGGGATGCTATCCAGAGGGCTAGGGCTTTTATTGCCTTAAAGAAAAAGAAAATTTTTCTCAAGCCATGGCCTCTATCCTGGACATGCCCCTCTCTGTCGATGAGGTTAGAGAAACCATTAGTAAATTGAAGTCCTACAACACTCCTGGTTGGGATGGCTTACCCAATGAATTCTTTCAGGACTGGTTGATGTCCTTGTGCTCATTATTCTCTTGATGTGGCAAGAGGCCATCAGAAGAGGTATTCTTTCTACCTTTATCAATTCTGGTGTGATTAAATTAATTCATAAGAAAGGATATAAGGAAGACCTTAATAATTGGAGACCTATCTCTTGTCTGACTTCTATTTACAAAATATTTGCCTCTTCTTTGGCCAGAAGACTTAGTCCTATAATGGATATGATAATTCTCCTTGAACAGAAAGGGTTTATCAAAGGTAGTTTCATCCCAAATTCCATCATCACCCTATGGGAAGGCTTGGAGTTTGCCAAAGACCTTAGTATATACACCTTCTTTTTTAAAGTGGATTTTGATAAGGCCTATGACAGACTAGAATGGGACTTCATTCCTCAATCTTTGCATGATATTGGGGCTGGTAAAAAACTCATATAAAATATATAAGTATATTGTTTGGTAATGCTAATTCCTGTGTTGCTATGAATGGTCAATTATCTGATCCTTTTGTTTTGTGCAGGTCTATCAGATATGGTTGCCCCTTGCCCCTCTCCGTTTTTCCATCACCAGTGATGCTCTGGGATGGCCAATCAGAGATTGTATGGATAAGGGCACCATCAGTGGGTTATTGATCCTTGGTTCTTCCTCTCAGCTGGGCTTGCAAATGTTTGCAGATGACACCAATATGATCAATAAGGCTGATCCCCTTCCTCTGATAATTTTCTTAAATGTCTAGACTTGTTGTGCTGTGCCAGTGGGTCTAAAATCAACCATAACAAAACTGTTTTTGTTTTTTAATTCTAATAATTGTATCCCCTCCTCTGTTACTGATAGGAATTGTGATATTATTAAAAGAGGTAGTGTTTTCAGGTTGCTTGGGATCCCCATGGGTTTTGACATCTCCATCTGCCAAAGATGGGATTGGATCATGGAAATTCAGGAAAAGGGTTTGCCATTGGATGGGGATGCAACAATCCTTTTCTCATAGAATTTTTGTTTTGAAGCACTATATCCTGCCCTCACTAATTGATTTTTTCTCCCGTTGGAAGCCCAATAAAAAACAGATTTCTCAAGTTATAGCTATAGCAAGAAGATTCCTTTGGGGTGGCACTCCTCTTGGCAATAAAATTCCAAAAGTTGCCTGGAGTACCTACTATATGAAAAAAGAAGAAGGAAGGCTTGGCCTTATTTTTCCTTCCCACATGGCCACTCAAATGGCTACCAAATGGATAATGAGGGCCTTTGAGGGATATTATTACTTCCCCCTATACTTTCATTCCTAAAGGAAGTCCCATTGTTTGCTCCTTGTGGAATTCTTAGATGAAAGTCAAATTCTCCTACATCCTACCTGACTACTTTGCTAATAATTTCTCCTTTATATTGCAAGACTCCATTTGGTGTGGATGGTTCTCTACCACAGATTCTATCCCCTTTTCTATCAGAAATAACAAATGCAGGAAATCAGGATTTATTAACTGGTTGTCCCTCCTTTAGGACAAAAACATTATGGATGTTGAAGACATATTGACTAATGAGATTCTCTTTGTGGCTTGCAAATAGATCCTGTTGAGCAAAAGGAATTGGTTTGCTGAAAAAGGCTTCCTTCTACCTCAACCATAAGTGGACTTCTATTTCTAGGGTCATGGCAGAAAATATTTCCAAAACTACAAGAAGACCTCCATCAGCATTCAATCTATTGTTCCCAAGCTCAATAAGATTTAATGGAAGATTCACTAGAATGCCCAACAGTGCAGGTTCAGATTTAAGATGCTCTGGGCCTTCCCTAACTCTGCCAAACACTCCTATCTTCTATGGTTGATCCTGCATCAAGGCATTTGGACTAGAAGTAGGGCTAAAGATCTCAATATCACTGCTGGCAATTGTGCCTTCTATGGGAGTCTTGAGGACATCCAACATTTGTTCATCAACTGTAATGCAGCCAAGGGATATTGGAAATGTATTAATATGTACTGTTCTAGTCATGGTCTCCCTCCCCTCTCCTTCAAGAACATCCTCCTGGGAGAGTCTAGTGGTTTGGACATTGGCCTTGTCAAATTTTCAGGTCTCTTATCCTCTAGTATATTTGGAGGAACAGAAACCAAACAATCTTCTCAAGTACTAATAAGGACTTCCGTAAAGTTGTCTTCAAGATTTAAAATCCTCTGCTAGTTGTAAAATGAAAATGGAAGATGTCCCTATTGTTCCCAAAACCCCACATGATATATTTAAACCCTATTCGTTTCAAAAGTGGAAATGCAGAGTTCTAACCATTTTCTCTGCTAAGAGGCTAAGCCTCATGTTGTATATTGAGAACATTCCATAAGAGTCCCCTTTCTAGGGGCTGTTTGGATTTTTCTTCCTTTAATTTAATCCTTTTTCAGTTGTCTCAAAAAAGAACTTGCACAAGATAAGGCAAAATTCTATTCAAAAGAGTAGATAAGATATGACTCAGAGAAAGAGAAATTATGATATTATAGATGTGAATCAGTCGATACAATAGCTTTACAAAATAGCTTCTTAATGAAGCTTTTACCACCTGATCATCCCTGAGCTATCCCAATCTCATTCACGCTCGTACTCTCAATCACAAGGTAATTCCCTGATTTTTTTTCTTTTTTTTGCTTCCTCTTTGATGCACAGTTCTTATCATAATAGAGTTGATTGTCACCTAGATAAGTGTACGATCCAGCAAATTTAGAAAAAGCCTAGTCTCAGTAAAATTTTTGCAAAATCATGTGTTTGTAGTAGTCAAGTGTTTTCTTTACAATACCTATCCAAAAATAGAAGAAAAACACCAAAATACATATTTGAAGATATCTGTAATTAGGCATGACAACACCTAAGCATCAAAATCATGGATTTGAATAGAAATAAAAAAAGACCTCTTTTTTGTTCAAGTACCCAAAAAACGATATTTTTCCAAGCAGTATAACTCAAAAATAGTGAGGAATTAGCTTAAGCTTGTGAGAGAAACTTTTATTCAATTTTTCAATCTGTAGAATAATGTTAGAGATGACCTAGGTTCAAATCCACCTCCAAGTATCAATTTTGAGCCCTTCAAGTTTAGAAATTCTAAAGAGAAAAAAATCAAGGCATTTTCTTATAGTGAACTAAATAAAGAGCCCCAAACGAGTACATAAAATACGATTCACAAAAATTTCACACAAACACTTTTATTCTCTTATGCATGCCCTACATTTGTCTCATACAAAGTTTTTCATAACTCTTTCAACTAGAAAACATGATGCAGATAAGGTGTAGAGAGAGAATGTAAAACTTGTCATCCCAAAATTTTATCTACATGCATAAATTGACCTAATTATTCATTCTAAGCATGATCCCCACAATGTAATTTGGAAAATTTAAAATGACTTATTTCACTATCAAAAGGACTAGTACAATATTTCCCCCTTTTAGGAACTCTCTGCTCAGAGTTAGAAAGAATGATAATGTGCCAGAGAATCGTCTAAGTTCACCCAAGTCAAATCTTCTACTGGAGATGTGTGCCATTTCACCAAAATATCTACTATAGATCTATTTCTAAGTAATCTTTGCCTTCTATCTAATACTATTTGAGGTTGAAGCTTAAAAGAGCCATCATCTTTCAGCTTATAGTTGTCCTGCAAAACATGAGCAGCATTAGGCACATAATGTTTAAGTAAGCTAACATGAAATACAGGATGCACATTTAAATACTCAAGTAATTCCAACAAATAAGCAAGAGATCCAATCTTTTTCAAAACTTTAAAAGGGCCTGCATATCGAGGAGAAAGTCTATGCTCTTTCTCTAGCAACAAGTTAGATCGATGAAGATTGACTTTAAGAAATGCCATGTCATTTTTCTGAAATTCAAGTGGTCTTTTCTTCAAATTGTAGAATTTCTTTTGTCCTTTTTTAAGCTTCTTCTATGTGTTGCTCAGTTTTTCGAAGTTCTTCATCCATCTTCTCAAGCATTTCTTTAGATAGTTCTACTTTATTTGAAAAACCCAAAAAGGAAGGTGGAGCTAAAGAATTATAACCATACATAGCCTCAAACGGAGTCATTTTTATATATGCATGCAATGCACTATTGTATGCAGAATCAACTAAGGCCAAATATTCATTCCAATTATCTTGCTTTTCATTCACATATATATGCAACATACCTTCAAGTACTCCATTAACCCTCTCGGTTTCCCCATCAGCTTGTCGATGGAAAGCTGTACTCATACGAAATTGAGTTCCAATTAATTCAAAATTTTGCTTTCCAAAAGTTTGATGTGAACCTAGAGCCTCTATCAAGAATTATGCTTTTGGGCATTCCATGCAATCGAAAAATTTGTTTTACAAATAGTCTTGCAACATTCAAGGCAATATGAGTCTTTTTCATAGGGAAGAAATATGCCATCTTTGTAAGTCGATCAATTACCACAAATATGGTATCATGTTTACTTCTGGTCATAGGCAATTAAGTGATAAAGTAGATAGAGATAGACTCACACTTATAATTTGGAACATCCAAGAGTTGAAGCATTCTAGGCATTCTCTTAAACTCAAATTTCACATGTTGGCACTTTAAACATTCACTAACATATTTTCTAATATCCCGGTTCATACATGGACAAAAGTAAGAATACTTTGTTTTAACATAGGTCCTTGAATAACCTGGATGTGGAGAAAAAGGTGCATCATGAAAATCATGCAATATTCTAGCTTTTAATGGAGACTCAAAAGATATGCATAATCAATTGTTACAATACAAAGATCCATTCTATAAAGGAAATTTGACTTGATACATTGATCCCCTATTTGCATGCAAAAAATTCAAGATAGGTTTATAAAAAGATTCATGTTTCAGTTCTTCTTGAATTTGATTTAGGAAATTAGAATTTATAACACAAAGAGATTACATAACTAATTTTGACTCAATGATTCAACGACCTTATTTTCTTTACTAGCCAAATACTTAATGTCAAAATCATACTCTCTTAACATATTAATCCAATGCTTTTCTCTATTGTTAAGAAATGGTTGTTTGAAAATGTATTTTAGACTCCAATGATCTATTTTCAATTCAAACATAATCCCTAATAGTAGATGTCTCCAATGCTTAAGTGTGTGTACAACAAGAAGCATTTCTAGATCATGACTAGGATAATTAAGTTCATGTTTTCTTAATTTCTTGGATTCATATGCAACAACCCTACCATCCTATGAAAGAACACATCCTATCTGACTACCACTTGCATCACATACAACCACAAAAGTGTTTCCCATTTTTGGTATTTCCAAAACAAAAATTTCAACTACTTTTTGTTTCAATGATTCATGTGATTTTTTACAAGCATCACTTCACACAAATCCTACATTCTTTTTGATGAACTTTGTGATAAGATTAGCTAACTTAGAGAAATCTTAATATGTGGTCTTTCATATTGCCCCAATCCTAGAAAACTTCTAACATCCCTTATAGTTTTAGGAACCAGCCAATCAACTATTTTTTTCACTTTATCCTCATCTACATGAAATCCCTCTTTGGATATGACTCTTCCTAGATAAGTTTATCCTTAGCAAGGATACACTTACTCTTGTTTCCATACAATTTCTGTTCTCTAAGAGTTTGCAAAGTCTTCTTGAGATGTAGAGCATGCTAAGGATCATCTTTAGAGTATACAAATATATCATCAAGAAATACTAAGATGAATTCATCTAGGTAATCATGAAAAAAAAAATTCATCAACCCTTTGTCAATCTAAAAGGTAAAACTGTAAACTCGTACTGACCATATCATGTTCGAAAAACTATTTTGGATATATCCTCTATTTTGATCCTAATTTGGTGATATCTAGATCTTAAGTCAATTTTAGTGAATGCACACACTCTATTTAATTGACCTAATATGTCATCCATGTGAGGGAGTGGGTAGAAAGTTTTAATTTGAGTCAATCTAAAAATTATGAGATGATGCTAGGAAGATCATTTATGTACCAATTGACAATTATCACACCTTCATCCACTTCATCATTCAGTTCCATGAACAAATTTGTTGCAACCTCTAGTTGCTTTCCACCTCCTTCTTTGCGTAATTCACCAAGAAGCTTCTGAATAGGCTCCTCTTACTCACAGAACTTTTGCATCAAACCTTCCATCATTTAGGAGGATTGATTGTGCTCTAATACCACTTGTAGCATTTTCACAATCACAATCCATCCTGAATCACAAGCTTTGGATCACTCAAGAATAGTGGAAGAGAGAAAAACAGAACTTGCACAAGATAAAGGAAAATTCCATGCAAAATAGTAGACAAGATATGACTTAGAGAAAGAGAGATTTTGATATTATAGATGCGAATCAATTGATACAATAGCTTTGGAAAATACCTTTTGAACAATCTCATTCACACTCACACTCTCACTCTCAATCACAAGGCGATTCTCTTGAATAGAAGTAGAGAAGGCCCCTTTTTTTTGAAGTACAAAAAAAAAACGATAGTTTTCCAAGCCCTATAACTCAAAACGGTGAGGAATTAGCTTAAGCTTGTGAGAGAAACTTTTATTCAATTTTTCGATCTGCACAATAGTGCTAGAGATGAGCTAGGTCCAAATCTGCCTCCAAGTATCACTTTTTAGCTCTCCAAGTTTAGAAATTCGAGAGAGAGAATAATCTCAAGGTACATTTTCTTACAGTCAACTAAATATAGATCCCCAAATGAGGTACTTGAAACATGATTCACAAAAGTTTCACATAGATACTTTTATTCTCTTATGCATGCTCTACCTTTCTCTCATTCAACATTTTTCTTAATTCTTTCATCTGCACATTCAATTTCAACCAAAAAACATGATGTAGATAAGGTCTAGAGAGAGAATGTAAAACTTATTGTTGTAGCCTCTCAATGATTCCCCTTCAATTTTCCTACAACCATCTCTTGACTTGTCATACACGGAGCCCGATACTAGATCTGCCGCCCACTCGCACACGTATATCCCTAAAAGCCTCTCTCTCTTTCCATATTTAATGAGTGACCCATGGCTCTACACATGGTTGCCACATGGGACTCATGTGTGAGCCCATCTAAATGGAGGTAAGAGGTGATTCACACCTCCTCCATAGGTTGACTCCATATAACATTTCCTTCCCCTTAACTCCATTTTTGTCCAAAAAATGGTACTAGAAGGTCTAAAGAAAGAGGTAATCAATGGAATAGTGCTCCCACTAAATCCCCATGTATAAAAATACATGGCCATGTCTCCGTGTTGTTTACCCATATCCTTCCCCTTAAGAAGACTCGTGGGAAGGTAATATAAAGTTGGGAAACCGTCTCAGAAGGGTGCTAACCTGCTCCCATGTGGCACTATCTTCTGAACTATCTTTCCACTTTACTAGACACTCTTTATATAAGTGACTTCTTGTCCATTTCTCTTGAGTGCGTAGTATGCTCTCATGATCATGTGGAATAGATTGAACAGAAATAGGCTCTACTACCTCACTATATGGAATGAGGTTGTCAGATTCACCTAGCCTTTTCTTAAGCCGACTAATATAAAAAACTAGATGGATTTGACTATTTTCCAGAAGTTGGAGTTGGTAAGCCATCTTTCCTATTCTCTTAAGTATTTTGGAAAGGTCCACAAATGATTTTGGACAAGGTCCCATCTTCATGGTTTGAGATCTAGATGGAACTCTAAGATAGACCTTCTCTCCTACCTCAAAGTTAATCTCTCTCCTTTGAGGGTTAGCACAGGCTCTAGCTCTATCCTAAGCTCTCCTAATGCTGTCCTTAGCAAGTCTAAGCATATCGTTCATCTCTTCCAAGAAGTCCTTTGCAGCTTGAACTTTCTCATTCTGCAAACCTATTGCATAAGGAGCTCTTGGTTGAAACCCATACATAAGCATAAATGGACTATGCCCAGTGGAAGCGTGCTTGGCACTATTATATGCAAACTCTACTATAGGTAAGTACTCTTCCCAATTAGTTTTCCTTTCATTCACATATGCTCGAAGCATATCTTCTAGGAATTGGTTAACCCTCTCTGTTTGCCCATCCGACTGTGGATGCTCGGCCATACTCATGCTAAGTTTCGTATCCAACATTTTGAAGAATGCTCTTCAAAAGTGGCTAGTAAACTTCCTATCCCGATCAGAAACTATGTCTAAAGGAAGACCATATAACCGGTATAGGCTCTCTATGAAGAGTCTAGCAACTCTGGTGTCTTCACTGTAGTATGTGTCATAATAAACCTATCCATTTTGGTTAACCTATCCACAATTACCTAGACTGATTCGTGCCCTCTGTGTGTCTTAGATAATCCGATTATAAAGTCCATGGAGATACTCTCCCACTTCCCATTATGAATATCCAATGGGTGGAGTAGTCCTCCAATCCTCAATCTTTGAGCTTTGTTGACCTGGCATTTAGTGCACTTAGGCACATACTCTAGGACATCCTTATGAAGTCCAGGCCAATAAAACTACCTCTTAACAAGATCATAAGTCTTGTTAACTCCTGGGTGTCCCGCACTAGGTGTGTCATGACACTCATACAAAATATGCCGTCTCATCTCAAGATCTCTAGGGACACACACCTTACCTTTATATAACAAATATCCATCATGGACACTGTAGTTCTTCCACTTGAATCCTTCCTGAGTACCCGTCGATATTGCATCCCCACTGGAAACCCGTATATCACGATCCCCATTCTCTATGGCTTCCCAAATCTCGGAATATGTAGGATCAAGCCTACATTTCCCTCTAATGGACTCAAGTAGCTCAGGAGTGATCTGAGTAAAACTCAATCCATTGAGCATAGGCATGCGGCTAAGTGAATCAGCCACTACATTAAACTTTCCCTTCCTATACCTAAGCTCATAATCAAACTCCTGAAGGGTCTCTGCCCATCGAGCCTTACGACCTTTAAGGTATGTTTGATTAGAGAGCCACTTAATGCTCTCTTGATCAAACACTATCGTAACTTTGGCACCATATAAATAATGAGGCCACTTCTTCAAAGCATGGACAATTGCATACAACTCCTTCTCATAGACGGAGTAATTCTTCTAAGCCGGTTCTAGTTTCTTACTCTCAAAGGCTACTAGTCGACCATCCTGTACTAAAACCGCTCCTATAGCAAAGTCACTCACGTCAGTCTCAACCACAAATGGTTTGTTGGGATGTGCTATATGTAAAAGTGGAACTGTAGCAATTGCTACTTTTAGTTTCTCCATACTTTGCTTATGTTCGTCTCCCCAATGAAAGGCTTTCCCTTTCCCTTTAAGCTCTTCTATCATCGGGATAGCAATTTTGGCATAGTTCTTAATGAATCTTCGATAGAAACCTAATAAACCTATGAAGATCTATAGCTCTTTCAGGTTCCTTGAGTGTGGCCATTCCATAATAGCCCTTACTTTTCAGGATCCATTTGGATTCCATCTTGGGAGACTATATGCCCAAGGTATCTAACCTCTGTTTTGAAAAATTCACACTTTGACTCCTTAGCAAAGAGTGAATTTTCCCTTAGCACTTGAAATACCTTTCTTAAATGTTCCAAGTGCTCTTCTTTTGATGCACTATAGATCAAAATGTCATCCAAAAAGTCTACTACAAAATGTCCTAGATAGGGCCGTAAAACACTATTCATGAGCTTCACGAAAGTGGTAGGAGCATTGGTGAGACCAAAAGGCATCACCAAAAACTCATAGAGCCCATATCTAGTCCTAAATGGAGTCTTAGGGACATCCTATGTCCTAATCCTGATATGATGATATCCTGATCTAAGATCAAGCTTGGTAAAATACCTAGCTTGATGCTTTCCAAAAGTTTGATTTTAGGCATTCCATGCAATCAAAAAATTTCTTTTACAAATAGTCTTGCAACATTCAAGGCAGTATCATTCTTTTGGGTAGGTAAGAAATGTGTCATCTTGGTAACTTGATCAAATACCACAAATATGGTATCATGTATACTTTTGGTCATAGGAAATTTAGTGATAAAGTCCTTAGAGATAGAATCCGACTTCTGATTTGGAACATCCAAAGGTTGGAGCATTCCAGGCATTCTCTTAAACTCATATTTCACATTTTAGCAATTTAAACATTCACTAACATATTTTCTAATATCCCCCTTCATACATGGCTAGAAGTAAGAATACTTCATTTTAACATAGGTCCTTGAATAACCTCGATGTGCAGAAAAAGGTGCATAATGACAATCATGGAATATTCTAACTTTTAATGGAGACTCAAAAGATATGCATAAGTGTTTGTTACAATAAAAACATCCATTCTCCAAATGAAATTTGTCCTGATACATCGATCCCCTGTTTGCATGCAAAGAATTCAAGATATGTGCATAAAAAGATTCTTGTTTAATTTCTTCTTGAATTTGTTTAAGGAAATAAGAATTTATTATAGAAAGGAGATTACATAAAGGTTTTTGACTTAATGCATCAACGACCTTATTTTCTTTGACAACCAAATACTTAATGTCAAAATCATACTCGCGTAATAATTTAATCCAATGCTTTCATCTATTGTTATGCAGTGGCTGTGTGAAAATGTGTTTTAGACTCTGATGATCTCTTTTCAATTCAAACTTAACCCCTAATAGTAGATGTCTCCAATGCTTAAGTGCATTTCCAAAAGCAAGCATTTATAGAGCTTGAGTAGGGTAATTAAGTTCATGTTTTCTTAATTTATTAGATTCATATGCAACAACCCTACCATCCTGTGAGAGAACACATTCTATCTAACTACCACTTGCATCATATGCAACCACAAAAGGCTTTCTCATTTGTGGTATTTTCAAAACACAATACTTGATAAATTTTTGGTTCAATGATTCAAATGATTTTTGACAGACACCACTCCACACAAATCATGCATTCTTTTTGGTCAAGTTTGTGAGGGGATTAGCTATCTTAGAGAAATCCTTAATATATGCTCTTTCATATTGCACCAGTCCTAGAAAACTTCTAACATCCCTTACAATTTTAGGAACCGGCCAATCAACTATTGTTTTCACTTTATCCTCATCTATATGAATTCCCTCTTAGATATGACTCTTCCTAGATACACAAGTTTATCCTTAGCAAAGAAACATTGTCTCTTGTTTCCATTCAATTTTTGTTGTCTAAGAGTTTGCAAAGTCTTTTTAAGATGTACAACATGACGTGGATCATCTTTACAGTATACAAATATATCATCAAGAAATACTAAGATGGCAAGGGAACATTCAGACTTATAAAGCCTTTCTTCAAAAGATCATCTAGTTGAATCTTAAGCTCCTTCAATTCATCTATGTTAAATTTATAGGGTGCTCTACAATATGGTTCACTCCCCAGATATAGGTCAATGGCATGGTCAATCTGCCTAGGTGGAGGTATACCAAGTATGTATTCTAGAAATACATCTGCATATTCTTTCAAAAGATTTTCTACATAATTTGGAAGAGATTCATCATTATCTTACTCATGCAGATGGTTCACATACACTAGAAATGTTCTACAACCATCACTTATACATATAATTATTTTCATAGCAGAAATGAGAATAGGCTTAGGATTATGCGCATCACCTTGAATGTGGATAGGTTTACCATCTAGCCTTAAAGTGAAGTTCATTCTAAGCATTATTCCCACAATGTAATCTAGAAACATCAAAATGAATTATTTCACTATTGAAAGGTCTATTACAATTCTTCCCCCTATTGTTATGCAATGTTTGTGTGAAAATGTATTTTAGACTAGAATGATCTGTTTTCAATTCAAACTTAACCCCTAACAATAGATGCTAATATCTGTTTTAATATCTAATCCAGTTGGAACTCAACTTGGATATATTTTGATTCACTCACAATGCTAAGACTCAATGACTCATATCTAGTTAGAAATCAACTGTGTATCTCAACTTTCAAAAGTGAATCAAATCTTTGGTTCCCTTATTAGTGTATATATGAGTAATTAAGTGATTTGATGTAATTTGATGTTTAATGTTATTTAATGTACTTTAATGAACTTTTGATTTCATATCTTCTTGATGTGACATTTGATGTGACATCTCCACTTGATCTCGGATTTCTACTTATTTAAAATGGTCATTCATCTTCAGTCTTCTGTGAACTCAGTGAAGATGAGCTCAATCTTTTCAGTGGATGCTTGGGAATCAGCTTCCTCTGCTCATATTGATACAGTTTCGGATTCATTGTTTTTAGTTGACCCTTTCCACAGAAGTGATGATCCCTATGGTTTAGAATGTGCTGATGATTCTATGTTTTTTGTTGAGTCATTTAAGTTATCCAATTCACAGTGCAATGCTGCTCAACCAAATGCACCTCTTGATCTCCCATCTGATCCAACCATTGATCTCCCTTCTGACTCAAGTGCATGTGGAGCAACGAAAAAGCAAAGCAAGCTCAATCTATGATTTAAAAGAAGGCCTCGTGAAGTAAGTCAAAAAAGATTTAAATTTCTTACTTCAGATAGACAGATTGCATTGGATATTGTGAAGCATTGTTGTGGTTTGGAATGTTTGTACAATTTAGGAATGAAGAAACTAAAGCACCTAAGAGAAAAATTCCTCCATTTAGATAGTGAAAGGTAGGATATATACCTTGTTTCTCGCATGCAAATGATTGAAGATAACATGTCAGTAACACGTGTTGCTTTTGAATATTTCTTTAGTCAAGGGATGCGATGCTGTAGGGCTGCATTTAAAATTGCAATGGGTGTGGGAAAGTTTAGAATACATAGGGTTCAACAAGGGCTTTTGAATGGGGATCTCATTTTGGATACGTTCCATGTTGGGACCAAAGGATCTGTTGGATGTCACGGAATGAATTGGATGATGAACTATTTTATCTTGCATTGTGAGGTTATGCCTACAACTGGAAGGTTGCACTTGTCAGATAACTTTACTCGTCGAGAGGTATTTCAAATATATAGAGAAGACATGGAAAATAGAAAAAACTTGTTTGCTACATTTTTATCGCATCCCTAAGGACATTGGAGATGAAGTCCTTGTGCAAATGCATTTGGTTGGTGCTTTAGTATACAATGGAACTGTAATGTCCAAGGTTTTCTTCACATATCTGAATGTGCATAATGATCCAAACCTTACAGTTACTGTCATTCATCGTGTTTTGCAATCATGGAAGGATCTTTTGCCACCAACTCTATATTTGCAACTTGATAATACTGCAAGAGAGAATAAAAATTCTACAGTCTTTGGATATTTAAGCATGCTTGTTGAAAAACAGGTATTTCAGAAGGTTAAGGTAAATTTCCTTTTGGTTGGCCACACTCATGATCACATTGATCAAATGTTCAATACTTTCTCTAAGAAGTTGGCACGTAACAATGCTTTTACTCTTCCGATTTTATCTGAGCCGATTTCAGAAGCATATACTCCAAAACCAGAAGTTCAACACCTCACACATATTTATGACTTTAAGCACTTTTGCTCAATGGGCCTTGATAACAGTGCTAAGGTTTTGGCTCCATTGCACAATATTAGTTTCAACCATGTATTCTTGATGAGGAGGGTTGATGAAATAACCCTTTTATTTGCAAAGCAGTATTCATCTTCTCTTGGGTGGGAGCCTAAAGAGGGATGCAGATTCTTATTGCAGGTGCCTAATTTGTCTACAGTGTATGGTGCAGAACAATCACCATATGAAGATAAAAACAATACAGAAAGATGTGGAATGTGGTTGATCAAAGTAAAAGCTGGATGCATGCACTCATTGAAAAGAAGAGACATATTGAGCGTGCAAAAAAATATGCTGGAGATCAAGATGTATCTTGGTGGGAGGACTTTTTCAATCATCAAGAAGAGATTATACAGTATACAATTGCAGGTCTAGCCAGTTGATGTTCCATTCACATGGGATTTTTGTACACAAAGATCCGTGAATGTGGCCCAAGCATGTAATGCAGATGCACTTCAAAGTTTTATACATCCACCAGAAATAAATATTTATGTAGGCCCAAGGATGACAAAACAGGCAGAAGCAAGATGGCAAGGAAATTTAATAGAGATAAATGTTGGAACACTTATTGCAGTACTTGCTGATGGTGATGAGGCTACCAGACCCTTTTGGATTGCAAAGGTTTTAGAGATAACTAAAGATATTGATCAGAGAAGAATAGAGGCTTTGATGGTGCATTGGTATTACACTTAAAGTAGTAATGCATTCACAGGTAAATATAACTTAGAAATGGTGTGTGATACTAAACGAACATGTTCAAAAAAGAAAAAGAATATTCGAAGCACATCCAATCTTAAAATGGATGATGTAGATATTCTTGTTTATGATTTTTCCTTGACAAAAACAGGTCACTTGAGGAAAGCAACCATCAACATGATAAAACAAAAGCTTCCAGATGTATGTGGTACAGGAAATCATAGGAAAACAAGAAGAGTTTTTGCATGATCCTGCAGAATTTGGTATGTACATGGATGAAGATAGAGCTCTTGTGGATATAGAAGAAGAAGAAGAGAGCTCTCAACAGTATGAGACTGAATCAAGTGCATCAGATGATGAGGGTGTAGACATAGATTGACATAGTTGTGAGTTGCATTGAAGCTCTCTAACATTTTTAGTGCTTATGTAAATGCCTCGAAGTAGTTTGGTTAATGAAACCATGTTTTGTAGCAATTTTGAATAACAATCAGATATCCACCCATTAAAAATATGTCTAAAATGTTATTTTTGTATAAGAATTATTCAGTTCTACATTCTTTATATAGATTTTAGACATGTCAATGTCTTATCATATAGATTTTGGACATGTCAATGTCTTATCATATATATTTTGGACATGTCAATGCCTTATATAGTGAAATTTTGACTACATTTTGAGCTCTTTTTTTATGAGAAAATCACAAAAAATGTCAAAAAATCACATGTTTTCACCTCATTTTTGTAATATATGTATACTGGTATAAAGGAATCTCAAACATAAGCTGCCATTTGCTTGATTTTTTATGAGAGTGTTCTCTTTTTATGACATAGTTCTCGTTTGTTATGACTCGCTGTTAGATACACAATGCATATGCATACACACAAATGCATATGCATACACACATGCATATGCATACACACATGCATATGCATACACACATACACACATACGCAGATACACAATGCATATGCATACACACATGCATATGCATACACACATGCATATGCATACACACATGCATATGCATACACACATACACACATACGCACATACACAATGCATATGCATATGCATACACATATGCATATGCATACACATATGCGTATGCATATGCATACACATATGCATATGCATACACATATGCATATGCATACACACATGCATATGCATACACACATGCATATGCATACACACATACACACATACACACATACGCACATACACAATGCATATGCATATGCATACAGATATGCATATGCATACACATATGCATATGCATACACAAATGCATATGCATGCACACAAATGCATATGCATGCACACAATGCATATGCATGCACACAATGCATATGCATGCACACAATGCATATGCATACACAAATCATATGCATACACACATATGCATATGCATACACATATGCATTTGCATACACATATGCATTTGCATACACATATGCATATGCATACACAAATGCATATGCATACACAAATGCATATGCATACACAAATGCATATGCATACACAAATGCATATGCATTCACACATTGGATCAGATGGGATCTCCACGTACACCTTGGGGAGCGCATGACCATGACGACTCCAAAATATATCATATACATAATGGAGCTCCAGTCATGGATGCAGCTGGGAAGTCAATGCATCAGCGCATTCGACAACTTTGCTCCATAGAATTTGGACATTATGTAATGCTAAAATGGAGCGAACAGGATAGGGATTCTAAAAACAATATCACACAAACGATATATGAAGAGTTTCGGCCAGCACCTGGGAATCCTATTGTGAGTTCGGAGTGCATTCAGCATACGGCACGTGAGGTGATGTTGTTGCGAACATTTGTTCTATGTAGGGTACAAGTTTCAAATTATGTAAATACCTTTGGGAAGTCTTCAAATACTTCAAGAAGGCTCATATTATTCATAAAATGTAGCAAAAATACCACGTGAGTTCTAGAACATGGTGATTCAAATTAGTGAGTCACAAGGGAGCTCCAGTGGTGTCCTAGTGGAAGGTCGATGTGGCTAGTTCTCAAAGTCCATCAATACTTTGCTTATTTGAGCACTTGAGTCATGTAATACCTCCATCCAAGTGTCTACCACGAATTTAGATGTATTAGGAAGGTTTTAGATTAGTTTTCCATGCTATAAAAAGAGGAGAAAAGTCGTGATCTTGTGGGATGTCCAAGAGGGTCATATGTGTATCTCTATGCTGCTGTAGTTTTGTATGCAGAGATTGCAGAGCTTGTATCTCCCTCATTATATATGAAAATTACATTTTTAATATTGCATTTGAAAGATCTTACTGTCTACATGATTTCTCTAAATTTTCATAATCATTGGATTTGTGAGCTGAGAGAAGCACTCTCTGCAAGTAGTGTGTGTTCTCTGGTTTTACCCCCTGCTGAAGGTCTCCATTAAACCTCAAACTTGCAGAGGTCATATCTCCTTGTGTATGTATCCAAATCATGTGTTCTTTGGCTTGTTAGAAAGCTCTCTAAGTTTATTTGTATTATAGAAAGTTTCAGATTCATCGGAGTTGTGAGTTAACAGAAGTAGTCTCTGCAAGTGATGTGTGTCCTCGGGTTCATCTCTGTTTCAAGGTCTCCATTAAAGCTGCATATTGCAGAGGTCATAGCTCATTGTGTATTTATCCATTTGAGGTGTTCTATAGCGTGTTGGAAAGCTCTTAGAGTCTAGTTTATGTGTGTGAAACAGTTTTGGAAAATTCTAAGTGAGTAAAGAGCAGTTTGCTCTGCAAGAAAACTAGTCTGTGCATACAAGTTTGTGAAAAAGTCAACTAGGTCCTGTTGGGTTTCACCTACTTCTAGCTGTACTTTGGAGATCAATAAACTCCAACATTGGTATCAGAGCAAGTACTTGGAGGCTTGGAGAAGGTTAACATACCTTGATGAAGAATTTGAAGCTATCAAAGAAGCATTTCATCATCAACACTACACAAAGGTAGAAGAAGATCGCAAGGAGGCATCTCAAGCAACATCCAAGCAAAGAAAGGTTCACATACCTCATTTACAAGGTAAAGATTATATTTCTTCTCATCACACACATTGGAAAGAAGGCTTAAAGGAGGAAGCTTAACATTTGTATTATGGGAGACCAACATGCACAAATAGAGAAGCTTGATAAGACCAATTATCAAGCATGGAAGTTTAGAATCACAGCATACTTGCAAGGTAGAGGCTTGTATGGTTTGATTGACGGCACAGATATCAAACCCACATTACCAGAGGACCCAAATCAGCAACAATTGAGGGAGTTTAGACTTTGGAATGAGAGAGACAAAAGGGTTATATTCATTTTATCACAAAATATTCAAGATTCAATGGTAGGACACATACAAGATCTAGACACAAGTAGAGATGTTTATCTTGCATTGGAAAGGTTGTATGCTACAGGTACAAGAGCAAGGAAGATTCAACTAAAAAATGAGTTGAATGACATAAAGAAAGATACAAGGACATCGGTCAATGATTACATATTGAAAGTTAAAGAGATTGCAGATCAACTAGGATCAATTCAAGCTCATGTGGAGGACGACGACTTGGTTGCACATACTCTCAACGGACTCAAAGATGATGAGAGATGGAAACCCTTCATTACTTCAGTTTATGTCAGAGGAGAATTACCAGATTTTGATCAACTTATTGCCCTTATGGTCACGGAGGAGATGAATCTAAATGGTTCTACTTCAAATAAAAAAGGATCTCAAGGACAAGCTCTTTATGTAGGATCATGAAGAGGTGGAAACAGAGGTAGAAGAGGTTCAACTAGAGGTTGAGGAAGAAGGAGTGATGATCAAGGGACTTCAAGTGGCTTCTTCAACACAAGAGGAAGAGGAAGATCAAGTGCTAGAGGTACGAGAGGCAACTACAACTACAATCAAAGACAAAGGAGTGAAGATAGAACAATTGCTATATATGTGGAAGGTATGGACACTATGCCAAAGATTGTTATCAAAATGAAAATAATCAAGGTGGTAATCGAAGAGGAGGCTATTCAAGAAGAGGTAAACAACAAGGAAATTATGCAGTTGAAGGTAAATGTGATGATGATGGTTCTCTTCTTATGATGAATGTAGAAACTAAGATGAATTGCAATAGCGATGTATGGTATGTAGATAGTGGTTGTTCTAATCACATGTCTCATGATGCTTCATGGTTTTCTAATATGCATAATCCTTCATGTAAAGGTCATGTTGAAACAGGAGATGATACAACACATAAGATTATGCAAGTTGGAGATGTCGTTATGCAGGATAAGAGCAAGACAAATTGCTTGAAGGATGTACTTTATGTGCCAACGATCACTAAGAATTTGATGTTAGTTGGTCAAATGGTAGAAAAAGGTTTGCAAATAAGATTTAATCATGCAGGTTGCTTCATTGAGGATCCAAAGCAAAGGAGGTTAATTGCTAGAGGTAAAAAACAAGGTAGATTGTTTACATTCAAGGTAAACCCAAATCATACAAACTATTTCTCTTATGGTATGCATCAAATAGCAGAGCTTGATCTATGACACAAAAGGATTGGACACATGAATGTACACAGGTTAAAGGAGCTATCAAAGAAGAGGATTGTTGAAGGATTACCTGATCTTACTAAGCAACATATGGTGCATCTTTGTGAAGCATGTCAAATGGGTAAGCAGAGTAGACAACCTTTCAAGCATTCAAGCTATGTAAGTGATGGTTTGCTAGATCTCATACACACAGATGTGTGGGGACCTACTAAAGAGGCATCCTTGGTTGGTAATAAGTACTATGTATCATTCATTGATGATCATAGTAGAATGACATTTGTGTATTTCATTAAACATAAGAGTGAGGTCTTTAATTGT
The DNA here is from genome assembly GCA_020310875.1 of Ceratopteris richardii. Classification (NCBI taxonomy): domain Eukaryota; kingdom Viridiplantae; phylum Streptophyta; class Polypodiopsida; order Polypodiales; family Pteridaceae; genus Ceratopteris; species Ceratopteris richardii. The sequence goes on along the minus strand of CM035408.1, from coordinate 58,725,789 downwards.
TTCAAGAAGTTCAAATCATATGTCGAAAAGCAAACAGGAAGGTATATTAAGAAGCTAAGATCTGATGGAGGGGGAGAGTATTTCTCTCAAGCTTTTACTGATTTTCTGTATGATGAAGGTATCAAAAGAGAAGTTACATGCAGGTATACCCCACAACAAAATGGAGTTGCAGAAAGAAGAAACAAAATCATAGCAGAAGCATCTAGAAGCATGCTTAATGATATGTATTTGCCTAATTATTTTTGGGCTGAAGATGTTAGCACAAGTGTTTACATTATGAATAGAGTTCCGACTGCTGGAGTTCATCATTTGACACCATATGAGGTATGGCATGGAAGGAAACTAAGTGTAAGTCATTTGAAAGTATTTGGTTGTGTATGTTATGTACATGTACCTAGTGAGGTGAGATCTAAACTTGATGCGAAATCAGAAAAATGTATATTTATTGGTTATGCAGATACTCAAAGAGGATATAGATGCTATAATCCTCATACCAATAAGGTTGTTGTGTCAAGAGATGTAAACTTTGATGAATCACTTTCATGGTATGTAGATAAGAATTGTTTGCAGGTCATGGATGAAAATGAAGAAGGTGTGGTTGAAGGAGATGAATGCATGGTTCAGCCATCAGGAAGTTTAAATGATGAAAGGAGTGGTTTGGATGAAGAAAGAGGATCACCTTTCAATGGAAGATTAAGGCAAGAGTCACCTCCAAGTGTGAAAAGTAAAGGTAAACTCAAACTTGTTGAAGTTAATGATGAAGGAGAGGAAATTAGTGATGTATGTGAGTATGGAGAATCATCAAAGGTTCCTAATAAGAAAGGAAGAGCATCTACATTGGAGGTAAGAAGAACTTCAAGAGTGAGTAAGCAACCTCAAAGGTATAATTATGAATCTTTTATGAATACTCATTATGCTTTTATGACAAAAGTTGAGCAGGAAAATGAACCCACATGTTATGATGAGGCAAAAGGAGATGAAAAGTGGGAGAAAGCAATGACAGAAGAAATGGAAGCACTACAGGATAACAAGACTTTGAATTTAGTTCCAAAGACACCAAAAAAAAAGGTAATTGGTTGCAAGTGGGTTTTTAAGATTAAAAGAAATAGTGATGGTAGTGTGTCAAGATATAAGGCTAGACTTGTAGCAAAAGGATATAATCAAACTCAAGGAGTGGACTATGAGGAAACATTTAGTCCAGTAGCAAACATGGCAACGGTAAGAACTTTGTTGGCTTTAGCTGCAAGTAAAAGGTGGAATATATATCAACTTGATATAAAGAATGCCTTTCTTAATGGTGAGTTAAATGAAGAAGTGTATATGTCACAACCAGATGGTTATGTGGATGCAAAATGCCCTAATCATGTATGCAGGTTAAAGAAGGCATTGTATGGTCTTAAGCAGGCACCAAGGGCATGGAATGCAAGGTTGGTAAAGTATCTTATGCTGCAAGGATACACAGCGAGTCATGTTGATCCTTCACTTTATGTAAAACATGTAGATGACATGTGTGTCTATGTATGCATTTATGTGGATGACTTGTTGATTACAGGGAATGATGCAAAAGCAATTGATGAGATAAAAGGTAATTTGGGAAAGGAATTTAAAATTTCAGATCTTGGTTTGCTTAGATACTTTCTTGGGATTGAAATTCTGTATAGCGATGAAGGTATGTGGTTGATACAGAGAAAGTATATATGTGATATGCTGAAAAGGTTTGGTATGCAGGAATGTAAATTTTTTTCTACTCCAATGGAATGTAATGTAAAGCTGAGTGCAAAGGAAGGTGATGAGTTGCATGATATGAATGTATATAGATCCATGGTAGGAGCTTTGATTTATGCAACAAAAACTAGACGTGATATATACTATGCAGTGGGAGTATTGTCACAGTTTATGCATGAACCTAGAGTACCTCATATGCATGCAGCGAAAAGAGTGCTTAGGTATTTGAAAGGTACCATGAACGAAGGATTATTTTATAGTCATGATGCTGATTCAACTCTTAAAGTCTTTAGTGATGCAGATTGGGTTGGAAGCAAAGATGACAGAAGATCCACAAATGGATATGTGGTAATAGCAAGAAACAAGACATTAACATGGAGTTCAAAGAAACAACCTACAGTTGCTTTATCTTCTACAGAGGCTGAGTATAGAAGTTTAGCATTGGCTACTACTGAAGTTATGTGGTTTAAAAAGTTGTTTCATGACTTGAATGTGCATGTTGATGTACCACTGATATATGGGGATAACTTGAGTAGCATTCATATGACCTCAAATCCTATCTTTCATGCTAGAACAAAGCATATAGAGGTTCACTATCATTATGTTCGAGAGAAGGCCATAAACAATGAAGAACAAGTTTCTTTTGTGGGAACAAAGGATCAAGTTGCAGATATCTTCACCAAATCCTTGGATGGACCAAAGCTTCAAAGATTCAACTATATCCTTGGCATGAAGGAAAGACCCTTTGAAACTTGAGGGGGAGAATGTTGCGAACATTTGCTTTATGTAGGGTACAAGTTTCAAATTATGTAAATACCTTTGGGAAGTCTTCAAATACTTCAAGAAGGCTCATATTATTCATAAAATGTAGCAAAAATACCACGTGAGTTCTAGAACATGGTAAGTCAAATTAGTGAGTCACAAGGGAGCTGCAGTGGTGTCCTAGTGGAAGGTCGATGTGGCTAGTTCTCAAAGTCCATCAATACTTTGCTTATTTGAGCACTTGAGTCATGTAATACCTCCATCCAAGTGTCTACCACGAATTTAGATGTATTAGGAAGGTTTTAGATTAGTTTTCCATGCTATAAAAAGAGGAGAAAAGTCGTGATCTTGTGTGATGTCCAAGAGGGTCATATGTGTATCTCTATGCTACTGTAGTTTTGTATGCAGAGATTGCAGAGCTTGTATCTCCCTCATTATATATCCAAATTACATGTTTGATATCTCATTTGAAATCTCTTACTGTCTACGTTCTTTCTCTAAATTTTCATAGTCATTGGATTTGTGAGCTGAGAGCAGCACTCTCTGCAAGTAGTGTGTGTTCTATGGTTTTACCCCCTGTAGAAGGTCTCCATTAAACCTCAAACTTGCAGAAGTCATATGTCCTTGTGTATGTATCCAAAGCATGTGTTCTTTGGCTTGTTAGAAAGCTCTCTAAGTATATTTGTATTCTGGAAAGTTTCAGATTCATTGGAGTTGTGAGTTAATAGCAGTAGTCTCTGCAAGTGATGTGTGTCCTCAGGTTCATCTCTGTTTCAAGGTCTCCATTAAAGCTGCATATTGCAGAGGTCATAGCTCATTGTGTATTTATCCATTTGAGGTGTTCTATAGCTTGTTGGAAAGCTTGTAGAGTCTAGTTTATGTGTGTGAAAGAAGTTTGGAAAATTCTAAGTGAGTAAAGAGCAGTTTGCTCTGCAAGAAAACTAGTCTGTGCATATAAGTTTGTGAAAAAGTCAACTAGGTCCTGTTGGGTTTCACCTACTTCTAGCTGTACTTTGGAGATCAATAAACTCCAAGAGATGTCTCATCGACGGTCGGAAGCTTGTGATGCTTTTAGAGCAGGCTTACTGAAGCCTGTGTGGTTAGATTTTTGAAGAGTGGGAATCGATTCAGGATGAGCAGCAACATACTCCTAATCGATATTGTCAACAGAGAGATGTGGTGGCCACACGTTTGGATACGGTTGGAATGTTGCATTTAGGTAGCGGCGAATACGACAGTATGCGCTACCAATTTGTAGGTATCATGTTAATTATTCAATTTGTTTGTGTTCAGCACATCATCTATGTTCATGTAACATTTTGCATATTTATTATAGGAGTTGGTAGTGGGTCGTCCTCCGACGCGAACCGAAGAATCTTTCAGATATCTTTATGGATTGACTGCACTATTGCAAGATTTAGAGGGACAAGGTGCAATCATTTCATGGGAGAATATTCTATGATTAGGTAAACTTATAGCTTGGTTTCGTATTTTTAGTTGTTGTTTATAACTGTCATGTCAATTTGTCTTGTTTTACACATGCTTTGTTGCAGGATTGCAGGTGTAAATGTTTTGATCCCCTTACATATATGCTTTGCCACAATTTTGTATTACACTCCTATGTGGCAATGATGTACTATAATTTTGTATTTGATTCTTATATAGAAGTGCTTTTTCACATTGCCACAATTTTGTATTACACTCCTATGTGGCAATGATGTACCATAACTTTGTATTCAATTCCTATATGGAAGTGCTTTGTCACACTCTTGTACATCTTTCATTTATGGAATATACAACTTTTTGTACATGATTCATGGTTCATTTTTGCTCATATAAAATCATGTTTTGGTTGTCGTTAGAGTACATAACACATGTACTCGGTTTAGAGTTGGGTAGAGTGTATTGTCTTTTGTTAAACAACATCATGCTGTAGCAATAGACAACACACTCTGCCCAAAAAAAATTTGTGCAGATATGGTCGTCAGTATAGGCATCGGTACGCCCAGTATAGTCATCGGTATATGCATCGGTACACTCAGTAGAGGCGTCGGTATGAGCGTCGGTAATTCCGATGCTCATACTGGTGCATATACCAACGTTTATACCGACGACTATACCGGCGTTATGTTTTCGACGCCCATACCGACCCCAACACCGAAGTCGCGAGAAAATTACGCCCGTTCAATTTCCTCAGTAGCAGCCTCGGTATATCCTCGATGTGTTGTAGTCCATGAAACCTATAAAGGCTCAGAAATTGCCTCATTAGGACCAAGACTAGACTGTCCACCTATAAAAAGAGGCAGCAAATATCATACATGTCTTTGGAGCTAACACATGTCTCCTTTGTACATCAAAGTAAATGCTGAATAGCATCTTCCACAAAAACAACATCACGGCTAAGCAAAATTCATTTAGTATGTGGATGATACAGATATCCTTTGCTTTCAGAACTATACCCGACAAAAATACATTTTACTACGTTATCATCCCATTTCTTGTGATGTTGTTCAGGCACTAATGCATATGCCAGACAACCAAAAACACGCAAGTGAGCAACAGATGGCTTACGACCATGCCAGGCCTCATATGGAGTGATAGATTGCAACGTTTTAGTGGGAGACCTATTAAATACATATGTTGCACACATGAGAGCCTCAAGCAGAGGCTAAAATGGATGTAGTCAAAGGAGCTTGTCAATGGACTACCAAATTTCAAGGTTGTAGATATGCAAAAAGTATGTGCAACATGTCAATTTGGTAAACAATCAAGGGAAACATTTCTACATTATGAGCATGTTAGTGAGAATGTGCTAGAAATAATACATACACATGGTATGGATCCTACAAAGACCATATCTATGGGAGGATGTAGGTTTTATGTCACTTTCATTGATGACCATACATGGAAAGTATATGTATATTTCATGAAAGAGAAGAGTGAGGTGTTCACTCACTTCTATAATTTTAAGGTTGTGGTGGAAAGGCAAACAGAGAAGTATATTCCAGCATTGAAACTTGATGGAGTACATGTCAAGTGATTTCAATAGCTTTCTAAAAAGTCATGGAATTTGACGATAGTTTTCATGTAGGTACACACCACAAGAAAATGGTGTTGATGAATGCAAAATTTAACAAGTCGCAAAGTTAGGAAAAGCCTTCATAGCTGAGAAGAATATGCCTCATTGTTATTGGGTAGAATTTGTGAAGACTATTGTACACATCATGAATAGAACTCCAACTACGGCTCTACATCACCTGAAGAGAAGTTTAGAGGTAAAAAGACAAAATTATCATATATGAAAGTATTTGTATGTATTGCATATGTACATGTTCCAGATGAGTTGAGGACAAAGCTTGATCCAAAAGTAGAAAACATTATCTTCATTGGGTACTTCCTTGAGCAAAAGGGATATAGTTGTTATAATCCAGTCACACAATAGGTGAAGGCAATCAAACATGTGGTGTTTGATGAAATATCAAGCTTCTATGCAGATGCCAAAGAAGAACTTAATCTTGACTCACATGATAAAGGAAATGGTGAAAATCAAGTGCAAAATCTCAAGTTTTGAGTTGAACTGATGTGTCACCAAGCAATAGTTCCAACTCAAATCCATGGAGTCAAAGATTGCATTGAAATTTTAGTATAGCAAATTCATTGATTACATCGAGGAATGGTAAAGAAAAGCTTTCTCTTGGTAGTAAAAAACATCTACATGTTTGGAAGACATTGATGGATATTCAAGTGGTTCAAAAAAGAGCCTTGATGAGGAACTTGGATTGCCCTCTGTGAGCTCTCCAAGAGTAAAAAAAGGCACATGTAGATGATACAAAGAGAAGTGATCTAGGACCAAGAAGATCAGGGAGGATGCTAAATTCAGTGCAATGATTGATGTATGACAATTACATGGCTCATCATTGTGCCTACATAACCAAGGTAATACAAGATGCTAAACCTTCTTGTTTTGAAGATGCAATTGGAAATGTAGATTGGGAGAAAGCTATGGATGAGGGATGGCTGCACTTTATGGAAATGAAACATGGAAGTTGGTTCCATTGTCGTGAGGAAAGAAACCCATAGGATGTAAGTGGGTTTACAAAGTAAAACACAATGTTGATGGTTGCATAAGTAGGTATAAAGCAAGATTGGTAGCAAAAGGATATGCACAAACACTCATTATGAGGAAACATTCAGCCCTAAAGCTGAAATTTATACTATCATAGCCGTTTTTGTATTACCTATAGAAAAACATGAAAGAACTTGGAGAAGCTTGTGGGAGGTAGAAAAGTGTCTTTCGATCCAACCGGCACAAGACAAGCCCTTGAGCTTATGGAGACTCAAATAGAACTTATAGGCATGCGATAAGTGCAAAGAAATGCACTATGTACTTTGGAGCATCAAGGAGAAGGATTCGATACAAAATAAATAGGTTCACGCATCGAGTAGCTCAAAAAACTTACTATCTATGGAAGAGACAATGAACTTCAAATGCCCATAGAGACGAGCATGATTACAATTAGAAAAAATCCTTTTATGGGAGTGATACACATAGGGTTGATTGTATAATGCACAAATGTATAAGGAATAAGCAAAATATGCTATAGGAATGAATTAGACACTCAACGGTGGTACCTCCTATTTTTCAGGAATATGCAGAGATTGAACCCAAGATCGAAAAACTGAGATTTCTCCCAATCTACTAAACCAAATGCTATGAAAATTTACAAGCATAAACCAGACACTAATACCTTTCCAATGAGCCATATAGTTATCAAATTTGGAGCTCTAGAAAGACAGCAGTAGCCTCTGCAAGATTACTATCGGTGAAGAAGATGATGCAAAAAATTGAAGGAACAAGACAATGATGGTCACAAGTGTATGTATATTTCTTTCATGTATTGTACAAGTGATTTCAAGTCTTTATATAGAATCTAGGCATGTTCCATGACTTCTACAAGTGGATCTTGAATTCAAATGAAGGTGGGAATGGTTGTTGGAGGGAATCAATTCACTTTCCTACAATCTAGGAAAAGTGAAGATCTAAATTGAGCTACTTTTAGGTGATTGATTGCTTCATTGAATGCAACTCAAAGACCACAAATTCATGGAATTTGGGCTCTATCTTTCTACTTTTACATGTGCAAAGCTCAAGGCTTTTACAATGGTAAACGAATCATAAAAAATCTCTTAAAAAATACAATAAATGAGCATAGGTAAAAGAACTCTCCAACGGATACTCTTTTGCCATAATCCAAGTGTTGCTACAAGGGTTGCCCATATTTTTTCTCATACTATGGCATCCTTTAGCCCCCAGGAAAGTACCTTCTTTTTGTAAATTAGGAGATGTCCATATGAACACTCTCCTAAAACCCCTTTTTGATATTTCCTCTAGTCTAAAGTATTGAAGCCTTTTTCCATGAAGTAGCTTTTTGGCACAAACTCAAAATCCCCACGTAGGAAATCTCACGCGCTCTCTCTCTCTCTAGGTGGTTAGTCCCATATCACATAAAGATTCTCTTTTTGATTTAGCACATGTGGTCTTTTGACCACATGTTTTTATTCACATATGCCTCTCTTCTCTATATAAAGAAGAGCCTCATTTGTAAAAGGGAGGTCCCTTGGCCATGGCCTTGGCCTCCATTTTGGTAATGGAAGAAGGTGTCATTTGTTACTCTCTTGCCTCCTTGTGTGCAATGGCGTTGGTCTTGGTGTATGGATTTGCATGTGTGTGTGCATGGTTGGGAGGATGTTCCCCTTTGCTCCTTGTGACGTTGTCCATTGTTGCCATTGCTCCATGAGCATGGGTGAACCTCTCCTCTCATTCTTTGCCCCAACTTGGAGAAACTTCTCACTTCCATGTGAGGCGGTTAGGGTTTGTTGTTCCCGGTTTCTCAACAATTTGGCACCGTTGCCGGGGACGTCGGCCTTTAGCCGTTGGTTTTTCCAAGTTTGCGTGTCCATATTTCGTGAGATGCACCTCGACACTTGGAGAAGGATGAATATGTGTGGCCTTCGGTTGGCCTAGGGTACCTCTCTTCTTTTAATTTTTGAGTAGTTTTAGTTCAATTTTTGTTTGTTGCATTAAAAAAAAACACCCCCTAACCCCCTTCTCTCTCTCTCTACTTCTCCACATAAGCACACTTCTCTTCACACACCTTGTGGCTTCACTCCCCATCCCTATCACCTCTATTTTAGTGATAGCCTTAGAAAGGGGGGTGGGTACTTACTCTCTCTTTACCCTCCCTCTCATCCATTTCAAGAAAACCAACTAAAAGTTCAAATGCGTAATGTTATCTTTGGATTCCTATCTCTCCACATCAAAACAAATTCAAAAAAGAAAGTTTTTATTACTTCTATAAGTGTCAATTGGGGAAGGAACGGTTGATACTTAGAGCTCGTAACTTGAGTTTCCTCATTCTTTGAACCCCGTGCATTCACACCCATTGGAAGAGGTGTGAACATTGAATATCATCACTCATGACCGTGTAAGCACAGGTGTTGGGAGTACAAGTTTCTCTCTCAATCAATGGAGGCAGGTCCGTATGCTTTATCATTTATTTCCCCTCTTTCCAACTACGCCAAAGCCTGTTGGGCATTCCCCTCTTTCGTCTGTGTGAAAGGATCGGGGGAGGTGGAGCCCGGCAACGGCGCCAAATTGTTGAGAAACGGGGAACAACAAACCCTAACCGCCTCACATGGAAGTGAGAAGTTTCTCCAAGTTGGGGCAAAGAATGAGAGGAGAGGTTCACCCATGCTCATGGAGCAATGGCAACAATGGCCAACGTCACAATGAGCAAAGGGGAACATCCTCCCAACCATGCACACACACATGCAAATCCATACACCAAGACCAACGCCATTGCACACAAGGAGGCAAGAGAGTAACAAATGACACCTTCTTCCATTACCAAAATGGAGGCCAAGGCCATGGCCAAGGGACCTCCCTTTTACAAATGAGGCTCTTTTTTATATAGAGAAGAGAGGCATATGTGAATAAAAACATGTGGTCAAAAGACCACATGTGCTAAATCAAAAAGAGAATCTTTATGTGATATGGGACTAACCACCTAGAGAGAGAGAGAGAGAGTGCGTGAGATTTCCTACGTGGGGATTTTGAGTTTGTGCCAAAAATCTACTTCATGGAAAAAGGCTTCAATACTTTAGACTAGAGGAAATATCAAAAAGGGGTTTTAGGAGAGTGTTCATATGGACATCTCCTAATTTACAAAAAGAAGGTACTTTCCTGGGGGCTAAAGGATGCCATAGTATGAGAAAAAATATGGGCAACCCTTGTAGCAACACCAAGCGATAGGTTTTGATGTAGATCAAATCCAAATCAATTATAGTGTAAGCTTGATGTTCCAACACCTCCCCATCAAGCCGAAGTATGCTTGAGTCTTCATTCTCTGATAGGTTGAATACTTGCCATAGCTTTGAATCTACAAAGCTTTATTCCATCAAGTGCCTTCCTCATCACATCCACTACTTGCTTTTTAGTTGGAACAAAAGAAATGTCAATCTCCTTTGCCATGGGCTTCTCTCTAATGAAGTGGTAATGAAATTCTATGTGTTTGGTTCTTGCATGGAAAATAGGGTTTGCCGCTAGATGCATGGAACTTACATTATCTCCAAATATGTGAGGTTTGGAACTCACAAGTCCCAAAACTGTATACAATGCCTTTAACCATATTGCCTCTTCAATTACTATGGTCAAGCCTCTGTAGTCTGCTTCAGTCGAGGATAAAGCAACTGTTGGTTGCTTCTTGGAACTCCATGACACTAGCTTCGAACCTGTAAATGCTAAGTAACCAGAAGTACTTCTTCTATCATCCTTAGCTCCTGTCCAATCTGCATCTGAATAGATTTTGATATCCAAATCTGAAGAGTAAGGATAGAATATACCTTCATTGATTGTACCTTTGAGGTACTTAAGTACTCTCTTAGCTGCATCCATGTGTGGTATTCTTGTGGAGTGCATGAACTGACTAAGCACTCCCACACTATATGAGATATCTGCCCTTGTATGAAGCTATCTACAAAGCTTTGATACTCTTTAATGTCTCTAATTTTCTCACCTTCATAAACACTAAGTTTATGATTCATCTCCAAAGGTGTACCTGCACGTCTAGTGTTCTCCATTTTTAACTTGAGAAGAAGATCTTGAATGTATCTTCTCTGAGTCAAATACATTCCTTCCTCTGTGTATATCACCTACATACCTAGGAAATATGTGAGCTCACCTAAGTCACTGATTTTGAACTCCTCTTGCATGTGTCTCTTGATCTTTTGAATGCCATTTAGATCATCACCTCTCACAATAATCATCTACATATACACTTTACTCTTGATAAAGTATAGAACAATCCATCTACTATGGTCCTCAATAAATGAGACATAATACCTTGATCCGGCCAATGAAGGTTCTTGACTTGGTCCCCATACATTTGTATGTACTAAGTCCAATAAGTTGTTGTGGATGTAGCCTTTGTGGTTGAATGGTTGTCTTTGTGCCTTCCCAATCTGACATGCATCACACCTGTTGATCATGTGTTGCTTTGATATGTTTGGCAGTCCTAGAACACTTTGATCGCTGCATATCTCCTTCAAGGTTCTTTCATTCACATGAGCAGGTCTCTTATGCTACATTTCAAGCTGAATTAGGGTTTGAGACCCAAAAGTGAATAGAGCTATGTTCCTGGTTTCTCCTACTTCAAAAGTAAAGAGCCTACCATGCTTCTCGCCTCTAGCTATCTTCTTGAAGCCTTGACATAGATTTTCCACAAAATCTCCATGTTGGGTGAGCCTAAATTGCAAGCCTTTTTTGACTATTTGGCCTACACTTATTCGGTTTTTAATGATAGTGGGGTACATAGAGATGCTTACTCAGAATGATTGTCCTGCCATTGGAAGCTTTGACATTACCAATCTTCTCCACATTGTGCTTTGTGTCATCCCTTGTTTGTACTTCATGTCTATGCTTTGGAATTTCCAAATTAGATAGAAAAGCAATGTTGCTTGCAACATGATTCGAACACCCTGAATTTATGTAGAACAAGTGATCATCTTCTTTACCTTCTTTGTGGCTTAGGTTCATGAGAAGCAATGAGTCTTCATGTGGTTGATCTTCTGAATAATTATTGAAGTCCCTTCTGTTATAGCCTCTATTGTTATTGTTGAAGTTGTGTCCACCTCTTCCTGTATTGCTGCAATATCCACCTCTTCCACTTCCTTTCTGGGTATTCCCATTGAACCAAAAATAGTGAGTGGTGTGGTTGGTCTTATCGCACATGGTAGAAGGTTGAACATTCTGACCTTTGGCTTTGTCTTGCTTTGGTCCTTTCTTCTTCCCTTTCCACTTGCTTTTGATTGTGAAGTTGGCTTGGGAAGTCTCTTCTTCATCTTCTTCCTTCTTCTTGCCTTTCAACTTCTTGTCCTTCTTATTTGCATATAGAGCACTAGTTGAATTATCATGATAGGAGTTACCTTCCTTTATGCTATTGTTGGCTTCTTGATTGAAGATTTGTCCAAGAAAGATGTTGAAGTCTGGAGTTTGCATATCCATGATGAGATCATATGCCATAGTGAAAGATTTCCATTGCTTATCACTTCGAATGCCGTTGAGAATTTGCCTCATGATATCCTCTTCTTCAATCAGCTCTCCAATGGATGCTAACTGATCCAAAACCTCCTTGACCTTGGTAACACACTCTGTGATAGTTTGTTTAGGTATCTTCTTCATTTGGTTGAACTCGTTCCAAAGATGATTCTTTCTTGCTTTAGTACTAGCACAAAAGAAAGTCTCGAGGGTATCCCAAGTCTCATGAGATGTCTTGCATCCTCTTATATGTGGTAATAGAAAGTCAGAGATAGAGTTTAGTACGTACGACCTTGCTTGAGCATCCCTTGTGCACCAAAGTGTGAGCTTATCTGTCTCCTCTTGTGTAGGTCCTGATTTGGATCTTCGAATAGGCATAACTTCATCACCTGCTACAAAAATTATGCTCCAAAAGTATGGTATGACTGTTTCTAAGCAGATTTATATGCCATTAGATTAGAATTTGAAGTTGGGTACTATATAAGGCAAAACATCAAAAAATGCTACTATCTATAGGAAAATTGTAGGAAGTTTGATATATGTCACAATTACAAGGCTTGATCTAAGCTGCACTATTGGGATCGAAAGTGAATTTATGTAGGCTTCCAAGAAACCACATTTAGATGCTTTGAGATGCACTCTACAATATGTGACTGCTACCTTGGATAATGCATTGTTTTATGAAGCTCATGAAAAATTGCAAGTTAATGGATACACTAATGTTGATTGGGCTGGTAGTATTCTAGATAGAAAATCTACTAGTGGCTTTCTATTTTCACTTAAAAGTGCAACTATTACATGGAGCGATAAGAAGCAACCCATTGTTTCCTTGTCAAGTAAAAAGGGTGAGTATAGAGGTGTTGCAATGGTAGCATTTGAAACATCATGGCTAGATATGCTACTTGCAAATTTATGTGTGGAAGTGCAAAAGCCTATCATCATCTATTTTGATAATCCTATCAGCACACAGTCATGGCACATTTGTTTCTTGCCATCTCACTCATTCGTAGACATTAAGATTTTCCTTAGGTACTATTTTTTATATGTTGCACTAATTGTATTGTTGTATTATGTAATTCTTTCTCCTTATGTAATAGAAGAAGAAGAAGAAGAAGAGGAAGAAGAAGAAGAAGAAGAGGAAGAAGAAGAAGAAGAAGAAGAGAAGAAGAAGATCATTCTTCCTTGCCTTAAGAGTGAGAGTGTGTGAGTGAACTCTCTTCCTTGCTTTCTCATGATATAGCTTCCTTCTGATGAGATGCCTATGATTTTTCAACAATGGTTGTTCATTCACTAATGACAATGAGGATATTACTGATATCTATGTTCAAAGTTTCTAATAAAGAAGAATCTTCCAATTACTCTTGTGTGAGGCTATAGGATATATGAATTCAAAGTTGTCTCACATAGGATTGACTGTCTATCAAGATGTCCAATCATTAAAACTAAAAGGAATCAACCCATGTTGAAGGTCAGGCTATATGAGGAAATCATGTATGTTGGCTTTCTTTAAACATTGAAAAATAGTATGAGCTTTGTATGAATATAACAGGAACCTATTGCATGTGTAGGCTTTGATGTATGCATTATTGAAAGCTTTATATAATATAGATTCACTCACTATGTCATAAGCATTATGTGTTTACTGAAAGCACTTTACTAAATTGAGATACATAGAGAATATTTTGAAGAAACATTCTTGCATGAAAAAGCGAAAAAAAAAGAGAAAGTGACTCTATGTAAGAGAGATAAATATAGATAGCAAAACGTTATGACTATGCAATCTATCTCTCCTCCTGTATTTGGAAATTAGACAAGCCACAATTCTCTTTTACATAGTGGAGCATGTATAGAGGTGATCATAGTTCATTGTATGAAGTGGAAAATATAATATGAAGCATATGGTGTGCTCGTGTCTTTGTCCATAATTGTTATTGTCCTCTCATCCATAAATCCTCCATTAATGTGGTTGCTAAAGAGAATTCGAGAGCATGCGAAAGAGAGAAAGATAGAATTTGCAAGGAGAAAGAGCTTGTGAATGTAAAGGTGCGAGAAGAGTGTGTTGGATTGATAGAGGGAAAGAAATCTTGTGACTATGAGAGTATGAGTCATGAGCAAGTGATGAGTGAGTTGTGAGATTTAGCAAGAGTGAGTGAAATTGAAGAGGGATTCAAGTGAGAGTGAAGAGTAGGAAGAGATAGAGCGAAAAGGAAAAAGTGAAGGAGACTAGAAGAGAGAATGAGGGAGAGAGATTGAGTGAGAGACAAAAACAATAAGGTGAAGAGAGGAAAAGTGAAGTACATTAATATATCCCAAAAAGACAAGTGCCTATAGGGCCATAAAAAGGACCTGAATCATTTGATAATCCTACAGGGGATCGGAAGATTGAGCCAAATTGTGCACATTCATGGCCCAAGGGTAAGAGAAAGGTGCAAGATACAAGAATTCGAGGAGATATAAATGCAATTATTTACTTTTTTTCTCGGTTAAGGACCTTACGTAGATGACAAGGCAAGAATTTGAAAAATGTGGGATATGATTTATTGGCCATATTAACCCACCTATCAAAGGATCTCATGTAGAGTACATAATAATAGCAACACATTATCTTCCAAAGTGGAAGAAACGTGGACCATAAACAAAGGAGATGCTCACAAAACCACAAATTTTGTATTTGAGTAGATATTTGCAAGGCCTTGTCTGACCATTGAGATAATGAGTGGTCAAAGTACTCGTTTTGCCAATGAGGGCATATAGACATTTGTAAAAGGATTTTTCATTTTCCACAATAAATGAGCTCCATATCATCCTCAAGTGAATGGTCAAGCTCAGAGTTCCAACAAAGTGCTTTGCACTTTTTAATAGAATTTGTGAGTTTGGGACAAAAATCCATTAAGTGAGCTCTAGAGCTCATAAAAAATGGACTTTAAAATCCCACACATTGAAAGATCTTTTTTTTTTTGAAAATCATATGTTGATTTTAAGATATGATATTTAGAAGGCCTTTAGGAGGTAGTGGGAAGTTAAGGAAGCTCTAGATAATCTTAATGACACATGGGGGAAATGGCCACTAAAATGCATTTGAATCTTATATCATACTAGAACAACAAGGAATTAAAAAGAGCATTGTAAAATATCGGGTATATTTATTACTAGCCCTATCATACCCAACCATAATATTATTCTTTCAAATATGTATATAAATGTGTGGTATATTTTCTCTTGTAGATGTATGGATTGTCGAGTAATTTGAGTTGAAAATAGATTTTCATAAGAGCTAAGTAAGAATTGCACTTATTTATTGCAACATTCAAGTATGGATCTAATCTTTATATCCTATTTAGATAAGTCAAAGAATCACTACACTACATGGGTTTATCGATTGGCTAATTAAGTGTGAGTATCATTCTCAAATCAGGAAAATTACTTCAAACTATATGTCTACATGTAGTAGTATCTCTATTATAGAGATTGTTATAGGCTCAATTAGGAGCACTCATCAGATATCAAGTGATTCTGATTGTGAACTTGAGACTATGGAGGCTCATCAAGTTCTATGGATATGCAAAATCATCATCCCAACACACAAGTAGATTTCAAGTCAAGTCTTGAGGGTTGTTGCAGACGAAAGAGGCACAAAAGAGGAGCCCCAAAATTTTCAAATTAAAGGGCATAAATTTCTTCTTCAAAATCCTAGGAAATTCCCTCAAAGCTATGTAATTGCACTAGAGCAGTCCTCTAGATGCATAAACCCAAATTATTGTAATATATTTCTTGTAAAATAATAGGAAGTTAGAGATTAGTCAATAAAGTGCGGGTCTCATGTGTGAAAGGACCATTTTTAGGGCACATGTATATAAGTCACTTTGTGACTCTTTGTAAAAGCATTTTGCCATTGTGAAGAAGGAGAACTGAAATTTTCAGATTTTCTTCTTTCCTACTGATTTTCATCTTCTCTATGATCTTTTGTGTGTGTGTGTGTGAAGCTTGGAATGTGTGTGTAGGACTGTTGTCTACCCCTCCCCATCACTTTTGAACTATTGTAGTGTGTGTGTGAGCCAATACGAGTTGTGGAGTGAGTGTAGGTGTTTCCTACCATTCATTGTTTAAGCCATAACCTGAAAATCCGTTGTCAGATTCAAATGAAAATATGAGAGCTTCGAAATGAACCCACTATTGGCCATATTTGGAGTTTGGAGCTGGGAGAAACATTCAAATTTGTGTTTACTGTTGTAAGTGGTATCGCGGCAGGCACTTCCAAAATTTGAGTGAGTTGGAGAGGTAGTTTAGTCTTTCCATATGCATTATAGGTGAACCACTTCACTTTCCATCACGTCTACACACGTCCTCATACACTTGGTTCATGTCGTTCTTTGGATTGATAATTAAGCGTGTGTCAATCCACCACTATACGCACTTGTGGGGCAAATGAGATTTAGTGTCTTTGACACAAGTCCTTAAGACCTCATGACTTAGGTACACATGTTTTTGGCGCTATTGCCGGGGAACAAACTCAACCAAGGTGCCTTAATGATGGTTATAGCTCTAGAGTGAAGGAATCGTACTTGTAGAAGTGAATTCGTTCAGTGGCAAGTAGTCAGACACTTCAGCACTTGTTACTTCACATCCTTGAGGTGTGTGTGACAAGTATTTAGGTTTAGGGTTAGGAGTAAAGGAGAGAAGGAAGAGTTAGGGTTAGGTCAAGGAGAGAAGTGGAGTAGGAGGAAGTTGGAATCACCAAGAAAAATCTCAAAAAATTGCCAAAATTAGTGTAGAATAGGCTTCAGGCATCACAAACTACAAAAACCAAAAAAGTTAGTTCATTTGACACTAGCTCAGGAACTCGTATCGTGTGTAGAGAGTGACCGGTATCGCCTGAGCAATATTGCACCCTATAAGCCCAAAAAGCTACCGTGTGAGCTCAAATCTTAAGCAAGACATCCCTGAAGGTAAGCTACAACAAGATTTCAACATCAAAATTGCTTTAAAAACAGATTTGCACATGATTAGAGATGTTTCCGATATCGTGGGGTGGGATAGAGAGTTTTGGAAGGTTCTTTAAGTGAGACAGAGGGTCAAAAGTGAAGAGGATCGAGAAATAAACCAATTCTTGCAAAAAAATTTGAGTTTAGAGCGATTTTGGTTGTAGTATCGCGATCAATTGAGTTTTGGTATCACGATACCAAAATTTCCTAGTATTGCGATACTCGCCTAGTATCGTATCATCGTATGCCACTTAAGGTATCGCGATACCATTTTTGGTATCGTATCGTCAAGTCGGTATCACAATCGCGATTAGCCAATGGTATCGTATCACGGTCCACTTGATATCGTATCGTCCCGATCACGGTATCGTATCGTTGACCGAGCGGTATCATATCACGCGCATTATTGGTATCGTATCACGTACCTGGTATCGTATACGATTGAACTATGTAGTATCGTATCGTGAGAAATTCTAGTATCATATCGTGTAAAAATCCAGTATCGTATCGTGCAAAGCTTGGTATCGTATCGTCACCTGCACCAATATCGTATCATGAGAACGTTTAGTATCATATCATGAGAATTGTTGGTATCGTATCGTGCAACGTAACAGTGTCGTATCGTGTACGCAAGTGGTATCATCACCCGACCCATATGGTATCGGATCGAGAGAAATTATGGTATTGTATCGTGAGAGATTTTGGTATCGTATCGTATAGTGCACTGGTATCGTATCGTGCAAAGTGGGGTATCATATCGCGAGGAATCTGGTATCGGATCATTGACTATTCTAGTATCATATCGTCACTAGCAGAGGTATCATATTGCCCCATAGTCAGTATCGTATCCCGGTAATTCTTGGTATCGTATTGTCTCAAGTTTTGGTATCATATCATGCTAAGACTGGTATTGTATCGTCGGTGTGGTATCGCCTAGAGTGGTATCGACCAGAACATTTTAAGCCATTTGAGGACAAAAATTAGAGGTAATTAAGGAGCCAATTGGAGGATAGTTAGAAACCAAAATAGCCCCAGAAGGGTGAATGAACTTGAGATCAGGACGGGTGCTAAGTAGCCGGAGGAGTGTTATTTCATCGATTGGAAGTGCAACTCAGGCAAGTCATCACTCTATCTATTCTGACACCTCTAGTGACTTAGAAGAAGAGATACCAATGGCTTCAGAAGACATGAAAAGTTATGTCCCCATGAGAAACTTCATGTCCATAGTAGAGTGGGAATACCGTACCTCCTTGCAATATGTGTCCACTAATTCCTAAGAGATCCCCATCTACCTAGATGGCTTAAATAGATAAGTAGCCAGGATGGTGAGTTTCAGTGATTCAGCCATAGTGACCAAACCTGCCGTCAAGTATGAAGGAGGAGTGTACATGGACAAGTTAGGTCACATCTACGTGGTAACAGAACACCTAGACCGGATCAATGAAAGAGGAGGATTGGAAGGAAAAGGAAACCCAGGAAGATTGGACCCTAAAGAGTTAGTAACTAGATCCAGAGGCAAATCTGTAGTGACTCGAGTCTTGAGAGGTTCTTCTGAAACTCAGCTTCCAAAGTCGCAATTTTTTCTTTTCAATCATCTTATTTCCAATGTTGTTAGTTCACGGTTCGACTCATTTTTTGGATTCCTACATCTAGGGAATTGCTATTCTTGCCCTTTCTTGAGTCAATGTTAATCATATAACATTCAAACTCACTTATACCCAGCAACCATCCTAGCAACTCTTGATTGGAGTCATCTTTATTAGTTATTGGGTTCTTATACCTCCCCATTCTTGTGCTCTGTGAGTTGATAACCATAGGTTGAATCCATCTTGAAGCAAATCCTTATAAGGATCAATGTTTAAATAAAATTTTGCTCGAATGTTTTCTTGAGTTTTCCTCTCTTTCGCCTTTTTCTCCAATTGATTATTTGTCACCAATCTCTTGGTAGTTGTATTGGAGGAAACTTGGATTTGTGCGTGATCATACTTTGGCCCAATGGTGATAAATCATGTGTGCAAGTCATGCACACAATTGGTTTGTACCAACCATGGTCGTACCAATAATATAAAAAACATAGCCTCAATGTTCCTAGGCCTAACTATCAAATAGTCAATGTCAAAATCTAAGCCTCCAATAATTGTACTTACATTCTTCAAAAGGCCTATGGGTTTCACTTGTGTTTCGTGAGCCATTCCCAGGGATATAAGATTATCATCTATTTGGGTGAGCTTGAGGACCATCATCATGTATTATATCATCAAATTCATTGTGGCTCCACTATCTAGTTAGGCACTGCACTTGGGACTAGGTATCCCTTGATCTCTATAGTTCACATAATAGCATTTGAGTCGATTTGTGTTGTGATACTCTAAATTGTGCCCAGGGTCTCTTTTTCCCATAGGGTCTCTTTTTCCCATTTTATCTTGTCGTAAGATTTTTAGGGCTTCTTGATGTATTAGTTATAGAACTTCTTCCTACATAAAGTAGAGCATTCCAAGGTCTAAGGTGCACCATATCAATTTATCACTCATTTTGCTTTTTTGTTTTGAGTTCCATGGTTTTCAACCTCTCAAGGAGTGGGCTAATTCCTAGTATGAATTTCTTTGTAATTAGAAGTAGTATTTATACGTGATCCCCTTCTTCTCACTACCTTTGTCCAAACAGTTCTTCTTCCTCTTCCTCTTCCAATTCATTATGCTCATGCATATTTTCCTTCGATATGTTTGCACTCTTCTTTTCTGCATCCCCCTTAGTCTATTCTTGGGTTTGTTTTTATATTGTGTTGGTAGGTTCTTTTTGAACTTTTCTACCTTGATCTACCTCTACAAAGTGCATAGAGGAACTTGGACCTTCCCAAGTTTTTTGTGCTTTGAATAGCACCCTGATGGTAGGGATTTTTTCTTGCACCTTATGAGTGGGCTGCATTTTGATTTTGTTGGTGCATTTTACCCAAGCCTACATGCTTGATATGCTTGATATTATCCTCATTTGTAAGTCACATGAGTATTCATGTGAACACCTCTTGTAAAAGAGTTCTTTTTTATCTCTTGTATTTGAAAAATGAAAAAAGGAAAAGGATGGCTTACCTCATGCATGATGTAAAAGCAAATTCGTGGCTCTAACTAAAAAAATCACAAATTTTTGAGCTGAGGGAATATCTCCTAACTTTGGGGATCACTTTTAGGTGGAGCCATTCGAATTCGAATTCAAAACTCCCTCCAAGAATAGCTATAAAAGGAGCAAGAAGGAAGAGGCGATTAGCAAGCCTTGTACGTGACCACTTCATGTCATTTTGTAGAGATTGAAGAGATTACTCCATAGCTCTATCATTCTACTCCCATTGTGCAAAGATTCATTGCCAATGTGGTTGTAATCATATGTGAATCTATACATCTATCACCATTTACTTCTCTGTTTTGTTCTCTGCTATACTCACTCAGAGAAGTGACTTCAAAAGGCCATATCTCAAGTTTTACTCAACATTTTTTCTGTGTTGTAAAGTGTGTTGGATAGCTCTTACTGTCTACTTTCTGCATATAAATTTGCAAGGTCATTGGATTTACATTTTGGGAGATATCTGCATTTTACTACCCACTGGTCTATCTCTGCAGAGCCCCGAGAATGGTGGGCATGTTCAAGAAATTGATGAAACTTGTTCTCAGTGCTCAATCCATCATTTGAAGTGTTTTAACTTGGATTGGGAAGCTTGCTAAGTCTATTTGCTATGCCCAAAAGGAATTTTTCTAATTCCTACCAGGTTGAGAGCACTGTTCATTTTTTCCAGCAGGTGTATGTCCAAAAATAGCAAGTTTTGGGAGCTAGTCATTTCGCAACTTGTGTGTCCACTTAAACTTTTGGGACACATGTTCCAAAGTACTTGGCTGATATTTTGGTGGATTTAGGAAGCTCAAAGGGTCTACTAATCAACTCTGAAGTCTCAGTTGGCTGGTGTGAAGCTGGTTGTAGCGGCACCTACTCATCTTTGGATTGCATCCACCATCTCTCTTCACAGTGGTATCAGAGCATAGTCAAGCAACATGGGAGATGGATTTCCATCAACAATTGACAAATTGGATCGAAACAACTACCCGGCATGGTCTCTAAGGATGGAGGCTTACCTTCAAGGGAGGAATCTATATGGATTCATATCCGGTGATGAAGCAATGCCAACCATGAGGAACAAAGGGCAACCATCACATGAAGAAGTGGAAGGACTTTCGAATTGGTGTTCGAAGGATGCACTTGCAAGGTCCTATATTCTAAACTCAATCTTTGATTTTCTTTTACCTCATCTCAAGGGATGCAAGACATCAAGAGAGACCTGGAACGCACTTGCTTCTTTCTTCTCTTCCAACACTCGAGCAAGGAAGAACCAATTGTGGATAGAGTTCACAACAATGAAGAAAAGCCCGAAGCAAAATGTGACTGATTATGTCACAAAGATGAAGGAGATTTCCGACCAACTTGGAAGCATTGGAGAGGTAATTGAAGAGGAGCAAATCATAAGACAAATCATGAATGGAATCAAAGCAGACGACAAGTGGGAGTCATTCACAACAGCCATGGATTTATACATGGATATGCATGTACCCGACCTCAACACACTCATGGGCCAACTTTTCACTCATGAAGCAAAGATTAGCAAAGGTGGTGAGTCCTCAAGAGGTAATCAAACTTCTGCCTTATATTCCGATAAAGCTAAGGTCAAGGAAAAGTCAAAGAATAGGAAGAATGAAGATGAAGATAGCTGGTGGAAAGCAAGGCAGGGGGAGATTCCAATCATCTCAACCTTGCAACATATGTGGCTTATCTAACCATACTACTGAAGAATGTTTCAGGAATATAAGGAACTCAAGAGGAAGAGGATTCAATAGAGGTGGCTATGGATCAAATAGAGGCAGGTACAATGGAGGCTACAACAACAACTCCTACAACAACAATTACAACAACAACAACTATCAATGTGGCCATAGAGGAAGAAGAGATTACAATAACTATGCAGAGGACCAAAGTCAAGAAGATTCATTATTGATTATGAATCTATCAGCGAAGAAGGGTAAGGATGATGATCACATATTTTACATTGATTCGGGATGCTCAAACCATGTAGCAGGAAATGTGGCTTTACTTTCTGATTTGGAAGATCCTCATAACAAGCATGAAGTGCAGACAGGAGATGACACAAGGCACTCAGTGGAGAAGATAGGTAATGTGAAGACATCAGATGGGAATATGAACCTCTTAAGCAAAGTCTTGTATGTCCCTACAATTACCAAAAATTTAATAAGTGTTGGACAAATTGTTGAAAAAGGATTGGAGGTTAGATTCAACTGCTTTGGAGCATATGTTGAAGACCCAAGGCAAGGCTTTCGAAGGATTGCCAAAGGAGAAAAGATAGGAAGGCTTTTCACTTTTGAAGTGGAAGATACAAAGAACATAGCTTTGTTTAGCTATGGATCTCAAACTCTTACAGAGTTGGAGATATGGCACAAAAGGCTTGCTCACATTGGTGAGAGGACACTCAAACAAATTTGCAGGGACCAAAGTGTACTTGGTTTGCCTAATATCACAAGGCAACACATGATTTATAAGTGTGAAGCTTGTCAACTTGGCAAGGCTCATAGACAACCTTTCAATAAGAAAGGATATATGTATCAAAATCCTTTGGATCTAGTGCACACGTATGTGTGGGGTCTAAGTAAGGAGCCATCTATATCAGGCTCAAGATATTATGTGTCTTTCATAGATGATTGTAGCAGGTGGACCATTCTGTTTTTCATGAAGCACAAGGATGAAGTGTTTAATTGCTTTAAGAAGTATATTGCTCTTGTTGAAAACCAAACAAGTAGGACTTTGAAACGACTCAGATCAGATGGTGGAGGAGAATACTTCTCTTCTGAATTTGATGCCTTCTTGCATGAAAGAGGCATTAAAAGGGAAGTCACTACAAGGTATACACCCGAACTCAATGGTGTAGCAGAGAGGAGGAATAGAGCTATTGTCGAAGCTGCATGGTCCATGCTCAACGAAAAGGGATTGCCAAACTACCTATGGACAGAGGCTGTGTCTACAGGCACATATCTCATAAATAGACTTCCATCGAAGTCACTAAATGGAACCACTCCATATGAAGTGTGGAATGGACGAAGACCTAGTCTAGAGCATTGTAAAATCTTTGGATGCTTAGCCTATGCTCACATTCCTTCTCAAGTACGAGGGAAATTGGGTCTTCAACCAAAGGAGCCAAAGCAGATTGAAGAAAGTGATTCGGAGATTGACCTAGAAGACTTGGAAAGACTAAAGCTATGGAAGAACAAAGGTAAAGCAAAGATGCAGGATGCTACATATGGACCCGAGAGCTCACATCAACCACTTAGAAGGTCTTCAAGGGAGAAGAAGAAACTAGAGAGGTTTGGTTATGATACTTCTTTGGTCACCAAGCACTCAATCTACATTGCAAAGGATTCAACCAATGAAGAACCTACCACATTTGAAGAAGCACAAAGCAAGAAAGCTTGGAGAGATGCAATGGATGAAGAAATCGATGCCTTGAAGGAGAATGACACTTGGGAGCTTGTACCTAACAAGCCATCTATGAAGGTAATTGGATCTCGATGGATATACAAAATCAAGAGGAATCCAGATGGAAGTATAAATAGATACAAAGCAAGGTTAGTTGCTAAAGGGTTTGCTCAAACCCATGGTATTGATTATGAGGAGACTTTCTCTCTTGTTGCAAAAATGCCTACAATTAGGGTTCTCATTAGTCTTGCTGCATCTAGAAATTGGAATCTCTATCAACTTGATGTAAAGAATGCT
Source organism: Ceratopteris richardii (assembly GCA_020310875.1). NCBI lineage: Eukaryota > Viridiplantae > Streptophyta > Polypodiopsida > Polypodiales > Pteridaceae > Ceratopteris > Ceratopteris richardii. The sequence goes on along the minus strand of CM035408.1, from coordinate 58,701,906 downwards.
TTCTTGGATGGATGGATTTCTGAGGAAGTGTATATGGCACAACCTCTTGGATATGAGGATGCACATCATCCTAACTACGTATGCAAACGAAAGAAAGCTTTGTATGGATTGAAGCAAGCTCCAAGAGCTTGGAATTTCAGATTGGTGACTTATTTGCAGGACCAAGGATTCAAAGCTAGCAAGGCGGATACCTCTTTGTTCATAAAGAGGAATGGATCTGAAGTGATCTATTTATGTGTGTATGTTGATGATATTATTATCACAGGCAATGATCTTGAAGGAATCAAACACGTAAAGAGTCAAATGAAGGAGGAGTTCAAAATAAGTGACCTCGGACCACTCACTTATTTTCTTGGATTGGAGTTGATCTACTCAGATTCAGGTATATACATCACACAAAGGAAGTATGTGCATGACATGCTCGTCAAGTTCAAGATGGAAAATACCAAGTGTGCAGGTACACCTATGGAGCAAAATCATAATCTTAGTGCTTATGAAGGAGAGCCAATTGAAGACATCACAAGCTATCAAAGCTTGGTTGGAAGTTTGAACTATGCAACACTCACAAGGGTGGATATATGCTATAGTGTTAGCATATTGAGTCAGTTTATGCATAAGCCGAGAAGACCACATATGGAAGCGGCCAAGAGAGTCCTCAAGTACCTAAAGGGGACCATGAATGAAGGTTTGTTTTATTCATATACTTGAGATATTGAGCTAAAGGTCTACTCAGATGCAGATTGGGCCGGATCTAGAGATGATAGAAGAAGCACATCCGGTTATATATAATTTGCAGGTTCAAAAATCATTTCTTGGTCATCGAAGAAGCAACCAACTGTGGCATTATCTTCTACCGAAGCCGAATATAGAGGTTTGGCTAATGCAACTCAAGAAATCATGTGGTTAAAGTCTTTGTACACAGATCTTGGACTTCATTCTTCAACACCTCACATTTTTTGTGACAACACAAGCTCACTATATCTAGCAGCTAATCCGGTATACCATGCTAGAACCAAGCATATTGAAGTCAACTACCATTATGTAAGGGAGAAGCTAATGAGCAAGGATATTCAACTATCCTATGTCTCTACAGATATGCAATGTGCAGAAATATTGACTAAAGCTCTTGATGGTACAAAGTTAAGTAGATTCAAGTTGATGATTGGCTTGCAGGAAATCAAGGACAATTGAAGACTTATTTGGAGGCCAAGCATGTTAGGCTTGAGGGGGAGCTGTTGGTGCATTTTACCCAAGCCTACATGCTTGATATGCTTGATATTATCCTCATTTGTAAGTCACATGAGTATTCATGTGAACACCTCTTGTAAAAGAGTTCTTTTTTATCTCTTGTATTTGAAAAATGAAAAAAGGAAAAGGATGGCTTACCTCATGCATGATGTAAAAGAAAATTCGTGGCTCTAACTAAAAAAATCACGAATTTTTGAGCTGAGGGAATATCTCCTAACTTTGGGGATCACTTTTAGGTCGAGCCATTCGAATTCGAATTCAAAACTCCCTCCAAGAATAGCTATAAAAGGAGCAAGAAGTAAGAGGCGATTAGCAAGCCTTGTACGTGACCACTTCATGTCATTTTGTAAAGATTGAAGAGATTACTCCATAGCTCTATCATTCTACTCCCATTATGCAAAGATTCATTGCCAATGTGGTTATAATCATATGTGAATCTATACATCTATCACCATTTACTTCTCTGTTTTGTTCTCTGTTATACTCACTCAAAGCAGTGACTTTAGAAGGTCATATCTCGAGTTTTACTCAACATTTTTTCTGTGTTCTAAAGTGCGTTGGATAGCTCTTACTGTCTACTTTCTGCATATAAATTTGCAAGGTCATTGGATTTACATTTTGGGAGATATCTGCATTTTACTGCTCACTGGTCTATCTCTGCAGAGCCCTGAGAATGGTGGGCATGTTCCAGAAATTGATGAAACTTGTTCTCAGTGCTCAATCCATCATTTGAAGTGTTTTAACTTGGAATGGGAAGCTTGCTAAGTCTATTTGCTATGCCCAAAAGGAAGTTTTCTAATTCCTACCAGGTTGAGAGCACTGTTCATTTTTTCCAGTAGGTGTATGTCCAAAAATAGCAAGTTTTGGGAGCTAGTCATTTCGCAACTTGTCTGTCTTCACTTAAACTTTTGGGACACATGTTCCAAAGTACTTGGCTGATATTTTGGTGTATTTAGGAAGCTCAAAGGATCTACTAATCAACTCTGAAGTCTCAGTTGGCTGGTGTGAAGCTGGTTGTAGCGGTACCTATCATCTTTGGATTGCATCCACCATCTCTCTTCACAGATTTCAATGTAGTTTGATAATCCAATTGGGCCTTTTCCTTTTTCATTGCTGACTTTCTTTTTTGGACAATATTCATTGTAGTGTCCTTCTCCACTACAATACCTACATAACAAAGTGAATTTCAATACGCTTCTTTTCATTTGGAAACACTCAAGCTATGTGTCCATCACCTCCACAACTCCAACATTGAATTGGGGTAGCTCCTCTCCATTCTTGTGTTGCTTCCCTAGGATAGCCACCTCCTTGACCTTGAGCACCATGCCCATATGATTATCTTCTTTCCCAGCAAGGTATAGCTGGTTCACTCTAGGCTATTAGTCTTGTGTAAGGAAACTCTCTTCCATTAAGAGATTGCATGTTCCCTCCTTCATAATCCATTTTCTGATAGCATTGGTCCTCAATATGATTCTACTTGTTGCAAAAGTTGTAGAATCTCTTGGGTGGAGGTCTATCACTAACCAATCTTGAGACCATGGGGAATTATTGTTGAAACATCAAGATTACACTATGGTTGAAGTGGATTTGATCTATATCAAAAAAGATATGGTTTGAATTATGCCAAAATATCCACTGAAGTGTTCTTTTACCTATGCTCATTTATTGTATTTTTTAAAAAGATTTTGTATGGATCATTTTCCATTGTAAAAACATAGAGATTTGAAAATGTAAACATGAGAAAAAGAGAGCTAAAATTCCATGAATTTGAGGTGATCGAGTTGAAATTTATGAATCAATCAATCACCTAAAAGTAGATCAAACTAGATGTTCACTTTTTGTAGATTGTAGGAAAGTGAATTGATTCTCTTCAACAACCTTTACAGCCTCCATTTGAATTCAAAATCCACTTGTAGACATTGTGGATCACTTCAAGAGTCTATATAAAGACTTCAAATCACTTGTACATAATATAGAAGAAATATCCATACACTTGTGCCCATCACTGTCTATCTCCTTTATTTTTCTGCATCATCTTCTTCAACAATAGTAAGCTTGCAGAGGTTGTTGCTCTTCCTATATAGCTTTAAATTGGATGATGGAGCACACAATAGAAAGGTATTAGTGTCTAGTTTATGTGTATAAAGTTTCAAAGCATTTGTTTTAGTAGATTGGGAGAATGAAATTTTTTTCTATCTGGGGGTCTTATCTTTGTGCATTCTTGAAAAATAGGAGGTACCACTATTGAGTGTCAGGTTCATTCCAAAAGCATACTTTGCTTATTTCTTGAACTATTGTGCATTTGATAAACTCAAAACTCTGTGTATTACTCCTCCAAAAGTATTTGTTCCAATTGTAATCAAGTTGGCTGCTATGAGCATTTGAAGTTGATTGTCTCATCCAAAGATAGTAAGTTTTTTGAGCAAGTCAATGTGCAAACCTATCTGTCTTGTATCGACTCTTTCTGCTTGATGCTCCCAAGTATATAATGTATTTTATTGACCTTATTGCATGCCTATAAGGTCTATTGAGTCTCCACAAGCTCAAGGGCTAGTCTTGTGTGGTTTGGCTGGACCAAACTTCATCACTTTGGAAGTCATTTTTCTACCTCCTACAAGCTTCTCCAAGTTCTTTCAATGGTATCAGAGGTAGATCAAGATGGCTGATGGATTTTCCTCAATTATTGAGAAGCTTGATTGACACAGTTATGCAGCTTGGCAAATCAGAATGGAAGCCTATCTGAAAGGTAGAAATCTTTATGGAATTGTAGTAGGTGATGAAGCTATGCCTATTCCAAGATCCAAAGGAGGACCTACACAAGAGGAGACATATAAGCTCACACTTTGGTGCGCAAGGGATGCTCAAGCAAGGTCCAACATACTAAAATCTATCTTTGAATTTCTATTACCACATATTAGAGGATGCAAGACATCTCAATAGACTTGGGATTCCCTAGAGACTTTCTTTTCTGCTAGTACCAAAGAAACAAAGAATCATCTTTGTAATGAGTTGAACCAAATAAGACACCTTAAAGAACCATCATAGAGTTTGTTACCAAGGTCAAGGAGGTTGCAGATCAGTTAGCATCGATTGGAGAGTTGATTGAAGAAGAGGCTATCATGAGGCAAATTATCAATGGGATTCGAAGCGATAAGCAATGGCAATCCTTCACCACGGCTTATGATCTTATCATGGATGTGCAAACTATTGTCTTCAACATATTTCTTGGACAACTCTTCAATCAAGAGGCCAATAATATCATAAAGGAAGGTAACACCTATCATGTTAATTCAACTAGTGCTCTAAAAGGAAAGAAGAAGGAAGAAGATGAGGAGGAGGCTTCCCAAGCCAACTTTGCAAGCAAGAGCAAGCTGAAAGGGAAGAAGAAAGGACTAAAGCATGAAAAAGCCAAAGTTCAGAATGTTCAACCTTGTGCCATCTATGATAATACCAACCACACCACTGAGAGTTGCTCGTTCAATGGAAATACCTTGAAAGGAAGTGGAAGAGGTGGATATGGAAGCAATAGAGGCAAAGGTGGACACAACTTAAACAATAACAATAGAGGCCATAATAGAAGCGACTACAACAATTATTCTAAAGATCAAGTCCATAAACATTGATTGGTTCTAATGAATCTAAGCCACAAAGAAGGTAAAGAAGATGATCATTTGTTCACATAGATTTCGGATGTTCAAATCATGTTGCGGGAAACATTGCTCTTCTATCTGATTTGGAAAGTCCAAAGCATAGAGATAAAGTTCAAATAAGGGATGAAACAAAGCACAATGTGGAGAAGATTGGTAATGTCAAAGCTTCCAATGGTAGGAAAAAAAATATGAATAAGATTCTCTATGTAGCCCCTATCACTAAAAGCCTAATAAGTGTAGGCAAAATAGTTGAAAAAGTTTTGAAAGTTAGGTTCACCCAACATGGATCTTTTCTAGATGATCCATGTCAAGGCTTTAATAAGATAGCCAAAGTTGAGAAGCATGGTAGGCTCTTTACTTCTGAAGTAGGAGAAACTAGGAACATAGCTCTTTTCATTTTTGGGTCTCAAATCCTCCGTGAGCTTGAGTGTGGCATAAGAGACTTGCTCATGTGAATGAAAGAACCTTTAAGGATATATGCAGGGATCAAAGTGTTCTTGGATTTCCAAACATACCAAAGCAACACATGATCAATAGATGTGATGCATGTCATATTGGGAAGGCACAAAGACAACCATTCAACCACAAAGGCTGCATCCACAACAATGTATTGGACTTAGTACATACAGATGTATGGGGACCAAGTCAAAAACCTTCATTGGTAGGATCAAGGTATTATGTCTCATTTATTGATGACCATAGTAGATGGACTATTCTATACTTTATCAAGAGTAAGAATGAAGTTTTTGATTGCTTCAAAAAGTATCTAGCACATGTGGAGAATCATACAGCTAGATCACTCAAGAAGCTTAGATCTAATGGAGGAGGAGAACACTTCTCCAAAGAGTTTGAAGAGTTCTTGGAGGATAAGGGTATCAAAAGGAAAGTGAATACTAGGTACTCTCCTCAGTAGAATGGAATTGTAGAGAGGAGAAACAAGACATTGGTTGGATCAGCTAGAACAATCCTTGAAGAGAAGAGGTTACCACATTTTCTGTGGGGAGATGCCATTTCAACTATTATGTACATTGTCAGTAGACTACCATCCAAATCACTCAAGGTATGACTCCTTATGAAGCATGGCATGGAAGAAAATCTAATATTGGACATTGCAAGGTGTTTGGTTGTTTAACTTATGTTCATGTACCATCACAAATAAGACGTAAGCTACATGAAAGGGAAACAAAGGCAGTCTTTATTGGGTATGACTCAACTCAAATGGGTTACAAGTTCTATAATCCTTCAACCAAGCAATTCACCACAAGTATAGATGTGTTTGAAGAACACATGTCTTGGTATGATGAAGACAAACAAAAGGTAACTCTACCATATGATCTTGATTCTGTTTCTCATCAATTAGGAAGCAAGCATGATAGAGAGGTCCAGGATCAAAGAAGTGATAGAGATGATGAAGAAGATGAAAAGGAAAAGGATTACAAGCTATGGATGTCAAGACTTAAAGAAAAGATGTAGGAGTGTGGAGAATGCTCTAAGCAAGCTCCTAGAACATCAATAAGAGAGAAGAAACAACTAGAAAGGTATGGATATGATTTGATATTTGTTACAAATCATTCATTCTATTTGGCAAAAGACTCAATTTCAGAAGAACCCTCGACCTATGAGGAGGCAAAGGAAAATCCTAATCCAAAAAGGCCATCAAAGAAGAAATAGACGCATTGAAGGAGATGGATACTTGGGAATTGGTTCCAATGTCATCCATTTATAGGTACAAGGCAAGATTAGTTGCCAAAAGATGCTCACAAAATCATGGTATAGACTATGAGAAAACATTCTCACCAGTTGCAAAGATGACTACAATCAGAACATTGATAAGTGTAGTTGCTGCAAGAAATTGGAGACTCCTCCAACTTAATGTAAAAAATGCATTTCCAAATGGTTTGATAATTGAAGAGCTATACATGTCACAACCTCCAGGCTTTGAAAACCCTAATCATGAATCTTATGTTTGCAGAATTAAGAGCAAGGGTTCAAACCTAGCAACTCAGATCCTTCTCTATTCATCAAAAGGGATCACAATGAGGTTATATATCTATGTGTATATGTAGATGATATTATTGTGATAGATGATAATCCAAATGGCATTCACAGGTGAAATTAAAGAATATCAAAGCTTGGTAGGTAGCTTGATATATGTTACTAATACAAGGTCAGACATCTCATATAGTGTGGGAGTGCTTAGTCAATTCATGCACTCACCTAGAAGATCACACATGGATGTAGCTAAGAGAATACTTGAGTATCTCGAAGGTACAATCAATAAAGATATATTATATCCTTACTCTTCACATTTGGATATCAAAATATATTCAAATGTAGTTTGGACATGAGCTAACGATGGTAGGAGAAGTACCTCTGGTTACTTAGCATTTGTAGGTTCAAACCTAGTGTCATGGAGTTTTAAGAAGCAACAAACAACTACTTTATCCTCGACTGAATTAGAGTACAGAGGTTTGACCATAGCAACACAAGAGGCAATATGGTTAAAAGCATTGTATACAAATTTGGGACTTGTGAGTTCCAAAGCTCACATATTTGGAGATATTGTAAGTTCCATGCATCTAGCAGCAAACCCTATTTTCCATGCAAGAACAAAACACATAGAGGTTCATTTCCACTTTCTCCGGGAGAAGCTCATGGAAAAGGAGATTCACATTTCTTTTTTTTCAACTAAAAAGCAAGTAGCATATATGATGATGAATGCGCTTGATGGAATTAAGCTTTGCACATTTAAATCAATGAGAGATATTCAACCTATTAGAGAATGAAGACTCAAGAATACTTTAGCTTGAGGGGGAGCTTTTGGAACATCAAGCTTACAATATGCTTAAGGTGGATTTGATCTACATAAATAAAGCTATGGTTTGGATTATGCCAAAATATCCATTGGAGTGTTCTTTTACCTATGCTCATTTATTGTATTTTTTAAAAAGATTTTATATGGATCATTTACCATTGTAAAAGCCTGGAGATTTACACATGTAAAAGGAGAAAAAGAGAGCTAAAATTCCACAAATTTGAGGTGGTTGGGTTGCAATCAATGAATTAATCAATGAGTTAAAAGTAAATCAAACTAGATCTTCATTTTTCCTAGGTTATAGGAAAGTGAATTGATTCTCTTCAACAACCTTCACTGCCTTCATTTGAATTCAAAATCCACTTGTAGAAGTTGTGGAGCACTTCAAGAGTCTATATAAAGACTTCAGATCACTTGTACACTACATGGAAGCAATATATGTACACGTGTGGCCATCATTGTCTTGCTCCTTCATTTTTTTGCATCATCTTCTTCAACAGTAGTAAGCTCGCAGAGGCTACTTCACTTTCTAGAAAGCTCAAACTTTGATGACTAAGCACTCCTTGGAAAGATATTAGTATCTATTTTATGTGTATAAATTTTCAAAGCATTGGGTTTAGTATGTTGGGATAAATCTTAGTTTTTCTATCTTCGGGTCTATCTCTATGCATTCTTGAAAAATAGGAGGTACCACTATTGAGTGTCAGGTTCATTCCAAAAGCCTATTTTGCTTATTTCTTGTAATCTTGTGCATTTTATAAACTCACCCTTATTTTTATTACTCCTCCAAATGGATTTTTTCCAATTGTAATCATGTTGGCGGCTATGAGCATTTGAAGTTGATTGTCTCATCCAAGGATAGTAAGTTTTTTGAGCTAGTAAATGCACAAACCTATCTGTTTTATATCAACTCTTTCTCCTTGATGCTATGGCCATAGCCAAGGCGTTTCCCACACCATATATTAGATCAAAATACACCTTGTTTGTGGATTGGGACCAGCTAGGGCTTTACACTATATTTCTCTTGAATAAGAGTCACTTTGTTCCTAGAAGTTCAAAGATCTTGGTTTTAGAACCCCCTTGAGTATCTTGACTTGAGAGGCTACCCTTCTACTGAAATAAACGTTTTCCACTGGCTTCTTCCAACTATTTCAAGATTCTTCATATAACTCTTGCCTATTCCTTTCTTGAGCTCTAGCCCTTCAAGGTGCTCCCTCTTTCCTTTTTGTTCGAGTTCTTTCTGAGGAAGAACTTGCTTCACTCATGTACTAGCTACTAGGTCCAAGATCTAGGCCAATGTGTGGTGCTATGCGAACCTGTGACAATCTCTTATAGAGATATGCCAAGATCTCCCCAATAGGATCGCCAAAATGATGATAGCGAAAAGTGCTCGTTAATGTGTCTTTCTTTGGCCTATTTTGCGTGTCCTTCTATGGTCAAATTAGTCCTATATGTTGGAACATCAAGCTTACACAATGCTTGAGGTGGATTTGATCTACATCAAAGGCTATCATGTCGAAAGAATATATGTTGGAGAGTTCTTTTTCTTATGCTCATTTATTGCATTTTTTGAGAGATTTTTTTATGGTTCATTTACCATTGTAAAAGCCTTGAGCTTTACACATCTAAAGGTAGAAATATAGAGCCAAACTCCCACAAATTTGTGGTGGTTGAAGTTGCATTCAATCAAGCAATCAATCACCTAAAAGTAGATCAAACTAGATCTTCACTTTTCCTAGATTGTAGGAAAGTGAATTGATTCCCTCCAACAACCATTCCCACCTTCATTTGAAAATCCACATCTAGAAGTCGTGGAACACTCCTAGAGTCTATATCAAGACTTAAAATCACTTGTACAATACATGGAAGCAATATACATACACGTGACCATCATTGTCTTGCTCCTTCATTTCTCTGCATCATCTTCTTTGCCAATAGTAATCTTGTAGAGCCTGCTGCTCTCTCTTCAGAGCTCCAAATTGAAGGTAAGATGGCTCATTAGAAAAATATTAGTGGCTAGATTATGCCTATAAATTTTCATAGCATTTGGTTTAGTAGATTGGGAGAAAACTGAGTTTTTCTGTCTCGGGGTCAATCTCTGCATATTCCTGAAAAATAGGAAGTACCACTGGTGAATGTCGCATTCATTCCTATAGCATATTTTGCTTATTCCTTATACTTTTTTGCATTACATACACTCAACCCTATGCGTATCACTCCCATGAGAGGATATTTTCTAATTGTAATCACGCTGGTCGCTATGGGCATTTGAAGTTCATTGTCTCTTCCATAGATAATAAGTTTTTTGAGCTAGTCGACCCACGAACCTATCTATTTTGTATTGACTCATTCTCCTTGATGATCCAAAGTACATAGTGTGTTTCTTTGCACTTATCATATGCCTATAAGGTCTATTTGAGTCCCCATAAGCTCAAGGGCTCGTCTTGTGCCGGTGGCTTGACCAAACTTCATCGCTTCCAAACACACATTTCTACCTTCTACAAGCTTCTCCAAGTTCTTTCAGTGGTATTAGAGCTAGATCAAGATGGGTGATGGCTTTCACTCAATGATCGAGAAGCTTGATCGACACAACTACGCGGCTTGGCAAATCAGAATGGAGGCCTATTTGCAAGGTAGAAATCTTTATGGAATTGTAGCAGGTCATAAAGCTATGCCTATTCCAAGATCCAAAGGAGGACCTACACAAGAGGAGATAGATAAGCTCACACTTTGGTGCGCAAGGGATGCTCAAGCAAGGTCGTACATACTAAACTCTATCTCTGACTTTCTATTACGACATATTAGAGGATGCAAGGCATCTCAAGAGACTTGGGATGCCCTGGAGACTTTCTTTTCTGCTAGTACCAAAGCAAGAAAGAATCATCTTTGGAACGAGTTCAACCAAATGAAGAATCACAGAGTTTGTTACCAAGGTCAAGGAGGTTGGGGAATAGTTAGCATCCATTCGAGAGTTGATTGAAAAAGAGGTCATCATGAGGCGAATTCTCAACGGCATTCGAAGTGATAAGCAATGGCAATCCTTCACAATGGCTTACGATCTCATCATTGATGTGCAAACTCCACACTTTAACATCTTTCTTGGAAAACTCTTCAATCAAGAAGCCAACAATAGCATCAAGGAAGGTAACCCTTATCATGGTAATTCAACTAGTGCTCTACATGCAGATAAGAAGGATAAGAAGCAGAAAGGCAAGAAGGAGGAAGAAGATGAAGAAGAGACCTCCCAAGCGAACTTCACAAGCAGGAGCAAGTGGAAAGGGAAGAAGAAAGGACCAAAGCAAGACAAAACCAAAGGTCAGAATGTTCAACCTTGTGCCATATGCGATAAGACCAACCACACCACTCAAAATTGCTAGTTCAATGGGAAGACCCAAAAAGGAAGTGGAAGAGGTGGATATGGCAGCAATAGAGGTAGAGGTGGACACAACTTCAACAATAACAATAGAAGCTATAATAGAAGGGAGTACAACAATTATTCAGAAGATCAACCACATGAAGACTCATTGCTTCTTATGAATCTAAGCCATAAAGAAGGTAGAGAAGATGATCATTTGTTCTACATAGATTCAGGATGTTCGAATCATGTTGCAGGCAACATTGCTCTTCTATTTGATTTGGAAAGTCCAAAGCATAGACATGAAGTGCAAACAGGGGATGACACAAAGCACAATGTGGAGAAGATTGGTAATGTTGAAGCTTCCAATGGCAGGACAAACATTCTAAGTAAGGTTCTCTATGTACCCACTATCACTAAAAACCTAATAAGTGTAGGCCAAATAGTTGAAAAAGGCTTGCAAGTTAGGTTCACCCAACATGGAGATTTTGTGGAAGATCCATGTCAAGGCTTCAAGAAGATAGCCCGAGGTGAGAAGCATGGTAGGCTCTTTACTTTTGAAGTAGGAGAAACCAAGAACATCGCTCTATTCAACTTTGGGTCTCAAACCCTAAATGAGCTTGAAGTGTGGCATAAGAGACTTGCTCATGTGAATGAAAGAACCTTGAAGGATATATGCAGGGATCAAAGTGTTCTAGGACTGCCGAACATATTAAAGCAACACATGATCAACAGGTGTGATGCATGTCAGATTGGGAAGGCACAAAGACAACCATTCAACCACAAAGGCTACATCCACAACAACTTATTGGACTTAGTGCATACAGATGTATGGGGACCAAGTCAAGAACCTTCATTGGCAGGATCAAGGTATTATGTCTCTTTTATTGATGACCATAGTAGATTGACTGTTTATACTTTATCAAGAGTAAGAATGAAGTGTTTGATAGCTTCAAGAAATATCTTGCACATGTGGAGAATCATACAGGTAGATCACTAAAGAAGCTCAGATCTGATGGAGGGGGAGAATACTTCTCCAAAGATTTTGATGAGTTCTTGGAGGAAAAAGGTATCGAAAGGGAAGTGACTACTAGGTACTCTCCTCAACTAAATGGAATTGCAGAGAGGAGAAACAAGACATTGGTTGGATCAGCCTGAACAATGCTTGAAGAGAAGAAGTTGCCACATTATCTATGAGTAGAAGCTATTTCAACTATTGTGTACCTTGCCAATAGACTACCATCCAAATCACTTCAAGGTATGACTCCTTATGAAGCATGGCATGGAAGAAAACCTAGTCTTGGACATTGCAAGGTTTTTGGTTGTTTAGCTTATGTTCATGTACCATCGCAAATAAGAGGTAAGCTAGATGAAAGGGAAACAAAGGCAGTGTTTATTGGATATGATTCAACTCAGATGGGTTACAGGTTCTTCAATCCTTCAACCAAGCAATTCACTACAAGTAGAGGTGTTCTGTTTGAAGAACATAGGTCTTGGTATGATGAAGACAAACAAAAGGTAACACTATCATATAATCTTGATTCTGACTCTCATCAATTAGGAAGCAAGCATGATACACAGGTCTAGGATCCAAGAAGTGATACAGACGATGACCAAGATGAAAGGGAAAAGGATTACAAGCTATGGAAGTCAAGAGACAAAGCAAAGATGCAAGAGGTTGGAGAATGCTCAAAACAAGCACCTAGAAGATCAACAAGAGAGAAGAAACAACCAGAAAGGTATGGATATGATTCCACATTTGTTACAAAGCATTCAATATACTTGGCAAAAGACTCTATTTTAGAGGAACCCTTAACCTATGAAGAGGCAAAGGGAAACCCTAATTGGGAAAAGGCCATGAAAGAAGAGATAGATGCTTTGAAGGAAATGGACACTTGGGATTTGGTTCCAATGTCGCTAAATCAAAAGGTAATTGGTTGTAGATGGGTATATAAAGTTAAAAGAAATTCAGTTGGATTAGTTTGTAGGTACAAGGCAAGATTAGTTGCCAAAGGATGCTCACAAACTCATGGTATAGACTATGAGGAAACATTCTCACCAGTTGCAAAGATGACTACAATCAGGACATTGATAAGTGTAGCTATTGTAAGGAATTGGAGACTCTTCCAACTTGATGTGAAAAATGCATTCTTAAATGGTTGGATAAGTGAAGAGGTATACATGTCACAACCACCTGGTTTTGAAAACCCTAATCATCCATCTTATGTTTGCAGACTTAAGAAAGCATTGTATGGATTAAAACAAGCTCATAGAGCTTGGAATTACAGGTTGGTTACATATCTTCAAGATCAAGGGTTCAAAGCTAGCAGATCAGATCCTTCTCTATTCATCAAAAGGGATCACAATGAGGTTATCTATCTATGTGTATATGTAGATGATATTATTGTGACAGGTGATGATCTAAATGGCATTCAAAGGATCAAGAGACACATGCAAGAGGAGTTCAGAATCAGTGACCTAGGTGAGCTCACATATTTCCTAGGTATGCAGGTGATATATATAGATGAAGGAATGTATTTGACTCAAAGAAGATACATTCAGGATCTTCTTCTCAAGTTCAAAATGGAGAACACTAAACCTGCAGGTACACCTTTGGAGATGAATCATAAACTAAGTGTTTATGAAGGTGAGAAAATTGAAGACATTAAAGAGTATCAAAGCTTGGTAGGTAGCTTGATATATGCTACTCATACAAGAGCAGACACCTCATATAGTGTGGGAGTGCTTAGTCAGTTCATGCACTCACCAAGAAGACCACACATGGATGCGACTAAGAGAGTACTTAAGTATCTCAAAGGTACAATCAACGAAGGTATATTCTATCCTTACTCTTTAGATTTGGATATCAAAATCTACTTAGATGCAGATTGGGCAAGAGCTAAGGATGATAGAAAAAGTACATATGGTTACTTAGCAATTGTAGGTTCGAAGCTAGTGTCATGGAGTTCCAAGAAGCAACCAACAGTTGCTTTATCTTCAACTGAAGCAGAGTACAGAGGCTTGACCATAGCAACTCAAGAGGCAATATGGTTAAAAGCATTGTATACAGATTTGGGACTTGTGAGTTCCAAATCTCACATATTTGGAGATAATGTAAGTTCCATGCATCTAGCGGCAAATCCTATTTTCCATGCGAGAACCAAGCACATAGAAGTCCATTACCACTTCATCAGGGAGAAGCTCATGGCAAAGGAGATTGACATTTCTTTTGTTCCAACTGAAAAGCAAGTAGAAAATATGATGACGAAGGCACTTGATGGAGTAAAGTTTTGTAGATTCAAAGCTATGGCAGTTATTCAACCTATCAGAGAATGAAGACTCAAGCATACTTTAGCTTGAGGGGGAGCTCTTGGAACATCAAACTTACACTATGCTTGAGGTGGATTTGATCTACATCAAAGGCTATCGTGTCGAAAGAATATCGGTTGGAGAGTTCTTTTTCTTATGCTCATTTATTGTATTTTTTGAGAGATTTTTTGATGGTTCATTTACCATTGTAAAAGCCTTGAGCTTTACACATGTAAAGGTAGAAATATAGAGCCAAAATCCCACGAATTTGTGGTGGTTGAAGTTGCATTCAATCAAGCAATCAATCACCTAAAAGTAGATCAAACTAGATCTTCACTTTTCCTAGATTGTAGGAAAGTGAATTGATTCCCTCCAACAACCATTCCCACCTTCATTTGAATTCAAAATCCACTTGTAGAAGATGTGGAACACTCCTAGAGTCTATATAAAGACTTGAAATCACTTGTACAATACATGGAAGGAATATACATACACTTGTGACCATCATTGTCTTGCTCCTTCAATTCTCTGCATCATCTTCTTCGCCAATAGTAATCTTGCAGAGGTTGCTGCTCTCTATTCAGAGCTCCAAATTGAGGGAAAGATGGCTCATTGCAAAGATATTAGTGTCTAGTTTATGCCTATAAACTTTCATAGCATTTGATTTGGTAGATTGGGAGAAATCTGAGTTTTTCTGTCTCGGGGTCAATCTCTACGTATTCCTAAAAAATAGGAAGTACCACCGGTGAATGTCGCATTCATTCCTATAGCATATTTTGCTTATTCCTTATACTTTTGTGCATTCCATACACTCAACCCTATGTGTATCACTCCCATAAAAGGAATTTTTCTAATTGTAATCACGTTGGTCGGTATGGGCATTTGAAGTTCATTGTCTCTTCCATAGATAGTAAGTTTTTTGAGCTAGTCGACCCACGAACCTATTTGTTTTGTATCGACTCATTCTCTTTGATGCTCCAAAGTACATAGTGTGTTTCTTTGCACTTATCATATGCCTATAAGGTCTATTTGAGTCTCCATAAGCTCAAGGTCTGGTCTTGTGCCAGTTGGCTTGACCAAACTTCGTCGCTTCGAAACCCACTTTTCTACCTTCTACAAGCTTCTCCAAGTTCTTTCACTATTGCCCTTTTTGTTCCAATTTTGAAATCTTTATTATCATCTAAGCACTGATGAAGCGTGCATATATCCCCTCTTCCTATCTCTCTCTCTCTTTTACTTTCTTTTGTTGCTTTACTACTCTGCCTTCTCCCTTGCTAACTTTTGCTTATTATCACACCTCTCTTACAACTTACACTTATTCACACCTCACTCTCTAAGCTATCAATTTTTTTTCATTCCTTACTCCAACACACCTGTTCCTTCACCCTCCTACCCACACTCACTAGCTTACACACTCGCACACACAACTCAAAGCCCATAAACTCCCTCACTCACTCACTCATGCATTTGCACTACAACCGATCTCTCTTCCACTCTCTCCCTCTATCACTCACTCACTCTCTCTTTCACACATTGACAAACCCAACCTCTTCTCTTTCTTTTTTTTTTACCCTAATGATCAAGTTCTCTTGCTGTCTCTTACACCTCACTCTCAAAAGAACACCATCAACTCACCTTACTCACCTCACTCCTACTTTTAACTCTCTTACTTTTTTTTCTAGTCCACTCAGTTCTCAATCCTCAACCTCTCCCCTTTTACTAGCATTAGTTCAAACAGACTCTTCTTAGCCTTTCACTCTTTTCTCAATAGATACTCACTTAGCCCCACATCCTTGATACATCCATCTATTTAGGCGTGTATGCTCAGGTGATTGGACACTCGCGATGCAACAAGTTAGACACTCATATTTAGGTAGTCATTTCCTCCAATACTCACACGCTCACACATGCACTCACACACTTTGATACTCACACTCGTTCCACACACCTTGAACGCACATGATTTGGTAATGCTACATCATTACCTAGTGATTCTAGAGCACTACAGTAGACATTAATAATCACAGTTTTAAAACTTGAAACAACAAAGCGTAACCTTCCTTATTATCCACAATTATGCTAGTTTTGTCTTTTTTTTTTTTTGCCACCAAACATAATTTATAAAATGTTATCGTACTTTCATGAAGATCTCGAACTCTATTTCTGTATACCACACCCACTTGACTAACTACGAAGGAGAGTGCATCAATGGTTCCACATGGCAAATCAACCCCACATACCTTATGAACATATGCCGTAGAAGACAAACAGTAATTTTAAAATACTTTGTGCATATACCTGCTTCACTTCCTACATGTTGCACATTGCAAATCATATAAGGATATCAAAACTTTATGATGCAAAGGCCAGACATACATTTGCTTGTACCGTACCATAGTCATCACGATATCAAGCACACTCTCGTGAGCAGTTATGGAAAATGTCATGCGAGATGACTCAGGCATATAGTGTGTTGCAATAGACACAACAGAGATGTATCATACAGAACACATGCCACACAATATGATTTGCAGATATAGTTTATATGTGCTTGAACCCTAACACAATAATGTTCACAACCATGGAGGGTGGTCTAGTACTTTATGTAATTGCAACATAAAAGGTGATAAAATTAAAATATTCCTTTCCAGCATTCTAGGAGGCAATGTTACAGATAATGCAGCTTCAACCTATAGGGTTGAGATTGTTTACTTTGACTAGCAAAGATCCGAAGGTGCTCCACATCAAAGATCGAGCCTCCTCGTAATGTTTCAGTCAAATAAGTCCTCAGATAGAGACCTTGCGATGCCCCAATATAGGAACCTACCGGTTGAAATGCTTCAACAATTATGCACAATTTTTTTAATTGATCTTCCAAGCCTTGCATTCTTCTTCACATGTTGCGTAGTGGTGGGCAGATTCTTTTCCTTCTCTATCTTGGTCGAACTTCCTCTCAGAGTATGAGCTGTAGAAGCCCTCTTTCTCTCCCTCTTCATTGAAGCTGGTCTCTCTCTGCTTCATCTTGTAGACTTCTCTCACTTAATCTCTCACTTAACGTGGTGCTCCACCAAATCTCACTTAAGGTGGTGCTCCACCTTTCATAGAATCATTAAGCCCCTTTATTCACGGGTAATGCCACTTCTATAGAGTGGAGAGAGAGTCACTCTTTTGCATGTGGAGGTTCAAAGGTCCTCGGCTGACCACAGGTGTGGGGGGTCATCTTGTCAGGGTGGGAGGAGTGGATAGAGTGGGGGACAATGGGCAGAGGAGTAGGCAAGTTCATGGTTTGACAAAGGTCAGAGAGAGATAAGATAGTCTTGGTCAAAAACTAAGTGAATGGGGGGCAAGTTCCTCGAATTTAGGGGGTGGAATTCATATGATGCAATTGAAGGAGCCTGATAGTTGTAGACGTGACACTTCATAGAACCACCACACGTGGCTGCTTTTTTGCTTCAAATGAGAGCTCGTATATCTGCTCGTTTTTCATCTTCTCCTGAATCTCACCAAGCTCTGACTCAAGCATGTGACAAGTCAGTCCTCTGCCTGTGCTGAAGGTTAGGCTCTTGGCATTTTGAAGGCTATGTTGGGTGGATTCTATGTTGCGCTCATCTGCCAGCAACCTTTCAATTGTGATGGCTTTAGCTTTGTTAAGTTGGTGACATTCTCTATCCACTTCTAAGCTGATTACTTTCCGTTCCTCCTTCACAGACATTCCATCATCATGTTAAGCAATAAACCTAGGAAACCTTATTGGAGAACTTTCACACCCACCAAGAAGGTCATGAAATAGCTCCAATGGAGAGCTATATAGATTAGTCTTCGCTAAGATCAATGTTTGGCATCGAATGAGCTCTTCCATTATAGCAAGGATAATTGTAAGGTTAATAGTTTTTAGTGAGGACTTACGTGCAACTTTGTATTGAAATTTGTGAAGATATCTATCATATTTTGCAATCTTTATTCTCGATTGTTGAGAAACACAAAAATCTCCATCCCTGGCCATTTCATTATGTCCTCGTAAGAAATGCCGATAGATGTTAGGTCATAACGCAATTTCTCCTTTGGGTGGCTCATATAGAACACTATGAGGATCTTCAGATATGGCAACCTTTTTCTTGTGATGACTGAAAAGCTTCCCATCTGATGCCCCAACGACCATAGATGACATTGCTCTTCAAAGGTCCCTCGATAATATCATTGAGTCATATCTTTATGCATGCACAACCTTTAAGTCGCTGATATCAAAAACCCTGATATGACCAGCTAGGGACCCTTTTAAAAGCCGTTGAGCATCAACATTTTCAGTAGGGTGTGCTTTCATTAGTGGTATAATGTATGAGCATGTTACCATCTTTTGATGGCTCTTGAGAGAATGCAACAATCTTCCATACCCAAGTATATGCCAGATGTTCACAACATTACCACCTACTATAGCTATAAGCCCATCAGCTAGGCAAAACAACATCTTCAAGAGGCTTTCTGTGCTGCGACTTTAGAATTGCATTTGATGTGCACAGATCCAATAAATTTGTAGTATCACCATATGAGTGAGTGGCCCAACTGTCTCCAGATGAAATGTTTGCTAATCCACATCACACATAAACTGTGTGACCCTGAAGCTTCAGAACTTCTGTTTGTGATGGAACATCCCACGACCTAACAATGTTGTCATCACTTCTAGAAAGCACATGAAATTTTTCTAAAGCATGATACGACACCCAGTGTACTACCCAAGAATGACCCTTGAGATGACACAGCATTACTCATATAAAAAAACCTACATGATGCCCATTTCCCTGCCTGCAGCTACTAGCTTGCCATCGCATCTGAAAAACACCAAAATATGCCACATCAAGAAAACGAGATATTGTCTGATTGACTTTGCATGTCTTCCCATCATATATTGTAACCCCGGTAGCAGAGGTCACTGCAGAATCATGTGATGGCTCGGGGCAAAAACTAGTACACAAAACTCTCAATTACTTTTTTCAAGACGGTGTTTTAGTACTTGATTCCACCACATAGTAGAAAACATGCCGAATGCAATCCAAACATTCACAAGGTAGAGAAGCCCAGTGCATGCCCATAAAGATAATCAATTGAGAAAGTGTATAGATATCTGTCAAGCACGTGAAGAGATGAAGATATGATACGAATGATCATGTGTACTTACAAAACGGAGATGGGGCAGAACAATAGAATAGAGGGACAGGTGGAGTTTGAACAGAAAATGACCACAACATATTATCCTTGCCTTTCTCATAAAGGTGAATGTGCCATCCAATACTCCTCTCGAATCTACCTGTTGCTCCTCATTTCTGATGCATGACTGCTCTCTAATGCATAAATTGCTTTCCCATTCGAAGTTGTGACCAAGATTGTATCCTTCTTGAAGCCTTGCAAGTGCTTTCAACCTCAGATGCAAGCCCTATCCATCCACGTACTGCCCTTCTCCATCCTTTTTTCGTGTGCACCCCTTCTATCTAGGAGATACCACCCGAATGGATCTGACAACTAGTTCTTTTTGTTCCCACAAGGGATGGAGAATGAGAAAATCCGGTTGCAACTTCCCCCTTTGCGTCGTTGCAAAAAGAGGAAAGCATCCAAGATGCGCTAAAGACATTACCACCTTCATTTCCTTAGGCACATTCACCTTGGCAGAGTACTTAATCCATGCAAGTGGAGTGTCTTGGCATGGAAAAATGGAACGTGCATGGACTGCCAGACAATTCGTGAGAACGTAAAGCAATCGTTTTTCGGCTGTTTGAGCAGAAGCAAGCTACTACAGAGCAGAAGCAGAAGGGTTGATCGTGTAGACCATCCTGAATCATAAGAGAGAGGCTCGTTAGTTGGGCCTACAATAGAGGATACGTGGAGACATCTAGTATTGAGATACAATTCATTTGTGTAACCATACGAGAGATGCAGCGTAGCTGAGCCTAAAAGTGTCTTGCTATTGAAATCCAAGAAGAACGCAAGGTCAGCAGAGGTCTTAACAGGCTGGGTGGAATCCACATACGAATGTGGATCTAAATGAGCCATTACGAGCTCAAATTATTACTTTTGCTTGATGACTCCATAGCAAGACTATGCTAGTTGATAACCTCTCGTCCCCCTCATGCGGGGCTTCGTAAAAGGTGGGGGATTCTTGCAATTGGAAATTCTTTTGCCTAGAAGGAAAAGAGATTTCTCGATACTCCATTCTTTAGGAGGGTTTACAAAATTGGAAGCACACCTCTCTCTCCAAATCTTCCACAAGGTTTCACCTCTTATAGCATTCCACAGTGATGAGGAGCAACCAATCGCCTCGCCTAGTAATGCTTGCTTCCAATCGATATGTTCCTCAAGTAGCAAGAGTTTTTCAAGGACCACGAGATCAAGATAGATTCCACAACGATATTGCTTGCACCATGGCGGGGCCCCACAAACTTTGCTAGGCTTTATATTGGTCTAGATTCCCTAGTGGAGGATTGCCACATAAGCACCAACTTTTTTATCTCGATGAGGGGGTGACAGAGAGACATGAACTTCAGATCCCAACATAAGCCCGTCCAAGTAAAACACCACTACTTATTAAGCGCGATATGATAGTCCACACTCTCCGTGATTCTAGGAATTTTGTTCAGGCTATTGCTATTCTTCCATTTAAGACCCTCATGGTACGAACGGTCATGTCCGATGAGGAGGCGGGTTTTTTAGCATTCCCAAGCGATGCATTTGCTCTACAAAAGGATCCATTCTTCATAGTTCACTCTTATTTCCAAATCGATATCCTCAAATCTAATCCATTGGCTAGTTTCTTTGTTCCAGAGGTGTTTCAAATACCAGAATCCCTTGTACCAGAGCTTCTTAGACTTTTGGAGGTTCCAAGCTCCTCGACTCTTATGCCCTTGATAGGGAACCATATCGAATCATTTCCAATCTTCACTAACTTTGACAAATCGTTTGATCTTGTTCCAACTCTTTCATTGAGAGCACACCAGATTTTAGAATTTGGGGGGTCCCATGGGTGCTAGACCCCTTCACCTATACCATTGTTTTCTTTTATTTTAACTAAATTTTGGGAGAGTAGGCTATTGCCGAACTTCCGTTTATGACAAAAAAAAGACTATGCTAGTTCCAACATGAATGGAAATTTCATCAGCAATGTCAAATCAGGAAGTCGGATTATAGCCCTCCAAGTGTATCCACTTGATTATCCTAAGAAGAACTCAATGAAAATGAAATATATGTGGAACAATTTCACCTGTAGAGTGTGAAGAAATATCCTTGCCCCCACATAAGGTGCCGCTTTTGCAGCCTTCCTTCGCACCTTTCTTTCACCATGCTTAGCAAGAGGCAGAGAGGGAGAGCAAGAGAAGCCACTCCCATTGCCACCAACACTCTTGCCTGCCCTTGTTGTGTGCAAGTAGAGGCCGATCTAGGCCACAAGTCGGGAAGGGGTAGATCACGATCCCCCCCCCCCCTTTTTTTTTCTTTTCTAAGTTAAATTACCAAACAAACATGAAGTCAGAAATCCCACTACAATCCGGAATGGTCACAATGCTAGTTCATAAAGAATTTCCATAGTCTTCGTTCACTTTTCTATGGCATTGCTATAAAGATGCATCCACCCATCAAAGAAAGAGACAATGTTGGACCTGAAGATAAACAATTGCAACCACAAAGTAGTGACTATATAGATCCTTTTCATCGGATGCAAGAGATGGGACATGTACATTTTGTCACTACACTATCATGCTATATAATTCATACATATCAAGAGTTTTTTCCATTCCTCAGACCCTCATCCACACAATATTTATTCACTACAACAAGAATATTCTCCTCCACATATGGGCCATCTTCATGATCAACAAGATTACCCTCCCATTTCATGGTAGTCATTATCCTCCTTGCCTTGTTCAATATCTCAACTTTGTCACGCATCAACATGGCACCCTCACGACAAAGTAATTTAATCCATTTCAAGAATAACATTAGATATATTGCACCTAACTTGATACAGGTTCAATAATGCAATTGCATGAAGAACATCATCAGTCCTTGCATATGTAGAGAAGGCTTCACAAGGGTTCTGATATGTTCCAATAATTCCTCTTTGTTGTCCACCTAAAGAATCCTCAACACTTGGACACAACTCAAGCAAAGCATAAGCAACATTATCACATCTTTCATCTTTATCTACATCCCTATAACTTGGTTTTTGAGAAAAGTTATGATATATCCTTGGAACCAAGACTGATGATATCACATGGATAATGCCACCATCATTTCATTCTCAATAGGTGATATATAACTGAGATGCAATCCATGCATATCAATGAGGGCTACTGACACAACAATATCTTATCTAGTGCCCAAACCCTTGGATTGCATTAGATGGAACCTCTAAAAAGGTTTATCTCCATTCTTTACTTTTATGAATGCTAAGAGCAAGGCAGCCAAGGACACTTGAACACCTGAAAAAAAACCTATGCATTGTCTAGAAATCATGGTTATCATAATAAAAACTCATGAAAGAACTACTTATAATGGAAATACTCTCGTGTCCAACCCATAAAAAAGATTATGATTGCTCCCATCCACATACAATTTCTAGTGCAACATATATTCCCTCCAGTGGTGATACGCCCTTTATATTCATTCTCCTGGGTACAGGTGTAGTTATCTCCTTACTTATGCGATCAAAAATTCTAGAAGACATTGTAGAGCCTCCATTGTGGACCCCATTTCCATACAAGTCCTCTCAAATATCAATATGAGATGTCATTAACGAGTTGTAAGTTATTATAGTTTTCCTTTAACCACTTCGCATCCTTATTCACACAAAATTCCTTTTTGGTAGCAACTTCTAAAAACGAGAAATGCACCAACACTCTGTAATTCTTATTGACATACCTATGACTATTGCAAAACAACTTCAAGATGCCCACACATCATAATTAGCACATACATCCATCCATCTACTGAGAGATGCACATGTACCTACATATTCTCATGCTCACACGTCAACCCTCCTATTGCAATCATAGAGTCAAGAATCTATCAATGCTATATGCACATACCCATGAATGTCAATACAGCCAAAAAGTCAATACATAGAGTCAAGAACCTATCAATGCTAACATATACACGTACCCCATGAATGTCATGAACCTATCAATGCTAACATATGCACTTACCCCATGAATGTCAATACAGCCGAAAAGTCTCTAATATTTTAAGAAAAATCACATTTTTTATAGCTTTATTTTCATAAGCATCATGCTAGTGGAGCCTTGTTGGGTGTACTCCCTTTGGGATTGTGTATCAAAATTTTCACAATTTATTTCTTCTACTTTTCTCCTTGTTGATTGTGATTTGATGATTTATCAATAGGAAGAAAATGAATTGTGCATTGGTTCAAGTACTTGATTAAATTAATTGAATGTATAATGAAAAACATTTCAATTGTACTTTTAAGTGATCTTTTGGCCCTAGCTTAACCCTAGAAACTTGTAAAGAGTGCTTGCATGAAGTGCATTAATTTATTAATTCTTTAGAATTCATGATTTTACCCTCTGAACCCTAAAGAAAAACCTTAGTTTAGACCTTAGTTGCAATCATTTTTAAGCAAGAAACCCAAGTAACCTTTAGCCTTTAGAACCCTAGTTAATTGATAGCCTTAACCCATTGAAAACATTAAAGCTAACCCTTGAAATCTTGTTCCTAACCATAGAACCCTAACTTCTAACCCTTGGGACCCTAACTTTAAACCCTTAGAAATCCATGTCTTTACCCTCAATGTATGTATTTGAGCAATGACCGTGTGTCATCAACTTTTTGCCATCAGAAACCCCTAAATGTGTTGTCTAAAATGCCGTTCATTTGGACCCATAAAGCCTTGTAAAATAAAAACCTTTGTATATGCATGTATACTAAAAGAATCCTTAATCTTAAACATATAAAGAAAATAGAAAGAAGTAAAAAAATATGAAAATGAAAAACAAAAATGGAAAAAATGAAAATAAAAAAAGAGAAAATTAAAATTAGAATGGAAATAGAATAGTTGAAAAAGAAGGTCTAATGTCTAGAAGAGAAAGGAAAGAGAAGATTAGAATATTCATGTGTGTGCAAACGTGTAGGATTCCCAAATTAGAAATAGGGATCTTGAAAATCTATAAAAGAACAAGCTTGATGGATCCTTTGGTTTTCGAATGTAATTTCAGAGCGTTGAAGATTTAAAGTGAAATAAAGCAAAAAGAACTTTTTTTCCTTGGAACTATGAAGATTGAATGAAGTCTACTTTGTCCATCTGCATTGTAGGAGAGTTTTATATTTTATGATTATTATCTCATTCAAGGATCCTCTACTTTGATTTCATTTAGTTTGTATTAAGAATCTACCCATACATTCTACATCGCCCATGGATTGCAACATTGTATTTACCACTGATGAGTACATGATTGTTGACGTTTTTAGTTTATCTCTCGCTTTGAGGATGACAGTTAGTAGTATGACATCATTTGTTTATGATTTCCTCTTTCCCAAATCTACTGCCACTCCTACCCATTGGACCAATTTCATCCACAATATCTTACTCCCTCTTCCACGTGCTTCTCTGCTTTTCTTGAAACATAGATGGGGCTCAATCGACTATCCTTAGGAAGGATCCCAACATGCAAATGCCACTCGCCTGACGGGGTGACACCCCAGGGCCTAATCCAACATTCACTTGTCCCATCAAGATCCCCCGTATCTCCTAGAAGCTGAACCTGACGTGAAGCAAAGGAGATGGTATGGCGGTCACGGAACCTCAACTTGCCACCCACATCTTTAGAAGATAGAAAAGCACTTCCATATTTTAGAATCATTTGTATTTGGGATTTTCCAAGAAAATAAATGTCAAGAGCTTTTACATTGCACAAACTTAAACCTCGGCTTCATATCATATATATTCTAGATATTCATTTTTTGAGTTCTTTCATATCTACATTGTTTTCACGGACATTAAAAAAAAAGTATGATTTTCTTGTTGGAGTTTGATCACTCATATCTTACATAAGATTAAGCGATTCATCTTGAGCACTCTTCTCAATTGTTACTCTCATTAAAAAATTGCTACTATCATAGTTTATTTAAACTTCTTTAAAAAGAACAAAAACATAAAGACTTTAAAAATAAACAAAAATCTTAGAGGCATGAAAAGAGATAGCTAAGAAAATCAAGTAAAAAGTAAAATCAAACTTTTGAAATTAAAAGGGGAAAAAGAAATCAAGCATAATCAAAGAAAAGATCAAATAAAAAAGAAGAGAGTAAATCAAGTAAAAATCAAGTCCAAGAAAGAAATCGAGTCAAGCTTAGTAAAGAGATTGTTTAGAGAGAAAAGAGATCAAGTGGAGCAAGCTCAAGAGATCCATATAAAGATAAGTAATTAAAGTTAATTAAAGCTAGATCAAAGGAAGAAAAGATTCCTAGTAAACTCAAGATTTTCACAATCACTCAGAACCTAGAAAAATATTATGCCTAGATATTCGATCTAATACTAAAATAGAGATCTTTAAAAACTTACTTTCACATCCTAGCTCAAGACTCATCTATTCTCTTCTATGAACTCTACTCTGAGTTAAGAGAAATCATTGAGCCAATTACTCTGGGCATTGTTTTACACACTAGGACAAGCCAGAGAAGAGAGATGGATGAAGTATTTAAAGAGTTAATGATTGAAAAACAAGGGGCTTAAGTAGTCCAAGCTATCTTAAGAGACAAACGAAAATTTTATGGGTTAAACATTATTGAGTACTTGGATGCTTCTGAAGATCAAGCTCCAATCCATGGACTATATGAAGAGATGTGAACTCATTTCTTCAAATGGGTAGTTTCAAGATTGATTTTGACATCCATCTTAGTACATATAGAGAAAAATTGGGCAGATTTTAGAAAGCAATTACTTAAACTATTCTATCTAGAAGACTTCAATCAATAGAGTAGAGAGGGGTTTTGTGATGGGTTCATCCCCATAAACCCACATCATCTTTGACACATCTATTGAATGCATCTTTAAGAAGATTTTCTCAGTTTCCTTAGGCTGATTTAGACTCTTTAAAGCCTCACCTAGTAATTTTATCTCTCAAGATTTTAAGTCTTGAAGATAGGAGTAAAGTTGAGAGAAGGATTCAGGAGACTGGGCAAAGGATCTAGCTGATTGAAGACATGCAACAGTTAGAAGAGAGGTAGAGGTAGTCGCCTAGATGAGGCAATGACACGTCGTCCTTTATGATAGGCCAGTACAAACTACTCTATTACAGCCAAGGAAGACACCTCTTCCTATAGGTCCAAATGTGTCTATAGCATTGTCTATAGCTAATGATGCATCCACATCTCACACACCACTAGAATTAAAATTAGAGATCCTTAGCAAACAAATCGAGAATGTTATGATGATAAATGCATCTCTATTCAAAGAGATGGCCAATCTTCACAACAAGGTGTACTCCATGGGTTTTCAAGAAGGCCATATCATTTTTGTACTTTTGAGGATTAATGAGAACTTAAGAGCTCTTGTCTTCTCTTGTAATCTCATCATCTAGCTTCAATGGTGATTTGATGATAAATTTCTGAGTTTTTCTCATGGATTTGATATTATGATGAGTATTTCTTTGAGTAGTATATGATATGGTAAGTCTATTTCATCTATCTAAGTCTCCAAAACCTTTCAAAATGTTGTTCAACATGGTTGTGCGGTTCTATCATAATTGTGATTGTCTCCTCTCTCGAGTATAGGTATTGAATTTCAATTTTGATATCATCAATGTCTTTGTTATGAAAAATGGCACACATAAAGCACAAAAAATGGCCAAGAAAAATCTGTTATCATTTTCTGCATTAGCCAAGATTGGCTTGGTTGTGAAATTTGTTGATAACAGATGTACAGTTCATGATCTGTCAAATGGCGACGTGATTATTGCTTCTTGCATTTTATGTCGTGGGCTATATAAGCTCATAGACTATGAGAGATCTGTAAATGATTCAGCATATGCAGTACATGATTCTCAGGCTATTTCAGATGCAAAGCTTTGGCGTGCACGCTTTGGTCATCTGAATTTTTCTAGTTTGCTATGCCTGCAGAAATATGAAATGATGTCCTCTTTGCCCAAACTAGAGGCACCCAGAAAACATGTTTGTGAAGGTTGCATTTTGGGCAGAATGCAACGTTCCTCCTTTCCAAAAGATGGTTCAGTTCGGCTACTGAGAAATCGTAGCCTGTACATATTGATGTCTGTGGTCCTATGCACACACCTTCTTTTGCAAATCATCTTTACTTCGTGACTTTCATCGATGATTTTTCCAGGCATGCATGGGTATATCCATTGAAGGCAAAGTCGGAAGTGTTCATGTGCTTCAAACAATTTTTTATTTTGGCTGAAAATCTGTCAGCATGTAAAATGGGCACCCTCTGTTCTCATCGAGAGGGGGAATATATGTCTTCTAATTTTAATGCATTTATGGTTGAACATGGGATAAAACACCAGTTACCGTGTCGTATACACCTCAATAGAATGGAGTTGCTGAACGAAAGAACAGGTCACTCATGGAGATGGCGAGGTGTATGGTCAAGAGTTAGTAGGACCACATAGTTTCTGGCTTGATATTGTCATGTGTGTAGCATATGTACGTAAGAGGTGTCTCACTAAAACACTGCATTCTATCACTCCATATGAGGCTTGGCATGATCGCAAGACATCTGTCGCTCATCTACGTGTTTTTGGTTGTTTGGCATATGCATTGGTGCTTGAACAACATCATAGAAAATTGGATGATAAAGCAATAAAATGTATTTTTGTTGGATATAACTATGAAAGTAAACGCTATCATCTGTATCATCCATAGATGAAATGCATTCTGGTTAGCCGTGATATTGTTTTTGTGGAAGATGTTATTTAGCCATTGCTTTCATGTGCTAAGGAGACATCTGTTAGCTCCAAAGACATGTATGATACTTTGCTTCCTCTGTTTAGAGGTGGACAATCTAGTGCTGATCCTAATGAGGCAACTTCTTAGCCTTTGCAAGTTTCATGTGATGATGCAGATCATACCATTTTTTATGTAGATTTACATGCTGCACTTGTTGATGAGAGAGCTGATATTGAGGAGGCCAAAACTATGCCAAAATGGCTGGTGCAGACTTTGCGTGACAGCAAATAAGATGCACCTTTGTCATATTGTACTCCATCAAGCTCTTATAGTGCCTCTTTTGCATCAAATTGCTCTGCTATGGCTACATCTAGTCTCTGTGATGAGAATGAGCCTATTTCGTTTGATGAAGCACAAAATTCAAAAAATTGGATGGCTAGTATGCAATCTAAATATGATGCTATAATGAAGAATGGTATTTGGTCTTTATGTGACTTGCCTCCTGGAAAGAAGGCCATTGGCACTAAGTGGGTATACAAGCTAAAGCATAAACCAGATGGTACAGTTGATAGGTATAAGGCTAGGCTTGTTGCAAAGGGTTATGCGCAGGAAAGAGGCATTGATTTTGATGAAACCTTTGCTCCTACTTGCCAAATGACTACTGTTCGTAGCATCTGTGCACTTGCAGCTCATCATGGTTGGAATGTACATCAGTTGGACATTAAAACAATATTTCTGCATGGTGACTTGCATGAAGAAGTGTGTGTTTTTCAACCCCTGGCTTTGTGTAGAAAGGGCATGAAAACCAAGTGTGAAGGTTAAAGAAGGCATTATATGGTTTAAAGCAAGCACCACGTGCTTGGTATGAGAAGATACATGCCTATCTGATTGCACATGGTTTTGAGAACAGTCCATGCATTCTGTTGCACATACTGCAGAGCAGATTTGCTAGGATGGTAGAGATGCCCAGGCACATGCATTGATAGCTTTGTCTGTCAAACGTGCCATTATTCCTCACATTCGCTCTTGTAGAACAGCTAAGGATGCTTGGGATACACTTACCACATTGTACCAAGCTAGGAATGAGGCTCGTGTTGCTTACCTCCGAAAACAGTTGGAGAGTGAGCACATGAATGAAGGTGATTCTATGGACAGTTTCCTAACAAAGATCAAAGACTTGAAGGAAGAGTTGATTTCTGCTAATGAGGTTATGCTAGATAGCTCACTTGTGCAGAACATTCTGAACAGCCTTCCTGATTCATATCAGAGTTTTGCTTCTACTCTTTGGCTGATGATGAAAGGCAATCCAAATGCCTTATCATTTGAGGAGTTACTCTCTGTTCTATTGCAGGAAGATCAGTCCAGGAAAAACATGTCCATTATGCGAGTTGCAGATCAAGCTTTCCTGACTAGTCAGAAGGGCAAAGGAAAATGGAGCTCTTCAACTAGCAAGCAGAAATCTGCTTATTCTGCACATTCGAAGAAGGAAGATAAAGATGAGAAGAAATCAGAAAAGCAGAAATTGTTTTGTAAGTGCTGTAAAGGGAATGATCATATCATAAAGAACTGTCCAAAACTCGCTGCTAAAGAGTCAAAGAAGAAAGAGGTTGGAATGGTTGTTGCAGAGGCCTCTACACCAAAACAGAGTCTGCTAATCTTGTGCAGGAAGAAGAATGGGTGTTTACTACTATCTGCAGTTTTGACCCATCTTCTCATGAGCAGTGCATGTCTGCAATAGACTTAGATGTTTGGTATTTCGACAGTGGGGCAACCAAACATATAACCTCGCAGTGTAGTTTCTTCTCTTCACTCGAGCCTGCCCCTACAGGGAATACTGTTACATGCGCCAACAACTCCTCTTATCCTGTTATGGGAGTTGGTAAGATCATTTTGACTACTGTTGATGATAGTTCTTTCACTTTTTCACATGCTTTATTTGTGCCAAGGATCAAGAAGAACCTGTTATCAGTTTCTGCATTAGCCAAGATTGGCTTGGTTGTGAAATTTGTTGATGACAAGTGTACAGTTCATGATCTATCAAATGGCGACGTGATTATTGCTTCTGGCATTTTATGTGGTGGGCTGTATAAGCTCATAGATTATGAAAGATTTGTAAGTGATTCGGCATGTGGAGTACATGATTCTCAGGCCATGTCAGATGCCAAGCTTTGGCATGCACGCATTGGTCATCTAAATTTTGCTAGTTTATTACGCCTGCAGAAATCTGAAATGGTGTCCTCTTTGCCCTAACTTGAGGCACCTGGAAAACATGTTTGTGAAGGCTGTATTTTGGGCAAAATGCAGCGTTCCTCATTTCCAAAAGATGGTTCAGTTCGGGCTACTTAGAAATTGCAGCTTGTACATAATGATGTCTGTGGTCCTATGCAGACACCTTCTTTTGGAAATTATCTTTACTTCGTGACTTTCATTGATGATTTTTCCAGGCATGCATGGGTATATCCATTGAAGGAAAAGTCCGAAGTGTTCATGTGCTTCAAAGAGTTTTTGGTTTTGGCTGAAAATATGTCAGCATGTAAAATGGGCACCCTCTGTTCAGATCGAGGGGGGGAATATATGTCTTCTGATTTTAATGCATTTTTGGCTCACACACATACACATACACATATACATACACATACACATACACATACACATACACATACGCATACACATACACATACACATACACATTCACATACGCATACACATACACATACGCATACGCATACACATACACATACACATACACATACACATACACATACACACACATACACCTACACCTACACATACACATACACATATAATACACATACACAAAAACATACGCATACACATACACATATAGATACTTGCACATATACACATACACATACACACACATATACATAACTCCACATCACACACACATAGAAACATACATATACACATACACACACATAGAGATGCACACATACACATGCATATACACGAATGTATACACATATACACATAAAAATACACACATAGATACATACACTCACATATACATACACACACATAGAGATGCACACATACATACATACACCCACATATACATATGCACACATAGAGACGCACACATACACATACACACGCACATAAAGACACACATACACATACACATACACACACATACACATACACACACACATACTTGCACATACACACATATACATACACACACATAGAGACACATATATACACATACACACACACACATACAGACACAAACATACACACACCTGCAATCCAATGTGGATCCTTTGGACAATGCATGAATTGTGACAAAACTCCCACTGCATAACTAAGATCAGGTCTTGTTAGTGTAGCATAAATCAAACTACCCACAAGAGATTGATACTTCCTCATATCTTTGTATTCTGCACCATCATATTTCATGAGCTTTGATTATTTTCAAGTGGAGTTGAAGCTTCTCTGCAATTTTCCATACCAAACTTCTTCAATAGGTTCATAAGATACCTTTCTTGTGATACATATATGCCATGATATGTATAAGTAACTTCCATACCAAGAAAGTCTGATAAATTTCCTGGATCACTGACATTGAACTCTTTCTCAAGTAATCTCTTTAACTCCTTAATTCCTTCATCTGAAGTACCTGTGATTATAATGCCATCTACATAAATAAAAATCTAGATTGTACCTTCCTTTGTTCTTTTGGTGAGTAGACTTAGATCTGCTTTTGAACTTTGATATCCAAGATCATTGAAATACTTCACTAGTCTATAGTTCCATGCTCTTGGAGCTTGCGTCTCCATACAGTGCTCTTCTCAATCTGTAGCCAAAATTTGGATACCTCGAATCTATAAACCCTTGAGGTTGTTCCATGTATACCTCATCTGATATGTATCCATTCAAGAATGCATTCTTTATATCTAGTTGACTCAGATTTCATCCTTTTGAAGTTGCAATAGCAATGATTGTCCTTGTAGTTGACATCTTAGCTACAGAACTAAATGTCTCATCATAATCTATGCCATAAGTTTGGGCATAGCCTTTAACCACCAGTCTAGCCTTGTATCTGGCTATACTTCCATATGCAAGCTTCTTCACCTTATAAACCCATTTATTTCCACTTACCTTCTTATCGTTTGGTTTAGAAACAAGTTGCCAAGTCTTGTTCTCCTCTAGTGAATTGAATTCTTCTTTCATTGTTTCTTCCCATTGCTTCTACATTTTGCTTCATCATAGTTATGAGGTTCTTCATCATCTTTGACCATATATGCATAGTTCTCTTGAGTTATGTAAGAAGTATCATAAGAATACCTTTTTGGTTGCCGTCTTGTCCTACTTGACCTCCTTGGTTCACACTCTTCATATGTGTCTTGATACACCTCTTCATCAAATATAGGAGCTTCTTCATTTCTTCTTGTTAGTCCACTTCTGGATGTACTTGCTTGCATATACTCTTCATCTCCATTCACTTGCACACTTGATTTTCCTTTCTCACATCTTCTTACCTCTTCTTCAAATTCTTCAAGTGTATGTTTTTTTGATCCCCATACATCTGTATGAATAAGCTCTAGTACTCCATCATGTTTGAGTCTTTTCTTTTGAAATGGTAATCTGTGTGCTTTTCCCATCTGACATACTTCCAATCGTGTGTTGAGTTTGCACATTTGGTAATCCTAGTATTGATTGATTTGCAACCATAGCTTTAATTTCTCTTTCATTGGAATGACCTAAGCTCTTATGCCAGAGATCAAATTCTGTAATCACTCCTTCACCATGTGTGAGCAAAGCTTGACAATGTTCCCTTGCACTCTAAAAGTAAAGAGTCTCCCTTCTTTCGTACCACAAACAATCTTATTATATCCATTCTCTGGATCTTCAACAAATACTCCTTCATTTGTAAGCGTGACATGAAAACCTTTTTCAACTATTTCTCCCACACTAGTCAAGTCAATCTAAAATACCCTTATATCTTCTTTATCTGATTTGCTGATTGAATTCATCCTCAATGATGTATGACTTTCATTCTATGTGTCATTTGCATAATTGTAGTAGGTGGTGTTGTAGGATTGATTATGTCCCCAACTCTTCCTCTGCCTCTACCATAGCATCCTCTTTGATTTTGTCTACCTCTCTGAGAATTACTTTGATATCTTCCACCTCTGCATCTACTATTGTTATTCTAATTTTGATTTGATCCTGGCTGATTATGTTAACAATCATGAGCCAAATGGATACTCAATCCACACATCCAACAAGCCTTCTCATTGTTATTTTTATTACCTCTTCCTCTTCCAAAACCTCTTTCTCTTCCTCTGCCAGTGCTTCTACCTCTTGCATAATAAACTTGAGAACTTGATTTCTCTTCATCCTTTGCTTTACCTTTATCTCCTTTCTTCTTGTTCTTCATGTACATTGCATAACTTTGTCCTTTATCTCCATCTCTCTTCAAGTCTTGCTCAAATGTGAAAATCAAACCAAGCAATTGATTCAAATCTGGAACATAATGATTCCAAGAAAGTTTTGTTGACAATACAAAAGGTTTCCACCTTTCATCTCCTCTCAAACCTGCAAGGAATTGAGTAATCAATCTGTGATCTTCAATATCTTCATCTATGGATCCAAGACTATCTGCTAGATCCTTCATCTTAGTGACATAATCACTAATACTTTGACTTGGCTTCTTCTTTAACGTAGTAAACTCTGACCATATACTTGCTTTTCTTGCTTTCTTATTACTTTGGAAATGATATTCCAATGCAACCCATATATCTTCAGCTGATTCCAATCCTCTAATGTGTGAGAGAAAATGATCTAAAATTGTATTATAGATGTAGGCCTTTGCACCTGCATCCCTCTTCTGCCAATGCTTTAAAGCATCCAGTTCCTATTTCTTTGGTCAGCTTTCATCTTTAAATATTGGCTTCTCTTCTTCACCTGTTATGTACACCATGAGATCCTTACTCATAATTAAGGCTTCCATTCTCATTACCCACGCAGGATAATTATCTCTGTCTAGTTTGTCAATGGAGATATGATCTGCCAT
Organism: Ceratopteris richardii; assembly: GCA_020310875.1. Taxonomy (NCBI): domain Eukaryota; kingdom Viridiplantae; phylum Streptophyta; class Polypodiopsida; order Polypodiales; family Pteridaceae; genus Ceratopteris; species Ceratopteris richardii. The sequence goes on along the minus strand of CM035408.1, from coordinate 58,667,593 downwards.
AATTCTTTGCTTTTGCATCAACCTATGAGTTTAGAGGATAAAGAATAATACCTTTTGGATTTCTTTGTGTATGAATATACTTTTTAAGTAATCTTCTTATGCCTTGTGTCTTTGAGTGCTTCAGCTTTCAAACTTCAATGAAAACTCTCCAAAACTTCTCGTACCTTTGATGCCTTCTGCTCTCTAGAATCTTTCTGCTCTGATACCACTTGTTGATGTGTAAAACATCACAAAAAATGAATAAATGTCACAATAGAAAACCTCTATGGTCACCATTAACTCAATGCTTCTCCAAACTATGAGAAAAGATTGCTTAAACTGAGAACTTTGCTTCTACAAAAATTTCTAGTTACTAAAATGACATACCTTTAATGTTTTGCTTATTTCTCTTAGCACAAATATTATTTTGGCAGGATATTTTGATGGATGAAATAAGAAGTGAAGAGATTTCCAAGAATCTATTACTTGCACTACACACCAAGTTATGACCTTCACAAGATGATCCTGTATGAGCTACCAAAACTAGAAATATTACTTATTTGAGTAAAAGTGCATGTCTAAATATAAAAGTTTTGAACTTAGCATCAACTTGCAACAAGAATTCTATGCCAGGCATCAAATTGGTGTGTTTTCTACCACTTTTCAGCACAAAAATTGACCAAGATTTCATGTGTATTGTGAAAGGTACTTATCCACTAAGATTTGATGCTAGGCATCGAGTTTACACTGAAACTCGATGCTAGGCATCGGATTGCTCCAATGACCTCATGATTTTAACAAGCTACACCAACATATGATGCACAGGGAAGAAGAAAGTAACTTATCATCTCAAACTCGATGCCAATCATCGAGTTGGGTGGAAAACTTGACCTTTTGAACTCATTACCACAATAGGTAAAGCATGAAGATGGAGGAGAGAGTTTTATACATAGAACTTTAATTAGTTCTTCTCATAGCTATGAAAAACTCAAACTTTTACAAGTGTTATCTTACTCAGAGAAGCCCGACTATTTCTCAGTCATACAAAATCTCTCTTTTTCACATTCTCTCATTCTCTCTCTCTCTCTCTCTGCATTTGTTGATACAAGCTAACTTATATAGATTTTCTCAATCTCGTGACTTTTGAAAATTCTAGAACTAAAATTAAGTCTAAGTTTACAAATATATTACATGTGTGAAATTGTCCCTTCACACAAGCATTTGCTTTTCTTCTTATACTTTGACATTCAACTCTATGTCCAATTTGTGATTGCTTCTCCAACAACACATACACATACACACGTATACATACACACAAATATACATACACCCACATTTCACACACACACACACACAGAGACACACAGGAACACACTACACACACATAGAGATGCACACATACACATACACATGTATACACACAAACATATACACATTAAAACACACACATAGATATATACACCCAAATAAACATACACAAACATAAAGACACACATAGATACATACACCCACATATACATACACACACATAGAGACACACACGTACACATACACACACACATAGAGACACACACATACACACACATACATATGCATACACAATGCACATGCATATGCATACATACGTACATACTTGCATACACACAAATACACACCCACATACACATATACACACATACATACACCCACATACAAACACATATATGTGACTTTTACCTATGTTTTGTTCACTTGAAATGGAAGTAAGTATAAGTTTTACATATAACTTGAGATAAATATTTAATGTTTTACTTATACGAGTTTTTTTTGTTTTTGTTGTGAGTTTGATAAGAGACACAAAAAAATATGTTCTTAGTTGATTGGAGATAAAATTTGGCACTAGGTGGTCCCACAAGGGGTGCGTGAAAGAGATGCGTGAAAGAGATGCGTGAAAGAGATGCGAATACTTATGGCACATCATCATGATAAGGAACCGTATGCATCGCTTTTATTTGTTATATTTAGGGTTTATGGTTTACACACACACACACTGTAAGTTTTGCCCTTATATATATATATATATATATATATATATATATATATATATATATATATATATATATATATATATATATATATATATATATATATATATATATATATAAGGGCAAAACTTACTCTCATAAGGAATCCTATGATAGGGAAAGTTCTGTCAGATTCCTTAAGGGCTTCCATGCATGAGTATGCAGACATGCCTGATGAGGAACTAGACTTCACTATACATATGCTTACCCAACGGCCAGAGGAAGGCTCCTCTGACTCCATATGTCAAAAGAGAGTTATCTGCCCATAGGTATGTTTTATTTTATAAATTAATGTTTTTAAAACACACATTTTTATTCATTTTTATCTATTTATTTTCAAGACACCTATACCAACTCCAACTTGTGAGAGCAAAATAGAGGTGCATATGAGGACATGCATAGGTAGCCTACAGGTGGAGTGTAATATAGACCCTGAGGGGAGTATAGTCTACATGAGGCATGGGTTGGAATTTAAAAGAAAAATGAGAGCTTTATGTGACTCCTACCTGTGTTTTGTTCACTTGAAAGGGAAGTAAGTATAAATTTTACATATAACTTGAGATAAATATTAAATGCTTTACTTATACAAGTTTTTTTTTCTTTTTGCATTGAGTTTGATAAGAGAGACAAAAAATATGTTCTTAGTTCATTGGAGATAGAATTTGGCACTGGGTGGTCCCATAAGTGGTGCCTGAATGAGATGTGAATACTTATGGCACATTATCATCATAATGCATGGTATGCATTTCTTTTATTTGTTATTTTTAGGGTTTATGGTTTATATACATACACACACACATATACACACAAATATATATATATATATATATATATATATATATATATATATATATATATATATATATATATATATATATATATATATATATATATATATATATATATATATATATGTGTGTGTGTGTGTGTGTGTGTGTGTGTGTGTGTGTGTGTGGTATTTTCAACCATACCTTTTTCATACTTTTGTAATCGTATGGGGTCAATCATTTTGATTCTAGTATGTTATCCAAAGGCCAACATAGTTATGAACATTGGAGCTTGCAATAAAAATAAAATTATTAAAAAGAAACTAATATACATATATGTGAAAAACATAGAATATTATTAAAATTATTTTTTTTTAATAAAGGAAGTTTGGCCTTAGCCTACTCTCCTAGACTTGTATTAATTAAAAGAGAAGTACAAGTGAAGGGGACTACTGCCCAGAGGACCCCCAAAATCCCACAAAGTAGGTGATTAACCTTATTAAAATTAAATTATCTTTCCTTAAAAAGCTATCATTAACTCCTATTGCTCATTTAAGATCTATTCATTATTTTCATTGGCTCGTTGCATACAAGTATATAGCCAATCCATGAAAGAAGATATATTTGTATTCTCATTACCATTGATATTACTCTATATCTTTTGTTTCTCCATTGTTTACTTCAAAGATTGAAGCTTCATACTTGCTAATGAAGGCTTACATGTGTTTGCTATTATATGCTACAAAAGTAGAGACATCACTTTATTCTTGCAATGTAAAATTGAATTGGAATTCCCTTACCTAATAATACCTCATCTATTATTTTTGAAGGACTCGTTGGTCCATGCACGTGGAGCTTCTTCATGAACTCTTTCAAAGTATTCACTAACATAGTATATGCACTCCTCAAGCATCCATCCCCTTGCCATATATCCTTCTGGTTTTGCTTTTTGTTTGCACATAACCTTTTAATATTGCCATAAATCGCTCAAGCCAAAACATCCATCGAGTGTTTACAACACCTATAATCTCTCTTTCATCCACAAGATGGACTAATAGATGAACGTGAATATCCAAAAATGATGTTGGAAGCTCTTTCTCCATCAAACATAGTAGCTCCCTACATTCACGTTTCTTTTGTGGGGTCGATTCTTTGTCAATCTCTTTTGATGTAATCCACCTATTATTATCATAAATTAAATTATAAAAGAATTATTTTGTAATAAAAGATAACAATTAGTCTTATATATTAAAGATAAATTAAGTATGATACCTACCTTATAAGCGATCCAAGATGATAGATCACGTCCGTACTCCTTTCGTTGTACATCCATCGATAACCAGAGGTAGAATGTGCTTTAGAAAGTTATGACAATCATGTGTCTTTAACCCAAATAAGCTCCTATCATCCATAGTAAACATGTTTTGGAAAGATGCTCCATATCCTATATGTATTTGAATCGATTGAATCCTATTGTTGATGGTTTGTATCTCTTTTGTTGTAAGTATCCAAGGACCAGGTGCATAAGTTGTTTCTTATTGATTTCTATCAAAAATTGGCCATAACTTTGGTTTTGAATTTTGATCCTTTAAAGTGTTTCTTGATGCTATTGTGTCTTTTAATCCAAGGAGATGTTGCCATAATGAATAACCAATATTCTTGAATATATGCATAGGATCAAGAAGGTGATAGATCTTTAAATCTCTCCAATACTCCAAAGAATACCATATCGATATATTCTCTACTAGCGCCAATTTTCCTTTACCTCTAATCTTTACATTCTCATCATCTTCATCATAACTGAAGATTTTGGATTGTGGATCTATAGGAGGCCCATCTATCCATTTTTTATACCAATCCATAGGTTTCATTGGTTTGGGACACTGACCTATTTCAATCTTTCCATTAAAATGTATCGCTTCTCTGTTGGATCTTAATGGACGATTGCCAGGTAAGAACCATAGATGTTGAAGATTAATATTTTTATTGAGATTCTTACTATAAATTGATCTCAACCAATCATGACAATAATGATAAGCCTCATATCCCTGAGTAGATATTCTTGCATCATAAAAACCATAAAAATATAATTATATTAACTCACATATAATTGTATATATATTAAATAAAAGAATTACATCATTACTTGACAAGACATGATATCTTGGAAAATCGTGTATAGTCCAAGCCACAATGCTTTTCGATACATCAATGACATTAATACACCTCCATAACTCTTGGAGATCATCAATGAGAGGAGCAAGATATATATTCATGTCTTTAGCTTGTCTTTTTCCCAAGATTAGAAGTGAAAGCATTAAATGTTCTTTTTTAATGCTACGGTATGGTGGGAGATTCTAGTTGATGACTACCACATGTCATGTTGACTATTTACTAGATTTCATCGAAAATGGATTAACCCCATCTAATGCAACTCCTAACTTTAGATTGCATAGCTCTTGTGCAAAATCAGGACATCTAGAATCCATATGTTGAAAAGTTGCACTATATGATGGAATTCTCATTACTCCATCAAGACTTTTATGATCAACTCCTCATGTCAAAAGCTTTGATAATTCAAAGCTTTGAAACATATGTTTAATTCATGGAGCCAATGGAAAATGTCTCAATACCTTTTTTGGGATTTTACCCTGATCATTCTTGTATTGAGGAAATTGAAATTTTGGACATGTCAGAGAGTTTGCATATTCACCTCTATATAAAAGACGATCTTTAGGACATGCATGTATACACTAATAATCTATACCAAGATTATTGATTATCTTCTTGATTTCATCATATGATGTAGGAAAAATATTCTTGCTTGGTAAAAACTTTTCAAATAGTAACCTATAAGTTCATGAAAAGAGGTGATATGAACGAAAATAAATAAATAGATAGAAAATTAAAAAGTATACCTTAATAGTGCTGAAATAGATACATTACTCCATCCAAAACGATTTTGAAGATTGAGAATAAGTAAGCTTGCACTTAGTCGTGTCAATCAACTTCCTTCATATATATGCTTTAGACATTCTTCTTGAAGATATTTTTCATTTTTAGAAATATCAATCCTTTCCCTATCATTTTGATACCAATCCCCAATAAAATTTTCCATGCCATCATCTTCAGTATTATCGCAAAAATCTTGTACTTTATCTTCTTTTGAATATAGGTCTTTCAATATTGTATATTCAACAGGATCACTTTTGTGTAGCCTCCTCATGGAAGCTTCTGATAAATGAGGTCTTATTGGCAACTCTGAATGGTGTGGTGGAAGATCATCAATGTCATACATAGAAATCTACACACATGAATAAAAATCATTAGTATTCCATAAATGAATGAAAAGTAAACTTTAAACATAAATTTAAATATGTAAGTTAATTTGAAAAGAGTTTCAATCAATTAGAGTTTTCAATGCAACAAAAGGTAGATGGATGGAAAGTTTTCATTGCTCTTGGAGATCTATGCCATCCATTATTCACTAATAATTCATCACCAACATGTAATGAAGTAATAACATTGACAATTATGTATCGTGCTACACTTCTACTCATGTATGGTGATTCGTGGCTATTTTTACGCTCCTCAAATGTGCAATTAGTCATTGAACTGTTATATCCTTGACTACTATTTATTAAACTTGCTTTATTTCCATGCATGTAAGGTCTTCCATCAACATATAATCTTTCATTTTCGGCATGTGTAATCCCTCTACTAACAAGAGAAGCTTCATTCAGGCATAATCCATAAGTATTCATGCTTTGAACATAACGTGTAAGTCGATGCCAATCTCCCCATCCATATATAGGACCACAAAATCACATAAGAGTGACTTCATAGTTCACAACCACATAAATCCTCTACGATAAAGAGACACGAATATCACTAGTAATAGTGGAGGGAGCAATCATAAAGCAATCAAGCCAAAAGTTAAAAAACTCTCCATCTAAAGGAAGTGGTCCACTATTCCATCCTCCATATCTTCTTCTATCATATGTTTGTACTACAGGACAATCACAAGTTGCAATGGACAATGTTCAGATGTTTCAGTCTATAAACCAAGGTAGAGGATTTCGAGAAACCTCTACTTGTAATTGATGAATGAAAACTCTGTGATGTGTACAAGGTATACTAGCATTATTAGTAGGAGAATCGTCATCATCATCAAGCAAATATTCTTGTATATTAAGTATAGTTTGATTTTGTATATGATTTTCAATTAAAATAATGACATTAATTTATAGAATCAATACATAACCAAGCTCTATCACGTTGATCAGGTGGTGATGCACGCTCAAAACTACCATAATCTACCTCATGTTCAATACATTCCAATCCTGGTCTTTGATACGTGCCATAGGAAAAATTACACCAACATATAATATGCTCTTCATAAAAAAATCATAATTCCTATCAGAGGACACAGTGAAGATGTCGTTGCATGGATATGAGGTGGTGGAGGACCCTCTGATTGATCAAAATCTCATTACAATATAACAATTAAAAAGCATATATGACTCTTTTATTTATCTATCAAATATAAGAATTAAAATTTTGATATATTTACAATAAGTAGTCCTTGCACGATTCGGAGATGGTGGTGGATTTCCCTTTGATTGATGAGAATCTGATTGTGTAGCAAATGAAGCTACTAGATATTAATAATCTGATTATTTACATACATGTACATTCACACATACACACATATTCACATATATGCAAATACACATTCTGAAATATAAATACACATACAAAACTATAAATATATGACGTGTGTATGCATGTATGTATGTATATGTGCATATATGTTTGTGCATGTGTATGTGTGCATGTATTTATTATGTATGTGTGTGTATCTATATGTGTGGGTATGTGTATGCATGTATTTATTAGGTATGGGTGTGTATGTATATGTGTGGGTATGTATGTGTAAGTGTATGTATATGTATGTGTATGCATGTATGTGTATGCATGTATGTGTGTGTATGTGTGAGTATGTATGTATGTGTAAGTGCATGCATGTATGTGTGTGTGTGGGTATGCATGTATGTGTAAGTGTATGCATATGTGTATGTGTATGCATGTGTGTGTATGTATGTATGTATATGTAAGTGTATGTATGTATGTGTAAGTGTATGTATATGTGTATGTGTATGCTTGTATGTATATGTGTATGTGTATGCTTGTATGTATATGTGTATGTGTATGCATGTATGTGTGTATGTGTGTGTATATGTATGTGTGTGTGTCTGTATATGCATGTTTATAAATTTAAATTTTTTTTTATATATTTTGATTCTTTCTTTTGTTTGAGATTGAAATAATAGGAGATATTGTATGGTAGAACAAAATAAGACAAGACCTAACATACCACCTAAGACTTGGTAGTATCTTCACAGACAGCTACGCCTTCAGGAATCATTTCCTTAGTAGAAGGTATACAAATTAATAGTTTATATTAGAGTGAGTTATAATTCTCATATGTTTTATATCTAATCTATGTATTTTTGTTTCTTTAAATAAATGCAGCTGGCTACAAAAAAGAGATTTGAGTCTAGTCATGCATCACACTTAGGCCAAATGGGCCATCATGATTTTGTAGCTACATTTGTAAGTATATGTATTATTGAAACATATTTTTTGTTTTAGGTAGAATACTAATTATTAACTTTTTTTATTTGTTTCAATGCAGCGAAAGGATTATGGTCGATATCCTACAGAAAAGGAAATCAATTTTGATACACATTGTGGACATCGACTTCATAGTGAGTACATGCAAGATCATCCAAATGCTTTTGTCAGTATTAGTAAATTTCATATAATTATTTTATTTTTATTGATGTTTTATATGTTTTATTTATTTATGTTTATTATGTAACATAGGAGTATGATGGAGAGGCTGATATGCATGAGGTGGAGGGATAGACATAGGCGGGATGATCTCGATCATCACAGAGTGCTTACACCTCTACCCATGATGCCACTATAGATACATCATATCATGTAGATGATCATGATGATGAAGATTATCATGATGATGATCATGCCGATGATCATGATGATGAAAACTTATAGGATGATGTGGATAAGGATGATCATGATAAGTGATATATTACATTGGATATATAATTTACATTGATATACATGCTTTTTTATATCTAAATATTTTCTCATTTTAGTTATGTTTTGAAATGTGTCTATCGTACTAATTAATGAAAAGTCTTGTTTTAATGATTTTTATTATTATTATTATTTTACATATTATTTATTACTTTAATTATATAATTCATTCATATTACATGTGTGTGTGTGTATATATGTATGTATGTGCGCGTAGTTGTGTGTGTACAAATTGTATGTATGCAAATTTAGGTATATATCTATATTTATGTAAGTGTGTCTATATGCATGTCTATACGTGTATCTATGTATATATATATATATATATATATATATATATATATATATATATATATATATATATATATATATATATATATATATATATATATATATATATATATACATGTGTGTATGTGTATGTGAGTGTGTATGTATGTATATGTGTATGTGTGTGCATATGTATGTGTATGTTGTGTGTATATGTGTGTATGTGCATGTTATTTGCAGGAGCTTGTGCTTCTGCAACAGAGGAGAGAGAGAGAGAGAGAGAGAGAGAGAGAGAGCGGTCGCCATAGTTACATACGATCAAGAACAAGAACTACACAGAGAGACATGCATCCCAAGAACATAAAGAAAACATGGAAATAACTAACAAAGAAGAAATACATCAAAAGCCATGATAGGCGACGAAAAATGAGAGAGATATTGCATTAACAAAGTGCCATATTTATACAAGTTTGTGGCCTTTAAAGGCTCTTCCCACTCAGTCTCTAATTCACCCTCCAAATGAACCTTAGTACAATCAATTACATAAATGAAGATGTGCCCTTGACACTGGCATGCACGGTGGACTTGAACTACCACTATCCCTTGATGAGTAATACCCCCTCAACAAGATGAAAATTACATGGAAACCATTTATAGGCTGGGAACCTTTATACAACATGTCATACAACCAAAGGGACACACCTAATCTCCAAGAGTGTTTCAATCCGCGAGCCTCCATATCACTCATGCCCGAGGACATCGATTCCATAACACTCACCAAGACCAAATACATCAAGTCAAGCCCTCACATCAAGGCCAACACATATCCAAACAAGGTCTAAAAATAAGAACCCAACCCATAGACAGTCGCCATGTACATCTTCATAATGCTAAAGTGATAGCACCGTTCTTGGAATAGAATAGTCCAACTCCATATACATAACCAGTGTAGTAGCAACATGTCAATCCAATTTTAAATATGCTCACATAAGTGCTCTACCCTTATGAGCAATACTTGCAAACCAAAGTGCATGCTTAGACCATGGTATGGAATCCAAGTAAGGCTCATAACATGTCCAGAACTATAAGCAATGTGTTTGCAAAGCAAAGTGCATGGAATGAATCCAAGGTATGCATATACATTACATGCAACTTATAGACTGCCTTCCTATAAGCATGAGTGACACGAGTGAATCAATTACATCATATCATCCATCAATCTCGATGCATTACAGAGCTCATGTTTGACAAAATCATAGCGTAAAACTCAAATATGTCAAGCGTTGCTGCATCGTAAGTGCAATCCTTCATTTATATTCATTGCTCTCATCATCCATACAAAAGATAAGGAGTGGATCAAGATATTAGGATGAACAGGAATGCGTGGAAAACAATACCCTTATGACCCACATGGAGTAAAAAAGCCCACATGCTTCAAACTTAATAAGGTTGTTATGCATTTACTATAAGTATCTCAAAATAAATGAAGCATCATCTTTGATCAGTACGCAAAAGAATGAAATTATATACAGAATAATCTAAGAGCAAAAATTTGAAATGAGACAAATGCAATCCGATTCCCAGTTGACTCTTGATCTGGAAACTTGAGAACAGTCCATTAGAAAAGAAAAGATGACTGCAAGTTGATTCAACATAACACCAATGCGGCCAGACTTGCACAATGTCCGCAATGAAGCGTGTAATGTGACTATAGCAAGAGATATGTGTGTAGATTGTTGAAACCATGAGAGTCATCGCATATATGGGCAACAAGAAGGGACTGACACAATCTAAATCAAATCAAAGAAATTTGCACAGTCCTAATTTTGCTCCCTGAAGCCAAACACGCTTCAACATTAACGCATGCATTGGATCATAAAAGAAATGAGAACCAAACTTGTTATAGCAAATAACAGAGGAGCTAAAGGAAAACCTTGTCTGATAGAATTAGAGAGTTTAATGTGTCTAGACAAGTGCCCGTTCATGGAGAGTCTAGTGTAGGCATTTCCAAAGAGAATGCTCACGTACTTAATGAAGTTTTTACCTAAAACAATGTCATGGAACGACTGCACTATAAAGTACCAGTCCACATGGTCATAAGCCTTGTCAAAGTGGACCTTAAAAAAGAAGGTCTTGATTACTTTCTTTGGCAAAGTCCATTCCCCCCCACAAAGTAATAATAGTTTCCAAAATGTATCTGCCCTTAATAAAGCCTTTTCGCTCTGGGTTGGCCAAATTAGAAGAGAGAATTTTTGTATATGGAAGTCAGAAATGTAGTGGGTCTCCAATTATTTATGTCGTCCGTGGATCCTTTTTTGCGAATTAGCTTGATAACACCAGTGTTAATAAAGGCATAAAGAGTACCTTTTCTCAAAGCATCTTGCCATGTCAAAAGAATGTAGGCTATCAAGAAGTCTTTTAAAGTAAGGTTAAAATCATTAGGAATACCATCCAATCCTGGAGTTTTGCAAGGCTTTAGCTTACGAATGGTCTCTCTAACCTCATGAGAAGATAGGGGAAGGTCCAAAAGGGTCGCCAGGTCTTTGGGGAGCATTTTGCCCCTTTTAAGAGCAATAAAAGCCCTGGCTTTCTGGATCTCTTCACCCCGCTTGGGAGGCTTAGATAAGACATTCATAAAGAAGTCCTCGGCCACTTTTAAATTGTCCATAATGTCAAGAGCATGATCACCCGAATCTTTCTTAAGCATGGGGATAAAGTCTTTAACTTTTTTCTTTTTTAACAAGTCAAACATGTGTTTATTGGGTCTATCAACCTTGCCATCCCAAAATTCTCTTGACATGGTAAGACTACTATGGGCAAGAAGGTAATCTTCATGTCTCAGCCTCATTATTCTTCTATTCGTTCTAATGCTTTTGGCCAGCCTATTATAGTGAGTAAATAATTTTTGGACTTGAATAATAGCCTTCTCCCACACAATAAGAGGCTTATTGAAGGTCGAAAAGCAATGGGTAAAAATCACCTTGACCTTAGAAACGATACTCGGAATCTTCAAGAGATTGGGGTTTAGATGGGGCCAACCCACCCTAAAGTTAGGAGAAGAATTGTGGAGCTTAACAATGACCGGTAAATGATCAGAGAGCTGAAGCGAAGGATCAGCCAAACACTTAATGTCCCAACAGTTTTGCATCATGTTTATGTTAATATAGGCTTTATCAAGTCTAGCCGTGAGGGGAGTGCTTCTAGAGTGATTAGACCACGTGAATCAGTAGTATCAAAGCAGTCACAAAAGTTTTGATTTATAAATGAAAGAAAACTAAGCTTTTTTTTCGGCCCCACTAACAAGGATATCACTGTTCCCCAACCTATCACCCATCTTACAAACCATGTTAAAGTCACCAAGGATAACAATCTCTCTGTCCAGAATAGCGAGCTCATTCCAACATTTGATTCTTTCAGAGTAGGTTTTGGATGCATAAATGCTGACAAATACACAATTAAAAGGAAAACCACACTTAATCGCAACCCACTGGTTGGTCTCACTGGTAATAATCTATAGGATAGTGTCAACTAAATTCAAGGCAGTACCAATAGCCGCCCCTCCCTTACCATGGGGATGATTAGTGCAAAACCATCTATGACTATGAGAAAAAATGTTAAGGTGAGAGTTCAAACCAAAACGAGAGGTTTTAACTTCCTACAGACAAGTAAAGTCAAATCTACCATCCACATCAAACATCCAGTGGTTCAAAGCTTTAGCCCGAACTGCATCAGTTAACCCTTTAGTGTTTAGGGAGAACAACTTGATGGTATTCATTAGATAAACCGGAGGGAAATAAGAACCACAAAAACTACTTTTTCGAGTTCTTGATAGGTTTAGTCATTGACACAGACGACCTCAAAGGATCCTTTCTCTTCGTATTGGACTTAACAGATATTCCTCTGATTTCTTCTTCATTACCTTCCATTTCTTCATCAACTTGAGCTGAACAGGAGTTAGAGACCTCATTAATAATCAGAGTATCATGTCTGTTAAGTTCAACAACAAAAGTCACATCGTTTTCAGAATCTTGAAACAACATAGGGGGAGGGGCATGATTGTTAGAAGTTAGATTTTCCGACTTCCACTCTTTCTTTTAACCTCTTTCCATCCTTCTTTTGAGGAGACGTCCTCAATATTGTCGTTTTTAACTTTCTGATTACTGAGGTGTTTCTTGTCTGACCTTTGAACCTACACAAATGGATTAGAAACTTCTTCCAGAAGTGCTTCAAACTGGTTACCTTGAGAAAAGCTCTTCTTTTTTTATTTAGACCCTGAGACTTTGGGTTGATAAGAATTATACTTTCTGCTCCAACTTTCACCTGTGATATCATTCTTCTTCAAATCATTAGTTCTATTCTCTACCAGCGTAGGACAATCTTTGATCAGGTGCCCCTTTTTCTAACAATTAAAACAAGCGTTTCGGAGGTTTCTATACATTATTTTCTAGTCATGCAGATGTTTACCATCAGAGTCTTTTATCACTAGCGAGGTCTTAATGGGAGCAACCGTATTGACCTCAACCAAGATTTGGGCATCGCAACGAGGATTTATCAGACCTTTATTACAATGTCCTAACACTTTACCAATCAGATTTCCAAGTTTGTCAACCCAAGGATAAAAAACAACAGGGAAATCAGGTAGGTCAACCCAAACAGGAACCTTAGATGGTTTGGGACCTTTAGGGTCAAACCCCACATACCATTTGAAGAAGGTAATGGGGGTAAACCTAAACATCCATTGACCTTCACTGACCACCTTCAACACGTTACAAGAATCATCGAAGTAAAACAAAAAGTAATTATTCGGTAGGTATTGAATGTGATTAACAAAACTACCCCTAGCTTCCCAGTTATCCACTCTTTAAGATTATCAAGAGCAGGTCAAGCACAGTGACAGAGCCCTATGACAACCTTGTCTATCATTTGGCTCTGCCAGTTGTTGAAAACGTTAGTGTCGATAACCAATGTGTTACCTTCTTCATCAGTGTTTTCCAACTCAATGTTTATTTTGTGCGCTCCATCCTCTTCAGACACTTTTTTCTTGCCTTTGATCGAGAACAAGAACAGAAGTGTAAACGGGGTTACCTGCATGTTTTGGGTAGTTAAACAGAGGGTTGGAATAACCTTTATTGTTCTGTAGAGCTTCACTGAACGACCTAGGAGTCGAGTTAGCCCCACCGTTCTGCAAACAGTCCACCACACATCCTCTTTGTTCAAGCTTATGCCTTTCAAGCTCCGGCGTGGCAAAGACGATGTCTTCTGAGTTCGCATCCAGAGACAGAGCGAAAGCCGAGTACCCATTTCTAATGGCATCATGCAACGACATAATGGAAGGGAAGGGCAGAGAAGAAGATAGAAAGCCGAATACTAAGGCACAGACACAGATCCTCCCCACAAGGCGGGAGGGCGAAATAAGAGTTAATCCTGCTCACATACAGGACCTTAACCTAAGGTCTTCATAGAGGCTAACTCGCTCTTGTTTTATGCCTCTACCTTTCTTGGGACCCCGATTCTAAAAGTTCTTAGTTCTGTGACTCTCTCTCTTTCTCATATACGGCAATGGAACACGAGCAATGCCCATAATAGCAAGATCTTAATGGGCAAGGGATGATTAAAAATAAATTCATTCGAAAAGAATAAAATTATTACCTCTTAAAATAAGAAATTAGCACAAAAAATGGAAAATAAAAATAAATCCAACAGCATAAAGAGCAAGAGAAATCGCATGGCAAACACAATACCAAACATAACACATTCCCAATTTCCCATATCCCATGCCCGGCAGAGTACAATTCCTGACCTGTGAGTTGCTGCAGACATGATCATCCGACTGCACAAAGCGAGCAGAGTTTATAATTAAAAAAATAGATACGTATCGTTCGAGGCTACTTTTTCCAGAGCAGACTGAGAGATTCGAGAATATGGAACGCCTTCATCACAGCCGACGATGTCAGAAGTCGACAGTTTCATGTCAGGAAACATATCCACTCATCAATCGCCATTCTTTGTTTTGATTCCTTAAAAAGTCCGTCCATCCATATATTATTTCAGATTCGCATGCTTATGGCTTTGTCTTCTTTCTTCTCCATGCGTTGCGCAGATCGAGCTTAACTAGAATCCTCGAATATCAGTCGCAACTCATAAAAATATATTATAAAGTGTGTCGCAAATCATAAAAATATCTTATAAATGTCATTAGGGGAAAGAAATGTTTTTTTTAGAGTACAATGAATTTGGAAAGACACACACTTGACTTCATAAAGTAGAGGCACCATCTTGGGGAACTTTCAGGCATTTAGCCCCAGGCGGGACTTGAACCCTGGCCGATTGAGACACCTACGACGATGTACATGCGTACAGTGGAATTCTCTGAGTGCCTCAAAGGCCAAAAAATGTGTCATTTTTTCAGTTCTTTCCGAAAAGGGAAGAAGAATTTTTGCCAAGCAAAATGGAGGAGCTTAGACTCTGAGCTGGAGTCGAGAGAGTTACACTGAAGCCCTAGCTTGTTTTCGCACCCCTCTGTCTGTCTCTTGCTCCGATGAAGCAAGAGGTGTTTGTGCTTGGGTGTAATTGGTAAGAGCGGGGTGGCTGCCCTTGCATGGTCAGGCCTTGTTTGAACCTTTGCATAATGGCTACTATGTGATGGAGGTAGAAAACAGGAACAACGAGCTTGTACATTCGACTCCCATCCGTGATGAAGGTCTTGGAAAGGAGATATTTCCCCCTTCAACTCAGGCTATCTCTGTGCAAATGGGAGGGCCTTCCAGCTCGAGGAATGACATCATACACTAGGACAAGCCACCACTTTCCTCACCTACAAAGTCCTACGCAAAAAAAACTAACTCTTGTGGTAACCTTCTTGATTTGCTCCTTGAGAACAACTTCCTGCAAGGTATGTACCCTAAACCTAAACGTTCTAAAGAAGATAAAGGTAAGAATAAACCTTCTAAAGAATAAAGGTAAGAAGATAACAACTTCCTGCAAGGTATGTACCCTAAACCTTCTAAAGAAGATAAAGGTAAGAATAAACTTATTGAAAGTGCCACCTTTATCAATATTGATGAATTGGGTCGTGAAAGAGAAGACGACGTTCTCATTATATACAGAAGCTCTTTAAATAAATGGCACTCTCAACTAAGCGATAAAGTCATTATCGGACTCTCTCATGGCCCTCGTCCTACTCAAGAGGCTCTTAAAGCTTGGATCAGATCCAACTAGGAAAGCAAATGATTGATAATCAAGCACATTCAGTTCTGTTTGAATAACTTCTTTCTTTTCTTCTTTCAAGATGCCATTAGTGCATTTCATGTTATTAGTGAGGGCCAGTGGCTCATGAAGAATATTCCCATCTCATTCTTTAAATGGCATGTTGGTTTCAACCCCAAGGCACAAAGCCCACTAAGATCCCTGTGTGGGTGGAGTTCTAGGACCACCCGATTGACTTTTATCTTTGGGTCGAAAGCCTAGGTAATGTAGTTGGTAAAGTGTTAGGGCAAAAATCTCAAAATAATGGAATAACCCCAAATGGGATCCCCAAGTCCTGATTGAAGATGTCTCCAAGCCCATAAAAACTCAAGTGGATATTAAGGACTCGGATGGTCTTAAGCTACACACACAGAAAATACTTTATAGAAACCTACCTAATGCTTGTTATCATTGCTATACGCAAGGGCATTTGATGAGAGAATGTCCCTACTTCATAATCGAGGGATTTTGCAAGATAAATCTAGGGATAATGAAGGCAAGGATTCTAATCCGCTTAGCAATCCCCCCCCAAAAAAATAGTCTTTCTCCAGACCTCATAAAAGAAAAATTTTTAATAGCCTCAACCATTTCAGTGTTTTGCTTGAAGAAGTTTTTAACCCCTTTGATGGTAAAGGCATATAAGAGGATAGTCAAACAAACTCCCTTCAAAACGAGAACACTAATCCCAATAAGCAACCCAAGGGATTTCAGCAGGGTAATGTTAATCATCCTCCAATCGTTGCTCCTTCAGATCCCTCAATTAGTGTCTGGACTATGGTTGGTAAGAACAACAGTATTCTGTATGCTCCAAAGGCAACGAGGGGCACACAAAATACTCCCCCTAAGGGTTCTCCTAGTGAAGTTGTTAACCATTACCCCCAATCTAATGTTGTTGTTTCTCACATGAACTTGATGAATTCGACACTCACAGATTTGCTTCCATGGATGATGAAGGAGTATCCAATGAAAACTCTCCATTGGTACAAGAAGCCCCCCCATACACTCTTCATCTTGTCTCAAAGAGGAAAGAAGGTGTCAGAACCCCATTGTTTCCTATCAAGTCCACCAAAAATAGTAAGAAGACCAAGAGGAAAGATACTATAAAGTCTTCTCTAGTTCTTATCAAGTCCTCTCATCTAGTCAGTAAGATTTAAGTTTTCCCTTTCTTTTTATTATGTATGATCTCTCCATTATCGCAATCAATGTGAAAGGTCTTACTGATCCAGTGAGACCCAAAATGTTCGGTAAGTGGCTTGGTTCTTTACCTTCCTTTCCTCATGTATTGTGTTTGCAAGAAGTCAAAATTGGGAGCTTCTCTTGCTGCTTCAAAAGAGCATTGGAGTGAGAAGATGGGTAGGAACAATAAAGCTATGTTCTCTCTGATGAAGAAAAATAAAGTCGGAGATTTTGCTCCTATGATCAAGCAAAAGAAATCTAGTCACACCATCAACATTGAGGAGAGTCTTTCGGAGGCCAAAAGCTTCTTTATGGATGTTTTCTCTAGTCCTCCCAAGAGAGGGAGGAAATCCAGAGGGCTATTGCCACCATTGACTTAAAAGGAAAAAAGATGATTCCTCAAAGCTTGGTTCCCATTCTGGACGTGCCCCTCTCTGCCAATGAGGTCAAAGAAACCATCAATAAATTGAAACCCTATAAGTCTCCATGTTTTGATGGTCTGACTAATGAATTCTTCAAGGTTTTAAGAGACTTTTTGACTCCTTTCATTCTTTTGATGTGGGAAGAGGCTTCTGGTAAAGGATTTCTTCCTAGACATATTAATACTAGGGTTATAAGGCTCATTCACAAGAGGAGTGATAAAGATTACCTTAACAATTGGAGACCCATAACTTGCCTGAATTATATTCATAAAATCTTTGCTTCCTCTCTAGCTAGGAGAATCAGGCCCCTAATAAAAAACTTCATTCTTCCTAAACAAAAGGAGTTTATCAAGGGAAGGTACATCCTTGATGCCATCATTGCTCTGTGGGAAGGTATGGAGTGTGCTAGTGATCTTGGTCAGGACTTTTATTTTTTTAAGATAGACATTGACAAGGCATAGGATAGGATTGAGTGGGATTTCATTCTTGAGTCCCTTCTGATATATTGGGAATCGGTAAAAGATTCATCATATTTATTAGCACCTTGTTTGGTAATGTCTGCTCTAGGGTAGTTATTAATGGTTATATAAATGTACTCTTCACTCTTGCTAGGTCTAGTAGGTAGGGATGTCCTCTCATCCCCCTTCTGCTCACCATAGTAGGTGATGCTTTGGGCTAGCCGATCAAAGATGCTATGACTATCATGGAAATCAAGGGTATAACCATTCCTAACTCATCCACTCCCCTTGGGCTTCAAATGTTTGTTGGCGACACTAATTTGGCTATTAATGCTGATGAGGATTTTGCTACTGATTGCATTAAATGTTTGGATCTTTTTTGCATTGCTAGTGTCTCTAAATTCAACACCATAAAACCGGTTTTAGAGCTTCCATTAATATTGTCCCAAAATGTCTCCGAGCTTGGTTGTGCTTTGTTGAAAGATGGTGAAATTTTCACATTGTTAGGTATACCTCTGGGGTTTAAGGTCTCTCTTACTCAGAGATGGGAATGGGTGTTGGAAAAGTTAAAAAATAGCTTATTTTACTGGTATGGTCTTAGCTGCTCTATGGCTCATAGAACTTTCATTCTGAACCATTATTTGTTGCCTAAACTTACTTATTTTCTTGCTTGTTGGTCTCCCTCTAAAAAGAAAATTGGTTAGGCTATTACCTTAGCTAGAAGGTTTCTGTGGGGGGAATGAGCACAAGAACAAAGTGAGTAAAGTTGTTTGGTCCACCTACTACCTACCTAAGTCTCAAGGGGGATTGGGAATCATGTGTCCTTATAAAATGGTTGACAATCTTGTTGCTAAATGGATATATAGGTCTTTAAGCAGTAGTGATGTGTGGGTTGCTCTTCTGAAAAGGAATATCAAGAATTCTTGCCTCACCAACTACAAGGCTTGGTTGAACTTAGAGATTTGGGATACTATTGTTTCTCTTCAATCCTTCTCCCCTATGGGGAGTCCTATGGTGTGCAAATATTGGAATGCCCAGAAGAAAGTCAAAGAAAGCTTTACCCCCCACCTCTTACTACTCTAGCTTTTATTTACGGGAATCCCCATGGATTGGATGGCTAGTTAGATGGAATAAGTGCAGATTCTCTATTAAGAAGCATAAATGTCATAAAGCACGGTTCAAGTCGTGGAAGGATTTCATTGAAAATGGAAAGGTAATGTTTGTACAATCTCTAAGTGCCATTACTAATGTTTCTTCTTCTTGCCTTTAGGTGCTATGCTCTCACAAATAGATTTTGTAAAACAAGCTTGAAGAATGTCAAGTCAAACCCGTGATGATCTATGAAGTTGCTTCCAACATGCTGAAGTCTTTCAAGAAAAGTAAAGGCGCTATTGATAACATTATCAGGAAGCTTAACAAGAGGTGGAATATTAATTGGTCTAGATATCATTGATCCTACAGATTCAAATCTCTATGGGCTTTTCCTAATTGTAGTAAGAATTCCTTCTTACAATGCCTCATAGTTCACAATGGTTTATGGATTGGCCCTAGAGTCAGAAAGTTTACAATTGATGGAGGTCCTTGTACATATTGTGGTAGTGTGGAAGATGTTTCCCCCCTCTTCTTTGAATGTAAACATGCTTGATAAAGGTAGAGAAACTGTCTCTGGGGAGAGACGAGGAGAAGATTTTATATAAAGAAGTCAGATAGGAGATAGGCCTCAAGTTCTTAAGAACATCCTTGAACCCTTTTTTATGAATCAGTTTGATGACACTAGTGTTGATGAAGGTAGAGGGAGTGCCCTTTTTCATAGCCTCATGTGAAACCAAGATAATAAAGGAAATCAAGAATTCTTTAATCACAATGAAAAAGAAGATAGTTAAGAAGCTTAGTTATTTTGCAAATCGATTAGAGCTTCTTCCAGATTTTAGAGTCCATCTAGTGTTTCATATCAATAAACTTAGAAATTATGATTCCAAAGCGGATAACCTAATAGAGGTTTTTTTTTCTTTGCATGAAAGTGATAACACAGATCATTTTCCATATAGGATACTAGATGAGAGACAGAAACGATTGAGAAACTTTATCATCCAGGAGTATCTAGCAGCCTGGAGAGAATTATTTCTTACAAATTCTACTTGGGAATCACAAGCTCTGGTTTGCAAGTACTTTCCCTCATTGATCATTGAGGACAATGATCTTTAGAAGGGGGAGAGTGTTAGAAATTGGTCTATAGAGACCATTCCATGTGTGTGTGACAAGGGCTAGCCATAGCTTGGGGGATATCCTAAGGTACTCAATGGTAATGGGGATGAGTGTTGCATGATGGCCACATGTTGACACTTGCTCATTCCATAGCATTACTATTTTGGATGCAAGGGGATATAATGAATGGGAGGAGAATGGCACACACATCATTCATGAGTTTATAATTTCAAGCCTTCAAGAGATTTTTTAGGAGAGTTCCTACACTACTCAAGTCTGAACATATATATGCCTAATCTGTGTCCAATTCCCTTTGTAATAATGTAAAAATCTTATACGTTTTCAATGCTCATCATCCTTATAAATGGAGGGATGCTTTGGCCTCCTTGTATTCATATGATAGATTACTAATGTTCCTTTCCTTGCTAGAGCAAATGTGCTAATAGATAGTTTTTATCTATGCTTCTCAACTCTCTATATTGGAACTTGTATTGGTGCTTTTAATAGTGCCCTATGTGGGTGGTTGCCCCTTGCAATTGATTTAAACATCCATTATCTAATTTAATTATCTTCTGTTTTCTTAAAGAAAAAGTACCACTAGGGATATTACTCCTAAAGATGGCATGGGCTGAAAGATTTGCAGCATCCCTGGTGTGCATTGTAAAGTTTTCAAGGTTCTTGAAGATGATCCACTCTTATGGCAAGAATGTTTATCCACGATGGTGGTCAAGGAGTGAACTCCATCTTAGAAACTAATGCGAATTGCCCTCTCTACTCTGGCATCTATATAGAAGCAAAGATCTATCATATATAGGGAAGAATAGAAAGCTCCTTATGATGGATGTCAATAGTTCTACCAGCCAAAGTATGCTCTCAAAAAATATCATGCAATATGCTTGCTCTCAAGAAGGTTGGCATCACGAGCATGCACCCTATGTTTGATGCTTTTCCTGTGAACATTATTTATCTATGATCATGCACCCTATGTCTGATGCTCTCCATTTCAATAGTAATCATCTTGATTTGATAAGGAAACTTCTGCCTTGTAAATGGAGGAGTCCCTCTTGAAATATTGTTCATGTATATTGTTTATTTTGTAAAAGTACTACGATGATCTTCCATCTCAATCAATTGACAGCCATGTAAGATTTCCTTCTTTATAATTCTAATTTTCTTGCATTTTTAAAGAAAGAAAACCAACCACCATATGTTGCAAGAAGGTTCTTTTGCACATGCTAGCTCATTAGTTATTGGTATTGTTAAAAAAAAATATTTTGCAATTATTGTTTCATTGAATACATGGTAAAAATGAAAAATTAGCTTCATTGATTATACCTTGATAGCAACATTAGAGACACAGTGATCCATCAATATGCATACAACATTGGGAATCCGGATCGACCAACTTCAGCTTATATCATCAACTAGCCATTATTGGCATGATTTTATAGCATTGGTATCATTAGAGACAAAGTGATTATCAAGGAACTATGATTTAGGGATAAATTTACTTCAATCTATGGTAGTTGAGTTGATCTAAAGTTTAATGTTCCATTTTTGAGACCTTGAGAAATCCAAAAAGCGTGTCAAATTTCAATTATCAAAATTCGCATTTTGAAAATAATGATTCAAAGAAGGATTTCTATAAATATTGGTTTATTTCATTCCAAAATATTTGAGCTATTAGAAACATAGATGTCCATATTTGATTGATACGGATAGAACAATTGATTCCTCAAAATTCAACCTCTATTTGTAACTATCATTCAAAATTCAACCTCTATTTGTAACTATCATTCAAAATCCAACCTCTATCCGTAACTATCATTCAAATCACTGAGAGTGCAAAGTGTACTCACTTATTAGTCATGCAATAATTTGGGTTGCACACTAAGATATATGGCCTATTAATCACGTAATACTTTTTATTGTGTCCTTAAATGTAAGATTTCTATCTCAAACCCAATGCACATAGGTTAATGGTTGAGTGTAGAATCTCTAAGGTGGGGGTTGTGGGTTCAATCCTAGAAACTTCAGAATCCCCATTAGTCATGGACACCTTTTCCATTTATGAATAGATGAATATTGACCTTCAGGTTTTTCAAAGTTGGCCTTCGAGCACCTAGTTGGCTTCCTATCGACTCGGGTCTTGAGGCACCTTTTTACTAGATCTTTGGATCAACCAAATTAGTCTCCTCATTGATTCATAGGGATGTTCCTTCCAAAGCTCTACTTCAGTGGACCTTTTGGCTTTGTAATCTTGGCCATGTTGGGCATCTAATCCGTGCTTTGTAAAATATGGAGATTAATCCATGAGGATAAGGAGGTCGTATTTGGGTTGGCATTGTTCTTGCATCTTCAAGTTGTTCGACCACTACTATGTGGGATAGAGAGGATCCCCGAACTATGTCCCTTCACTGTACATTTGTTGTTTTATTAATTCAAGCAAGGGAGACTAGGCCTTAACTCAACTTCCTCTTTAAAAACAAATATCATCATTATTGTAGAATGCATATGATTTTTGTTTTTAAAGGAAGTTTTGTAGGAGGTCTACTCTATAGATTTACTTGAATTAATTGAAAGTACAAGTGAGATACCTTTAGACTCATTGAAAGTATAAATGAAATTAAGTTTAGTATTCATGGGGGACCCATATTTCACAAAGATGTGTTAGAGAGTGTTACAAAGAAGGTTGATGAGCTTTTTGTCACCCTCATGGATTTCTACAACTATTGGTTTACTTTATTCCACAACAATTGCACCTTCAAAAACACGAATCATTCATTATTTCGTGCATGGCAATGTTAGAGATATACATAATCGATCTTTATAATAGAACAATTGAATCTTCAAAATTTAGCATGTATTATTAACTACCATTGAAAGTAGTAATGTTGGATCATGACCAAAACCTTTAGCCAACCAAAACCTTTCCCCTCCAAGCCTTAGCTCCCCACAATCGCTCTAAGATGGCTCGCAATCACCTCACCAAGGCACACACATAGATTCTTACTTTCATACCTCCTTGCTGCACGTGTAGCATCTCTCTACTCAATCTCTCAATGGAATCCCATATTCATCTCTCTTTACAAATGAAGAAAAGGCTTCTAGCCTTGCCATTTGGAAACCATACAACTAACCCCTAGGGATGTGTTCCAACCATCCTTGTCATATGATGTGATATTTCCTTCTCCTAAAAAATCATTTTTGTCCTCACAAATGTAGATGAAATTAGAATAGTGGTAGAAGAAAGTGCTCAAACTCCCATAAACCCCATGTACTCTATGTACATGATCATCTCTATGTGTTGCTTCCTCGTATCCTTCCCCTTAAGAATCTTCATATGAGATCATCTAAAAGATGGAAAACTTTCTATTTGGTGCATACTATCTCCCATGCACACGTAACTCCTATCTATCACTCCCATAATGATCTCAATCCATATGATATATCCCCTGTTGTTAGACTCAAGAAATGATAGGCAGGAGATGGTTGAACCACACCCTAATAGGGAGGATTAGGAAGTAATCCTCCACCATGGCTTTTGAGGCAAGTGGTTAGCCCATCATACTCCTAGCCAGTAGATCCTGAGTTCAAATCTCACAATTGGTATCAGAGCATAGGAAGTAGGCTTGGGCAAGTGGATGGAAGGTGCACGTGTCGTTTTCATAAATGAGCCTAACAAAGATTAGAATGTATCTCCCAATCCATAGGTCAGATTTAGACATGTAAGTTACCATTAGAAAGCCCTCCAAACAAACTTTCCAATAAAAGGATTAGATTGAGGATCCCAGATACCTAGCATGGGTGAGAAAAAGGTTCAATATACTGAGGTTGAGAACAAGGCACTCAAGAGACCAAGATTGTGAACAAGGCAAGTCTATAGGCAAGTGTCCAAGAAGCAGAAAGGCAAGGTTCAAGAAACCAAGCTGGTTGAGAACAAGGGTTCAAGAGACCAAGGTTGAGAACAAGAAGGTTCAAGAGACTGTGCAAGGGTGAGGACATCAATTCAAGGGAAGACCAAGGATTGATCATTGAGGATAATGATCTCTAGAAGGAAAAGAGAGTGTTAGACTCAAGAAATGATAGGCAGGAGATGGTTGAACCACACCCTAAGAGGGAGGATTAGGAATTAATCATCAACCGTGGCTTTTGGGGCAAGCGGTTAGCACATCATAGTCCTAGCCGGTAGATCATGAGTTTAAATCCCACACTTGTGTAGAAATAAGATGAAAGGCAAGTGTAGAATGCCAAGCTCCAAAGGCTCAACTATAGACAATGGAGATAATAACCATTATAATCCTCTGAAATGTAGAGCAAAGTCCCATAAAAATTGACCTCAAAACCATCTAGGACTAAATGATAGATTCTCCATCATACCACTCTACGTCTTCCTATCCTTGAGTGTACACACAAGTAAAAGTTTGATTTAGACTAAGGCTCCTGATCTATGCAAATCCTATCTCACATACAAAGAATCCTAGATAGGAAAACGAATTGTCTACATCCTAATGTCCAAGAAATTTTTGGGTACCTAACAATCCATAGACTTGGACTTGTTTCTATTGGAAGAGCATCTAATAGCACTAGTGCAAGCTCTAATTTCTTTGTTCCCCTTACTTTTCCATATGAATTCAAAAGCAATCCTCTCGAGATTCAGATAATCCCTAAATACCTATCCCCCTAATTGATGCTCTACCATCATCCTCATGGAAAAACACCAACTAAGAGTCTGATAACCAAAGAGGCAAGTCTAGTCCCTATCTCCTAAAAACTCTAAAGGGGAAAATCATCATTGAATCCCTAGTCTCTCTAATGCCAACACCTAGTACTCCTCATCCAGGGTAAGGCCATTGTTGGGACTAATAACTTCTCCCCTAGATTTATCATGTGAGTCTCAATCCAACTACCATGATTAAATGATCTCTCTATCATCTTTAATAGGATAATGCCACTTCTCTCAAGATAATCAAAGGAAAATAAAATCTCTTTCTAATCTCTTTTAAGGAAAAGTGTTCTAGTAGTGGAATCTATTCCACTTTCCCTCTCCTTTTAAAGGAGTTTTTGTTGAATCTATTTTTTGTATTCATCCATAATGTGAAACATGTACATAGGTTCTCGATGCTTTTTCTTTCCAAAATCGTGAAGAATATACCTCCCATATGAGGAAAAATATATTGAAAAGTAGAGTAAAAGAATTACTTTGAAAATCTACACTAAGACATGTTTTCTAAACACCTCTTCATACTCTATTCTTCTATTATGAAGAAATCATATTTTCTTTTCATTAGTCTATTTTAAAAAAGAGGAGCTAAGGTGTTGGAGAGCGACCAAAACCTTTCACCAATGAAAACCTTTTGCCTTCAAGCCTTAACTCCTCACAAGCTCTCCAAGATGAGCTCCTGATTGCCTCTCCAAGAGACACAAAGAGATTCTTACTCTCATACCTCCCTGCCACGTCCATAGCATCTCTCTAAGCTCTCCAAGATGAGCTCGTGATTGCCTCTCCAAGAGACACAAAGAGATTCTTACTTTCATACCTCCCTGCCACGTCCATAGCATCTCTCTTGAGACTCTCTATTCAGACTTCTAGCCTTGCAAGGTGGCAACCATACAAGTAAGGGTGTGTTCCCATCATCCTTGTCATATGATGTGACAATTAAGGTTTCTCTGCAAGTACTCATTTATTATTAAAGCAATAATTTGGTTTGTGTGCATGTATCTATGGGTTATTAGTCATGCAATCGTCCCAACCCAATCTCTATCCTTAGAGACCCTCTAGCTTTGTTTATTCTAGTAGGTGAAAGGGGTGTAACCCCTCGTTGTGTGAGATTTGGGAGTCCATGGGTGCATGGGTGGTATGCTTTCGATTACTTTAAGTTCTAAAGAAATACCATGCTTGTGAGATTCGGGAGTCCATTGGTGCTATGCTTTCATTCCTGTGCTTTCAATTAATTTAAGCTATAAAGAAGACTAAATTCCAAGATCGAACTTTAAGAAGCCATTTCATACACCATGATTCATTACTTACGCCTATCTGATGCCATTAGAGACATTCATGATCAGCCGATAAGCATGCAGAATGGAATCCTCGAGCGTCAGCCACAATCATCAGTTATTGTTTGGGGAGAGGAGCCTGTGCAGTATGTAGTTCATTCACTTCACAGAACTATAACCATTAGGGATTAGAAACCATTTTTGCAATTATTAGTTCATCCATTTCACATTGAGTATGCAATTTAAAACAAGGCTTTTCTTCAAGTACCGTTTCATTCGTAAAACAGTAAATCCACCATTCTAGACATCCGTTATCTGTGCACATGCATAAGAAAAATGAGAATTACTACTGCAATTGCGTAGAAAGATAAGCTGCTTGATATGGGGTGAAAAATGTACTGAGATTAAATGTAGGCATCATCTTCACTGTCGCGAATGATGACGGAGAATTAAGCCACATAACGTTT
Organism: Ceratopteris richardii; assembly: GCA_020310875.1. Lineage (NCBI taxonomy): Eukaryota > Viridiplantae > Streptophyta > Polypodiopsida > Polypodiales > Pteridaceae > Ceratopteris > Ceratopteris richardii. The sequence goes on along the minus strand of CM035408.1, from coordinate 58,640,418 downwards.
CACCTCCTTACGTCCAATTATGATAACGACGATTGTCGCAGCTGTGCGGACAATCGTTCACGACGATTAAGCAGAATCGCTGAGCAATCGCTATTTATATAATGATTTAATAAAAGATTCGATTGCTTCAAAATGTTCAAGCCTGCATAGCCAAGTGGTTTGACTCCTTGAGTCTTTGCGAGGAAGTCCTGAGTTGGTTGGACATGTATCTATGAGTTCCTCAAAGAGTTCCTCAGAGATGGGTGCTTCTTCAGAGATGGGTGCCTCTATTTAACCAGGTTGGGTGTGTGAGAGGTTGGGTGTGTGAGGGTGTGAGCCTGTTTCAATTCATTGTACTCTCAACAAAAAAAGGGATTGCTCGAAATATTAAATTGACTCATCAAATTTAGTAACTTCATCATTAGACACAGATCCTTCATTGCAACCACTGATTCATTCATTATAAAGTAATTGAGCCGTTTGAAGATATCCATGATCCATAGAAACGCATACAGCAATATTGAACTTCTCTGTTATTGATTAAAAAGATAGTTCATTATACAAAATGGGTAAAATCGATCATGGTACTGGTCTAGCTGGCTACGATCTGAGAACTCCAAAGGAATCAGCTATCATCGTCATTGTCATAGTCACGGATGATGGAGTACCACCTACAGAAAACTTCTCCTCTTTACATTATAGTAGGATCCTGAAGATTATTGCAGCCGCATGGTCATTGGTCAATCCTTTTACTCTTGAAGCTGATATCTATGCCATCCTTGAGGACGACGATCCTGATGCCTATGCCTACTGTAGCAGCTGACATCGAAATTGCGCATACATTAATTAAATTGCGTGGCTTTCGCCTGTGCGTTTACATCGACATCCTTGAGTGAGCATTCCCTTGATAGAGAGTGGGAATCTGACTGGCAACGACGAGGGATTTGTAATTCCGAAGTCAATGAGCTCGAGCGTGAACTGTCCCCCGCAGCGCCACCACCACCTCCACATGCACCACATAGCCATGACTTAGGTGTAATGGGAGGCGAGCCATCATCTAGGTAGCTTAGCTGACGAGAGAAGGCTCCATTCCTAGTACTAGCGGTGCTGCTATTACTACTATTACTACTGCTACTGCTCGCAAATAAAAGCTGCGCCTTGCAGCGGCTACTCTTCTGTACAATAACTTCACCTGTAGACTTGCCCGGTGTGTCATTTGTAGTGCAGGATGCCATAGGAGTACCGCCACCTGAACTGGCCCCTGGGTGAACAATATTACCCTGTAGGCTCATCGACTTCAAGTGCAAGACGCTAGACTCACTTATGTCGAGGGAACCACATGACAGAAGTTGCTTGAGCAAGTACGTGCTCGAGCTCCATCGCTGCTTGACCGCGGCCTTGAAAGGTGAAAGCGGCGCAGTTGCCCGGAGGTCGTTAATGTCTCTCCCACTAGCTGTACTGGATGTGTGGCGCAAGTAATCATCCACAGTTGAAGCGAGCATTCGATGGTTAGTTGTACTGAAACGGGAAGAATTTACAGAACCCATACTGCGTAAGGAGCGTTCGGAGCTTGGGCTTGTGGTCTCAAGTTGCGTGATCGAGCTTGAGTTTGCTGATGATGGTGAGCAGAAAACGTCGCTCTTGTTGGGCGTACTTGCGTTCACACTCCCGAACCCGTTGCCTGATTGATCGTTTATGGGAGATCCAGCACGCCTGTGGGTCTCTCTGATGTCGGAGCCGGAGCGATGGAACACGCTGAAATGATTCCGCGGCGCAATTAGAACACGCAACGAATTACTCGAACCAGACATGCTCCTCTGGATAGGCTCATGGAGAACGCATGCATCCGCATAATTCGTCACTTGCCGCCATACAGACGTGCGAGTCATGGTTTCGTCTGATGCAGAGCATCGCTTGCTCTCGCCCGTCTGTGTAGCTGCGTCGCTTGTCTGCTGTGCTCCCATTGCCTTGTAGACCTTTACTTCACTATTTATTCCTTGCATCCATGGAAAAACATTTACGTTGAGATCTAGGGGCAACTCAGTAGCTGCTTCCACACAGCGTATAGATTGCTTAGGCTGAAGACCATCAGAGTCTGGAAAACTCGCTCGAGATGCATGAAGTTTCTTGTCCGACTGCACATGTGCAGAGGAATTTCCATGGTTATAAGTGATTCGACCTACTGAATCCGACAAGGAGGTAAATTTCTTCCGTAAGTGATGATCTTTCTGAGTCCCATTGAAGCAGTCGCTTAATGCACCTTCTGATAGCACGTCATGAGGCTTGGAACTCCCAACAGAAGTATAAACTCCTAATGGTGTCGTGGTGTTTTCATCATCTGGACTGTCACACATGCACGATTTCCAACCTGCAACACACATATCATAAAATTTGAATCGCCCAATCTCAAATGATAAACAAATTCACAAATTATCGACAAGTAATTAAACCAGGCAGTCGCTTTTAATTTAGTGAAGATAAAATTGAATATGCAGAAATTTTAATCATTCACCATGATTCATAAACAGACCCCAGTTTATCGACAATGAATTCTAAGGATCCATGAACAATTCATGAAACTCATGTTACTCCGCGTATAATTAATGCATGAGAATCGTAGATAATCTAAACAACGCATGACTCAAGATGTTTAATTGGAATCAGCCATTCACAACTGGAAGATCAAACCTACAGTTTATCGAAGAAATCAGCGGTCCGACATGTAAATCAGATTAGTACCTTGATTTGGAGCAACTTGAAGTTCGAAGCCCATTAAGACGTACTCGTTCCTCTGCAACGGATATATGATGTCGTCGTTAGACAGGTCTTGCCAAATGAATCCTGTCTTGTAGCTCCTGCAAGGAATCAAGGGGTAGCGCCATGCGTTATCCATGCAGTTCGAACCTCTAATATTTGGCTGAAATGATGCCGATGGAAGTATACCTTTTATAAGACCACGAAAATGAGTCTGGCATGCTCTCTCCTCGTAGAACGGATAACCATTTTTTGAAATCTTGCAGATTGAACCACAAAAAAGAAAGGATTAAGCACGAAAAAAATATAAAACGATCACTTTGTCAATATGCTCGACAATGCACATGTGCTACTTCGTACCTTTGAGACGGAGTCCGTCTTGAGAAGGAAGCAGGAAGCCCTCGACGAGGTGAGGATGGTCTACATGCCGGCCTCCTCTATGGAGGTAATACACTATCTGTATCTTGCGCCTGTTAATCTTACTATGCTGTCGCGTGAGATTACAGGGCTCCATGACCTGCTTAACCGATCAAACCAACCGAACTACTCAGTTGGGGCTAACCATATGACTTCAACGAGGGAACACTAATCAATGGAAAATATGCAGGTAATGTCTCGCAGAACAGGTATGCCACACTACTCTCTCTGCTTATAAAATCACGTGATAAAGGGACGAAATGGGCGGACAAGGAAGGGGAAGCGAATCGCGATCGACTACGGTGATCAGCGTACATGAGATGGCAGGTCCTCGGAACTTCTGAAGAACTTGGAAGTCGGAGGCAGCGGTCGAATCGACTAGTTAAAACAGCAGCATAGACTAGGGCTGCATTAACTAAGAATTAAAGCTAGCTCTGCAGCCTACGACGAGACGGATGGTCAACAAGAGCCGCAGCTCCCACGAGAAATCAGTAAAAAGCTCCATGGCAAGGTCAATCACGCAGAATAAACATTGAAGAGAATGACGTTTCTTTCTCTGTCGGTGTCTCTGCAGAGCTTCAACTTCTCAATCAAAGCATAATAGTAATAGGTACAGTACAGGAAAATGGCGCATGTTTCGTATTACTGGCGGAGGGACGCTCGCGAGTCGCCACTGAAGGATTCCGATACGCTTAGGAAAATCCTTGCAAAGGGAAGGGAGTCAGAGTTTCATGACACGCGGAAGTATACAATGTCTAGGATTCTTCCGACCCTTTTGGCATGTGAATGGAACTTCTTAAGGAGGATGAAACTTGAAAGACACCTCTCTGATTCAACACACGATTGTTATGGTTGAGGTCTTGAAGTGGTGGAAAGAAGTCCTGAGTTCAAGTCTTGGTTGCACATGTTCGTGAGTCTCTCATGATGGGTGCCCTTACGTTACGAAGTTGGGTGTGTGAGTATGTATTTCCAATTCATTGTACTCTAAAAAAACACACACAACTGTTTTGGTGTCTATTTGCCCACGATGTCAATAATCATCATTCTACCTGTCTATTGAGGAATAAACTCACTCGGAATGGATCGGTATCCTCATCACAAAAGAATGAATAAATATTGAGGGTAGGTTTCTTTTTTAGAATACGAAAAAGGAATTTTTAAAAATGAGAGAAATTTCAAAAAATATTTTATTGGCAGAGGGATGCTCGCGAGTTGCCATTGAAGGATTCCCATACGCTTAGGAAAATCCTTTTTTTCCTTTTTAAAGGGAGGTTCAACCGAAGAGTACTTCTCGAGCTTTAACTTTGAAAATGCAAATAGACATAGTACCCACGAGATCCCCTCTATCCCACAAAGCAGGGGTTAAACAAGGTTACAACATTACAACTGGTTTAACTGGCCAAAGCCATACATGTTCAGCGCAGTGCTTGGACTCTAGACCTCCGCCTCAAGAGGCCAAAGCTCAACCAACTGCCTACGGGTTGTAGACATTTAGGAAAATCCTTGAAAAAGGGGAGTCAGAGCTTCATGACACACGGAAGTATACAATGTATAGGATTCTTTCAACCCTTTTGGCATGTGAATGGGACTCTTAAGAGGATGACAGATAGCTCGTGTGATCCAAAACACGGCTGTTTTGGTGTCTTCTTGCCCACGATGTCAATAATCGTCATTCTACCTGTCTATTGAAGAATAAAGTGGCTCGGAATGGATCAGTATCCTCATTGCAATAGAATGAATAAATATTGACGGCGGGTTTCTTTTTTAGAATACGATAAAAGTATATTAAAAATGAGAGAAATTTCAAAAAATAATCAACTAAGAGCATTAGGATCTACATTAAAGCATTTTTATGTTACATCAAGAAGCTTACATTCTTTGGACGGGCTAAGGTCATGGGCCCTATAGACTACAATCCGACAAATTTTGGATCTGCACTACGTTTTGAACGAATTTTAGAGCATTTCTAAACTCGACGAAGTGCTCTTTTTCATTTTCAAACAAACCGTGTTCCTATTGAGCGAGATATATCAAATTGGAATTGATCTCCAAAGGTACCAAAGCAAGAGATCTAAACTATAGGATTCACGTTAAAGAGTTTCTTTTCCAATCCCCCAACTAGGGTGCAAATCTTTGTATTGAAAGTGTAGCGCCTTCTAGAAAGCTTGAGCCCATTTGTAGTAACAAAAGAGTGATCTAGATCTTCCCCAAATCTCAAATGCTTGGTGTTATAAAGTAACTTGGAAAAGGTTCCAAGTTAATGATAATATTAGGAACTTTTGGAGTATTCAACAAGGTATTTACTTAGCCTAGTGTTCAAGTGTCAAGAATGGGAAGGAAGTGTTGGGTTCAATCTCGATGAGTAGCATGGGGAGATATTTTTTTTCCCAAAGAGCCATTGAGCCTTCTACCTACAATTAGCATGAGTTAACTTGGTCTAGTGAGACTTAACTCAAGATTTGAGTATGTCTACAACTAGTGGACTCTAGTGGGTAGTCCCTAAGTAATGGTGGAGAAGCCACATGTAAAAGGTGGCTCAATCACTTCACTTATAAAGAGAAGTGATTTTTCATGTATAAAAGTAGGTCCAAATACTCTAGAGCTGATGGGCAGTCCCCAAATCTATATAATGGCAGGTTGGGTGGAGAGTTTGAGTTCATTCTTTTGCATCCATGGAGGCTCAACCACTTGTGTCAACTCTCTCTAGACTCAAATTAACATAATTTAACTTGCATTAGAAGGTTGCAAAGCTCTTTGGGCAAAACTTTCACTCCATGATCCCCATGAGGGTTGAAGTCAAGACTGCTTCATTATGTGCCTATAGAGCATGGGAAGGCCAAAGGAAACCCTACCATAAAAACGTGGGAGAAGTACTTGCAATCATTTTGCATGCCCTTCTCACATGTTTATGTAGCAGAGCTTTTTTTGGCCTCCGAATGCCATGGGTTGCACAATGAATGTCATATACACACAAAATATGTATAGAAAATGCTCCATAAGATAGGGACAATCCAAGAAACTTTCAGATATGATCTAAAAAATAATTTGCAAAAGAACATAGTAGTGTATTTATTTCATTGATTGATTTGATTATATCAATTTCCTTTGAGCTTCTCAGTCACCTCTTTCGATGCTCCAAAGCCATAGGTCTAGTGTAAGTAAAAAATGACCTTGCTATATCATCTCTATTTTTCACCCCTAGCCCTAGAGATATACCTATTTGACCTAAGATGTTTTCATGGAAGTTGGAACCTAAAGTTGTAATTACAAGGGAAATTTGAAATAAAAAGACATAATTCATCCCCTGAACAATGGTTGATGAATAAAGAAATTTATTTAAGGCCTTTGGACACCATGTCATGAAGTGGCCTTGAGGACTATAATCTTTATGGATTATTACAAAATGTTCTTTGGAAAGTTTTCCAATGTTGTATGCAAGGGATGAGCCATCTCCACATGACCCATCCCTTCCACTTGTTGTTGCAAACTTGTCAACTTTAATCACCTCTTACACAAAGTCATGTGATCAATGTCTTCATGTGGTTGTAGGAATGAATGACATCAGTTGAAAATAAATACATCTTGAACTCTATCTTCCTCTTCTCCTCTCCTTGGAAGATGTTAGTTAATGTTGAAGTAGGACATCAATGACTAGTGAACCAAGAACCTCTTATTCTAATATCCTTGCTAGCACATAATTGAATTCTTCTTTTGTGATTTGTTGATGTCCACCTGTAAGTATGTCACAGAAAACTAATTTTATTGTTTCTACCAATGATGCATCAAGTGGCAAACACTTCTTCTCCAATAATTCAAAGCTACTATCCAAAGGGCACTCTGACATGGTACAAAATAAACTAATGCATTCATTGAGTCATAACCTGAATGCCTTTTTGATGTCATGCAAGAAAACATATTCTTATCCCTTGACAAGAAACACTGAATAAGCTTCTATTTCCACCTTTGGAAAAGTTCCTTTTGGCTTCGAGAGGTGAATGGTAAAAGTGATTGAGGGCAGAAGGATGAAGACAATGTGTAGCTTGGAGTGACAAGGTTTGATTCAACTCACTAGTATACAATTAGCCGATTATCAGTTGTAGACTTTGATTCACCCTCTATCAACTTGAAGAGTGACTGTGAACAATGTTTTATTTTTGGAAGAGAAGATCAACGTCAAATGCTCAGTGCTCTTAGCGTGATTGCAATCGATCTAATGGATCTTAGAGGAAGTTTTCTAGTAGTGTGAAGACTCTATTGTGCACAAGAAATGGAATTATAAACAAAGTATGGTTAGATTAGAAGCTTAGCACCACTAAGAGGTCACCCCACCTTTTCAAGAATCAACAAGAACAGAGCCCGAGGAAAAAAAAATCCAAATGATATGAAATCTTGAAACAATCAAGTAGACACTAATACATTTTGAATGAATCCTTATTCATGAAGATTGTGCTTATGATCTTTGAGAATCAGAATTTGCAATCCTACTTACTTGAAGGACATGACACAGAGAAGAAGGCTTGTCAGCAAGATGAAGATGTAATGTGAATTTATATTCATCTATCATGTAGTAGAAGTTCTTGGAGTCATTAGATATATTCCTTGGAGTCTCCTCGTGAATTTTCATGACTCCTTACAATCAATTCTGAGTTCAAATTAGTGGCACGATGACTTCATTGAGATTCATTCTCTTTTCCTATAATCTAGGCATTGAATTCTTTAAAGTCAAAGTTTGATTTGAAGTGTTGGTTCAATACCAAAAAAATTTTAGCTAGCGGCTTTAGGATTTCTATATTCATCCTTTAATGAGAGTAAATAGCTAGCTATGATTCACTTCAAGAATGAACTTGGTCTAGGACAAATCCTTCTTTCAAGCATGATGAAGGATTGATGTTCTAACAACTCCTGCTCAAGATAAAGCATGCTTGAGTCTTCACTCTCTGATGATTTAAATACTTGCAATCACTTTGAATCTGCAAGCTTGACTCCATCTAAAGCTTAAGCCATCATACCTGCCACTTGCATTTTGGTTGGAATAGATATCACATCAATCCTTTTGACATGATTTTTTATATAAAAAAATGGTAACGCACCTATATATATTTGGTTCTTGCATGATATATAGGGTTTGTTGCTAAATGCATTGAGCTTACATTGTCTCCAAATATGTGAGGCTTGGAACTCACAAGTCCAAAGTTTGAATATAGCTCCTTCAACCATATAGATTCTTGTGTGGCTATTGTCAAGCCTCTATATTCAACTTCAATCAAGTAAAGTGCTACCATAGGTTCCTTGTTGGAACTCCAAGAAACAAGTTTTGATCTTGCAAATGCTAGGAAACCTAATGTACTCCTCCTATCATCCTTGGATCTTTCCTAGTCTACATCTGAATAAAGTTTGAGATCCGAATTAGATGTGTACGAATAGAATATACCTTCATTCTTTGTACCCTTTATATATTTGAGCACTCTTTTAGCTGCATCCATATATGGATTCCTTGGAGAGTGCATAAATTGACTAAGCGCTTAAACACTATAAAAAAGTTCTACTCTTTTATGTGTAGCATAGATTAAGCTACCTACAAGTGATTTATATTCCTTTATATCTTCAATATTTTCACCTTCATAAACATTGAGTTGTGGTTCAAATCCATAGGTGTTCTTGTAGGTTTGGCATTCTTTATTTTTTACTTCAAGAGTAGATCTAGAATACACCTTCCTTGAGTCAATTACATCCCTTGATCTCCATGGATCACTTGCATCCTTAAGAAAAATGTGAGTTCCCCAATGTTGATGTGTGAAACATCACAAGAAATGAATAAATGTGACACTATACAACCTCTATGGTCACCATTAACTCATTGCCACTCCAAAATTTGAGAAATGATAGTCTAAACTGAGAACTTTGCTTCTACAGAAATTCCTAGTCACTAAAATGACCTACCTTTAGTTTTTTGCTAATTTCTTGTAGCACAAATATTATTTCTCCAAGATCTTTAGGTGGATGAAAGTAGAAGAGAAGAGCTTTCCAACAAGCTATTATTTGCAAGAAAGGGATCTCTAGAACTCAAGTTATGCCCTTCACAAGATCACCCTGTATGACTTTCCAAAACTGGAAATTTTGCCTCTTTTAGTAATTCTGAGTGTCTAAAAATGAAAATTTGATGCCTAGCATCGACTTGCAACCAAAAGTCGATGCCAGGCATCGACTTTGAGCTTTTTTAGCCACTTTTTCAGTGCCAGAATTACCCTATGAACACAAGACATGAGCAAGACCACTTTTATGTGGGAAGAAGTCGATGCCAGGCATCGACTTTATGCTGAAACTCGACTCCACGCATCGAGTTGCTCCAGAAACCTCATGTTTTTAAGAAGTTCTACCAGTACATAACACTCAGAGAATAAAACAAGGACTTATCAACACAAACTCGATGTCAGGCATTGACTTTCTTGGAAAACTTCAACTTCTGAAATCATTTCACACAAGACAAACTCTTTAGATGGAAGAAGAAGACTTATACACAGAAGTTTAATAAACTCTTTCCATAACTATGAAACCTCACAAATGCACAGGTGCTTTCTCATGTAGAGAAGCCCGACTATTGTCAGTCATACAAAATGGGTACTAACTCACTTTCTCATTGTCTTCCTTGGCATCGCATCAGTAGATACAAACTAACTTATATAGATTTTCTTATTCTCGTGATTTTTAAAAAACTTCTAGAACTAAAGTGAACTAACTTTACAAATATAATACACTTGTGAATTTGTCCATTCACATAGGCATGTGGTTTTCTTCTAAAGCTTTGACCTTCAAATATAGGTCCAATTAGTGATTGTTTCTCCAACAACTCCCCCTCAATCACTAATTGACATTCTTTGTTTCTTCATATCATCTTCATTCTTTTACTCCTGCCATGCTTTTGAATCTGCTGGTCTTCACACCATCCAAGCTCTTTGTCATTATGTTTGCTATCTGATCTTTGGTAGAAATGTACTCCACTTCAATTTCTTTCTCCATTGCCTTTTCTCTCAGAAAATGATAATGTCTCTCTATATGTTTTGTTCTTGCATGAAATACTGGATTTGCTGCAAGATAAAGTGAACTCATATTATCTCCATGTATTGTAGGTATACCTTGATCAATGCCCAAGCTTTTGAACAATGTCTGCATCCATATGACCTCCTTAGATGCTTCCACAAGTCCTTTGTACTCAGCTTCAGTTGATGATAATGCTATTGTATGTTGTTTCTTTGAACACCAACTTACAAGCTTATCACCAATGTATATCATGTAGCCATGAGTTGATCTTCTGTCATCCTGGTTACCTGCCCAGTCTGAGTCACTATATGCTCTCAACTTCAAATCTGATGTAAAAAGGATAATATAATCCTTCCTTTATAGTTCCTTTGATATATCTGAGAACTCTTTGACCTGCAATCCAATGTGGGTCCTTTGGACAATGCATGAATTGTGACAAAACTCCCACTGCATAACTAAGATCAGGTCTTATTAGTGTAGCATAAATCAAACTACCCACAAGAGATTGATACTTCCTCATATCTTTGTATTCTGCACCATCATATTTACTGAGCTTGTGATTAACTTCAAGTGGAGTTGAAGCTTCTCTGCAATTTTCCATATCAAACTTCTTCAATAAATTCAGAAGATACCTTGCTTGTGATACATATATGCCATGATCTGTATAGGTGACTTCCATTCCAAGAAAGTATGATAACTTTCCTAGATCACTAATCTTGAATTCTTTTTCAAGTAATCTCTTTACCTCCTTGATTCCTTCATCTAAAGTACCTATGATTATAATGTCATCTACATAAATACAAATGTAGATTGTACCTTCCTCTGTTCTTTTGATGAGTAGACTTGGATCTGCTTTTGAACTTTGATATCCAAGTTCATTGAGATACTTCACCAGTCTATAGTTCCATGCTCTTGGAGCTTGCTTCAATCCATACAATGCTCTTCTCAACCTGCAAACAAAATTTGGATACCTGGAATCTATAAACCCTTGAGGTTGTTCCATGTATACCTCATCTGATATGTATCCATTCAAGAATGCATTCGTTATATCCAATTGACTTAGAGTCCATCCTTTTGAAGCTGTAATAGCAATAATTGTCCTTATAGTTGACATCTTAGCTACATGACTGAATGTCTCATCATAATCTATGCCATAGGTTTGGGCATAGCCTTTCACCACCAATCTAGCTTTGTATCTGGCTATACTTCCATCTACAAGCTTCTTCACTTTATAAACCCATTTATTTCCAATTACTTTCTTACCATTTGGTTTAGGAACAAGTTCCCATGTCTTGTTCTCCTCTAATGCATTGAATTCTTCCTTCATGGCTTCTTCCCATTGCTTCTTACCTTTAGCTTTATCATAGTTCTGAGGTTCTTCATCATCTTTGACCATATATGCATAGTTCTTCTGAGTTATGTAAGAAGTATCATAAGAATACCTTTCTGGTTGCCTTCTAGTCTTGCTTGACCTTCTTGGTTCACATTCTTCATAAGTGTCTGGATACACTCCTTCATCAAATATAGGAGCTTCTTCATTCCTTCTTGCTAATCAACTTCTGGATGTACTTGCTTGCGTATATCCTTCATCTTCATTTACATGCACAATTGATTTTTCTTTCTCACATCTTCTTACCTCTTCTTCAAATTCTTTAGCTGTATGACTTTGATCTGCATACCAACTTTTCTGTTCATCAAATGTAACATCTCTAGAAACAAGAAATTGTTTGGTTAAAGGATTCCACAACCTGTAACCCATCTGCTTTTCATCATAACCAATAAACACATATTTTTCTGCCTTTGGTTCAAGTTTACGTCTAAGTTGTGATGGCACATAAGCATATGCAATTGATCCAAACACTTTACAATGATCTAGTGTTGGTTTCTTATCCCACCAAGCTTCATATGGAGTCATTCCATTGAGAGTTGCACATGGTAATCTATTCACAAGATATGTAGCTGTATTTATAGCCTCAGCCCAAAGATAATTTGGACAATTCTTCTCCTTCAGCATAGCTCTAGCAAACTCAATTAAAGTCCTGTTTCTTCTTTCTGCTACACCATTTTGTTGTGGTGTATACCTGCAGGTTATTTCCCTCTTAATACTTGCATTCCAAAGATGATCATTGAACTCTTGGGAGAAGTATTCTCCTCCTCCATCAGACCTCAATCTTTAAGCTTTTGACCTGTGACTCTCTCTGCATGTGCATGATCATGCTTGAAAGCTCCAAACACTTCTGATCTTTCCTTGAAAACATATAATGTTATCCATCTTGTAGCATCATCAATGAAAAGAATATAATACCTTGAGCCACTGATAGATCCTTCTTTTGTTGGTCCCCATACATCTGTATGAATAAGCTCTAGTAATCCATCATGTTTGAATCCTTTCTTTTGAAATGGTAACCTGTGTGCTTTTCCCATTTGACATGCTTCACATTTATAAACCATATGTTGACTCTGCATATTTGGTAATCCTAGTACAGACTGATTAGCAACCATACCTTTAATTCCTCTTTCATTGAAATGACCTAATCTCTTATGCCAGAGATCAAGTTCTGTAATCACTCCTTCACCATGTGTGAGCAAAGCTTGACCAATGTTCCCTTGTACTCTTAAAGTAAAGAGTCTACCTTCTTTCTTACCAGAGACAATCTGATTATATCCATTCTTTGGATCTTCAACAAATACTCCTTCATTTGTAAACCTGACTTGAAAACCTTTTTCAACTATCTGTCCCACACTAATCAAGTTTTTAGGTATTGTAGGAACATACAAAACATTGGTTAGCAAATCTGCTCCACTCTTGCATTTCACTTTTCCAATTGAATGTACACTATGTCTGGTATTATCACCTGCTTGAACTATATGACTAAAAATACCTTTTTCTAATTCTAACATCAATTCTATGTTTCCTGAAAAATGATTAGAACATACAGAGTCAATGTACCTTTAGATCTTCTTTATCTGATGTGCTGATTGAATTCATCATCAATGATGTATGACCTTCATTCTGTGTATCATTTGCATAATTGTAGTAGGTGGTGTTGTAGGATTGATTCTGTCCCCAACTTCTTCCTTCACCTCTACCATAGCCTCCTCTTTGACTTTGTCTACCTCTTTGAAAATTACTTTGATATCTTCCACCTTTGCCTGTGCTATTGTTATTCTAATTTTGATTTGATCCTTGTTGATTATGCCAACAGTCATGAGCCAAATGATTACTCAATCCACAGATCCAGCAAGCCTTCTTGTTGTTATTTTGATTACCTCTTCCTCTTCGAAAACCTCTTGGTCTTCCTCTGCCAGTGCCTTTACCTCTTGCATAATAAACTTGAGAAGTTGACTCTTCTTCATCCTTTGCTTTACCTTTATCTTCTTTCTTCTTGTTCTTCATGTACATTGTATAACTTTGTCCTTATCTCCATCTCCCTTCAAGTCTTGCTCAAATGTGAGCATCAAACCAAGCAACTGGTTCAAATCTGGAACATAATGGTTTAATTAAAGTTCTGTTGATAAGACAAAAGGTTTTGACCTTTCATCCCCTCTTAAACCTGCAAGTACTTGAGCAATCAATCTGTGATCTTCAACATCTTCATCTATGGATCCAAGACTATCTGCTAGATCCTTCATCTTAGTCACATAATCACTAATACTTTGACTTGGCTTCTTCTTGAATGTAGTAAACTCTGACCATAGACTTGCTTTCATTGCCTTGGTAGTACTTTGAAAATGATACTCCAATGCATTCCATATATCTTCAGATGATTCCAATCCTCTGATGTGTGGTAGCGAATGATCAGAGATTGTATTGTAGATGTAGGCTTTTGCACTTGCATCCTTCTTCTGCCAATGCTTTAAAGCATCTAGTTCTTCTTTCTTTGGTCGGCTTTCATCTTCAAATACTGGCTTCTCTTCTTCATCTGTTACATATATCATGAGATCCTTACTCATAAGTAAGGCTTCCATTCTCATTACCCATGCAGGGTAATTATCTCTGTCGAGTTTGTCAATGGAGATATGATCTGCCATACTCCTTTCCTTTTGCTACAACCTGTGATCTTAAAGGATAAAGAATAATACCTTTTGGAGTTCTTTGTGTATGAGGATACTTTTTAAGTAACCTTTTGATGCCTTGTGTCTTCAAATGCTTCACCTTTCAAACTTTAATGAAAAACTTTTCAAAACTTCTCGTACCTTTGCTGCCTTCTGCTCTTTAGGACCTTTCTGCTCTGATACCACTTGTTGATGTGTGAAACGTCACAAGAAATGAATTAATGTGACACTAGACAACCTCTATGGTCACCATTAACTCATTGCCACTCCAAACTTTGAGATATGATAGTCTAAACTAAGAACTTTGCTTCTAGAGAAATTCCTAGTCACTAAAATGGCATACCTTCAGTGTTTGGCTAATTTCTCTTAGCACAAATATTATTTCTCCAAGATCTTTAGGTGGATGAAAGTAGAAGAGAAGAGCTTTCCAACAAGATATTATTTGCAAGAAAAGGATCTCTAGAACTCAAGTTATGCCCTTCACAAGATCACCATGTATGACTTTCCAAAACTGGAAATTTTGCCTCTTTTAGTAATTCTGAGTGTCTAGAAATGAAAATTCGATGCATAGCATCGACTTGCAACCAAAAGTCAATGCGAGGCATCGACTTTGAGCTTTTTTAGCCACTTTTTCAGTGCCAGAATTACCCTATGAACACAAGACATGAGCAAGACCACTTTTATGTGGGAAGTCGATGCCAGGCATCAACTTTATGCTGAAACTCGATGCCAGGCATCGAGTTGCTCCAAAAACCTCATGTTTTTAAGAAGTTCTAGTAGTACATAACACTTAGAGAATAAAACAAGGACTTATCAACACAAACTCGATGCCAGGCATCAACTTGCTTGGAAAACTTCAACTTCTGAAATCATTTCACACAAGACAAACTCTGGAGATGGAAGAAGAAGACTTATACACAGAAGCTTAATAAACTCTTTCCATAACTATGAAACCTCACAAATGCACAGGTGCTTTCTCACGCAGAGAAGCCTGACTATTGTCAGTCATACAAAATGAGTACTAACTCACTTTCTCATCGTCACTTGATACAAACTAACTTATAGATTTTCTTATTCTCGTGATTTTTAAAAAACTTCTAGAACTAAAGTGGACTAACTTTACAAATATAATACACTTTTTAATTTGTCCCTTCACATAGGCATGTGGTTTTCTTCTAAAGCTTTGACCTTCAAAATATGTCCAATTAGTGATTGTTTCTCCAACATCCAATATCATTGATCTTGAAATCTACTTGCATATGCTTCTTCATTCTGTCTATCCCAATCACATTATCACCTATCATAATTATGTCATCTACATAAACACATAAATAAATAACTTCATTATGAACTCTTTTGATGAAAAATGAAGCATCTAGATTGCTTGATTTGAATCCTTGATCTTGTAACCAGGTCACACCAATCTATAGTTCAAAGCTCTAGGGCTTGTTTTAGACCATATAATGCCATCTTGATCTTACATACATGAGTAGGATAATCAATGTTTTAAAACCTTGGGTGTTGTGACATATATACCTCCTCACCGGTCCTTCCATTGAGGAAAACATTCTTCACATCAAGTTGAGGTAGCTTCCAAATCCGTGCAACTGCAACACTAAGAAAGGTTTTGATGGTGGTCATCTTGGCCACTAGTGAGAAAGTTTCATCATAGTCTATGCCATAAGTTTGAGCACATCCTTTAGCAACCAACTTGGCTTCATACAAGCAAATTGATCCATTTGAATTCTTTTTGAATTTTTAGACCCATCTACAACCTATTACCTTTGTGTTGGTTTGCATAGGAACCATCCATCTCTTTAAGTGCAATTTCTTCCTTCATCGATTTCCCCCAATTAGGGTTACCTTTGGATTCTTCATAAGTTGATGGTTCTTATGAAACTAAATACTTGGAAGAATAGACGGTATGTTTGGTTACAAAGGTAGAGTCATAACCATACCTTTTAGGTTGTTTTCTTTGCCTTGTTGATCTTCTAGGAGTATGTTTGTAATATCTTTTATTTTCATCTTGTTCATCTTTTGATTCACTTCTAGAGTAATGCACGAGTATATCATGCTTATTCTCTAATTCAAGAAAATCTCTATCAAGATCATAGGGAAACTTTACCTTTTGCTTGTCGTCTTCACACCATGACCTCTATTCTTCAAAAACAACATCCCTAATTGTCACGAATTGCTTTGTGGTTGGATTCTAGAATATATAGCCCATTTGTGTTGAGTCATATCCAATGAACATGGCTTTGGTTGCTCTTTCATGAAATTTCCATCTGATTTGTGAGTGTATATGCGCATATGCGAAGCAACCAAAAACTTTGCAAGGACCTAAACTTGGCTTCTTACCATTCCAAGACTCATAGGGAGTAATACCTTGAGGTTATTTGAATGGTAATATATTGACAAGATACATTGCAATAGATATTGTTTCTACCCTTAAGTAATGTGGTAGCTTCTTTTCTTCAAGCATTGTCCTTGTTGTGCCAACTATGCTTTTATGGTTTTATTCCTTCTCTCAGCAACACCATTTTGTTGAGGAGAGTACCTAGTAGTGACCTCCCTCTGATACCTTTATCCTACAAATATTCATCAAAATCATTGGATAAATATTCCCCCCCTCAATAAGATCTAAGCTTCTTCAATGACATGCGTGTGTAGTTCCCTAGACGTGCTAAATACCTTTTGAAGCAATCAAACACTTCACTTTTGTTTTTGATAAAGTATAAGATTTTCCACCTACTCTGATCATCAGCAAAAGATACATAATACCTTGATCCTACTAATGATGGTTATTGACTTGGTCCCCACACACCCAAGATATTCTTGCGGATATGTCGTTTGCTATGATAAGGTTGTCTTTGGGACTTCCCAATTTGACAAGCATCACATCTATTGATCATGTGTTGTTTTGAGATGTTTGGGAGCCGTAGAACACTTTGATCCCTTCATATATCTTTAAGTGTTCTTTCATTCACATGAGTAATTCTTGTGTGTCATACCTCTAGATCACTTAGGGTTTGAGATCCAAAGTTATAGAGAGGTACATTCTTGGTTTCTCCCACTTCAAACGTGAAGAGTCTACCATGGTTCTGACCTCTCGTTATTGACTTGACGCCTTGACATGGATCTTCCACATAAGCTCCATGTTGAGTGAACCTTACCCGCAAGCCTTTTTCTACAACTTGGCCTATGCTTATTAGGTTTTTGGTGATAGTTGGTAAATAGAAAACCTTACTCTGAATCTTTCTTTCCCATTGTGTTTGATATCATCCCCTCTTTGTACTTCATACTTGTGATTAGGTTTCTCCAAGTATGATAGAAGAGCAAGATTGCCTGCAACACGGTTGAAAAACTAGAATCTATATGAAACAATTACTCATCCACTTTACCTTCTTTATGGCTCAAGTTCATCAAAAGAAATGAATCTTCATGTGATTGATCACTTGAATGGTTTTTGTGATCTCTTCTGATATTCTTTCTATTGTTTTTGTAATTTTGTCCACATTTTTCTCTTGTGTTGCCAAATCCACGTGTACATGCTCCTTTTTATGTTCTTCCATTGAACCAATAGTTTTGAGTAGTGTGATTGGTCTTGTTATAGATGACACAAGGATGACCTTCTTGTCCTTTGGAATTATATTGCTTTGATCCTTTCTTCTTTCCCTTCCACTTGCTTTTGCCTACATGGGTGGCTTGGGAGACTTCTTCATCATCATCCTCCTTCTTTCCTTTGTTCTTCTTGTCCTTCTTATCTATATAAAGAGCAATAGTAGAGTTATCTTCCTTTATGTTGTTGTTGGCCTCCTAATTGAAGATTTTTCCAAGAAATATGTTGAAGTCAAGTGTTTTCACATCCATGATGAGGTCATAGGCTATTGTGAATGATTGCCATTGCCTATCATTCCTTATTCCATTCAAGATTTTCCTCATAATGTCTTCATCTTCAATTAGCTCTCCAATTGAAGCTAACTGATTTGCAAACTCTTTGACTTTGGTAATAGAAATCTATGATTGTTTTCTTGGGTGTCTTCTTCATTTGGTTGAAATTGTTCCACAAGTGATTCTTCCTATCCTTGGTGCTATCAGAGAAGAATGTTTCAAGTGTGTCCTAGGTTTCTTGTGATGTTTTGCAACTGCTAATGTGTGGAAGAAAGAAATTAGAGATAGATTTTAAGAGATAGGAGCTATCTTGAACATCTCTTGCACACCATAATGTGGGCTTCTCATTATCTTCTTGTGTTGGTCCTCCTTTGGATCTTGACATAGCCATAAATTCATCAGCCTTTACTAAGGGTAGTGAGCAAGATGATGTAATGTCAATGTATATTCATATATCACATAGTACAGGTCCTTGGAGTCATTATATATACTCCTGGGAGTCTCCTTGTGCATTTTCACGAATACTTACAACCATTTTGATTTCAAATTACTCTTAGTATTATAATCTAGGATTTTAAGTTTTCAAATGCAAATTTGATTTAAAGTGTTGCTTGAATACCAATGTTTTAGATTGTGGCTTTAGGACTTCTAAATTCATTCTTTAATGAGATTAAATAACTAGAATCCAAAAATGATCATGGAGGTTTTACAAGGGCTAGTGGAGGCTATTTACTGGCCCCTCTTTGCATTTTGTTCCTACCTGCACAATGTTGTTGAGGCCACTCTGTGGTGATCATACAGACTGCTGGCCTCCCAATGGATTTTGTTGTTCGCATCAAAGAGTGATTGAATAGCTTGTCTATTGCATTTATGTTGCATTTCTCTTGTAGAGATTTCTTGATTGTTATAGTACTTCTTGTGTTGTTTCCTTCTTACCACTAGAAAGGCTTGCTAGTCCATTGTAATGTTCATTTGTATATTCCTCACTCATTGTAACCATTGAAAGATTTAAAGAGTTGGACTCTTCTCTTATATGTGGTATTGCCTCTTCTGCTGCTCTATGTCCCTCTCTATCTTTACTCTTAATTAGTTTACTTGCACACAAAAATTTCATAGGGTATACTTCTCTAAGGAAGAACTCCCCTTGAGTAGAAGAAGTATTGGAAGTGTGGAAATAATAGCCTTTTCTACAATTGGGAACTTTACAAGAGTTTGATACCCCCGTACCTCCTCTATAGTTTGGCATGCCCGGTGGGACCCTTTCATTTTTTGTGTGAGGTGCCTACTACAATAAGGATTTTTATTGCATTGTTTCTTCTTGATTTTTGCATCTTGTGAGTGGATTTGTGACCCACACTCAATTAGACAGGGAGCCTCTTCGTATCCAAAGAAGCCTAAAAAATTCATTTACCTTTGGCTAATCAACTTAAGACTCCTTTACCCTTAAATTTGTCTATTGAACCAGTATGCGGAGGGGCACTTCACCACCTAGAAGATTGAAGACTTCATTCTCACAAATATTTCGATCGAGTGACTCTTTAGAGCGAGCCCTAGATCAACTCAAAAATCTCAAATTAAGGCCATGTGAATCTTTTCATGAATTACATACTCGTACTAAGGCACTCGTGTCTCGATTACCACATGCTCCACGTGATTGCTTGGTCAAGAAGTAGATAGAAAAGGCTCTTCCTAAGTCATCCCAACAAAAGCTGAGGGAATCTCTCAAACTTGTTGCCACAATAAATCACTTTGTATCAGCTGCCTTTCGCATAGAAGAGGCTAGAGTGGACTTTGAAGGAGGGACTCAAACAAGCCACACTACAAATGGCAACCCAATTGAGCATCTTAGGAGGGAAACAAAAGAGCTAAGGATGCAAGAAATTCAAAATGAATAAAAGATTCTCTCACCACTCGCTTACTAGAATGGAGATTTGGTGGCCCAAATTTGTCGAGAAGTGGAGGAATTGCAAACTTTTCAAGACATTCAAAGGTAAGTCTGGTGTATTGCATGCAACAAAAGCGGTCACTCCTACATAAATTTCCCCAACAAACTAAGCTGTAAATTTTGTGGCAAAGGTAGCCATGAGGCAGGGGAGTGTTATTACCTCAAGGGAGCCTAACAAAGTGGTTACAATCAACTTCTTGATGCCTTTTATGCTAGTATTTCAAATATACATAACAGAGAGGAGAATCGTCAAAATCGACCTAGATATACTAGAGCTTTAATGTGTTATTGTTGTGGTGAATATGGTCACATACAAAGCAAATGCACTCTCCTTGAGGGTGCACCTCCATATTAACATTGTCCCGACACCAAGGATCATTATACAAGAGAATGTCCTTGCAAGTGCCTCACTTCGATCCATATGATTGGAGTGTCTCCAAAACAAGAACGTATGACTACACAATATTATGTTCTTTCATCATCCATAGTGCCTATGCTGGCTAGGTAAAGGCAAGCGATAACAACTCGTATAGAGCTAGGAGTCAGGGAAAGACAAGAAGGCAAAAGGGCTGATTTGGAGGATGGAGTGGGCATTGAAGAGTTCTACTACACAATGAGGAATTCACCAAAATATCAACCTATTCGCCCTTAGGAAAATACTTAGGAGATTAATATTGAGGAAATTTTCAAGGGAATTCACCACAAGGTTAGTCTATTCCAACTTAGAAAAATGGATGCAAAGGTGCAAAATGATCTACTAAAAGTCATATAGTCTGCTTACCTGAGCTTACCAACTAGTATAGATGGGTTCATGGTGGATTTTTCTCTTGCACCACTAGCATATTATGAAAGCTCTAGATTGTCTATTTCCATATAAGATGGTTTTGATAGGTTTTATTGTAGGTAGAGGATCTAGCATCAATCTGATGCCCAATTTTATCGAGGAAATTAAGTTTGGACCTCACGAAGGTAGCATCCTTACTATCACATTAACAGATCAACATTGGGTTACACCACTCAGCATCATTGAAGAAGTACTCATGACAGTACAGGGTTGTTAGTTTCTCTTAGTCTTTGTTGTGATTTCCCTACCATAGGAGACCTCTTATCCTCTACTCTTGGGAAGGCCTTGGTTGAGGCAACCAAAAGCATTGCATGATTAGGGAAGGAACTGATTGTGGATTTCTATGAACGCTAATAATCAACTAGAGATACACTTGGAGGAAGGATCCAGCACTGGCAAGCCTATTGGGTATACAATTGACACTCAAGTAGTGCCTTCTTTACCTCATGAAGATGATAAACTATTAAATTGGATGATGGGGAGTGCAGAATGTTACATAGTGGAAATATGTGAGATAAATGAGGACTTTATAGAAGCATCCCAAGGAGGCCAAAAGGAGGAAAAATTTGATAGTTTACACTTGAACAATAAGGACAATAGTAAGACGTGTGGTTATACAAAACAGGATGAAGAAGAAAAAAATGAGTGCCATGATGTCCAAATTCGGAACTTCTCTCAAATTGGGCACCATGAAGCCCAAGTTGGGCACCTCTCTCAAATTGGGCATCATGAAGCCCAAGGTGGTAACCTATTACATAGTGGGCAGATTGAGAAGGAGCCTTCCCTAGGCCAAAATGGGCTCATTCTCTATGGAACGGACTCCTTCTTTAGAGCAAGGTGGTTAACTTCAATTTTTGTAGGCATCTCCATAGAGGTAAAAACCACCAAGTGGGCCGCTTGACCCTAGTGGTTGATTTCTAGCAAAGAGGATTTCTACCATTATTTGGATGTTACTTTAAAATATGGAGATCATGACCTGGCATCCCAGGCTACACCCTATGATTCAGTGGTACCAAAGGATGTCCAATTTTTGGACATTTCATCAGAATGGACCATGAAGCCAGTAATAGAGCATGAGATAAGTAATGTTCATGTCTCTATTAACAAAGAAGAAGCATTCTTGCAAGACATCCACCTTGAAAAAGAGCAAAACTATGAGTTGAATCACCCACAAAGCAAAATGATTATGGAACCTTGTAAAAAGGTAATATGTGGAGATGAGATGATGCCACTACTTAGAAGCAAGGGCCAACCAACATAAGAGGAGTAAGAAAGGCTAAATGCATGGTGATTGAAGGATGCTTTGGAAAGGTCATACATTCTCAAATCTATCTCTGGTTTTTTACTCCCTCACATTAGGAATTGCAAGATATCTCAAGAAACATGGAATGCTTTGGAAGCATTCTTCTCATCAAGCACCAAGGCCAAAGAACGCTTTGTAAAGGTCATACATTCTCAAATCTATCTCTGGTTTTTTACCCCCTCGGAATTGCAAGATATCACAAGAAACATAGAATGCTTTGGAAGCATTCTTCCCATCAACTATGGATGGAGTTTGTAACACTGAAGAAGATGCCCAAGAAAAATGTGACTAATTTTGTCACCAAGATGGAGGATACTAAATACCAACTTCGAAATATTGGAGAAGTTATTAATGAAGAACAAATAATAAAGGAAGTCACGAATGCAAAGCTTCTCACCCACGCTAGGTATCTTGGATCCTCAATCTAGTGCTGCTATTGGACATGTCCATTATAATTCATCTACAATAATTCATTGTTTTCTAAAGACTCGTTTGTTGGTGTTGACGACATGATTTCTCCTACTTCATCTACATTTGTATCTGCATGAGTCCATTTCGTATCCAAGAGGCACTCTGTTTCTAGTCTATTTCCATTTTATATTGTATTTCCTTTGTATTTGGGTACCTTGCCATGTGCTTCTACCAGTTGTATTCATTCTCCTTTCAGGAGACTTATCCCACATATGATGTACTTTTGAGAGCCCCTCCCAAATCTATATAAGGAGGGACTCTCCCCTCATTTGTACTTGGTTAGAAGCTTGAGGAGCCTACTCCATGCTCTTGGCAAGCTCATTTCTAATCCACATGAGTTTACCCATTTCATGGTCTACTCATTTTGTGTCTCACACATTCTTTGTTTTGTGAGAGTACTTTACTTTTCATTTTGCTTCTGCATGCGTACTCTCTACATGGTATCAGAGCACTAGGTGGAGGTCTTGGTGGTGCATTTGGTGATCATTTTTGGTGGCGGTGGAGCTTGAGTGTTGGTGGTGTGGCTCTTTCCATAGAGGGAATCCTCTTTTGCCATCATTTTATACTCTTTTTGGGTTTCAGTGTGCCCATTTGCCCACCCTCACACCCTCCTTGTGTGAACATTTGCTGGTTTATTCCATTTTTCTTTTCATGTTGTGGATGACATTTACGTGTTTTTAACCATTCATTTGGTAGTGCTTTTGGCGCTCCTTTTCCATCATATGGCTTGCGCTATTTTATAGCATTTGTGAATTCATGTTATAGTGTTCACATACATTTTATGATTCTCTCTCTCTAATTCCTCTTCGGAATCATCATTGACCATATCAGAAAAATCCCATCCAACATCTACGTTCATGCGCATAGCCTCTCTGTGAGCGTTTTCTGCAATCGTGCATGGTTGACATACACAGACACGACACTAGTGACAATGTGCACATCACATACCACTTGATGACCTCTTATGATCTTTGAGTGATGGATCTCTGGTTTAAAAAGTGGTTATCACCACTCTTTCGATATAACCAGTGTGTTAACCTGTGATCTCCCAAAGCTCTATGTGCAGCATTCTGTGAAACTCAGAGGCAGATTTTCTTACTCGCATTCCTCTGTAGACACAAAGGGAAAAAGCTTTGGCTTCTCTGTGTGCAACACTCTGGACAGTAGCATCACTTTGTCTGCAACACTCCGTTCTCCGACAAGTTGGCATGATGGACGGAGCAACCTAAAAGAAAGACATCAATTGCACTGCGCCATACACGGCTTTGAGCTCTCAAGGAGTCATCGTTGCAGGAGAAAGCCATCGAGTAAATCTTCAATGTCTGCCGCTATCACTCATGACTTTGTGAAGGCTCAAGAATAAGCAGAAGCTTCCCCAATAGGAAGATTCGTGGCCCAAGCATTAAAGGAATTGCGAAGTGATTGAGGTGTCGGCGTTGAAACTTATCCCTCCACTGCCAATGGACTTGCCAGTGGACTGCAGGGAGAATTCTATCGGAGCTATGCTCAACAGAGTTCCTCCGACACTGATGTCTTCCAATCCGACGTAGTACAGTGTGCCCAACCTCAGATTTGAGAGCAAGGGGGAGAGAACGGAGCCCCTTGGAATAGCACGAGCACCGAAGAGAGCAAGAGAGAGACATGACTCTCTGAGCAGAGAGAGAGAGAGACAGACAGACAGATAGAGAAGAGAGATACAGAGAGTTACACCAACTTTCTGTGCATCAACAGTTGAGACCCGACCTTAGTGGACTCTTCACCGACCTACATCAACAACGAGTGGCAGATACATCAGTGCATCTTGCATATTACATAGTTGTGCACAGCGTCTTCTGGATAGTTACGCTGATGACATCATTATTGATGTCAAACCCTGGGCAGATTCTTCGACTGTGCACTTCAACTGAGAAGAGGCATGCAAATTTTGCTGGCAGCCTAGAGGATAACTGAATTCGTCACGGGCGCAGTTTTTGGCCCATCTCGTCTGCCAAACTTGGCATTTATCACCCGACTAAGGACTTCGAATCCTCTAAGCACCTCAGTGATGATATGGCTAAGTGCATTGTATTGTGACTTTCAAATTTGTCTGGACATAAGCTCACGATTTTTTCTTTTTTTTTGAGAAAGCCGATCCGTGAATGCAACTTATCCTTTGTAGGATAACCATTTGATTTTGGGCTTTTTTGGCACACATCAGTAAACTCATTCATAAAAAGTATTTTATATTTTCTCACAAGCATTTCGAACCTTCATCATTTGGCATCACTTATAATTTCCCAAGGGTTCAACCCTTAGTTTTTTGTCACCCTAAGCACATTTTAAGAAGAGCACCAACTTTATTTTGGCACACTCAAGGCACTAAGTGCCCCCTTCTTGTACCTCAAAATATAAAAAGAAAAAGTATTGTGTGTGTATGATTGTGGGATTGGAGGCTAGTCTAAGCCCACCCACAAGTTCTCTTTGAGCATCGACTCTCCCCACTCCACGGTGTCTCTATGTGCACAAGTGAAGGGCTATTCTAAGCCCCCTCGAAGTGTCTCTTCTAATTCTTGGTGCAAGTACATGGCTACTCTAAGCCCCCCCCCTCCCCAAGAAGTTTAAGTGTGGTATCCAGTTGATCATTTCAAGCTTTGTAATTATTTTGAAGCGGTGTCTTTGATAGTGTTTCTAAACACTTTATCCTCAAAGCCTTGTAATGACCAAAAGTGAAGGTAGCTCATCATCTATGGCTAACTTCTTACCCTCTTTCACCCCCTATTTTTATGCCTAAGGATGAATGCCTCAATGGACAAAGTTACAATCTATGGAAAGATGTCATGTGCGCATATCTCTACACGAATCTTCTTCATGAGGTAGTAGATGGGTCAGACCCCAAACCCGATAGGGATACCAACTTAGACAATTGGCATGTATGGAATGTCAAGGACAAAAGAGCTTTAGGTCAGCTGTTACTTGCCTGCAACGAACTGACGAAAGGACATATCACGGCCTGCAAGACATCCAAGGATGCTTAGGATATGTTAGCTGCTTTGTATGAAGACAAAACCCCTTTGAAAATATATGCATTAGAGGCCAAGTTTCATAATTTGACAATTAGGCCATATGACACAATTACCAAGGCCATAGCCCAATTTGAGGACTACCAGCGTAAATTAGCACTATGTGGTAGGCAGATCTCTAGTGAATACATGGCCATTAGGCTTCTCAACAAGTTACCTAAGTCATACGAGACATTTGTCACAACTTTGTATAATCGCAACCAATTCTTATCTTGGGAAGAGGTTCGTCGACTATTGCTCCTTCACGACTCGCGAGCCAAATCAACTTCCTCCTAGGAATCTACCATGAAGGCCAAAGGCCCATTCAATAAGGGCAAAACCACAAGTCATCATGCTAGCAATGGATCTAAGCAAGGATCACATAATTCATCGAAGAAGTTCACCTTTAATTTCTGTGGAAAATCAGGACATTTAGAAAAGTTTTGCTATAAAAAGAAACAATCAACGAAGGCTTCGACGTCTAGGCAAGCATCCAAAGGATCCCAACATAGATCGCACTACTCTAGTGAGGAACTTTTCATCTCCACAGAAGCCAATGCACTAGTGACTTCTAGCTCCCCGCATGAGTGGATCTTTGATAGCAGAGCTACCTCCCATATGTGCAAAGACAAGGACTCCTTTCAGGAACTTGAAGAGCATACGGGAGAAGTCTATCTTGGCAACAACAAAAGTTTATCCATCGAGGGAAAAGGGAAAGTTCAAATTACCAACAATCAAGGTGAATGCAAGTGTTTATCCAATGTTCTTTTTGTTCCAAATTTATGTATGAATCTACTTTGCGTCAAGGCCATTACAGATCAAGACAAACAAGTATGGTTTGACAACACCTCAGTTAAGGTAGTTGATCCCCATACAAAGAATGTCATTGCTCAAGGTATTGAAGAAAAGGGCCTCTATAAAATATCTTGCTTTGTATCCAAAGAATCAACCTCAAGTTTGTGGCACCAAAGATTTGGCCACACTTCTTACTTATCAAAAATCTCTTCATCCCAACTTGTGAAGGGATTGCCAAAGATTGGGAAACTTACTGATGTCTGCCAAGCTTGCACCCAAGGCAAGCATCACCGGGCCCCAGTTCCCAAGGAAGCTTCAACACGAGTGAGGAATCCACTTGCCCTTATCCACATGGACTTATGTGGACCTATGAATACCCCATCCTTGAGTGGATCCCTCTACTTTTATCTTCTACTGGATGACCACTCTCGCTATATTTGGGTCTACTTTTTGAAGTCAAAGGCAGAAACATTCTCTAAGTTTCAAACTTGGATCAAGGAAGTTGAGAATGAAGCTTCAACTAGAGTCAAAACCATCAGATCAGATGGAGGTGGCGAGTTTATCAATCATGACCTTGATAACTTTCTCACCCAGAAAGGGATCAAAAGACAAGTCACTCAGCCTCATACTCCATCACAAAATGGAGTAGCTAAAAGGAAGATACGCAGTGTGATGGAAATGGCACGAACAATGCTTCATCAAAAGGATCTACCCTACAAGTTCTAGGTTGAAGCCGTGCATAGTGCCGTTCACATTCTTAATCGAGGATTTACAAGTGCATTACATAACAAAACACCCTTTGAAGCCTACTATGGAAGAAAACCGAATGTGAATTACTTTCGAGTCTTTGGTAGTGAAGCTTTTGTCCATGTACCAAAAGAAGATAGAAACAAGTTACAATCAAAGTCCAAGAAACACATATTCATAGGGTATAGTGACCAATCAAAGGCATACCGTCTATATGATATGGAAAACCACTCCATCGAAGGATGTGATTTTCAATGAAGCTTCCTCATACTCAAGAAAAGATTCAAGTACAAGTCTTAGTCCACCTATCTACACTACAAACGTGACTTAGTTTTTCCACACTCCAACTCAGAAACAAGTACTTCAAGTCATCCAAGAAGATCTCAAAGACTTATTGACAAGCGACAACGAGAACAAAGTCATTATGTCAATTACGCCTTAATGCATCAGATTCAACAAATCCCAGAACCATCTAATTACAAAGAAGCTCAAGGACAACCTAAGTGGGAAGAAGCTATGCAAGTCGAAATGGATGCAATCGAGAGAAACAAAACTTGGACTCTTGTACCTAAGCCCACAAATCATCAAGTCATTGGAGTTAAGTGGCTTTATAAAGTCAAGTACAAGTCAGATGGCACATTAGACAAGTACAAAGCAAGGTTGGTAGCTAAGGGATACAAGCAACAACATGGCATTGACTATGAAGAAACCTTTGCTCCTACTGCAAGATTCACAACCATAAGGATCAT
Source organism: Ceratopteris richardii (assembly GCA_020310875.1). Classification (NCBI taxonomy): domain Eukaryota; kingdom Viridiplantae; phylum Streptophyta; class Polypodiopsida; order Polypodiales; family Pteridaceae; genus Ceratopteris; species Ceratopteris richardii. The sequence goes on along the minus strand of CM035408.1, from coordinate 58,612,391 downwards.
CTTAGCACTAAGTGCTCACTTTAAGTGGCCCATTTACCAGCTGGACGTCAAAAGTGCGTTCCTCAATGGAGATCTTCAAGAAGAAGTATATGTTGAACAACCTGAAGGCTTCAAGATCAAAGGCAAAGAAGATCAAGTCTACAAGCTTCACAAGGCACTTTACAGACTCAAGCAAGCTCCTAGGGCCTCTTATGAAAAGATTCACAACCATAAGAATCATCTTAGCACTAAGTGCTCACTTTAAGTGGCCCATTTACCAGCTGGACGTCAAAAGTGCATTCCTCAATGGAGATCTTCAAGAAGAAGTATATGTTGAACAACCTGAAGGCTTCAAGTTCAAAGGCAAAGAATATCAAGTCTACAAGCTTCACAAGGCACTTTACGGACTCAAGCAAGCTCCTTGGGCCTGTTATGAAAAGATTCACAAGTTCTTTGAAGAAAACGATTTTCAAAGAAGCAATGTTGATGCTAATCTCTATATCTATCAAAGGGAGTCTTTAGTAGCCATCATCATTCTCTATATAGATGACTTGATCTTGATAGGCTCAGATGAAGAACGCATCCAGTTTATCATCACATAGCTTCATCTTCAATACTCTATGACAGATCTTGGATTACTTCACTACTTCTTAGGTATGGAAGTCTGGCAAACAAAAGAAGGTATATTCCTATCACAGAAGAAGCACTGTTCTGATCTACTTTCCAGATATAACATGGACTAGTGTCGCTTAGTTTCTACACCACTTGATCCAAACGTCAAGCTTACACTAGAGGACTCATCATCACTTGTGGATGTGCATACCTATCGACAGCTTGTTGGCTCATTACTCTATCTTGCCAACACTAGACCAGATATTGCTTATGCAGTTGGTATACTTAGTCAGTTTTCACATCATCCTCGTTAGAATCATTGGGATGCTGCTCAGAGACTACTTCGATACCTTGACCTCACCCAACATCATGGTCTTTGGTATAGAGGGGGCATCGAACTCGTCGGATATTCAGATTCAGATTGGGCTGGTGATCCTGATTCTCGATGGTCTACTTCTGGGTATATATTCTTGCTTGGCTTAGGACCTATCTCTTGGGCAAGTAAGATGCATCCTACAGTTGCACTATCATCTACCGAGGCTGAGTACCGAGCATCCAACTTTGCAGCATGTGAGGCCATTTGGCTTCGACGTTTATTATCTGACATTGGTGTCTTACAGGATACTCCGACATGTCTTCGCACGGACAGCCAGTCAGCCTTGGACATCGCCAAGAATCCAGTGTTCCATGCTCGGATGAAGCACATCGAGATCCAGTACCACTTCATCCGCGAGAAGCTCATATCTCAGGAGATTACTCTGGAGCAGTGTACCTTTCAGGAGAACCTAGCGGACATGTTCACGAAGGCTCTAGCTCCGGTCCCACTTCAGCGCTTGCTGGACCTCTACAGCATTCAGCCGCTCCTAAATGGAGCTGCAGAGGGGGTGTTGACGACATGATTGCTCCTACATCATCTACATTTGTATCTTCATGAGTGCATCTCCATTTTGTATCTAGGAGGCACTCTGTTTCTAGTCTATTTCCATTTATATTGTATTTCCTTTGTATTTGGGTACCTTGCCATGTGTTTCTACTAGTTGTATTCATTGACTTATCCCACATATGATGTACTTTTGAGAGCCCCTCCCAAATCTATATAAGGAGGGCCTCTCCCCTCATTTGTACTTGGTTAGAAGCTTGAGGAGCCTACTCCATGCTCTTGGCAAGCTCATTTCTAATCCACATGAGTTTACCCATTTCATGGTCTACTCATTTTGTGTCTCACACATTCTTTGTTTTGTGAGAGTACTTTACTTTTCATTTTGCTTCTGCATGCGTACTCTCTACAGTTGGTACATACGCAAATTCTTGGCATTTTTATTTTCCTATTCAAAGTTCAATGTCATAAAGAAATTACCACGTGTGAGTGAAATTTTGTTAAGAACTTGCACAAAATGTCAAAAAAAGGGAGACATATGCTCTTCTTGCTTTTGTTGAATTATGGAAGTTTTCAGCAATCAATTGGTGTCTATATATCGACAAATATAACTATGCTGGTTCACACAAACCCATTGGTACTTTCAACAAATTTAGCTATGTTCCAGATGAAACAACACAAAAGCTGACGTTTCTGCCAATACAAAGGTGGAAAATACAAAACTTTCTTCAAGACTACTGCCCTCTCCGAACACTAAAACTGCTTTCTTTGAACACTAAAAGTAGAAAAAGTCTATATAAGCTATATAGTTACCTCATAGATGAAATAAAAAAGACAATAAAATATTGTTTTTAAATGAATTGTTAGCATATACGCTCAAGAGGCGAGGGGAGAAGGCTGGAACAAAATTATGAGATATGTGCCACTGATGTAGAAAAAAGTGCCTTTGAGTGTTGTGAACTCCATGAAACACATGGCTGTAGATGATTGCTTACATATGATCAAAAAATTACGGAACTGCATGATCTGAACTCAGCCTAAGTATCTATGGGCACATCAATGTGCAAATCAATATCGCTACCCTGTTTCCATGAGTGCTCCTTTTGGTAAAAGATCCTTAATTTTTAAATAAGAGAATAAATACAAGAAAATTTAGAGAGAATCACAAAAACGATTGATAATTTTTAATTTCTTTGTAGGAGAGAAATTTGTGTTTCAGATTGTTGTTTTTAAGATGAACATCATGTGGTGTTTAAAGGGGGAAGACTTCTTACAATCGTGAATCCATATATCTTATACCCTAGGGATATCTAAATAAACCACTCTTTGACTGCATACCTTTTCTCATGAATCCATATATCTTACCCTAGGGATATCTGAATAAACCACTCTTTGAGTTGTTTGTTGAAGTTGACTAAACTTCCCCCTCATGGCATCTCATAACACGGAAGTACATTTGATCATTTACCCAAGAAGGGCATGCTTCCAATTGACTTGATTATGTAGGAAAAGTAGCTTGCCTATGTATTCTCAAATCAGAATGATCAAGTAAAAGAAAAGGTGCCCAAAGTCTTCCTTACCACGTGCAACCTTTGCACCAAAAAAAAGAGAAAACTACAAATTTTATTGTTTTTGACATTAATCAATATTCCCCTATGCAAAATTTAATCTTCCACATGAGCACGGCTTTCTTGTTTTCCACGATAGCATTGATCCTTCTCAGCACAAAATCCGATTATCATTTACTCCCTTGTAGTGATTATGACTTTAAGTCAACCAAAGTTGAAAAATTCCATAAACAAAAATCTTCATTGCTTTATTTAAGGAAGTTTGGTAGGGCCTACTCTTTCAAACTTAAATTAATAGAAATTATAGCTATACAAGTGAATGGGCCTAGCACTCATGGGACCCCGATATCCCACACAGTGGGGGTTGCTTATAGAATACTAGAAAATTTTGCAAAGAAGTTTGATAACCCTCTCGTCCCCCTCATGTGGGGCCCACTTGGTTTTGATCTTGTTGCTCCCTAAGAAGAACACTCTATGGTGTCTAAAGGGGGGGGGGAGGTTCTTGCAATTGGAAATTCTTTTGCCTAAAAGGAAAAGAGATTTTTTGATCGACCATTCTTTAGGGGGGCTTCCAAAGTTGGGTGCACACCTCTCTTTCCATATTTTCCATAGAGTCTCCCCCCTTGTAGCATTCCATAGTGCTGAGGAACGTCCAATTGCCTCACCTAGCAAAGCCTGCTTCCAGTTGATTTGTACCTATAACAATATGATTCTGTCAAGGATCTGCGAGGCAGATACTGAATTGGGGCATGAATAGAAGAGGTGTCCCAAGTCTTCCATTCCATGAAGGTATCATTTTCACCATGGGGGAACCCTGTAATTTTTTTATCTTTTACATTGGTAGAGGCTCCATGGTGTAGGATTTGCCACATAAGCACATAATTTTTTATCTAGATGAAGGGGTGCCAAAGGGATTGGAACTTAAAGTCCTACTGAAAGATCCCGATTAGCTACTTGCCACTCTCCTCCCAACCTTAAATAGCCCTTGCCCTTGGCACCTCTAGAATCTTCTCTAAGGTCCAAACACTCCTCATATGGCCACTTTGACAAGATGGAATAACCTCAAAGATTTGTGCTAGAGCCTTGGCTCCCTCGAGCTTTGGTCCTTGACCCGGCTAGGTTCCTCGACCAAATGTAGGTAGACCAATGGTAGACCATGGAGGCCTAAATAAATCTAAAACTCTCTCCCCCTTCTAGAGATCACTATCCTCAGTGATCAAGGAAGAAAAGTGTTTGCAAATCAAAGCTTCTAATTCCCAAGTAGCATCTGTGAGTGGACGGCTAGTCCATGCTACTAAATACTCTAGTATGGAGCGATTTCGTAACTTTTTCTCCCTCTTATCAAGAACCTGAAATGGAACATCTGGCTGAGATGCTCTATTTTCTAAAGCAACTAAACCATATACACAATTCTCATCTCAAGAAATGTATGGTCTCAACTTGTTAACATGGAAAACTGGGTGAACTTTGCAATTATCTGGCAATTGCAATTTATATGTGATATCACTAATCTTCTTGATTACTCTCCAAGGTCCACAAAATCTAGGGGATAACTTGGGTTTCTGACCCACTATCAATGAAGAACCAAGTGGAACTTGTAAAAACACACGATCTCCCTCTTAAAACATTCATGGTGTACGATGTAGATCTACAAATGCTTTCATCCTTTCAACAACTTGATGTAGATTGAACTGAGCTATTTTCAAGTTCGCTTGCATATCCGTTAAAAACTATGAAGCACTTGGAGATTTCTTGGGTAACCCAATGGTAGTTGGACTATGTGGAATAAATCCATAGATCACCTTAAAAGGTGCCAGCCTAGTAGTCTTGTGCTTCCAACTATTATAAGCAAATTCAACTAATGGAAGGAAACTATCCCAATCTATTTGCTTTCCTGAAACATATACTTGTAGCATATCTTCCAACATCTGATTAAGTCTTTCGATTTGATCATCTATCTATGGATTCTCTCCACTACTCATCTTGAGTTGAACTTGAATCTTATTAAACATGTGTTTCCAAAAGTTTCATGTAAACTTGGGATCTCTGTCTTAAACTATTGATTTAGGTAGACCATGCAATTTAAAAATATTCTGAATAAATAGTTTTGCAACTTGTAGAGCCTCCACTGATTCCTTTGTAGGGATAAAATGTGTCATTTTGCTCAAACAATCACCCACTCCTAGAATAGCATTCTTTTGTCATGGCGTCCTAGGTAAAGCCATTATGAAGTCCATGGAAATACTATCCCAACTGGTATCTCCAATGGTTGTAGCAGACCTAGAGGACTAATCCTCTCTGCTTTATTCACCTGACATTTAAAACATAGACTTACATAATTTTGTTTACATCTCTGACCATCTTTGGCCACCAAAAAGTGTGTCTGATGAACTATAAAGTTTTCTCAATACCAAGATGTCCTGCACAAGGTACATCGTGGTTCTCAAAAATAACTTGTTTTCTCAACTTCCCTTCTTGGGAATTCGTCACACAAATCGTTAGTTTTCTTTTGAGCAAACCTTGCTCCACTTGAAAATTGGAAAATTCTTTATCTTCATTAATTTCTAATAACTTATTAATGATAGAATGACAATAATCATCTTCAATTTGTGAATCTTTGATTTTTTGGATTAAATCACTATCCAAAACTGTGAAGCTAATCTGATGCCAGCTCGATGTTTGGAAATGGATACCCTTTCTGAGTAATTGGGGATAGCACCACATCTAAAACATTCTTCACCTTCTTAGTGACTCTTACATTTAAGATGGGTTGTTTATTTTTAGAGGAGGATCCATCTCATTGTTTGTAGCTAGAAGATCAAAATCAAAAGGAGATGATGGAGTGGACAGTGAGGATTGATGCCTCTTCACCACCATCCCTATAGATATCTTCTTCTTCTTAGGATACATCCTATAAGCATGCCCACCTACACATTCATAACAGAGGTCCTCATGGCAAGCCTTTTCTTTATGTTACTGTGTTAGACTGGATCTCTAAATAGCTCTATCTTCCATGAATGCACTTAGTTTTCTCTTCCCATGGCTCGAAGTCTGAATGACATTCATCTATCTATTAGATACTGGAATTGAAGCTATGGGCTTTTTTAATTTTGTTCAAGTATTCTTTTATGCTAGCAGTTGTAATCGACAGCATCGCCCATCCTCCAACACCAAGGCAAGTTCTACTTCCTCATTTAAGGTGTGATAGTGCTCCTTGCGCACAAGTGGAAACAACATCTCCCTAAGCCCAAGCACAAATTTATGCACCTGAAGAAAATCACGCACCTGATCTGGAATCTTCAATGAGATTTCCCTATATTTGTCTGCATACTCTTGCATTGAGCTCTGTTGTAGGAAAAACCATGCATCTAGAGCCCTAGTACGCTCATCTAGAGGAACAAAATTATTATAAAATATGATCTTGAAATCTACCCAAGTGGCAGGTTCTACCTTTCCTTGCTCTATTTTTCTCCACCATAGATAAGCAACATTTGTCAAATTGCAAGTGGCATGCTGTATCTTTTGTTTCTCATCCTCAATATTGCAAAGCCCAAAGCATTTCTCCCACTTATTTATCCACTGCTTTATCGCATCTGTTGTTCTGACACTAACCTGTCCATGGTATTTCAGTAGATTCAAGTCCTTTACTTACACTTGACCTCTCTACTAGCAGACACCCCCATATCTGTAAGTCGTAGCTGTGAACTAGATGGAACTTCCATCTGCATTAGTGTAGCCATTGGCGGCAGGTTTGGTTTCTTAATTGCTTTGAGGATCATCAAAAGAGTATCCTCCATGCCTCTAAGCTTGGTATTAAGAGTTGTAATACCTGTAATGTAAGGCCGCTCAAGCTCCACCTCATCCATGGGAGTTACATTCTTCATCCATGTACATAGCATGTGGTTTGAATATTGAGGAGAGGGTGAGTTTTATAGTGCACCTTATGCCATGCAACCATGCATATCACTATATTTGTTTTGAAGCACATTGTCGTGTGTCACTCAACTGTTTAGGACCTGAATGTGGTGCTGAAATACCAGAACATGTGTGGCAAACAATCTCTAGATTCTTTGATGGTGGATTAAACTTTCACAGAGGTAAGCTTGTCGTGTTGATTAATATTAATAATATTACTTTTTATCCATGCCTGTGGCTTCTTGGTTAGTTTTTGTAACTAGATATTACTAATTCGATTGTTACTTGTTACGTATTACTTAGTAGTTGGTTCTTAGTTACTTGTTACTAAGTATCTATTACTAATTAGATTATTACTACTTACTGAGTTGTTGATTCTTGGTAACTTGTTAGTATCTATTACTAATTAGGTTGTTACTAGTTAGCTATTACTAGGTTACTAAGTTATTACTAATTATCTTGTTAACAATTAGCTATTACTAAGTAGTTGGTTCCTAGTTAGCCGTTAGTAATTAGCTATTACTATTTAGCTTGTTACTAGTTAGTTATTACTAAGTAGCTAGTCCTTTGTTAGTTGTTTGTAATTAGCTATTACTAATTAGCTTGTTACCAATTAGCTATTACAAAGTAGTTGGTTCTTAGTTAGTTGTTAGTAATCAACTATTACTACTAAGCTAGTTACTAATTAGCTATTACTAATAAGCTAGTTACTAATTAGCTATTACTAAGTATATGGTTATGGTTAGTTGTTTGTAACTAACTAGCGTGTTACTAGTTAGCTATTACTAAATTGCTAACTCTGGGTTACTTGTTAGTAATTAGCTATTAATAATTAAATTGTTACCAATTAGCTATTGATAATTAGCTATTACTAAAGTATCTATTACTAAGTAGTTATTACTAAGTAGCTATTACTAAGTAACCATTAACTAAGTAGCTAATTGGTCATAACTATTACTAATTAGCTATTACTAAGTAGCTATTACTAAGTAGCTGGTTCTTAGTTAGCTTTTTAGTAAGTTATTATCAATTAGCTTGTTACTAATCACCTATTACTAATTAGCTATTACGAATTAGCTATTACGAATTAATAGTTAGGTTGTTAGTAATCAACTATTACTAAGTAGCTATTACTAAGTAGCTATTACTAAGTAGCTATTACTAAGTAGCTATTACTAATTAGCTATTATGAATTAGCTATTACTAATTAGCTATTACTGATTAGCTATTATTGATTAGATTGTTACTAATTAGCTATTACTGATTAGCTATTATTGATTAGCTATTACTGATTAGCTATTACTGATTAACTATTACTGATTAGCTATTACTGGTTAGCTATTACTGATTAGCTATTATGAATTAGCTATTATGAATTAGCTATTGCGAATTAGCTATTACAAATTAGCTATTACGAATTAGCTATTATGTATTAGCTATTACTAATTAGCTGTTACTAATTAGCTATTAATAATTAGGTATTATTAATTTGCTATTATGAATAATCCATTACTAATTAGCTTGTTATTAAGTAGCTCCTACAAAGTAACTAGTTCTTGGTTAGTTGTTTGTAATTAGCTTGTTACTAATTAGCTATTATTAAGTAGCTCATTATTCGATAGTTGTTAGTAGTTAGCTATTACTAATTATCTTCTTACTAATTCGTGATTATTAATTAGCTATTATTGATTAGCTATTACTGATTAACTATTACTAATTAGCTATTACTAATTAGCTATTACTAATTAGCTATTACAATTTAGCTATTACAATTTAGCTATTATGAATTAGCTCTTATGAATTAGCTATTACTAATTAGCTATTATTGATTAGCTATTACTAATTAGCTTGTTACTAATTAGCTATTACTGATTAGCATACACCATTTGCTAAAAGTAAGACTTATGCCCAATTTTCATCATCGAAAGAGAAAGAAAAATATTCCATCCTTCCTCCAAACACCATCTGCAATGGATGCTAGTTTGGATCCTTGTCCACTTGACAACATGCATGATGCGGAGTCTACACGCATTGACTTTCATAGTGGTCTAGACAAAATGATTGAGAATGCTCTTGATATAGTTAGTAGCTCAGATATTCATCTAGCTAGTCACAACTCTGCAATTGATAATGATCCCGTTGTTTGTTCAAACAAAGGTCATCTGCAGAATCCAACTTTTGATCCTAATCAGAGTCCAAATAGAGATATTCTTCAAATGAATGCTACGTCAAGTGAAATTTCCTCGAAGCAAAACTATTGTAACCCAGCCTCAATTTCTGACATGTGTGGATCCCCAACAAAGGCTCTAGGTGTTCATGTACAAGAGGATGCCGCTCTAGCGCAATTTATGGAAAATGTAAAAAGAAATTTGCAAGCACCTTTGAAACGACAGAAGAAGCCAAGCCATTTGCACCCAATTACAACGTGGCAGACTACTCGGTCACACTTGAACGGAGGCATTGTACCTGATATAGAGGATCTTTTGAAAGAATAGTACCAGTGTTCACCCTCTTACATCATTGTCCTTTGTAATGGTTACTATCTGCACATGTGGCATCATCCAAATTGTTGATATATTTAGGTAGTGATGTGTGTGAACACACTAGGACCGTCGGGGCACTTTTTTCCCTCTTTAGGAGGCTTTTTTCCCCCAGCTTGTATATATGCCTATTGCCCTAATGGGCTACTTATCTTTGTACATTCTCTAGTAATACATTCAGTATTGTGTGTAAGGCTCCAAGCTTCTTCTTCTTCCTTGTGTTGTTCGCGTGCTTCCGCAGATGTCTAACTCCAACAATTGGTATCAGAGCAGGTCGTCGCTTCATATAGGGCACCGTGGACACTCCTCCGTTTTCAGTCTCAGATTCGCATGAAATTTGGTGAGCATACTCAGGGTGTTTCAGAGATCAAAACAGCTTTGCTATGTGGTGTCGAAATTGCGATTTGAGCTCGTTTCGGCCTCCGAACGCAGTATCGCAATGCTTGTGCAGGCTATTTCATCTTTTTCTACCAAAGGTATATACCAGTTTCAGCTCGCCAGTTTAAGCGTCTCGAAGTCTGCTACAAGTGTAGCAGAACTCGTCTGGGCAGTTTTGTTCTACTTTTTGAGATATAGTCAATTTTTTGCATCACGGTATTTTAGTCACCAGCCATGGCTAAAAGCAGTGATGTATTCCGTATGTTGGTTGTTGAGGATAAGTTGGATGGTACCAACTACCCATTATGGGGTTATATGATGCGACATGTATTGGTTGCAAAAAGATTGTGGAACATTGTGCATGAAAGACGTCCTCTTACACCTCTGACTACAGGTACTTCAAATACAGGTGATGGAGCTGATGAAGATGGTGTCGAAGATGATATTCCGCACATTCCTGTTCGTGTTGTTGTTTCTACTGCACCTACTGCAGAGCAGATTCACTGGGATGGCAGAGATGCGCAGGCACATGCATTGATAGCTTTGTCTGTCAAACGTGCCATTATTCCTCACATTCGCTCTTGCAAAACAGCTAAGGATGCTTGGGATACACTTACCACATTGTACCAAGCTAGGAATGAGGCTCGTCTTGCTTACCTCCGAAAACAGTCAGAGAGTGAGCACATGAATGAAGGTGATTCTATGGACAGTTTCCTAACGAAGATCAAAGACTTGAAGGAACAATTGATTTCTGCTGATGAGGTTATACCAGATAGCTCACTTGTGCAGACCGTTCAGAATGGTCTTCCTCATTCATATCAGAGTTTCGCTTCTACTCTTCGGTTGATGATGAAAGGCAATCCAAATGCCTTATCATTTGAGGAGGTAGTCTCTATTTTGTTGCAGGAAGATCAGTCCAGGCAAAACAGGTCCATTATGCGAGTTGCAGATCAAGGTTTCCTCGATAGTCAGAAGGCCAAAGGAAAATGGAGCTCTTCAACTAGTAAGCAGAAATCTGCTAATTCTGCATATTCGAAGAAGAAAGATAAAGATGAGAAGAAATCAGAAAAGCAAAAATTGTTTTGTAAGTACTGTAAAGGGAATGATCATATCATAAAGAACTGTCCAAAACTCGCTGCTAAAGAGGCAAAGAAGAAAGAAGCTGGAATGGTTGTTGCAGAGGCCTTTACACAAAAAACAGAGTCTGCAAATCTTGTGCAAGAAGAAGAATGGGCGTTTACTACTGTCTACAGTTTTGACCTATCTTCTCATGAGCAGTGCATGTCTGCAGTAGACTCAGATGTTTGGTATTTTGAGAGTGGGGCGACCAAACATATTACCTCGTACTGCAGTTTCTTTTCTTCACTCGAGCTTGCCCCTACAGGGAATACTGTTACATGCGCCAACAACTCCTCTTATCCTGTTATGGGAGTTGGTAAGATCATTTTGACTACTGCTGATGGTAGTTCTTTCACATTGTCAGATGCTTTATTTATGCCAGGGATCAAAAAGAACCTGTTATCAGTTTCTGCATTAGCCAAGATTGGCTTGGTTGTGAAATTTGTTGATGACAGGTATACAGTTCATGATTTATCAAATGGCGATGTGATTATTGCTTTTGGCATTTTATGTCGTGTGGCTGTATAAGCTCATAGACTATGAAAGATCTGAAAATGATTTGGCATGTGCAGTAAATGATTCTCAGGCTATGTCAGATGCAAAGCTTTGGCATGCACGCTTTGGTCATCTGAATTTTGCTAGTTTGCTATGCCTGTAGAAATCTGAAATGGTGTCCTCTTTGCCCAAACTTGAGGCACCTGGAAAACATGTTTGTGAAGGCTGTATTTTGGGCAAAATGCAGCATTCCTCCTTTCCAAAAGATGGTTCACTTCGGGCTACACAGAAATTGTAGCTTGTACATAGCGATGTCTGTGGTCCTATGCAGACACCCTCTTTTGGAAATTACCTTTACTTCGTGACTTTCATTGATGATTTTTCCAGGCATGAATGGGTATATCCACTCAAAGCAAAGTCCGAAGTGTTCATGTGCTTCAAACAGTTTTTGGTTTTGGCTGAAAATCTGTCAGCATGTAAAATGGGCACCGTCCATTCTGATCGAGGGGGGGGATATATGTCTTCTCATTTTAATGCATTTCTGGCTAAACGTGGGATAAAACACCAATGTACAGTGCCCTATACACCTCAAGAGAATGGAGTTGCTGAATGGAAGAACAGGTCTCTCATGGAGATGGCGAGGTGTATGGTGAAGAGTCAGGCTTTACCTCATAGTTTCTAGCTTGAGGCTGTCATGTGTGCAGCATATGTACTGAACAGGTGTCCCACTAAATCGCTGCAGTCTATCACTCCATATGAGGCTTGGCTTGACCGCAAGCCATCTGTTGCTCATCTGCATGTTTTTGGTTGTTTGGCATATGCATTACTGCCTGAACAACATCGCAGAAAATTGGATGATAAGGCAGTAAAATGTATTTTTGTTGGGTACAGTTCTGAAAGTAAAGGCTATCGTCTGTATCATCCACAGACTAAACGCATTCTGGTTAGCCGTGATGTTGTCTTTGTGGAAGATGCTATTTAGCCATTGCTTTCATGTACTAAGGAGACATCTGTTAGCTCCAAAGACATGTATGATACTTTGATGCCTCTTTTTACAGGTGGACAGTCTAGTGCTAGTCCTAATGAGGCAACTTCTCTGCCTTTGCACGTTTCATATGATGATGCAGATCATTCCATTTCTGATGCAGATTTACATGATGCACTTGTTGATGAGAGAGCTGATATGGAGCAGGTGTGCCTCCTTTGCATCAGATTGCTATGCTATGGCTGCGTCTAGTCTCTATGATGAGAATGAGCCTGTTTCTTTTGATGAAGCACAAAATTCAGAAAATTGGATGGCTGCTATGCAATCTGAATATGATGCTATAATGAAGAATGGTGCATGGTCTTTATGTAACTTGCCTCCTGGCAAGAAGGCCATTGGCACTAAGTGGGTATACAAGTTGAAGCGTAAACCTAATGGTACAATTGATAGGTATAAGGCTAGGCTTGTTGCAAAGGGTTATGCATAGAAAAGAGACATTGATTTTGATGAGACCTTTGCACCTACATGCCGTATGACTACTGTTCGGAGTATTTGTGCACTTGCAGCCCATCATGGTTGGAATTTACATCAGTTGGACATTAAAACAACATTTCTAAATGGTGACTTGCATGAAGAAGTGTATGTTTCTCAGCCCCGTGGCTTTGTGCAGAAAGGGCATGAAAACCAGGTGTGCAGGTTAAAGAAGGCATTATATGGTTTAAAGCAAGCACGACGTGCTTGGTATGAGAAGATACATGCCTATCTGGTTGCACATGGTTTTGAGAACAATCCAACTGAAAGCACCTTATATGTTAAGCGTGATAATGATGTGCTTCTGATCATTGTTGTCTATGTTGATGACATGCTGCTCACTGGTCCTATTGAGAAGCATATTGCTGATTTCAGGGCTAATTTGCATGCCTCATTTGAGATGTCTAATTTGGGGCATTTGCATCACTATTTGGGCATTCAGTTTATGCAAGTTGATGGTGGAATGGCACATTATTGGAGTGTTTTGGCCTTGAAGACTGTAAGCCTATTGCCACTCCTATGGAGACATGTTTACGATTGAGTCTTCATGATGTTGGAGATGCATTTGATGCTGTTCTCTATCAGCACGCTGTTGGATGCTTGATTTACTTATGCATTACTCGGCCAAATATTCAGTTTGTTGTCTCACAGATGAGCAGGTTTATGCATTGCCCAAGAGTCACGCATTGGAAGGCGGTTAAGCGCATCTTTCACTACTTGAGTGGTACTCGGCTACTTGGGTTGTTTTATCCCAAGGGGGGATCACTACTGCCAGATTTGCATGCTTTTTCTGACTCAGATTGGGCTGGTTGCTATGACACTCATGTGTCCACCAGTGGTTTTTGCTTCATGCTTGGTAGCTCATGTATATCTTGGGTGAGCAAGAATCAGCCTACTGTGGCCACTTCCAGTTGTGAGGCTGAGTATAGGGCAACTTTCACAGCGACTGTTGAGTGTGTGTGGCTCAGACGCCTTATGGCTTATTTGGGTGTTGGCCAGTCTTCTACCACCACCATCTTCACTGAAAGTCAGAGCTCATTGGCAGTTGTGAGGAACCCTATGTTCCATGCTCGCACTAAGCACATTGAGGTGCATTATCACTATGTCAGGGAGAGGTTCTCTGCTGGGGAGATCAGCTTGGCATATGTGCCCACGCAGGAGAACATTGCAGACCTTTTCACGAAGGCTCTGCCTAGGGAGAAATTTGAAGATTTCTGCAAAGCTTTGGGCTTACTTCCTTTTGTGGAGTGATTTCCACATAGCTTGGCACTTCCTTATACATGAGTGCCAGCTCCTTGTTCACCGCATCACTCCCAGGCGGGATTTGTTGATATGTTTAGGTAGTGATGTGTGTGAACACACTAGGACCGCCGGGGCACTTTTTTCCCTCTTTAGGAGGGTTTTTTCCCCCGGCTTGTATATATGCCTATTGCCCTAATGGGCTACTTATCTTTGTACATTCTCTAGTAATACATTCAGTATTGTGTGTTTGTGCTCCAAGCTTCTTCTTCTTCCTTGTGCTATTCGCGTGCTTCCGTAGACGTCTAACTCCAACACAAATCTATTAGCTATCATCACACTTTGTGATCAACCTATTTTGTATCGATGTTATTAAAATATTTTGTTGTCTCTGCCTCGTATTATATACCCTATACATATTTGATAGATCATTTGTGTCATTGATTGTAATGATGTAAACAATTCTTCTTTTGGTATTATATGGGCAAAGTGGCGTTTGTCTATAACTTAAGCACCAATTTGGAAATAATTTGAAATCTTAATGCCATCATAAACATTAGGAACGCATTTGTATGAATTTTACAATCATTCCTCTCATTATGCCTTTTCACAATGAAATATGAATTTGGATAGTAGTAAATAGTTTCAAAGTGAGGAACTTGATTTCACTATTTAGTTCTATTGGGATAGATGGATGGACACTCCAAGAAATGAGTAGGTAGTACCAAATCCTGCTTAGTACCCAACCTCTTGTAGCTTCATAGCTGAGTTTTGGGCCCTCTTAGCTTTCCAATGACACTATACAAGTGCCTATGTACTTTGAAAATGATGTAAGAAAACATTGAATCCAAATAGACTACTTCCAAATAGAAGGATCAAAGAAAAGCTTCTATTTTTTTATCACACACCTTTTGCTTGTTATGCTCAGTGCTACCAGTACAGTAGGAATTAGGAAAATTCCTTTTAGAGCTATCAAATTAGCTTAGTAAGCTCATGCTTCCAAGTGGAATCATTTGAAATGATGAACTATACACAGAGCAATCAATCTAGCAATTGAATCATTACCCCCAATTTTTAGGACCTTCGCAGAGTTTGACCAGTGAGTGCTTCGATGCGCTTTTCTCCAAATTGGCTGAATGGATTTCCTTCAAAATTTTTCCGCATGTAGATAACCTGGAGCTGATTCCAAGAAGCTTTATATCATTAAAAATGGTGGAGAGTTTACTGAGATATGGAAAGTATGATATCATCAACATATACAGATAGGTTATATATTACCTCTGAATTACTTCTCTTGATGAACAGAGAAGTATCTATTTTACTCATGGCAAAACCTTGATCATGAAGGTATGTAGTCAACATATGGTTCCATGCCCTAGGTGTCTGCTTAAATCCATAAATATCTTTGTTCAATTTACATACATATGTTACCTTGTTTGGGTCCTCATAGCCAGAAGGTTGAGACATGTACACCTCCTCTGAAATCCAGCCATTTAGAATGCATTTTTTACATCCAACTGATACATGTTCCAATTTTTTGATGCAGCCATACTTACCAATACCCAAATGGTAGGCATTTTGGCCATAGGAGACAAGGTTTCTCCATAATCAACTCCCTGGGTTTGTGAAAAACCCTTAGCCATAATTCTAGCTTTGTACCTGCTTATTGATCCATTAGAATTCCTTTTGATCTTATAAATCCATCTAGAACCAATTATCTTCATAGACTCCTTCTTTGGTACTAGTTCCCAAGTATCACTCTCCTTGAGTGCTTCAATTTCCTCATCCATAGCTTCCTTCCATTCTGCCTTGGTCTTTGCCTCTTCATATGATGTTGGCTCTTCAAATGACAAGTCTTTTGCAAGATAAATAGAGTGCTTAGTAACTAGGGAAGTGTCATACCCATATCTGATTGGTTTCTTGCTCTCCCTTTGTGATCTTCTGATTGCTTGGTTGGACGATTCAGGTATATCCTCCAATTTATTCATCTTGACTTTGCCTTTGGACTTCCATGCCTTGAACTCTTCTAGGTTGATGATGTACTCATCATCTGAGTTGATATCTCCATTTTGAGTAGGCTCCTCCTTAGTGAGGTTTGGAAACTCCTCTTCCATGTCATAAGGTAGTTTTATTTTCTTGCATTCACTATCAAACCAAGAGTCATTCTCATCAAAGACAACATCTCTACTGACCATGAATCCTTTGTTTGAAGGATTGTAGAACCTATATCCTTTCTAATTCAAGTCATACCCTATGAAGATGCACTTCTATGCCTTAGGGTCTAGCTTACCTCTTATCTGAGAAGGGATATGCACATAAGGTACACATACAAAAATCCTGCAATGATCAAGTGAAGGCCTTCTACCATGCCATGCTTCATATGGGGTCATCCCATCAAGAGATTTGGCAACCTGTTTACAAGATAAGTGGAAGTAGATACACTCTCTGCCTACAAGTAGTTAGGTATTTTTTTCTCATTCAACATTGACCTAGCTGTTTCAACAATTAATCTATTTCTCCTCTCTACCACCCCATTTTGCTTAGGGGTATACCTTTTTGTGATTTCTCTTTTGATTCCTCTTTCCTGCAAGAATATATCAAACTCATTTGAGAAGTACTCACCTCTTCCATCTGACCATAGTCTCTTTAGGTTTCTCCCTGCTTGGTTCTCAACACGTGCAAGATACTTTTTAAAGCAACCGAATACTTCATCTTTGTGCTTCATAAAGTACAATATAGTCCACCTACTGTAATCATCAATGAAAGATACATAATACCTTGATCCAGAAATTCAAGGATCCTTACTTGGTCCCCATACTTTTGTATGGACAAGCTCTAGGTAATCCTCATGCATGTAGCCTTTCCTTGAGAAGGGTAACCTGTGATATTTTCCAAATTGACAAGCACCACATTTATAAATCATGTGTTGTTTGGATACATTAGGTATCCCAAGCACACACTGGTCTCTACATATTTGTTTCAAGGTTTTTTCACCAACATGCCCTAATCTGTTATGCCAAATTTCAAGCTCTGAAAGCGTTTTGATGGTGATTGAACCTTCCTCTTGAGTGTGTATATCCACCTCTTTGATATCCTCTAGCTCTCTGATTCTTGAAGTTCCTGAAAACACTCATCTGTAGTATGGTTTGACAATCCACAAATATTGCATGGTGAGGAACTATAAGGTCTCCCCCTACCTTGCTTACCTCCTCTGCCCCTTCCTCTTGAGGTTCTACCTCTCCCTGCATAGTTGGCTTGGGAGGTAGTTCCTTCATCTTCAATCTTTTTCTTCTTCCCTTTCTCTTTGGATTTACTTTTATCAGTGTATAGGGCAGAAGAGCTATTACCTCTTGATGAATCTCCATTCTTGTTGAGCTTGGCTTCATGGGTGAATAGTTGCCCCATGAGTGTGATAAGGTCTGGAATCTGCATGTCCATGTACAAGTCCATGGCAGTTATGAAGCTCTCCCATTCGTCATCAGCTTTGATACCATTGATTACTTGTCTTACAATCTACTCCTCTTCAATTTCTTCTCCTATGCTTGCTAATTGATCTACTACATCTTTAACTTTGGTCACATACTCTGAGATGCCTTGCTTGGGTTGCTTTCTTTAAGTGGTGAACTCAATCCACAGTTGGTTCTTCCTAGCCCTTGCGTTGGAAGAGAAATATGAAGACAACGTTTCCCAAGTCTCTTGGGATGTCTTACAGTTACTAATATAAGGAAGACGAAAATCAGAGATTGAGTTAAGTAAGTAGGACCTTGCTAATGCATCCTTGGCACACCATGTGTTGCGTCTTTCATGCTCCTCTATTGTAGGTTGTCCTTTGCTTCTTAATATGAGCATCTCCTCATCTCCTGAGATGTGTCCATAAAGGCTCCTTCCTTGCAAGTATGTCTTCATCCTCAAAGACCATGTTTGATAGTGTTTCTTGTCCAATTTATCAATGAAAGAAGGAAAACCATCTCCCATTTTACCTTAGCTTTGCTCTGATACCACTGTTGGGATAGAAGGATGGACACTCCAAGAAATGAGTAGGTACTAACAAATCCTACTTAGTACCAGCCTCTTATAGCTTTAGAGTTGTGTTGTGGGTCCTCTTAGCTTTGGAAATGATGTAAGAAAAGATTGAATCAAAACAGACTACTTCCAAATAGAAGGATCAAAGAAAACCTTCTATTTTTTCACACACCTACTATTTGTTATGCTCAGTGCTACCAGTACAGAAGGAATTAGGAAAATTTCTTTTAGAGGTATCAAATTAACTTAGTAAGCTAATGACTCCAAGTGGAATCACTTGAAATGATGTACTATACACAGAGCAATCAATTTAGCAATTGAATCATTACCCCTGCTCTTTTAGGACCTCTGCAGAGTTTGACCAATGAGTGCTTCGACATGCTTTTCTCCAAATTGGCTAAATGAATTTGCTTCAAAATTTGTGAGCGTGTAGATATCTTGGAGCTGATTCCAATAAGCTTTAGATCATTGAAAATGATGGATAATTGACTGAGATATGGGCAGCACAAGTTGACAGATATAAATGACTATAATAGAGAGATCATAGATGAACAATGTAGATGTATTGTATTAATGAACAGTGTTGTACAAGATCATAGGCTTGAAAATCATAGCCTAGTGATAGAGAGTAGTGTGGGCTACAATGTAGAGCTCACACTCTTACAAAATGGCAATGGAGAACTCGGGGATTGAGACTTCTACACGCGACTTTTTCAAGTCACCTTTTATAAGTGCCATATTCAAATTTGAATTTGAATTCAAGTTTTGGCTTTCTCTAAAAGTAGTCCTTCAATCTAGGAAATATTCCCTCAATGAAGTCATTATTTTTCTATCTAACAATTCCACAAGTTTTTGGTAGGTGATTAAAAATATTCTCTTAAGTAAAAAATGACTTTTACAAATGGCAAAGATAAAAAACTCTTCCTAGCAATAGTTTCCATGGAGCTTCATATGTTTATAAACTTCAAACCAAATGTTTGGGCTTGGACTTTGCACCAACAAGTTCTACTGTTCACCTTCTTACAACACCTCTTTGTAATGGTTACTATACACACGTGACATTGTCCAAATCGATTAGCTCTAATAGGATTTTGTATTTAGCCTATTTTGTAACGATGTTATTGATTATATTTATCCTATTCTGTACCATTCTTTATAGACTCAGGAAGTCAATGTCAGGCTGCAACAGAAGTTGAGCACAAAGATGCCCAAAAAGTGTTGATATATTTAGGTAGTGATGTGTGTGAACACACTAGGACCACCGGGGCACTTTTTTCCCTCTTTAGGAGGTTTTTTCCCTCGGCTTTTATATACGCCTATTGCCCTAATGGGCTACTTATCTTTGTACATTCTCTAGTAATACATTCAGTATTGTGGGTTTGTGCTCCAAGCTTCTTCTTCTTCCTTGTGCTGTTCGCGTGCTTCCGCAGACGTCTAACTCCAACAATTGGCATCAGAGCAGGTCGTCGCTTCATCTAGGGCGCCGTCGACACTCCTCCGTTTGCAGTCTCAGATTCGCATGAAATTTGGTGAGCATACTCATGGTGTTTCACAGATCAAAAGAACTTCGCTCTGTAGTGCCAAAATCGTGATCTGCGCTCGTTTGGGCCTCCGAACGCACTATCACAGTGCTTGTGTAGGCTATTTTGTCTTTTTGTGACAAAGGTATATACCAGTTTTTGTTCGCCAGTTTAAGCGTCTCGAAGTCTGCTACAAGTCTAGTAGAACTCGTTTAGGCAGTTCTGTTCAACTTTTTGAGATACAGTCAATTTTTTGCATCAAGGTATTTTAGTCACCGGCCATGGCTGAAAGCAGTGATGTTTTCCGTATGTTGGCTGTTGAGGATAAGTTGGATGGTACCAACTACCCATTATGGGCTTATATGATGGAACATGTATTGGTTGCAAAAGGATTGTGGAACATTGTGCAGGGTGTTGAAAGACGTCCTGTTACACCTCTGACTAGACGTACTGCAAATACAGGTGCTGGAGCTAATGAAGATGGTGTCGAAGATGATATTCCACACATTCCTATTCGTGCTGCTGTTTCTACTGCACCTACTGCAGAGCAGATTCCCTGGGATGGCAGAGATGCCCGGGCACATGCATTGATAGCTTTGTCTGTCAAACGTGCCATTATTCCTCACATTCACTCTTGCAGAACAGCTAAGGATGCTTGGATACACTTACCACATTATACCAAGCTAGGAATGAGGCTCGTGTTGCTTACCTCCGAAAACAGTTGGAGAGTGAGCACATGAATGAAGGTGATTCTATGGACAGTTTCCTAACAAAGATCAAAGACTTGAAGGAACAGTTGATTTCTGCTGAAGAGGTTATACCAGATAGCTCACTTGTGCAGACCGTTCTGAATGGTCTTCCTGATTCATATCAGAGTTTTGCTTCTACTCTTCGGTTGATGATGAAAGGCAATCCAAACGCCTTATCATTTGAGGAGTTCGTCTCTGTTCTGTTGCAAGAAGATTAGTCCACGCAAAACAGGTCCATTATGCGAGTTGCAGATCAAGCTTTCGTGGCTAGTCAGAAGGGCAAAGGAAAATGGAGCTCTTCAACTAATAAGCAGAAATCTGCTAGTTCTGCATATTCGAAGAAGGAAGATAAAGATGAGAAGAAATCAGAAAAGTAGAAATTGTTTTGTAAGTATTGTAAAGGGAATGATCATATCATAAAGAACTGTCCAAAACTGGCTGCTAAAGAGGCAAAGAAGAAAGAGGCTGGAATGGATGTTGCAGAGGCGTCTACACCAAAACAAAGTCTGCAAATCTTGTGCAAGAAGAAGAATGGGCGTTTACTACTGTCTGCAATTTTGACCCATCTTCTCATGAGCAATGCATGTCTATAGTAGACTCAGATGTTTGGTATTTTGACAGTGGGGCGACCAAACATATTACCTCGCAGCGTAGTTTCTTCTCTTCACTTGAGCCCACCCCTACAAGGAATACTGTTACATGCGCCAACAACTCCTCTTATCCTGTTATGGGAGTTGGTAAGATCATTTTGACTACTGCTGATGGTAGTTCTTTCACTTTGTCAGATGCTTTATTTGTGCCAGGGATCAAAAAGAACTTGTTATCAGTTTCTGCATTAGCCAAGATTGGCTTGGTTGTGAAATTTGTTGATGACAGGTGTACAGTTCATGATCTGTCAAATGGCGAAGTGATTATTGCTTCTGGCATTTTATGTCGTGGGCTGTATAAGCTCATGGACTATGAAAGATCTGAAAATGATTTTGCATGTGCAGTAAATGATTCTCAGGCTATGTCAGATGCAAAGCTTTGGCATGCACGCTTTGGTCATCTGAATTTTGCTAGTTTGCTACGCCTGCAGAAATCTAAAATGGTGTCCTCTTTGCCCAAACTTGAGACACCTAGAAAACATGTTTGTGAAGGTTGCATTTTGGGAAAAATGCAGCATTCCTCCTTTCCAAAAGATGGTTCAGTTCGGGCTACACAGAAATCGCAGCTTGTACATAGTGATGTCTGTGGTCCTATGCAGACACCCTCTTTTGGAAATTACCTTTACTTCATGACTTTCATTGATGATTTTTCCAGGCATGCATGGGTATATCCACTCAAAGCAAAGTCCGAAGTGTTCATGTGCTTCAAACAGTTTTTGGTTTTGGCTGAAAATCTGTCAGCATGTAAAATGGGCACCCTCTGTTCTGATCGAGGGGGGGATATATGTCTTCTGATTTTAATGCATTTCTAGCTAAACGTGGGATAAAACACCAATGTATAGTGCCGTATACACCTCAACAGAATGGAGTTGCTGAACGCAAGAACACGTCTCTCATGGAGATGGCGAGGTGTATGGTCAAGAGTCAGACTTTACCTCATAGTTTCTGGCTTGAGGCTGTCATGTGTGCAGCATATGTACTAAAGAGGTGTCCCACTAAAGCGTTGCGTCTATCACTCCATATGAGGCATATGCACTAGTGCGTGTTTTTGGTTGTTTGGCATATGCACTAGTGCTTGTACAACATCGCAGAAAATTGGATGATAAGGCAGTAAAATGTATTTTTGTTGGGTACAGTATTGAAAGTAAAGGCTATCATCTCTATCATCCATAGACTAAACGCATTTTGGTTAGCCGTGATGTTGTCTTTGTGGAAGATGCTATTCAGCCATTACTTTCATGTACTAAGGAGACATCTGTTAGCTCCAAAGACATGTATGATACTTTGATGCCTCTTTTTATAGGTGGACAGTCTAGTGCTGGTCCTAATGAGGCAACTTTTCAGCCTAATGAAGATTTACATGATGCACTTGTTGATGAGAGAGCTGATATTGAGCAGGCAAAAACTATGCCAAAATGGCTGGTGCAGACTTTGTGTGACAACAAATTAGACGCATCTTTGTCATATCATACTCGTTCAGGCTCTCATAGTGCCTCGTTTGCATCAGATTGCTATGCTATGGCTGCATCTAGTCTCTGTGATGAGAATGAGCTTGTTTCTTTTGATGAAGCACAGAATTCAGAAAATTGGATGGCTGCTATGCAATTTGAATATGATGCTATAATGAGGAATGGTACATGGTCTTTATGTGACTTGCCTCCTGGCAAGAAGGCCATTGGCACTAAGTGGGTATACAAGTTGAAGCGTAAACCTGATGGTACAATTAACAGGTATAAGGCTAGGCTTGTTGCAAAGGGTTATGCGTAGGAAAGAGGCATTAATTTTGATGAGACCTTTGCACCTACATGTCGTATGACTACTGTTCGGAGTATTTGTGCACTTGCATCCCATCATGGTTGGAATGTACATCAGGTGGACATTAAAACAACATTTCTGAATGGTGACTTGCATGAAGAAGTGTATGTTTTTCAGCCCCGTGGCTTTGTGCAGAAAGGGCATGAAAATGAGGTGTGCAGGTTAAAGAAGGCATTATACGGTTTGAAGCAAGCACCACGTGCTTGGTATGAGAAGATACATGCCTATCTGGTTGCACATGGTTTTGAGAACAGTCCAACTGAAAGCACCTTATATGTTAAGCGTGCTAATGATGTGCTTCTGATCATTGTTGTCTATGTTGACGACATGCTGCCCACTGGTCCTATTGAGAAGCATATTGCTGATTTTAAGGCTGATTTGCATGCCTCATTTGAGATGTCTGATTTGGGGCATTTGCATCACTATTTGGGCATTCAATTTATGCAAGTTGATGGTTGAATGGCTTTGTGTCAAACGAAATATATTGACACATTATTGCAACATTTGGCCTTGAAGATTGTATTTGTTGTTGTTCTCTATCAGCAGGCTATTGGATGCTTGATTTACTTATGCATTACTCGGCCAGATATTCAGTTCGCTGTCTCACAGATGAGCAGGTTTATGCATTGCCCAGGAGTCACGCATTGGAAGGCGGTTAAGTGCATCTTTCGCTACTTGAGTGGTACTCCGCTACTTGGGTTGTTTTATCCCGAGGGGCGATCACTACCGCCAGATTTGCATGCTTTTTCTGACTCAGATTGGGCTGGTTGCTATGACATTCGTGGGTCCACCAGTGGTTTTTGCTTCTGCTTGGTAGCTCATGTATATCTTGGTTGAGCAAGAAGCAACCTACTGTGGCCACTTCCAGTTGTGAGGCTGAGTATAGGGCAGCTTTCACAGTGACTATTGAGTGTGTGTGGCTGAGGCGCCTTATGGCTGATTTGGGTGTTGGCCAGTCTTCTGCCACCACCATTTTCACTGACAATCAGAGCGCATTGGCAGTTGCGAGGTACCCTGTTTTCCATGCTCACACTAAGCACATTGAGGTGCATTATCACTATGTCAGGGAGAGGTTCTCTGCTGGGGAGATCAGCTTGGCATATGTGCCCATGCAGGAGAACATTGCAGACCTTTTCATGAAGGCTCTGCCTAGGGAGACGTTTGAAGCTTTCCGCAAAGCTTTGGGCTTACTTCCTTTTGTGGAGTGATTTCCACATAGCTTGGCACTTCCTTATACATGAGTGCCAGCTCCTTGTTCACCGCATCACCTCCCAGGGGGGATTTGTTGATATATTTAGGTAGTGATGTGTGTGAACACATTAGGACCGCTGGGGCAATTTTTTCCCTTTTTAGGAGGTTTTTTCCCCCGGCTTGTATATATACCTATTGCCCTAATGGGCTACTTATCTTTGTACATTCTCTAGTAATACATTCAGTATTGTGTGTTTGTGCTCCAAGCTTCTTCTTCTTCCTTGTGATGTTTGTGTGCTTCCTCAGACGTCTAACTCCAACAAAAAGAAAAAAAACTAAATAAAGTATCAGTTGAAACTCAAATTGATCCTATTTCAACTCAAACTGATCTTATTGCAACAACAGTTGAGCACACCAAAATTGTACTAGTGTTTTCAACTCAAACTAATATTGTACTAGTGTTTACACCAAAAGGCAATCAAGAGCCTAAACAAATAGTAGGAAAGTCAAAAAAATCAAAGGAGTTGAATCATGTGATAATGGAATTGAAATTTATTGAGATAGAAAGGGACCCTCCAAAGATTCAACGTGGCATGATAGAGGGGGAGCTATAGGAATTGAAACCTATTCACAAGGATTTACAACCTAGGGCTCTGATTCTGGAAGTTGAAGTATTTATGAATATCCGAACTAAGCAGGCCTTTCCTGATAGTAATGCTTTTCTTCAATGGTGCCTTGAACATTTCAATGTCTAGATTTGGAGTGCCTATGATCTAGACGAGGTCAACAAATGTATTGATACAATCTTCCTAGAGTTCAAGAGGAGATTTATGGATATTTGGAGGAGGGATAAGTGGTTTTGGAAATTTTCAATCCATTTCAAGAAACTGGCTCATTTGTGGGACAAGAATGTGGAGTACAGGGCCCGACAATACATGATAATTGATACTACTGCTTACAGGTTATTTTACAACACTAGAAGATGTTTTCTAACGTTACAAAAGTTGACAATCAGTGAAAGACTCAACTATCTGTCAATAACTCTTTGTGATCAACTTTGGAAATGGTTAATAGCCCCAAATCATATTGAATATGCAGATATTATTTCCAGATTAATTCCTCTTGATGAAGAGAGTTTGTCTATATATCATGGAATACATTGAGACCATAATCGAGATTACAGACATAATCGAGATTATAAACATAATCGAGATTACAGACAAAAACAACGAGTAATGCCAACTCTAGGATGGATATGAATGGTTCTGTTTTTGAACCCTTCAATCTTTATAGATCTATCAGATAGGGTTGTCCCCTTACTCCTCTTCTATTTTCTATTTCTAGTGATGCTTTGGGATGGTTAGTTAAAGATAAAATTGAACAAGAAATTATTAGAGGTATTTTTGTGCCTGGATGAAAGTTAAGGAGGGATATACCTTAAATCGAATGTTTGCTTCTAATCTCTGGTTTTTATCACATGACTCATTATGGACTGGACGGGTGAATGTTGAAGAAGCTTCTCCTTTGCCTGCTAAGATGAAGAAGTGCAGGAAAAAAGGATTTACCTCATGGAATAGCCTTATGTCTGGGCAGGATATTGTGGATCCTTTCTTCATTAATGGCATTGATGATTTATCTCTTGGTTGTAAATAGGTGCTTATGGATCAGAGGGAGTTGCTCCTGAAAGCCATGGAGAAGTGCAACCACTACAAAGAGCTTGAGCTACATAGGATTGCTATGGATATGTTTGAGAATTTCAAGAAAAAAACAGGTTCCTTTCCCAAGTTGGTCAAGAGGCTGAATCAAAAGTGGAATCTCCAGTGGAGTACTCATGAATGGTCCTATAGATTTCAAGTCATTTGGGCCCTTCCTCATGTGAATAAGCACTCCATCTTATTGTGGCTTATCATTCACCAGGGCCTATGGACAGGGAGCAGAGCTCGTAAATTAAACTTTGGGAATGGCAATTGTAATAGCTGTGGCAAGTTGGAGGATCTTTCTCAATTGTTCATGGAATGCTTTCATGCTCAGAAAATCTGGTCCCCTCTTAATAATCTCTGCCTCACCCTTGCCAGACCAATAATGGGTTGTATCCCTTGCTTTGGCACACATGGAGAGCACAAATATTATGGAACATCTGGGTTGGAAAAAATAAAAGATGCTTTGCAGATGGTAGTAGGAATCAAAAATTTAAAACTATTGGAAGAAATGATGTTTTCTAACGTTACCAAAGAAAGACTTAACTATCTGCCAGTAACTCTTTGTGATCAACTTTGGAAATGGTTAATAGCCCCAAATCATATTGAGTATGCAGATATTATTTCCAGATTAATTCCTCTTGATGAAGAGAGTTATTCTATATATCATGGAATACATTGAGACCATAATCCAGATTACAGATAGAATCAAGATTATAGACATAATCGAGATTACAGACATAATCGAGATTACAGATATAATGGAGATTATAGACATAATCGAGATTACAGATAAAAACACTGAGTAATGCCAACTCTAGGATGGCTATGAATGGTTCTGTTTTTGAACCAATCAATCTTTATAGATCTATCAGATAGAGTTGTCCCCTTGCTCCTCTTCTGTTTGCTATTTCTAGTGATGCTTTGGGATGGTTAGTTAAAGATAAAATTAAACAATAAATTATTAGAGGTATTTCTATGCCCGGATGAAAGTTAAAGAGGGTTATACCTATCTATCAGATAGGGTTGTCCCCTTGATCCTCTTCTGTTTGCTATTTCTATTGATGCTTTGGGATGGTTAGTTAAAGATAAAATTGAACAAGGAATTATTGGAGGTATTTCTATGCGTGGATGAAAGTTAAAGAGGGTTATACCTTAAATTGAATGTTTGCTTCTAATCTCTGGTTTTTGTCACAAGACTCATTATGGATTGGATGGGTGAATGCTGAAGAAGCTTCTCCTTTGCCTGTTAAGATGAATAAGTGCAGGAAAAAAGGCTTTAACTCATGGAATAGCCTTATGTATGGGCAGGATATTGTGGATCCCTTCTTCATTAATGACATTGATGATTTATCTCTTGGTTGTAAATAGGTGCTTATGGATTAGAGGGAGCTGCTCGTGAAATCCACGGAGAAGTGCAACCACTACAAAGAGCTTGAGCTACATACGATTGCTATGGATATGTTCCAGAATTTCAAGAAAAAAATAGGTTCCTTTCCCAATTTGGTTAGGAGGTTGAATCAAAAGTGGAATCTCCAGTGGAGTACTCATGAATGGTCCTATAGATTTCAAGTCATTTGGGCCCTTCCTTCTGTGAATAAGCACTCCATCTTATTGTGGCTTATCATTCACCGGGGCCTATGGACAAGGAGCAAAGCTCGTAACTTAAATTTTGGGATGGGAATTGTAATAGCTGTGGCAAGTTGGAGGATCTTTCTCACTTGTTCATGGAATGCTTTCATGCTCAAAAAATCTGGTCCCCTCTTAATAATCTCTGCCTCACTCTTGGTAGACTAATAATGGGTTGTATCCCTTAATTTGGCACACATGGAGAGCACAAATACTATGGAACATCTGGGTTGGAAAAAATAAAAGATGCTTTGGAGATGGTAGTAGGAATAAAAAATTTAAAACTGTTGGAAAGAAATGAAGTTTGTTGGACAAGTCTACCTTTCTAGTATCTCTGATGCTCCTATGCATCAAGCCATGTATTCAAAAATCATATGTAATGTTAGATACCAATAGTGGAGAGTCACTCTCTCTAAGATGTATTGTCCCAAGAGGGCCTGCCCCCTACAAAATTGTACAATATTTCCTAAATTTAATTTAATCTCTATTTTCCATCAAAGAAAAAAACTTTTAAGTCTATGGGTGGATTCAAACTATACCGATGGTACATAAATGGCATTTCCTTCCAAAATCATCCTTCCACCCGCACATCAATTCATTTGTTTCAGGGGTGCATGGTTTGTTATGAGGGGGTAAGCTGCCATGCTTTTTTTTCCTTTTGAAATGGAGGTTCAACTGAAGCCTACTCCCCTAAACTTTAATTGTGAAATTGCAATTGTACAAGTGAACAGCCATAGTACCCATGGGACCCCCCATATTCCAAAAGCAAGGGTTAGACGAGTTACATAGTGTCTTGTCGTAGTCAGGGATTGAACCCCCACCCTCTTTTTTTTTGAGAGAGCAAAAAAAATGAATATTAATATAGAAGAGTTACAAATTGTGCTAGGGGCAAACCCTCACCAAATATAGATAAGCACTCCACCTTTTTTTTTAAGACAACAAGAAGATTAGATTAATGATGGTATGTGTAAGTGTACAAAGGGTAGGATCCCACACAAGGATCCCAGATTATAATAAATACTCAACAAATACTATTGGAGCATGGGACATACATCTGGGCAGGATACATCTGGGCATGGGACATACAAGTTAGAGAGATACAAAGGTTCTTGATACACAAGCTCATGTACATGAGAAAATCATGTCAAAGCTGGAACTAGAGTACAACTTAAGTAATGAATCTATTCACTGGTTGGGGGAGGTGTTATACAAATTGTTTAGACACTTGAAAATCCTCAAGAGGGGCTATTTTGATAGCAAGAAGACACCTCACTACAATGTCTTTGAACCCTCTGCAGCTCTTGAATTTCTGCAACATGTATCTGGCAACATTAGCAAGGTGAACAAGCTTGTAGGAAGTGCATTGAAGAAGCCTCTCTTACAACATCTTTTTGTGCAGCAACAATACCTCAAGACAAGCAAGAGATAAGTTAGTGATATCCATTATAACAGTCCTGAATGACCCCACCATTGGTAGTGAGGTCATTCCAGCTAGAGTATCCCTTCTTGCAACACTTGTGCTCTTTGATTCCCATTTTGCAATTGTTCCACATAGATAGCCATCCAATCTAGATGCTTTCCTGAAGAAAAAATTCAGAATGAGTAAAGTACTTCTCATTAGGGCAACATGCCTTTTTAACCTCCATCCAAGCCTTCAATAATCTACAACAAAGGGAACTGCCTACAACAACAAAAGAGTGAGGAGACACAATAATATCCCATAAAGAATGATCTTGCCAGGAATTATAGTTTTGTATATAAAAAATTTTAGTGTTTCTTTTTATGAGGTTAGCGCATATGTCAGAAGAATCCAGGAATCTAGCTATCCATTTAGCAGCTTTATTAGGGAGGGAGCAGATGTTCCACTTGATTGAACTTCTCAACGCAGAAATGGTTACGAAAGAAACTAGTTTATAATTATCGGGTCAAATCGTGTACTACATAGTGCCAAACAAAAAAGTTATCCAACATCACATGGGTATTACAAATTCCATGGCATACTATTATAAACGGCCTCATACACATCACCATTTATGGTAAACATGTATGTACAATCGTGGATAGGTGACATGGGTATTTTAATGCATCTTACAAGATGGGAATGCATATAAGATGGTGGTCTTGTTTCTAACAACCTGTAGACATTTTCTTCTAGTCTCTCATAAAATAAACCCACCACATAATATGTTTTTGAAGCTATCAGGTTGTTCCATGCATCCATTACATTCTTCAGACTGAACTGTTTTCCTTGTGTAAAATCTACACCTTCATCATTGTCCTCTTCTGCATTGACTGCAAAGTTGTCATCCACTACCAATGCATCTGATAGGTAGTTGCCATCACCTTCAAATGTAAAATTGGAAAAGGATGAGTCTTCTGCTTCATCTGACTCACTGATAGGAGTCAAAGTATGGTAGGAACAATTTTGCATGTGGCATTTGTTGATGCATCTTTTCCACTGACCATGGATACAATGAAAGCAATAACATGTTAGTTCTCTGACACCAATGCAATGTCCACCTAACCTTGAATAGCCACGAATCAAATGCAAGGATCGAACTTGAGATATCCCCTTAGAATCCCAAGCCATCTCCCTGTTCACTTCAACAATCTTCACTTCTTAGAAGACCTGTGTGACATTTCTGCCTTTTGACTCTGACAAATGTCCCCTAAGAAATTTCAAAACATCTGTAGCACACTTCAGCATTGCACCTTCACATTTAAGTTGTTCATGGGTTAGTGCCCTTTTCACAACTGCATCAGCACCATCATGTTCTCCCTTCTCGTGCCTTGACTCAAAGAAGTTCCATATCATAGTCATGCATGTTAGCCTTGAATATCTTCCTACGAAGTAAAATGGAGGTTTCGCTTTAAATTGAGAAGCTGCACCATCTCACCATACCCAATGTTGGCTTAATTCAAGGTTTAGCTCTCTCAACCATTGCCAATGTAATTGGAAACAATGTTGCACAAAAAGGGTGTCATGCTTCTTGTCATCGGATATGAAGAAGTGGATTACCTTTTTAGGAATACCCTCCAAATGAAAATATGTGATATGCACAAAAATAGTTACCTGTATAGACCACCATTGCATAGATTGTATTTCAATTTTGCTCGTGGAATGTATAGTTTTCTACAAAATCAACCACTAAAACCACAAAGTCACCTGGGAATTCAGAGACACACATCATAAACTGGTTCGCTTGCCATAAATAAATGAAATTGTGATTGACAAATTTCTTGATTAAAACTTTAGGACTGATCTCCCTCTTTATCAGTTCTTTCCTTTTATGAACTTGTCCTTCATACATTGACTCGATACCTTCAAAGATATTTATAGGAATATGATATTCCTCAATGCTAGTCTCTCTCGGACACCACTTAAAATGTCCTACTCCGCAATCAGAGCACTCACCCATCACACATTTGTACTGATAAAATGAGGTATCATTTTGACATGGACATAGAATACTCTCTATAATGCTACTAATCGATCGAAATGTAGTTGTTGAAGCATTGCACCTTGATGTCTTCCCTACTTGACAAATAGAACAATCACATTTACAAAGAAAGCTATGCACGACCGAGCTTGATTGACATAGGAGATTGATTGCATCCTTAAGGTATGACATTTGAACATGATAAATGTAGCAACATGTGAATCTGTCTTTCAATCTCTTAACAAAATATGGCTTCAATTATTCGAACTTTCGAAGATGGATATTTATCATTGGATGCAATTGTTTGAAGCATATAATAGCTCCATCTACATTACAAAAACAAGTGGTTATTAATAGTCATTAATTAGCTAATTATTAGTTTGCTATTACTAAGTAGTTGGTGGTTAGTTGTTACAAGGTGTTAGACTTTTCTCGGTAATTAGCTATTACTAATTAGCTTGTTAGTAATTAGCTATTATTAAGTAGCTGGTTCTTGGTTAGCTATTTGTAATTAGCTATTACTAAGTAGTTCGTTCTTAGTTAGTTCTCAGTAATTAGCTATTACTGAGAACAATTAGCTTGTTAGCAATTAGCTATTACTAAGTAGCTCGTTCTTGGTTAGCTATTTGTAATTAGCTATTACCAATTAGCTTGTTACTAATCAGATATTACTAAGTAGATGGTTCTTGGTTATCTATTTGTAATTAGCTATTACTAATTAGCTTGTTACTAATTATCTTGTTACTAATTAGCTATTACTAATCAGCTTGTTATTAATTAGCAATTACTAAGTAGCTGGTTCTTGGTTAGCTGTTTGTAATTAGCTATTACTAATTAGCTTGTTACTAATTAGCGATTACTAATTAGCTTGTTATTAATTACCTTGTTACAAATTAGTTTGTTAATCATTAGCTTATTACTAATTAGTTATTAATAATTAGCTTGCTAGTAATTACCTATTATTAAGTAGCTTGTTCTTGGTTAGTTATTTGTAATTAGCTATTACTAATTAGCTTGTTACTAATTAGCTATTACTAATTAGCTTGTTACTAATTAACTTGTTACTAATTAGCTTGTTACTCATTAGCTTGTTACTAATTAGCTATTACTAATTAGCTTGTTACTAATTAACTTGTTACTAACTACCTTGTTACTCATTAGCTTGTTACTAATTAGCTATTACTAATTAGCTATTACTAATTAGCTTGTTACTAATTAGCTTGTTACTAACTAGCTTGTTACTCATTAGCTTGTTACTTATTAGCTATTACTAATTAGCGTGTTAGTAATTAGCTATTACTAAGTAGCTGGTTCTTGGTTAGATATTTGTAACTAGCTATTACTAATTAGCTTGTTACTAATTAGCTTTTTAGTACTTAGCTATTACTAAGTAGTTGGTTCTTGATTAGCTGTTTATAATTAGCTATTACTACTTAGCTTCTACTAATTAGCTATTACTAAGTAGCTTGTTACTAATTATCTTGTTAGTAATTAGCTATTACTAAGTAGCTGGTTATTGGTTAGTTGTTTGTAATTAGTTATTATTAATTAGCTTGTTACTAATAAGCTATTACTAAGTAGATGTGGTTAGTTGTTTGTAATTAGCTATTGCAAATTAGCTTGTTACTAATTAGCTATTGCTAAGTAGCTCGTTACTAATTATCTATTACTAAGTAGCTGGTTCTTGGATAGTCGTTTGTAATTAGCTATTACTAATTAGCTTGCTACAAGTAACCTATTACTAAGTAGTTAGTTCTTAGTTAGTTCTTAGTAATTAGCTACCACTATTTAGCTTATTAACAATTAATTATTATTAAGTAGCTAGTCATTGGTGAAATGTTTGTAATTAATTAATACTAATAATCTATTACTAATTAGCTTGATACCAATTAGCTATTATTAAGTAGCTAGTTGTTAGTTAGTCGTTAGTACTTATCTACTACTAATTAGCTTGTTAGTAATTAAATACTACTAAGCAGCTAGTTCTTGGTTAGCTGTTTTAAATTAGCTATTTCTAATTAGCTTGTGCTAACTAGCTATTACTAAGTTTCTGGTTCTTGGTTAGTTGTTTGTCATTAGCAATTACTAATTAGCTTGCTATTATTTACCTATTACTAAGTAGCTGGTTCTTAGATGTTAGTAATTAGCTATTACTATTTAGCTTGTTATGAGTTCGTTATTATTAAGTAGCTACTTCTTGGTTAGTTGTTAGTAACTAGTTATTACTAATTATCTTGTTACCAATTAGCTATTACTAAGTAGTTGGTTCTTGGATGGTTATTAGTAATCAGCTATTAATAATTAGCTTGTTACTAATTGGCTATTACTTAAGAGCTAGTTTCTTGGTTACTTGTTTGTAATAAGCTATTTCTAAATAGCTTGTTACTAGTTAGCTATTACTATTAGCTTTTTACTAGTTAGCTATTACTATAAGATTGTTACTATAAGATTGTTACTATAAGTTGTTACTGGTTCTTGTATAATTAGCTAAAATCATGAACTGATGATTGAAAATTAGATTACCTCAGATACATCAAGAAGGTGAACAGGATGTTCCAAATATTGATTTCTGCCAAGTCAGGTCCTGCTTATATCCTTCTTATTTGGTGACGCCCTACTCTCTGTTGTCCAAAACGTGATAATCAGATGCTTGACCTCTTGTGTGATACATGTGGTACGTGTTGCCCTACCAATTGCCTTCAAAAAACTATGATCAGACTCAACTATACTTAACCATCCAATTGTATCATAGACGACTTTCCTGCTTACTCACAATACCCTAGAAAGTCTTGAAATATGTATCTGACTTGTTGATAAATATGCATCACTATTTAGAGCCATCATCAATGTTGATCTCTTCAACTCAAGGTCATCAGAATTCTTTCTCATACTTTGCAGTCTATTTCGAAGATTGATGAAAAGGGCACATGTTACATGATCTTTGTTACTGCCCATTACATCAAAAAGTTGGCCAATACATGGACTCTACAACATCCTATTTAGTGCCTCGATTTTATCTTCACAACATAAGTGTCTAGTTTGATTTTATCTTCACAACATAAGTTGCTTGAACTGCCATTAATATTACCCTCCACATTAGTGCCCCACCTTTGTTGGTGCAGGGAAATCATTAAGTGAAGTTTTAATGAAGATTTGGAAGTCAAAAATTGAAGGAAATTTCAAATTATGAAGCATGGAGGAAGTGCATATTCAGAGGATGAAGATGTGTACACATATGTACATTAATTCAGAGATAGTTCACTTATACTTTTTTATAGTCATGATATTGTAAATATTTGCCTATATATACAAGGAAAAAGTCGGGACAAATATGAGAGAGCATGAGAATAGAGTAATCAGTAGTTGTATGAGTCATTAGACATCTTCGAAGTGAGTTGAGTCTCTCTCATTACTTAGTTGTAAATGAAAGAAAAATTGCGCCCGATGTTTCTGTGCATTCTCCTTCTATGCTTGATCATTTCAAGAATCCTTTTGTAGATGTCTAAGTCCATAGTTAATGAGTCTATGAATAAAGTTTGAGAGCCTAATTGTAAACAGGCTGTGAGAATTATGTGTAGGAACTTTCATATGTGAAGAAGTGTTCATTGGTTCCTGAAACAGGCACAAACTTCGATGTTAATGTTTTGGTCAGTTCTCCTTCCATAGTGTAAAGTTTTGAGCAAGCAAGCACTCAATCTTTAAGTTGCAAGGTAAGCTATCTGTGGCTAAAAGCATTTTCATAAAGGGGTTCTAGATTGAGAGAACCAAGTGTTAAAAGTTATAGGTGTCTAAATCGACTTCTCAGAAGAGCAGTTTTAGACATAGGTAACTTGTCGAGATCATTTCTCAAGATATACTGAATCTTTTGGAGTGATTCAACTTGGAGAAGAAGGTGCACAAACTGTAGGAGACACCTTGTGCAAAGTTTCATAAAAAACTTTACACAACTGATAAGGTAATGAGAGAGATATGTGCAGCAAACTTTTTGTGTAGTCATCCCCTTCATAGATTTTTCAAGATCTTCATAATTGATTATTGATCCTCTAAATTTGGTGAAGATTTGAGTTATTCTTGTTATAGAGGTGCTCTAATTACAAGAGTAACTTGTTCTTTTGGAGATTAACACTCTCCATCAGTGGTATCAGAGTAGGAAGCATCAGAATTGAAGGAAGGAGGATCCCGATTGCTACAGGTGCAAAGAATTCAACATCTGAAGGTTCAAAAGGTGAAAGCTTGAGGGCAAAGCTTGAGAATGAGGTATTACGACATCAAGCAAGACAAAAGGAACATTATTCAAAGTAAAGGTACATCTATTATTCATAAAGGTTGAAGAATTCAATATACAGGTGAAGAAAGGATGGGAGATTCTCTTCAAATAGAGAAGGTGGATAGAGAGAACTATCCAACATGGTCAATGAGGATGGAAGCTCATCTTATGAGCAAAGACTTGATAAGTTACATCACAGGTGAAGAAGAAAAGCCTTAGTTCAGAGATCCTAGTGTTCCAACTAGGGAAGAATTATCAGATTTGAAGAATTGGATGAAGAGAGATGCTCAAGCTAGGAGCATCATCTATATGGAAGTCAATGACTACTTGGTACCTCACATTAGAGGTCTTGAAAGTGAAAGTGATATATGTAATGCTTTGGAGGAGCATTTTCAAAACACCACAAAGTCAAGGAAGGCATCTTTGTGGGCAGAATTTACCACTTTCAAGAAGAAGGCTTCTCAATCCATCTCAGACTATGTAACAAGGATGAAGGACATTGCAGATGCATTAGGAGCAATTGATGAAGACATTGAGGAGGATAAATTGGTAAGGCAAATCCTCACAGGTTTGAGAGTTGATGACAAATGGAAGCCATTCATTTTGTCTACTGAATTATCACTTGATCATTTTACTCCTAACTTAAATTAGTTGCTAGGACATATGTTAACCTTTGAGCAGGATGTCAAAGGTGAAGGTGACAAAAGTGCAGGTCATGCAATGTATTCAAAGGATAAAAAGAAAAATAGCAAAGGGAAGAAACAAGAAAATGAAGATGAAGGCACAACTAGTCAAGCCAACTTCCTAAGAGGAAGAGGAGGTGGCAAAGGTAGAGGAAGAGGCAGGAGTAATAAAGATGGAGTCAAGGCTTGCTAGAATTGTGGTGAGACAAAACACTTAGCTGATGATTGTTGGCATAATACTCAGAGTAATGGTGGATATAATCAAAATTTTAATTCAAGAGGAAGAGGTGGCAGAATTCAAAGAGGTGATTTCAGAGGTAGAGGTAGTAGAGGTTACTTTGGAAGAAGTGCAGGTAGAGGATTCCAAAGTCAACAATACAACAATACCTACTACAATTATGCTTCAGATCAGAAGGAGGATTCAACATTGATAATGAATGCAACTTGTGAAAGGCAAAGTGAAGACCAAAGAATCTTCTACATTGACTCAGGGTGTAGCAAACACCTGAGTGGCAACATAGCTTTGATGACTGATTTGGAAAATAAGGTAACTAATCATGTGGTTCAAACAGGTGACAATACAAAGCACAATGTGAAGTCAATTGGATCGGTGAAGGCCAAGGATGGTAGCACTCCCTTGAGTAAGGTCTTGTATGTTCCTACAATTCCTAAGAATCTGATAAGTGTAGGACAAATTGTTGAAAAGGTTATGAAGTTAGGTTCACTAATGAAGGAGTGTTTGTGGAAGATCCTAGCAATGGGTATAAACAGATTGTTTCAAGGAAAAAAGAAGGAATATTGTTCACATTGAAGATTCAAGGTAATGTTGGTCATGCCTTGTTCACCTATGGAGGACATAAGATCTCTGAGTTAGATCTTTGGCACAAGAGGCTTGGACATTTCAATGAAAGAGGTATCAAAGATATGATTAATAATGGTTCAGTGCTTGGATTGCCTAATGTTGGAGGTCAACATATGACATACAAATGTGAGGCATGTCAATTAGGTAAGGCTCATAAGCAATCTTATTCCAAGCATGGTTTTACATATTGAGAAAAGCTTGAATTGGTACACACAGATGTGTGGGGACCATCAAAGGATTTCAGTATCAATGGTTCAAGGTATTATGTGATTTATGTTGATGATGCTACCAGATGGATTACAATCTATGCGATCAAAGACAAGTCAGAAGTGTTTAATACATTTAAACACTATTATGCATATGCAGAAAGAATTACAGGTCAAAAGATGAAGAGACTAAGGTCAGATGGAGGGGGAGAGTATTTCTATAATGAGTTCAGTGACTATTTGTGGAATGCAGGTATAAAGAGAGAGGTTACTTGCAGGTACTCTCCTCAACAAAATGGTGTAGCAGAAAGGAGGAATAGAACTCTTGTTGAGTTTGCAAGGTCAATGATGAAGGAGAAAAATTGCCCAAATTACTTGTGGGCTGAGGCTGTAAATACAGCTACTTATTTGGTTAATAGGTTACCATGTAAAGCTTTGCAGGGTATGACACCATATGAGGCTTGGTGGGGTAAGAGAACTACATTAGACCAGTGCAAAGTATTTGGATGTTTGGCATATGCATATGTGCCATCACAATTAAGGCACAAATTGGAACCTAAAGCAGAAAAATATGTGTTTATTGGATATGATGATAAGTAGATGGGATATAGGTTGTGGAGTCCATCCACAAAACAATTCCTTGTATCTAAGGATGTTACATTTGATGAGCAAGGTACTTGGTATGCAGGTACAATCAATATTAATGCAGATGATGAAGAAGTTGTGAATCAAAAGAAAGGTAAATCAAAGGTTCAGATATTTGATGAAGAGGAGAATAATGAAGTACAGGTTGAAGTTGAAGAAATGCCAAGATTTGATCCTCAATGTGATGAACCAGAAACCTCAAGGAGTGGAGAACTTAGAAGGTCATCAAGACACAAGTGGCAACCTACAAGGTATAGCTATGACACTTCTTTTTTGGCTACAAAAGATTATGCTTATATGATAAAGGCAGATGAAGACCCTTCTACATATGAAGAGGCAAAAGGTAAGGAAAATTGGAAGAAAGCTATGGAGGAAGAATATGATGCATTAATAGAAAATCAGACATGGGAGTTGGTTCCTAAACCAAATAGCAAGAAGATCATTGGATGCAAGTGGGTCTATAAGACAAAAAGGTATGCATATGGAAGTGTGTCTAGGTATAAAGCTAGACTTGTTGTGAAGGGTTTTGCTCAGACTTATGGTATAGATTATGATGAAACATATAGTCCTGTGGCAAAGATAACGACCATCAGAACACTCATAGCTATTACTGCATGAAAAGGTTGGAAATTATGTCAATTAGATGTGAAGAATGCTTTTTTAAATTGTTATATTTTAGATGATGTTTTCATGGAGCAACCACAAGGATTCAGAGATGGAAGGTACCCAGATCATGTGTTCAAGCTCAAGAGAGCTTTGTATGGTTTGAAGCAGGCCCCAAGGGCATGGAATTATAGACTTGTGAAGTTCTTGAAAGAACTTGGATTTCAAGTATCTAAAGCAGATAGTAGCTTGCTTGTTAAAGCAAGTGATGATGGGTTCATATACATGTGCATATATGTTGATGATATAATTCTTATAGGTACAGATGAGAAAGGCATTCAAAGCCTAAAGAAGCAAATGGAGAAAGAGTTCAAAATCAGTGATTTGGGAGACTTGTCATATTTCTTGGGCATGGAGATTTCATATACTCAACATGGAGTGTATGTGACTCAAGAAAGGTATTTGAGAAACTTGTTAATCAAGTTTAAGATGAATGATTGCAGGATAGCACCTACTCCAATGGAGGTGAATCACAAATTGAGCAGATATGGAGGAGAAGAGTTCAAGGATATGAAACTATATCAGAGTTTGGTAGGTAGTCTGATTTATGCTACATTAACTAGGCCTGACTTATCGTATGCAGTGAGAGTATTGTCCCAATTCATGCATTGTCCTAGGAAAGAAAATTGGATTGCAGGACAAAGAGTGTTGAGGTACATTAAGGGTACACTCAAAGAGGGTTTGTGTTATGGTTTTACATCAGATACAAACATCAAGATATATAGTGATGCAGATTGGGCAGGTAATCCTGATGATAGGAGATCAACATATGGATACTTGTGTTATGTGGGAGATAAGTTAATTTCTTGGTGTTCAAAGAAGCAACACACAGTTACTTTGTCATCTACAAAGGCTGAGTACAAAGGTATGGTTGAAGCTACAGAGGAAGTGATATGGCTTAAGACTCTCATGAAGAGTTTTGACATCATACAGAGTACACCTACCATTCATGGAGATAACATGAGTTCATTGTATTTAGCTGCTAATCCTGTTTTTCATGCCAGGACCAAACACATTGAGATTCAGTATCACTTTCTAAGAGAGAAGGTGATGGATAAAGAGATTGAAGTCATACATACTTCAACAAAAGATCAGATAGCTAATATGCTAACCAAAAGCTTGGATGGACCAAAGCTACAAAGATTCAAAGACATGGCAGGTATAAAGAAGATAGAGAAAACCTCAATTGATGATTGAGGGGGAGCTGTTGGTGTAGGGCAATCAAAAATTGAAGTTTTAATGAAGATTTTGAAGTCAAAGATTGAAGGAAAGTTCAAATTATGAAGCATGGAGAAAGTGCATATTCAGAGGATGAAGATGTGTACACATATGTACACTAATTCAGAGATAGTTCACTTATACTTTTGTATAATCATGATATTGTAAGTATTTGCCTATATAGACAAGGAAAAAGTCGGGGCAAATATGAGAGAGCATGAGAATAGAGTAACCAGTAGTTGTATGAGTCATTAGACATCTTAGAAGTGAGTTGAGTCTCTCTCATCACTCAGTTGTAAATTTCTTCAGAAATGAAAGAAAAATTGCACCCGATGTTTCTGTGCATTCTCCTTCTGTGCTTGATCATTTCAAGAATCCTTTTGTAGATGTCTAAGTCCATAGTTAATGAGTCTATGGTTAAATTTTGAGAGCCTAATTATAAACAGGCTGTGAGAATTATGTGTAGGAACATTCATATGTAAAGAAGTGTTCACTGGTTCCTGAAACATGCACAAAATTTGATGTTAATGTTTTGGTCAGTTCTCCTTCCACACTGTAAAGTTTTGAGCAACAAAGCACTCAATCTTTAAGTACAAAGGTAAGCTATCTGTGGCTAAAAGCATTTTCATAAAGGGGTTCTAGATTGAGAGAACCAAGTGTTAAAAGTTATAGGTGTCTAAATCGACTTCTCAGAAGAGCAGTTTTAGACATAGGTAACTTGTTGAGATCATTTCTCAAGATATACTAAATCTTTTGGAGTGATTCAACTTGGAGAAGGTGCGCAAACTGTAGTCCACACCTTGTGCAAAGTTTCATAAAAAATGTTACACAATTGATAAGGTAATGAGAGAGATATGTGTAGCAGACTTTCTGTGTAGTCATCTCCTTCACAGATTTTTCAAGATCTTCATAATTGATTATTGATCCTCTAAATTTGGTGAAGATTTGAGTTATTATTGTTATAGAGGTGCTCTAATTATAAGAATAACTTGTTCTTTTGGAGATTACCACTCTCCATCAACCTTGACGTTATTGTGTCTCTATATTTCCTTTTCTTTTCCTTCCAATAACATCTTAATCACTATCCACTACTGGAATTGTATTAACTTCCATCAGTTCGCTTGTTTGAGATTGCCCTACATCAACACACTACAAATGATGAAGAAACCATAAATACAATAACATCTAGCACTCATCAATCCACTTTATTATATTGACTTTACATTG
Source organism: Ceratopteris richardii (assembly GCA_020310875.1). Lineage (NCBI taxonomy): Eukaryota > Viridiplantae > Streptophyta > Polypodiopsida > Polypodiales > Pteridaceae > Ceratopteris > Ceratopteris richardii. Next base: position 58,571,671 of record CM035408.1, on the reverse strand, counting down.
AGTATGCTCATCTGATATCATTATGTGCTCCATCACTTACATATGTAGAATTTTTATACCACTTTTAAACCTACAACAATGATCCAAAACCTCAAATGCTAGATACAATCAATGAACAATATGAAACTAAATGGACATTGTTAGGAATACTTTTAAACTTGCAACAATCATCCACAATCTGAGATGTTACTTGTATATAACTTCCTTTTTTTTTAGAGAACAGGAAAAAAGTAGATTAATGAAGGAATTGTACAAAATGTTCAGGGGCCAATAGCCCATACATCACCATCAAATCAATGTCATCATTCTTTACAATGAGAAGCTGGACCATCTGACCATACCCAATGTTGGCTTAAGTCAAGGTTTATCTCTCACAGCCATTGCCAATGTAATTGGAAACACTGTTGCACAAAAAAGGTATCATGCTTCTTGTCATCAAATATGAAGAAGTGGATTACCTTTTTAGGAATGATCTCCAAACCAAAATATGTGATATGCACAAAAATAGTTATCTGTACAGACTCAGGACACAACACGTAGAAAAAATACGTATAGTGATGGAGTCCCTCTCATTGTTCCCACTCGACATGCAGCACATAGAAACCTCGCAGGCGAGAAGAGGTACTACGATGTACTCTCCAACATGCAGCACACAGAAAAATAGTTCTCAATATTCCCCACTCAGAATGCAATGTGCAAACAAAAATCCCTATAGTGATGAAGTAAAACCTTCGATTTTGTGTTCCACGTGTATGTCTTCCATCTCCCATCAAGA